>CM065397.1:28202500-28835000 GCA_033060915.1 Euryodendron excelsum
CAGTTTATGGAGATTCCTTTGATAATTGTTTGCACAACCTTACACTTGTTCTTCAAAGATGCATGGAAACTAACCTTGTGTTAAACTTTGAAAAATGTCATTTTATGGTTGAACAAGGTATAGTGTTAGGTCATGTTGTTTCATCTAGGGGAATTGAGGATGACAAAGCTAAAGTTGACACTATTCAATCTTTACCTTATCCCACTAGTGTGCGGAAAGTTCGTTCTTTTCTTGGACATGCAGATTTTTATCGAAGATTCATCAAAGACTTCTCCAAAATAGCATCACCCTTGTGCAAGTTACTACAAAAGGACATGGCTTTTGAGTTCAATGAAGTATATAAAAAGGTGTTTGATAGGCTAAAGGAACTGTTGACTTCTACTCAAGTTATCCAACCTCCTGACTAGAGCGTTCCTTTCGAGATAACGTGCGACGCCAGTAACTATGCAGTCGGCGCTGTCTTGGGTCAAAGAATTGAAAAAGCATCTCATGCAATTACTATTCTTCAAGAACTTTGAATGATGCTCAGAGAAATTATACTACTACTAAAAAAGAACTTTTAGCTGTTGTTTTTGCTTTAGAAAAGTTTCGATCTTATTTACTTGGTACTAAAGTCATTGTTTACTCTGATCATGCAGCTATTCGTTATTTGATGACAAAGAAAGAGGCAAAACCAAGATTTACTAGATGGATACTTCTCTTTGGTGAATTTGATTTGGAGATCAAAGACAAAAGAGGGATAGAAAATCGTGTCACCGATCATTTGAGTTGTTTAGCTTATGTCGAGGGTGAACTTCATTTGCAGGAAACATTCCCTGACGAGCAATTGTTCTCCGTGAGTGTGACATTACCTTGGTATGCAAATATTGTAAATTATTTGGTTTTTAACATATTACCTATTGGTTTGTCTAAGGCTCAAAGAGATAAGATCAAGAGTGATACCAAATACTATGTATGGGATGACCCATACTTATAGAAGCATTGTGCAGATCAAGTGATCAGAAGGTGCATTCCTGAAAATGAAATGATGTCTATTTTAATCTTTTGTCATTCTTATGCTTGTGGAGGTCACTTTAGAGCCAAGAGAACAACGAGAAAAGTGCTAGAATGTGGTGTCTATTGGCCATCTCTATTTCGAGATTCATATTTTTATTATAAGTCATGCAATCCTCGTCAAAAGACAGGTAATATATCCCATAGGAATGAGATGTCACAAAATCCCATACTATTTTGTGAAATTTTTTATGTTTGGGGCATTGATTTCATGGGACCATTTCCTGTATCTTTCAATTATGTTACATCTTGCTTGTTATTTATTATGTCTCAAAATTGGTGGAAGCTAAAGCCACCAGGACTGATGATTCTAAAGTTGTTACAGATTTTATCAAATCTAACATATTCTCCAGGTTTGGAATTTCAAAATCTCTAATAAGTGATCGAGGTACTCACTTTTGCAATCGAACTGTGGCAACTTTGTTGAGAAAGTACCATGTAACGCACAGGGTGTCAACTTCATATCATCCGCAAGCTAGTGGACAAGCGAAGTGTCAAATCAAGAGATCAAGTCTATCATTGAAAAGATGGTCAATCCAAGTAGAAAAGATTGGAGTTTGCGATTGGATGATGCTTTGTGGGCATACAGGACTGCATATAAAACGCTTATTGGTATGTCACCTTATCGATTAGTGTTTGGAAAACCGTGCCACCTTCCAATTGAGCTAGAACACAAAGCTTACTGGGCTATCAAGAGTTTTAACATGAAGATGGATGAAAGTGGAGAACATACGAAATTGCAATTACAAGACTTAGAGGAAATTCACAATGATGCCTATGAGAGTGCAAGGATTTACAAGGAAAAGATGAAGGCTTTTAATGACAAGTTGATTTCTAGGAAGGAGTTTAAAGTTGGTCATTCTATACCAGTCCCGGCTTCGTTTGTTTCCGGGTAAGTTGCGTTCTCGTTGGATTGGACCTTTTGTTGTTACTAATGTTTTCCCTCATGGTGCAATTGAAATTCAAAGCTTAGCCACTTCCAAAGTGTTCAAGGTGAATGGCCATCGACTTAAGCAATTCCATGAAGGTGTCCAAGTAGAGAATGTGGAGAAATTGGACCTTGAGGACCCGATTTATACGGATTGAAGAAGGAAGCACGGAGTCAAGCCCACGACAATAAAAAAAGGCGCTGCTTGGGAGGCAACCCAAGGAAAGTTCATTTTTCTTTTCTTATTTTCACATTTATATATTGGTTATTTCTGCCCTTTCTATGCAGTTTACTTTACATTGGGGACAATGTAAGTTTTAAGTGTGGAGGAAGGGATTTAGGTAGTGTTTTTGTGTTCTAATTTGAAATTTAAAAAAAATAGAAATAACAAAATTCAATTAAGCTTGAAGAATTCATAACATGATTTAATAAGTAATCTTCCAACTTAGAATTAATTAGTTTAGTTATTTTACTTGAGATTGGAGTGACTGAATTTGGTAGACAAAAATTGGTGAGATTTTGAGCCTTAAACTGACACATCCATATCAGTCACTATTTTCTTTCATGTGAGATATTCTTCCATAGATTTGTTTCTCTAGAACTTGTCTTGATTCTCTTCGAGGTCATATTGACACATTCATGCATGAACATGATTAAGACCATCTTTGTTATAAGCTACATAAGCTAAATAGCCTACCTTGTAATTAATTTTTCCCTTTGTGAACCCCTTTGAGCTTGATATGTCATTATTGTGAACCCACATTACAAGCTTTAAACCCGAAAAATAATAATTCCTTTACCCAAGTCGTAGAGCTAGTGGAGCATTGTTTATTCTTATGATATGTATGGGTGCGCGAGAAATAAGTGTGGGGGTGTCCAGAATTGTGGTAGGGCTATGGTTGGTGAAAAGAAACATGTTTTCATTCTCAATTCATGAGTTCCATTGTTGATGTAATTTTGAAAGAAAAAAAGAGAGGAAAAATGAAGAAAAAAGAGAAGGGAAGTGATGGAGGAAATTGCTTTTAATGTCACAAATTATCCATGTTCATAATTTCTCCTAAAATTCTAAGAAATAGGTCCATTTATATGGGATTTATACAAAGACAAAGCTGTTGAATGGACTAATTGGTTTTACTTGTCTTATATATTCGAACTTGAGTTGAATCATTTTTGCTCCACTAGTTTCGATGGCTTTTGAGCTACATTCTCAAATATTTCCCCCCTTGATCCTAAACCTGTTATAACCCTTGAAAAGTCCTTATGATTTGTGCTCTGTGTGTGATCTTAGTGGTGGAGAATGAGAAGATATGCAAGCCTATGGTAGATCATTTTCATTGGAATGAATTTGAATGATACACATACCCTTTAAATACATGAGATTAGAGTGTTTATTTCCATGATGGTCTATATATTCAATTTACTCCATCTTCGAGTGCAAGTGCTTGCTAAGTGATTGTGAGTTGTTTGAGAATGTTGTTCATGATATGTTATGAGTTTTGAAGAGTTTGGTTGTTCTTTGCTGAGACTTTGATATATTAGGAAAGTGTGTTTGAGTTTTGCCCGAGGACAAGCAAAGGTTAAGTGTGGGAGAATTTGATGAGAATGTAAATGTTATATTTTTATCCCTTAATGTTTAATCTTTTATACTTATTTGATACCTAAAGATATCCACTATTCTTATATTTTGATTTAAGGTGCTATGGAATGCCCAGGAAGAAGATCCTATTTTAAAAGTGGCAAATTCGGGCGAGATTAGAAGCAGCGTTCGAAGAAGCATTTGAACGGTAGCAGATGCGTTCAAACGCTACGTCAAACGGATACACGTCAAGTTCAGGTTCGAAGAGTTTTCAAAAGATTCAGAGAGCAGGTTCTACCGTTCGAAGTACGTTTGATGTATCGTTCGAACCGTAGTCCGATGCATTCGAACGGTGGCAAGGGCGTTCGAACGATTGTTTGCAGCTGCAGATTTTCAGAAGCCTATAAAAGCTGGGACTATTTTGTTTCTAGGGTGGTTGACGATTTTCGTATTCTTTGAGTTGTTTTCATGGTCCTGCATGGCTAAACTCTGAATCTTGGTCAAAGGAAACAAAAACCTCGGAATTAATAATAAACTGTGAGATCTAATTTGTTTTCATTATTTGATTTATGCGTTGAGTATCGAATGTTGTTCTATGCCTATTTTCATGATTGTCTTGTTTAATCGCTAGGAGACCTACTAGTTTATTAATCATTACAATCTACTGCTGAGTTAGATATCAAATCCGTAATTGTTTGATTCCTCTGATTTGTGAAGCAACTGAGATTTAATGATGTACTGCGTTGGGAATTATTATATCTTAGGAAGGGCATTCGACTAAATTAAATGCAACCCCTTGTGCTTGTGTTGTTTAGTTTTATCGATTTTTCTAATTCTTAAGGCTGCTACTAGATTAAACCTTGTGTACTTTTCCTAGGTTGTTTAATAGTTAGGGTTAATTAGATTGCTTGTTTCTGATTAACTACAACTAAGGAGGCATAGGAAAATAGTTCCTACAGTGAATATTCAAAGAGTGAATTGATATGTTTGCATCAATTAGCAGTTGTAAATTCCGATGGTGGATGTTGACCTAGACCAAGGTTTGTTCTTCTGATTGATTTCAATACTTTAATCTGAATTGTTTCGTAGTTGTTATTATTAAATCCAAAACCCTACAATCCTTGTTCACATAGCATAAACTAGGTTAAGCACTCTTTGTGGGAATGATCCTTACTTGCAATACTACATATTTATTTTTTGGGTATCGGTTTTATGTTTAGGTGCCTGTGACAGTACACCACGCACCATTTTAGGTTGCCTACGTATCTCATTTAGTGAGAATCAGGTCAATTGTAGTTCGAGTGAGAGCCCGATAGAAAATAGGGGCATTAGGGCCTTAGGAATGTTTGAATACACTTTGTGATCTTTGGAAAAGTTTAAAGACACTTTGTGGTCTTTGGAAAGTTTGAAGATGCTTTGAGGTTTATGGAAAGAGAGAACTTAAGAGTTTTGATTTGAAATCGGGTAGTTGAGTGCTTTGAAATAGAACTTTGGAACTCTTGAAAGGGGGTTTTCAAATGTATTTAGAATAACTCAAGGATGTTTTGGAAAGGCTTTGAAATAACTTAAAAGAGTTTCGAAAATGTCTTGAAGTCTTGTCTGGAAAGCTAGGAGGTAAGATTTTGGAATGATAAAAAGTTTTTGAAAATGGTTTTTAAAAGCACCTAGGACTTTGGGATTCTAATATGGACAACCTTAGAGGTTGTTCTTGATATATCACGTTCTCTTGGAATCCTTAACCATGAGAAGGGTAGGGACACCTTAGGGTTGTAAGTTCTTGAAAATATTTTAGGAGATAATTTAAAGATAGAATGTAGGAGTATTTAAAAGGAATTACGGAGTTGGTTTTTGAAATCTCAAGAGAGTAGGAGGCTTTAGAAAGATGGGTTATAAGAGTAGTTTTAAATAGGAAGAACCTTTAAAAGGGGTCCATGAGTTGGAACCTTGAAATATATTAACCTAGGTTGGGTTGGCCTATGGTTAGAAGTGACCTAAGGTTAACTAACTTGGGTTAGGTTGACCTAGGGTTAAGGTGACCTAGAGTTTGGTAACTAGGATCAAAGTGACCTAGGGTTAACTAACTAGGGTCAAGTTAACCTAGGGTTGGACAACTAGGGTCAAGTTAACCTAAGGTTGAGTAACTAGGGTCAAGTTAACCTAGGATTGGACAACTAGGGTCAAGTTAACCTAGGGTTGGGTAATTAGGGTCAAGTTAACCTAGGGTTGAGTTGACCTCGGTTTGAATTGCAAGATGGTTTTAGAAGGTGATTTTATGCATTCGAAAAGAAAGTTTTGGAAAAACATGTCATGTTATGCAAAGGACTTTGGTAGACAACTTTTTTAAAGATCATTTCCTTGAAAATTTGACTCTAGCCAATAGTATGGTATATATGGTTGGTGTTTAAAAACCATTCCAAAGAAGGTTTCCTCAAGGCCATTATAACATTTATCTTGACAAGAATGGGGATTTTGAGAGTCAAAATGATGACAACTTTTGAGAAACCATTGTTAATGTAAAGATGGAGAAAATGAATTTTTCGAAAACCATTTTTGGGAAAAAAATTTTGAAGGCCATTTTTAAAGGATACCAATCCAATAGGGTAGGGTTTATATGGCCAAGTAAAAGGGAGACCACTCAAAAGAGGGTTCCATGGGGTCATTCCAACCACTATCTTAAGGGAATGGAAGCCTTGGAAATTGGAGAGTTTGAAGGCAACTCTTATGCAAGTTGAAACGCAATGATGCAAAAATGTGAGTTAGAGGTTAGTAGGGGGTTTTCTAAGGCATGATTTCTAAGGTCTCATCCGAAACTTCAAGGAGCCAACTCTTGGAACCATTTTGAGAGGGGTATTGAACTTGAAAGTGGCATGAGAATAAAAATAATGCAAGCTTTGTAGAACATGATTATAAACACAAAAATGAAGCCAAGCACACAAGACATAATCTAGGTAGCAAAATGCAAGGGGTTCATGAATACATACAAGGCTTTAGGCTATAACACATAAACAAGGGGCCCCTAGGCTATACCATCTTAAAGTAAGCTAGTGAGAGGTCCCCCTACACGGTAGCTCTTACTAGCTTTCCTCTGGGTATGAACTAAGAGCCCTCTTGGCTCAAGCATGCAAGAAATGGGGGTTGAAGATGGGAGTTAAAATAGAGAATAGCCTAAGTAGGCTAGGAGGGAGAAGAGAAGAGTGGGAGAAGACAAAAATGTAAAAGAGATACCACATTTTGCCTTCAACACACTTGTAATCTTCAATGGATGCCTTAACTTAAGCTTGGAAGGTTTTTAGTAGGCTTAAGGGGCTGGATGGAGGGGTTTAATGGTGTATAAGGCTATGTAAGTGAAGTGTATAGGCTTGAGGGAGGTGGAATCTAGCCTAAGTGTTGGAGAAGTGGAATGTGTATAGAGATTCGAGGTTCTGGAGCAGTTTCAGTAGAGCTTCGCATTAATTTCGGAGTTGGAATATGCAAAGGGGGGTGCTAGTATTTGTAAGCAATCTAGAACAAGCCTGGCACATGTGCTACATGCGCTTGGCCAAAATTTGCACTGGTGCATGTAGCACATGCGCCAGTACTGTTCCGTTGCCAGAATGATATGTGGCACCCATTGTACTGGTTAAATCTTGACGGTTAATAAAAATTTGGTTAATTTGAACAAAATCTGGGCGCATATAGCATACGCTCCGTTACTGGGAGTGTTCGTCTAAACTTTGTCTCGATAATTAAGCCAACCGGGAAGGTTTCAAGGGAATCGGTTGGACCCACAATGTTGTCCTAGGGTTTCTCATGAACTGTCATGTTTTTAAAAAGTTTGAATTGTGTTCAGAAGCGTGGGATATCATCTTGGGAAATGTGAATAAAATGACATCTTTGCAGAGCGTCTGTGATACGCTTCGTGGTGGTTCGAAAGTAGCTGTTTTCGTGTCGTGTGATCGAGGCCTTCGGGAAGCTATCTCTTCGATCAGACCATACCGATGGAAAGTACTCTGAAAATACTTTTGGGAATTCCCTGATTTACGCATTTCTTAAGTCGTTTGATGGTGCGTTGGAATTAGGGAATTGGTAGAAAAGTCAATCTAGGCGGAGCGTCTGCGAGACGCTTCAAGGGTTACTGACAGTTGCGGTTTTCGTACCGTACAATGAAGGGCTTCGGGAATCGATCTATCTGATCGAGCCATATCGATGGAAAGACCCACAAACGAGGTTTTGGGAATTCCCTAGTTTACACATTTCTCGAGTTATTTGACAATGCGTTATAACCGGGGAATCAGGAAAAAGGCAATTTTAGCGAAGCGTCTGTGAGACGCTCTAGGGAACTTTTATCGAGTTGTGGGTGTTTAGCATCGTAAGGTCTTCCTTAGGTTAAATAGAGGCGCATGGCAAGGCCCGTTGTTCAGTAACCTAGGACCAGTGTTGTTTTGGAGCGCATTTGTGTTGCTAGGGGCAAAATGGTCATTTTGGCTGGTTTGGGCTAAAAATGGTCAGAAATGGATCGGGATGTCATGTTAAGCTTGCTGGGTCATTCAGGGATGTGTTTAGGAGAGTCTTTTACTGTTCAGTGGGGTTTGTGCAGTGCTAGGATGTTCGGGGGTAAAACGGTCATTTTGACCGGAGTTAGTCGGAATGGGACCAAAATTGGACCGGATGGTGTGTGGAGTACACCTAACAGTTTAGTAACATTTTGAAAGGGTAGACTTATCGTTTTGAGAGATTTTGAACTTTTCCAAAATGTGTCTAGAGGCCCAAGGGGCAGGTTTGGTCATTTTCATCGAGTTAGGCTAACAAGCGCCAATGTTGACCTAGGTGTTGGTTTCCGAGACCGCCAAGTCTCGGAAAACTACTTATACGGTGTTGGTCCCTAAGAATGCCTGGTCTTAGAGAGCTACCTGTAGGGTGGTGTTGGTTTCTGAGAATGCCCGGTCTCAGAAAGCTACATGTGAGGGTGGTGTTGGTCTCCGAGAACGCCTGGTCCCGGAAAATTGCTGAATGACAGACATTCTTCATTGGCGAGCTAGCAAGCACCAGGTGTTGGTCCCCGAGATCGCTCAATCTCGAGAAGCTACCTGGATGGCGTTGGTTTCCGAGACCGGCCGGTATGGAAAACTGCTTGGAATGATGGTGTTTATGGCTCCAGTGGGCCCTTGTGGGCCCGAGAAGCAACTAGTTGACTGGATTGGAGCTTGAAAGACTCGTCTTGGGTTTGCAATTGGCATGGTGTTTGAAAATTGAACCCAGTCGGGCCAGAGATTGCCGAGCGGGCAAAAATAGGGTGCTTACAGCTGCCCCTCTTTTTCTGTATTTGCTTGTTGAAGGCAGAAAAATAACAAAGTAAGAATCCCTCTTTGGTCGCGAGGCGATCGGAAGGACAATAAGCAAGTAGGTTTGAAATGTTTTGAGACTACTGATGGGTCGCCGGTCTGGAAGGTTTAGAAATTCGAAATGCTTTCTGCTCTGAAACGTTTTTATCGCGTTTTGAGTTGCCGGTTTGACACAGTTCAGCCCAGATCATTTGATTTTTGAAAACAACTGTTGAAAGCTTGATTGTTGGCTTTTAAAAAGCCTTGGAAACAAATTCAGACTCTCGGTGACTTGAAAATTGGTTTTGGCAGGAAGCCGAAAAACTGGGCGCATATGCTACATGTGCCTGGCTTTTCTTAAACCTGGCGCATGTAGCACATGCGCCAGTTAGAATCTCCTACTGGCGTATCTGCTACACCCGCCAAGCCGTGGGCTTTTATACTAGAGCAGTTCGCATTTTCAGTTTGTGTTCTAGGTTTTGAGCGTGGTTTGAGATTCTCTCTAAAAGATCTTCGAAAGGTTTCAACAAAGGAGCGCTAGAGGGGTGTTGGGTGACATCGGGCACTTGCCGGAAACTGCTCTTGTCACCAGATTCTTGCCGGAAAGCTCGGTTTTTGTCGGAGAACTTAAAGGTTGGTCTCTTTGAAAACTCGTCGATTTTGATGCGTTTGTTTCCTTTTTTTGCAAGTGATCAGTGTAATCCTATGTTTTAAGATGTTTAGAACACAATGATCGGATTGTTTTTGTGATTTGGTGAAGATTTGGGTGTGTTTTGCATGTTTGTGAAATGGGGTTTTTTGCGGGATTTGAAAAATTACTTCTACAAGCCTGGGCATTACGTGTTTATGTGTGATGTTTGCACCAGGAACCTTAGAAAAAAGTGTAGAGCAACCATATGAAGTTTCGTAATTTTTTAAAAAATTTTAAATTTTTGAAAATTATAAAACTTAGGAAAAATTGAAGAAAATTGGAAAACGGGTCCCATCGAAGGTTGAAAAATTATAGAATATTTTTGAAAAATTATGGTGACATTCTCGAATGTTTTAGGGATTTTCATGAAATTTTTGGAAATAAAAATGAGATTGAAAATTTTGAAAAATCAAAGGAATTGACCTAAAAATTGTGTTTGAGAAGGGTGATGCGTACTGTGGAGAAAGGGATTGTTTTGATTAATGTGATTGAGGGTTTGGGATTGTTTCAGACTATGTTTGTGACTTGTTGAATTCTGGGGTAGTAACTTTTTAAGGCGAAACTCTGTCGAAATTTTCAAAAATTTTGACACTTAACTTTAAAACTTTTCGATAAAGCAATTGTTTTCAAGAACGGGGCTTCTAAAGGGGAATGTCTGGAGAAATCAAAACTTTTGGAAAATTTTTAGGAGCAGGATTTTTGAAGGAGAAAACCCCAGAAAACTGATTTTAGAGAAACCGTAGAAAACTTTGGGATAGGGCCTTCGAAGGAGAAAGCCCGGAAACCCACTTTGAAATTTTTTTAAAAAATAGGGCTTTTGAGGGGAGAGCCCGGAGAAATTGATTTGAAATTTAGAGGTAGGACTTTTTGTGGAAAATGCCTAAAAAACCTTTAGAAAGCATTTAGAAAGAGGGCTTTTGAAGAGAAAACTCGGGAAACCGGTTTGAAAATTTAGGAACAAACCTTTTTGAGGCGAAGGCTTGGGAAAACCACTAAAAACTTTGAAACGGGGCTTTTGAAAGGAAGCCCGAGAAACCGATTTGAAGTTTTGAAACCCAACTTTTTTGAGGAAAAGCTTGAAAAACCGTTAGAAAACATTGAGAAACAGGGCTTTTGAGGAGAAAGCCCGTAAACCGGTTTTACAATTTTGGAGTGGGACTTTTTGAGGAAAAAGACTTAAAAAACCGTTAGAAAACATTTCGAAACTGGGCTTTTGAGGAGAAAGCCCGAGAAACCGATTTGAATTTCAGAAACAGGGCTTTTAAGGAGAAAGCCCAAGAAACTGATTTGAAATTTTGGAATGAAGCTTTTTGAGGAAAAAGTTCAGAAAACCATTAGGAAGCATTTAGAAACAGGGATTTTGAGGAGAAAACCCGAGAAATCGGTTGAAAATCTTTGGACCAGGGATAGACAGGATCTTAGCCCTCTTTTTCTTTCTTCTTTTCTTTTCTTTTCTTTTTTCTTTTTTTTTTCTTTGTTCTTTTTTTTTTGTTCTTCTCCCCTTTTTTGTTTTTTTTTTCTTCTTCCTTTTTTTTCTTTTTTTTTCCATGATGACATATTTATCTCTTTGTTTTTTATACATATTCGATGATTGATCAATTTTTGCATATTATCATTCTTTCAGGATGTCAGAGGCTGGGGGTGACGGTCCTGATAGGAGGCGCTATGGGAAGGCGCCACGGATAGAGCTCGAGGAAGGCGGCAGCAGTTAGGGCAGCTCTTTCAGGGGCAGTAGCAGGAGCGATTATTCTCAAGGCAGTAGCCGGAGTGGCTCCGCTTGAGGTGGTAGCAGGGGTGGTCCTTCTCGGAGTGGCGGCAGGGTCGGTTCCGCTTCGGGCGGCCGCAGTGGGTCCCAATGATCTTCAAGTAGGACAACTTCTAGTGGCAGTTCTGCGATAGGGCAGCTTTCGGTTGCTCCTGATAAGGGAGCTGAGGATGTTATTGATTTATCTGTGAATCCGCGAACGGGGTACGGTATGGCATCCGTATGTGACAAGCAAAGAGATACTTCCTTTACAGACGACCACCTAGCAATTCCTGATGTCCCGCTGCTACGAGACATGGCATTCCACCCGAGCATGTATTCACGCTACAGTCGACTACCATCATCTACTCACAGTTCTTTTCAAGGGGCTAGTATTTCTGCCTTGAGGGTCATGTAGGCGTCAACTCCATCCTATCAGGACTTCTTGTACCGAATCGGTTTTGGTGCTTTTATGACTCTACAAACAGATAGACTTGACCACCGAATAGCAATTGGGCTATTGGAGCGATGGTTTGGGGAAACTAGAACTGTGCACTTGGTGGGCTTTAAGCTGGGACCTACTCCCGTTGACTGGGCCATGATTACCGGGCTGTCCTTCGGAGGTGTTTCGATTTCTTTACAGGACGTGCCTCTAGACGAGGCTCGTCTTCTCTTGGGATTGCCAGGGATTGGAGGCTCTCGCTTCTCAACTTCACTCTTATGTTCGGTAGAGATAGCATTTGCTCTCAAGCCCTCTCCAACCGACCAAGTCATCATGAGGCGTCGGTTGGTACTATACGTCGTTTTTAGTTGCTTTTGCAATAATAATAAGTCGACGGTTCCTTTGTCTCTGGCAAGCCTAGTAGCAGACCTAGATGCACTAGACTATGTTGATTGGGGCACCTTCACCTTTGCCAACTTCTTACGAGGGATGAGAGAGAGAACATCCGGGGCTTGGGGGAGCTTGACGAGGTTTTGGCCATTTTTGGTATGGTGGAGTTATGAGTATCTGCTCGTCCGCCGACTAGAGGTATTAGCGGGCGATGCCTTCCCGCAAGCCATGAGGTGGGCCATACGACAGGTGGTTCAGTGGTCTTTGCTTACAGATTTTGTAGCCCTCCGGGCTAACTTGGAGCTGCTGAGACCCCTAGACGTGACTTGGACACCTTACCACCAATCTTCTCAGTATGCCAGTATGAGGGATGTCATTCTTTTGTCCAGGTCGCGAGTTACTTTTCGGGGCCCTATTTTATGGGAGACATATCTAGGGGAGCGCCACTGGTGGCAGCTTCATATTGACTTCTCTAAAGCCATGGATCCTCCTCAATGCATGTTCGAATTTTATCGGGCTGAGGTGGAGATCCCTTATATAGTCGGAGTTCCTAGCGAGCGCTTCCTTCTTTCGCCAGATGTGGACTACGAGGCTCATTTCAAGGCGAGGTCCATTGGCACTTGTACTCAACTAGACCTAGTAGTTGGAGGGCAAGTGGCTGGTCATGAGGTGGTGGAGCTATGGCACCGAGCTCAGGGCTTCGTTTCCGAGGAGGAGTATCTAGCAGCTTACTAGTCACAAGATTAGTACCGTGCTAAGGTGGAGGCCCTGACTGCTAGCATATCTCTGATGGAGGCCCGCTGGGTATGCTATTTATGATTTCATTATTTTCATATCCTTTGTGCATCCCTTGTGTTCTAATGCTAGCTCTTCTTTTCTTTTGTCTTTTTCTTTGGGCAGGGTCCTTATGATGCAGGAGGCTCCTCCAGCCAGCCTTCCCCGTATGTGCCAGACCTAGGTGATTTTGACTTGGATGATGACCCTGCTCCTTGAGGCACCTCCTTCCACCTACGGACACAGTTGTAGTTTAGTTGGACTAACTGTATTGTATATGTTTTTGAGAACGTGTGTTGGCCCTTATGGATGATGATTATATGATGATCATATGTACATTATTTCTATTATCTTTTCGTTTCTTTACATGCGATGATGATGATGATTTTTTTTTCTAGTCTCGTTTTGCATGCATGCATGTGAAAATATGATGGATATGACTATAAACTCAGGAGTACAGAAATCGTGATACGCGCAAGAAATGGTGGATATATGCAAGCTTTAAGTAGATGTGAGAAAGGTGGGTCTATTGTCGCACACGTCTATGCCAAGCATACAAGTATGTATGACTTTAGGAAAACGGGCCTAATGGTATGTTCCAATTTTTTAGGTGTTCACTGGGAACCATCATTTCGGCCTTTTGCTTCTCCCCTGAATATTCCCTTCACTCGTTATATCCTTTTGCTTTCCATGATGAGATAGTAGTTGCGCCATTTCAAGGGTTTCCATTTTCTAATCCGACTCTCCTCTCTCTTATCTGAGAAACTGTCACTCACTTGACTTTCTCTCAGGGACCTTATATTAGGACGAGTAGACTCTTTAGGTGACAGTGAAGTAGCCTTTAATAAAGGAGCGGGCAGTTTCCATCCTTAATCCAAGAAGGCTGTACTTTGGACCATAACTTAGGCTCGGTTAAGGGTGAGGAATGAAGGGATATTCAGGCTCAAACAATTTCTCCCTTCTTTTTTTTTTTTTTTATACGGGGATGACAATAACCAGAACCATCTTGAGTAAGTTTTTGCTACTTTGTTCACTTTTCTTTTTCGGATGTCACCATTTTCTTTTAAACTTATTTAGACTAAGCAATCTCCTCTAATCTGAGGGGACTTCCTGCAGGTTGTAGTGTAGCTAGGTTACGGGTTTTTGAAAGGAAGGGTATTAAAGGCCCAAAGTATTACACTCTTCTTTGGGGGTTCACCGGTAATCACCTTTTTGTGGTCCTTTCCTCCTTGGGTCTCTTTTTTCTTTTTTTTGTCGTACGCACTTTCACCCACACAAGGTTCATTACTTCCTTTGATTTTTTTATATTTGCATTGTCAGTTGGTTTCTTAGGGCATCCCATCATCATCATTTTCTTCTTCCTCACCTTTTTTTAATATTATTATTTTTTATTTTTATTTCTTTTTTTTAATGTATGAGAGAGCTTTCTTTCCTTCACGTTCCCTTCTTGTTTTTTTTTTTTCAAACTTACTTTCACCCACTGTGGGCGGTGATCTCCAGTATGGGTTTGCCGAAGGAATGCGACTTGGCTCAAAAGGGGCTTTTCAAAGGGGATTCTTTTAACTATATGGTAGAAGAATAGAGGGCCCCTCTTCCTTTCAGACAAGATTGCTTAGTCTATGAAGTTCAGTCTTAGAGTTTTGGCGTCATCCTTTGAGATAAGCAGACGTTAGTTAGATAGTTCTGTCACTCGCACCTGCCCTAGTGTGGGGGTGGTTTCTGGTTAGGGTGTTTGAATGAACATCACTTACGACTTGAATAGGTTGACCAAGGGAATTGCTTTGCTATTTTAGGGAATCTGAAACGATGGTTTCTCTTCCTTTCAAGGGTCTAACTGCCGATTGCGTTGCCATGGCATCTTTCGAGTGCCACCTTTTTCTGTGATCTCTCTCTTTCCTTTCTTTAGTGTCTCCTCTCTTTGGATCAGAAACGGTCCCCACAGATGAGGGTGCGCATACTATTCCTTTTTTAAGTCAAGGCATAACAATAAAAGGGAAAAATTCTTAAGGAAGGGCAAGTTCCGAAGATGATAAATGCAAACTTCAAACTCTTTTTCTTTTATTTCAAAGGTTGTGTACGCATGATGAGCTCTTAATTAATAAAAGGTAAAAAGTAGAGTTAAGAAAATAGGATTAACCAAAGTGTAAGGACAGAGTTTGATGAAAAGAACATCCCTTTGATAGTTACTTCTTCAGGTGGGCTTCGGGACCACGCCTGCCTCCTCTATGGTCCATCCGCCGACTTCTTCACTCGGTTGTGCTGGACAAATTGATGCATTGGCTGCGAAGTGGTAGAGATGGGTAGTCATAGTGCAGTCGGGGATTCCTTCTTTTCCTTCCTCTTCTCTAGTGGGGCCATTAAGGTTGTGCATCCCATCTTGGATCCTTGATGGCTTTCCTTTGGTTGGATAGTTTCCCCTTGTTCAGCTTCTTGAGGTTTTGTAATCAGGCTTGCTCAGCTTCTTGAGGATATGCCTCATCTTCAGTGATGATATTGACAACATGGTCTGGCAAGGGATTTGCCGTGACATTGAGAGTGGGGGCCGATTTTGCTTCTTGGGTATTAATGACCTTGTTATCAATGGGGTCTTGGATCTTATAATTTAAAGAGAAGCAGGACTCTGTGTCATGCCCCTGTCCCCTAGAATGGTACTCGCAAGTAAGGGCAGGGTTGAAAGTTGGCGGCAACGGGCTTGGTAATGGCCGCGGGGGAATAGGGTTTCTGTCATTGGCCTTAAGGACCTCGTGATAGGCATCTGTCTGGGTGCATGCCAAACGTGTGAACTCTCGGTTTCGCCGGTTGTTTTTGTTGGGGTTGAAGAATGGCTGGGCTGCAACAGGTCCAGTGGTAGGTGCTTGGGTATTTGCAATGGGGATGTTGATGATAGGAGCAGGCGACGGTGGTCGAACTTGATATTAAGGGTAGTATGGCTGCTGTTGTGTAAATAGGATGGCAGATACCTCTCATTCTTTCTTGCTAGTACCACGAGTGGTTGCTACCTTCTTGGCCACCTTTGTGAATCCCTCGCTTGTCTTAGCATAGGGGTCCGTAATTCTGCCGGTTTTCAATCCATTTTTGATCATTTCCCCTTGCATTATCAACTCAAAAAAACTTTTCCCAATGCTCAGGCATAGGCGCTCATAGTACAAACCTTGAAAGGTGTTTACAAACAGCTGCACATACTCTTTTTCTAGTAGTGGGGGGTTTACTTGAGCGGCCGCCTTGCTCCACCTCAGAGTGTAATTCTTGAAGCTCTCTTTCTCTTCTCGAGTCATCATCATCAGGGCACATCAGTCCATGGTTAGATCACTGTTGTGGCGGTATTGGGATCAAAAGGCTGAGACCAATTCGTTCCAAGTTGTCATTTTTCGCAAATTTAAACGGCGAACCATTGCAGTGTGGGCCCAGTCAAGCAATGTTGAAACAGTTGCATCAAGAGTTTGGGATCATTTCAATGACCGCTTAATACTCCAGCGTATAGCCTCAGGTGAACTACGGGATCCCCACTTCCATCATACTTTTGGAAATCGGGCATCTTAAATTTAGGCAGCCTTGGGTGGTTAAGGAAGAAGCAGAGTTCATCATAGAATGTCCCACCAAAGGTGTTATGACCTCATAGGTTGTGCAGGGACTCTTCTAAGCCTTGTATCTTAAGATCGAAGGGGTTCAAACCTCCCTTCTTTGATGTGGTAGTCAGCAAGATGGTCTCAGGGTTGTCCTCTTCTTCTTCCTCAGTGTGCACTACTTTGGGGGGTTCTTTGTTCTTCTCTACATTGTCAGTCCGCAGGACGACCTTTGGTGGGATAGTTTCAGTTTCTTTGGGGTGGGACGTCAAGGCTGACGGATTCATGGGAGGTCCTTTAAAGGCCATTAGTTGCATAAGCTTGAACATCTCGTCTATCTTTGCCTTCATTTCGTTCACTTTTTCACATGTCACTGAGTTGTTCTGTTGATTGGGAGTGTTGCCTTCACTTGATAGTTGTGCTGCTCGCTGTTAGGTAAGGACTGGCGTTCGGAGTACGGCGGTCACTCGTGTTTCTCTCTTTCCTTTTCTTGGAGCAATGGTGACCCAAAATGCAAGCAGTCTCAGCAGGAACTATTGCTAGTCTTTTGATAAGACAGGGGAGAATGGAAAAATAAAAATAAAAACAAAACAAAAGGATTATATGTTAGGTTTTGAATTTGGAAAGATTTTATACAATACATGTCCTAGGGGTGCCTCTACCTTTTGAGGGGAACTAAGCATGATGTTTTGGCTCATGTCTGGAGATAGGGGGTTGCCCTTGCATGCAATACTATATCTGTGCCTGTTCATTCATTCATTCATACATTTATTCATTTGTCAACAAGAATAATTTTATTAAGATGAATTCTCTTTGGCACAAAGAATTTCTCAAAAATACATCAAAATGGGGAGGGGGAACATTTTCCTTGGGACTTCCGCCTATTCTATATTTACATCATGGGATCCTAAACTACTCTTGAATCTTCGGATTCATCTTCTTGAATGGAAGTTGGTGGGAGATCTTGATTTGAATTGCCCATTCGTCTTCTTAGCAGCCTTATCTCCAAGAGCAAGGAGGGATTAGGGCCCCTCCTTAGGAGATGACTTTGATGCATGCCATGAATCCTTAGGGTCTCGTGGTACCCTTAAGAGCTTTGGGTTGGCTTGATTTGGGCGAGAAGGTCATCGAACCTTTCTCTAGGGGTTGATTAGATGCATGAAGATGTAACGACTTTAGTTACTTTGGGAACTCTTGTCTTGAAATGAATTCCGATGCATGAACGGTTATGATGCATATACATAATAAAATGGCATGAATTGAATAGTATAACAGCACGAATTGAATAGAATATATATAGGAAAATAAAGCGGTTGCCCTTTCCTCCTTGGTTTTGAAATTGACCCGTGTGTCTTAAGTCCGACAGAGGTTCGGCTGTGCATGGGGTGCTACATGAGCATGAGATTAGGGGTTTACTAATGCTTCCTCAAAAGCTCGGTTCCCAAACCTTCAAACCTCTGGCGTCCACCCCCGAAAGGGTGAACTCTATCCTTGGTTAATGGTTCGAGTAGGGGAACTATCAAGAGACCATAGGCTAAGAAACTGACACAGCATCCGCCCACAATCAATATATTGTTTCCCCTTCTATCAAGAAGGGTAGTAACCAGGTAATATATGCAAGATGCAAATGCAAGTGAGCGCACTAAGTGTGTGTGAAATTTTCAAAAATAGAGGAAAGGACCCAACAACACACATCACATCATGTTCATTCATTTACATACATGACAATAAATAAGACATGAGATAAGATATGAACAAAGGTCCACCTACAGAAGAAAAATGCAAAGAATTAGTAACTTTTCGAAAAACTCAACGCAAGGTAAAATGGATTATTAATGTAAGAGCATGAATATAAGCAATGAATGCAAGTGATGACACTCATTTGAAAATTATTTTGAAAAATAAGATTTGTTTTGGAAACTTGGAAAATTTTGAAGAGCGAATAAAACTGGACCAAGTAACCAGAAATTCTGGGTGAGTGAAGGGTGAAGGGACATGTCAATGGCTAAACCCTCTAAGTAGTCCCCAGTGGAGTCGCCAGCTATCGCTCCCCGATTTTTGGGTCCAAGGTCCTTTCGGCTTGGAGACAAAAGCACAGAACTCTGTCACTAGAACTCATCCTCCTAGAAGGGCAAGTGCGACTAGGTTTAAATTGAAAATTGGTTTGATTAAGGGCTTTTTAGAAAAATAGGAGTCGCCACCTAACTTAATTATGGTGAGTTAGGGCACCTAAAACTAAGTGTTAATCCGAAGATTAAACCTAAGGTTTTTGGAAAAGGTTTTGAAAACTCCCTCAAGAGAGGGTTTTTAAGAAAATAGGTTGTTTGACAACCTTTGGAAGGACTTAAGCCCTTTTGAAAAATAACTCCATTTTGGTCTTTCGAAAATAAAAATCTATGGTCCGGGGGTTGGTTACGGGTAGGGAAGATATCCTAAGATCATCACCCTACCCCGCCCTTTCGGTACCTACATGGCTAATCACCCTTTGTTCACTTACTAGAATAACCGGTTACCATTATCTACTTAATGTCCACTTTAGAATTTTTGAAAACGGGGTATAGTTCATCACTTTTTGGAAAAATGATGCATGATGCAAGATTTAGAAGAAGCTAGGAAAACATGGGAGTTTTAAAGGAGTTTGAAATGAAAACTTTGAATTGATTGAAGTTTTTGAAAAGGGGATTGCAGTTGAAATAAAAGTTATGACCATACCATTTTAGGTTACCTACGTATCGCATTTGGCGAGAATCAAGTCAATTGTAGTTCGGGCGAGAGCTCGATGGAAAATAGGCGCATTAGTGCCTTTGGAGTGTTTAAAGACACTTTGTGATCTTTGGAAAAGTTTAAAAATACTTTGTAGTCTTTGGAAAGTTTGAAGACACTTTGAGGTTTATGGAAAGAGAGAACTTGAGAGTTTTGATTTGAAATCGGGTAGTTGAGTGTTTTGAAATAGAACTTTGGAACTATCAAAAGAGGTTTTTGAAATGTATTTAGAATAACTCAAGGGAGTTTTGGAAAGGCTTTGACATAACTCAAGAGAGTTTTGAAAATGTCTTGAAGTCTTGTCTAGAAACCTAGGAGGAAAGATTTTGGAATGTTAAAAAGTTTTTGAAAATGGTTTTTAAAAGCACCTAGGACTTTGGGATTCTAATATGGACAACCTTGGAGGTTGTTCTTGATATCACGTTCCCTTGGAATCCCTAACCATGAGAAGGGTAGGGACTCCTTAGAGTTGTGAGTTCTTGACAATATTTTAAGAGATAATTTAAAGATAGAATGTAGGAGTATTTAAAAGGGATTATGGAGTTGGTTTTTGGAATCTCAAGAGAGTAGGAGGCTTTTGAAAGATGGGTTATAAGAGTGGTTTTAAATAGGAAGAACCTTTAAAAGGGGTCCATGAGTTTGGAACCTTGAAGTATATTAACCTAGGTTGGGTTGGCCTATGGTTAAAAGTGACCTAAGGTTAACTAACTTGGGTTTCGTTGACCTAGGGTTAAGGTGACCTAGGGTTTGGTAACTAGGGTCAAAGTGACCTGGGGTTAACTAACTAGGGTTAAGTTAACCTAGGGTTGGACAACTAGGGTCAAGTTAACCTAAGGTTGAGTAACTAGGGTCAAGTTAACCTAGGGTTGCGTAACTAGGGTCAAGTTAACCTAGGGTTGAGTTAACCTAGGGTTGAATTGCAAGATGGTTTTAGAAGGTGATTTTATGCATTCAAAAAGAGAGTTTTGGAAAAACATGTCATGTTATGCAAAGGACTTTGGTAGACAACCTTTTTAAAGATCATTTCCTTGAAAATTTGACTCTAGCCAAGAGTATAGTTTATATGGTTGGTGTTTGAAAACCATTCCAAAGAAGGTTTCCTCAGGGCCATTATAACCTTTATCTTGATAAGAGTAGGGAATTTGAGAGTTAAAATGATGACAACTTTTGAGAAACCATTGTTAATGTAAAGATGGAGGTAATGAATTTTTCGAAAACCATTTTTGGGAAAAAGATTTTGAAGGCCATTTTTAAAGGAAACCATTCCAATAGGGTAGGGTTCATATGGCCAAGTGAAAGGGGGGCCACTCAAAAGAGGGTTCCATAGGACCATTCCAACCACTATCTTAAGGGAATGGAAGCCTTGGAAATTGGAGAGTTTGAAGGCAACTCTTATGCAAGTTGAAATGCAATGATGCAAAAGTGTGAGTTAGAGGTTAGTGGGGGGTTTTCTAAGGCACGATTTCTAAGGTCTCATCCGAAACTTCAAGGAGCCAACTCTTGGAACCAATTTGAGAGGGGTATTGAACTTGAAAGTGGCATGAGAATAAAAATAATGCAAACTTTGTAGAACATGATTATAAACACAAAAATGAAGCCAAGCACACAAGATATGATCTAGGTAACAAAATGCAAGGGGGTCATGAATACATACAAGACTTCAGGCTACACCATATAAACAAGGGGCTCCTAGGCCATAACATCTTAAAGTAGGCCAGTGAGAGATCCTCCTACATGGTGGCTCTTACTAGCTTTCCTCTGGGCATGAACTAAGAGCCCTCTTGGCTCAAGCATGCAAGAAAGGGGGGTTGAAGATGGGGGTTAAAATAGAGAATATCTTAAGTAAGCTAGGAGGAAGAAGAGAAGAGTGGGGGAAGACAAAAATGTAAAAGAGATACCACATTTTACCTTCAACACACTTGTAATCTTCAATGGATGCCTTGACTTGAGCTTCGAAGGTTTTTAGTAGGCTTAAGGGGCTGGATGGAGGGGTTTAATGGTGTATAAGGCTATGCAGGTGAAGTGTATGGGCTTGAGGGAGGTAGAATCTAGCCTAAGTGTTGGAGGAGTGGAATGTGTATAGAGATTCGAGGTTCTGGAGCAATTTCAGCAGAGCTTAGCATCAATTTCAAAGTTGGAATATGCAAAGGGGGGTGCTGGTATTTATAGGCAATCTGGAATAGGCCTAGCGCATGTGCTATATGTGCTTGGCCAAAATTTGCACTGGCACATAAAGCACATGCGCAAGTACTATTGCATTGCCAGAATGACACGTGGCACCTATTGTAATGGTTAAATCCTGACAGTTGATGGAAATTTGGTCGATTTGATCAAAATCTGGGCGCATGTAGCATACGCTTTGTCATCGAGAGTGTTCGTCTAAACATTATCTCGATAATTGAGCCAACCGGGAAGGTTTTAGGGGAATCGGCTGCACTTACAATGTTCTCCTAGGCTTTCTCGTTAACTTTCATGTTTTTGAAAAGTTTGAATTGTATTTGGAAGTGTGGGAAATCATCTCAAAAAACGTGCATAAAATGACATCTTTGAGGAGTGTTTGTGATACGCTCCGTAGGAGTTTGAAAAGAGATGTTTTCGTGTCGTGTGATATAGGCCTTTGAGAAGCGATCTCTTCGATTGGACCGTACCGATGGAAAGTACTCTGGAAATACTTTCGGAAATTCCCTGATTTACGCATTTCTCAAGTCGTTTGACGATATGTTGCAATCAAGGAATCGGTGGAAAAGTCAATCTAGGTGGAGCGTCTGTGAGACGCTCCAAGGGTTGCTGACAGTTGCAATTTTCATACCGTACGATGAAGGGCCTCGGGAATCGATCTATCTGATTGAGCCGTATCGATGGAAAGACCCACGGATGAGGTTTCGGGAATTCTCTAGTTTACGCATTTCTCAAGTCATTCAATGGTGCGTTATAACTGAGGAATCAAAAAAGGTAATTTTGACGGAACGTCTGTGAGACGCTCCAGGGAACTTTTATCGAGCCGCTGGTGTTTAGCGTCGTAAGGTCTTCCTTGGGTTAAACAGAGGCGCATGGCAAGGCCCGCTGTTCAGTAACCCAGGACCGTGTTGTTTTGGGGCGCGTTTGTGTTGCCAAGGGTAAAATGGTCATTTTGGCTGGTTTTGGCTAAAAATGGTTAGAAATGGATCGGGAAGCCACGTTAAGCATATTAGGTCATTCAGGGATATTTTTAGGAGAGTTTTTTACTGTTCAGTGGGATTTGTGCAGTGTTGGGGTGTTTAGGGGCAAAACGATCATTTTGATTGGAGTTGGTCAGAGTGGGACCAGAATTGGACCGGATGGTGTGTGGAGTACACCTAACAGTTTAGTAACATTTTGGAAGGGTGGACTTATCATTTTGAGAGATTTTGAACTTTCCCAAAACGTGCCTGGAGGCCCAAGGGGCAGGTTTGGTCATTTTTCACCGAGTCGAGCTAGTAAGCGCCGGTGTTGACCTAAGTGTTGGTTTCCAAGACCGCCCGGTCTCGAAAAACTACTTATACGGTATTGGTCCCTAAGAACGCCTGGTCTTAGAGAGCTACCTGTAGGGTGGTGTTGGTTCCTGAGAACACCCGGTCTCAGAAAGCTACCTGTGAGAGTGGTGTTGGTCCCGAAGAACGTCCGATCCCAGAGAACTACCGAATGACGGACATTCTACATTGGTGGGCTAGCAGGCGCCAGAAGTGAATAGTCTAGAATTTGATAAAGTGTTAGTTCCTGAGATCGGGCGATCTCGGGAAGCTACCTGGATGGCGTTGGTTTCTGAGACCGCCCAGTCTGGAAAACTGCCTGGAATGATAGTGCTTATGGCTCCAGCGGGCCCTTGTGGGCTCGAGAAGTGACCAATTGACTAGATTGAAGTTTGAAAGACCCGTCTTGGGTTTGTACTTGGCGTGGTGTTTGAAAACTGAACCTGATCAGGCCGGAGATTGCCGAACGGGCAAAAATGGGGTGCTTACACCGGTGAACACCCAGAAAATTGGAATATACCATTAGGCCTGTTTTCATAAAGTTGTACATACATGTATGCTTGGCATAGGCGTGTGCAACAATACACCCACCTTTTCCATATCTACTTAAAGCTGGCACATATCCACCATTTCTTATTCGTATCCTGATTTTTGTATTCTTGTGTTTATATTCATATTCATTATATTTTCACATGTATACATGCAAGACAAGACTAAAAGGAAAAACTAATCATCATCTCATGCAAAGAAACGAAAAGATAATAGCGATAATGTACATATAATCATCATACGGTCATCATCCATAATGGCCAACACGTGACCTCAAAACATAAACAATACAGTCATTCTAACTAAACTACAACTATGTCATCAGGTAAAAAAGGGTGCCCCAAGGAGCAGGGTCGTCATCCAAGTCAAAATCGCCCAAGTCCGGCACATACGGGGAAGGCTGGCTGGAGGAGGCTCCCGCGTCATAAGGACTCTGACCAAAGAAAAAAAACAAAAAGAAAGAGGGGCTAGCACTAGAACAAGGGATGTATAAAGAACATGAAAATGATGAAATCATAAATAGCATACCCAGCGGGCCTCTATAAGAGATATGCGAGCAGTCAAGGCCTCCACCATAGCACGATACTACTCACGACCTGATAAGCTGCTAAGTACTCCTCCTCAGAAACAAAGCCCTGACCTCGATGCCACAGCTCCACCACCTCATGACCAGCCACCTACCGTCCAACCACTAGGTCCATCTGAGCCGCGTAGTCCACATCAAGAGGAAGAAGGAAGCGCTCGTCAGGAACCCCGACTATATAAGGAATCTCCACCTCGGCTCGATAAAATCCGTACATGTACTGGGGAGGATCCATAGCAGCCCTAAAGTCGATATGCAGTTGCCGCCAATGGTGCTCCCCCAAATACGTCTCCCATGAGATAGGGCCCCGGAAAATAACTCGTGATCTGGACAAAAGAATGGTATCCCTCATGCTGACATAATGGGAAGATCAATGGTAAGGTGCCTAAGTCACATCTCGGGGCCTCAGCAGCTCCAAGTTAGCCCGAAGGGCTACAAAATCTGTAAGCAAGGACCGCTGAACCACCTGCTGTCTGGCCCACCTCATGGCCCATGGGAAGGCATTGTCAGCTAACACCTCTGGTCGGCAGACAGGTAGATACTCATAGCTCCACTATATCAAAAATGGCCAAAAACTCATCAAGCTCCCCCAAGCCCCAGATGTCCTCACTCTCATCCCTTATAAGAAGCAGGCAATGGTGAAGGCACCCCAATCTGCATAGTCCAGCGCATCCAAGTTCGCCACCAGGCTCACCAGAGATAAAGGAACTGTCGACTTATTATTGTTGCAAAAGCAACTAAAGACGATGTATAGTACCAGCCGACGCCTCATGATGACTTGGTCGGCTAGAGAGGGCTCAAGAGCAAATGTCGTCTCTGCTGAACATAAGAGCGAAGATGAAAAACTTAAGCCCCCAATTGACGGGAGTCAGCCCCAGCTCGAAGCTGACCAAGTGCACAATCCCGGTCTCCCTAAACCACCGCTCCAAAAGCCCAACTGCTATCCGGTGATCGAGCCTATCATTCTGAAGAGTCATAAAGGCCCCAAAGTCGATCCGGTGCAAGAAGTCCTAATAAGATGGAGCTGACGCCTACATGGCTCTCAAAGCCGAAATACTAGCCCCTCTGAAGGAACTATGCGTCGATGACGGCATCCGACTGTAACGTGAGTACAAACTCATATGATATGCCAAGTCTCGCAACGGTAGAACTTTGGTGATTGCTAGCTGGTCGTCTGTAAAAGAAATGTCCCCCCGCCTGTCTCAAACAGACGCCATGCCATATCCTGTCCGCGGATCCACGGCTGAATTAATATCATCCTCAACTCTCTCTTCCGGAGCAACCGAAGGCTGCCCCATCACAGATCTGCCACTGGAGACCGTCCTGCTCGAAGATCGTTGGGACCCGACACTGCCGTCTCGAGCAAAACCACCCCCGTTGCCACCCCAAGCGGAGCCACCCCAGCTACTGCCCCGGGTGAAACCACTCCTGGTTGCGCTGCCCCAACTGCTGCTGCCCTCCTTGAGCTCTATCTGTGGTGCCTTCCCATGGCGCCTCCTATTAGAACCGTCACCACCAGCCTCACACATCCTAAAAGAATGACAACATGTTAAAAGTTGATTAGTCATCGAATATGTATCAAAAGCAAAAAAAAGAGATAAATATATCAGCATGGCAAAAAAAAAAAAAAAAAAAAAAGAAAAAACAAAAAAAAAAAAAAGAAAAAAAAAAGAGAGGGGAAAAAAAAGAACAAAAAAAAAAAAAAAGAAAAAAAGAAAAAAGAGAAGGAAAAAAGGGCGGCTAAGGTCCTGTCTATTCCTATTTTGAAATTTTCAACGATTTTCTAAACTTTTTCCTCAAAAAGCTTCATCTCAAAGTTTCCAACGGTTTCTCAGGCTTTCCCCTCAAAAGCACTGTCTTAAAGAATTTCAAATCAATTTCTAGGGCTTTCCCCTCAAAAGCCCTATCTCAAAGAATTTCAAATCGGTTTCCTAGGCTTCCCCCTCAAAAACACTGTCTCGAAGGATTTCAAAACCGTTTCCTGGGCTTTCTCCTCAAAGCCCTATTTTTAAATGCTTTCTAACAGTTTTTCAAGCTTTTTTCTCAAAAAGTTTGGTTTCTAGATTTCAAATCGGTTTCTCGGGCTTTCCCCTTAAAAGCCCTGTTTCTAGATTTCAAACTAGTTCCTCTGGCTTTCTCCTTAAAAACCCTATTTCCAAATGTCTTCTAACGGTTTTCTGAGATCTTCACTCGAAAAGTCTCATTTCAAAGGTTAAACCGGTTTCCCGAGCTTTCCCCTTTAAAAGCCCCGTTCTAAAAATTTCTACGGTTTTTCTAAAATCAATTTTCGGGATTTTCTCCTTCAAAAATCCTGCTCCTAAGAATTTCCTAAAGTTTCGGGTTCTCCAGCCTTTCCCCTTCAAAAGCCCCATTCTCAAAAGAGTCGCTGTTCCGAAAGGTTTCGTTTAAGTTAGGTGTTAGGATTTTTGAAAATTTTGGCAGAGTTTCGCCTTAAAAAGTCACTACCCTGAAATCCAACAAGTCACAAACACAGTCTGAAGCATCTCAAACCTTCAACCAAAGCAACCCAATCCTCCAAAACATGCATCCCGATCTCGAACACAATTTTTTAAAACCAATTTTTCGATCTTGCCAAACTTTCCAGTTACACCTACATTTCCAAAATTTCATGGAAACTCCTAAAATATTCAATAATGTCACCACAATTTTCTGAAAATGTTCTATGATTTTTCCAACCTTCGACAAGACCTGTTTTCTAATTTTCTTCAATTTTTCTTATTTTTCGTAATTTTCAAAAATTCAAGAATTCAAAATTTTTCAGAAAATTACAAAACTTCATACGGTTATTCTACACCTTTTTCTAAGGCTCTCGGTTCAAAAATCACACACAGAAACACAATGCCCAGGCCTGTAGAGGCAATTTTTCTAACCCTGTAGAAAACCCTATTTCACAAATATGCAAACTCATTCAAAACATAATCAAATCTTTGCCAAATCACGAAAATAATCTGACCATTGTGTTCTAAATGTTCTAAAACATAGATTTACATTGATCATAAGCAAAAAACAAGAATGTACGCATCCAAATCGATAAAATTTTAAAGAAACCAACTTTTGGGTTCTCCAGCGAAAACCAAGCTTTCCGACGAGAATCCGGCGACAATAACGATTTCCGGCAATCAACCGACACTCCTCTATTGATCCTTAGTCAAAATATTTCGAAGCTCCTCCAGAGAAAAATCTCAAACCACCTCAAAACTTAAAAATGCAATGCTGAGATCGTGAACTGCTCTGTTTTAATACCCACGGGCTAGCGCATGTAGCAGATGCGCCAGAAAGAAATTTCACCTGGCGTATGTGCTACATGCGCCAGGGTCAAAAGAGGCCAGGCACATGTGCCTGGTTGTTCAGCTTCCCGCCAAAATCAGTTTCAAACTCCCGAGAGTCCGAATTCCTTTTCAAGGCTTTCAAAAGCCAGAAATCAAGCTTTCAAAATTAATTTTCAAAAATCAAGTGCTCAGAACCAAATTTTGGCAAAACCGGCAACTCAAATCTCAATTGAAGCTTTCAAAATGCAAAGCTTTTTGAATTTCAAAACCTTTCACACCGACGACCCACAAGGGGTCCTGGGACATTTCAAACTTACCAGCTTATCGTTCCTCTGATTGCCTCGCGACCAAAAAGGGATTCTTACTTTGTTATTTTTCTGCCTTCGACAAGCAAAGGCAGAAAAAGAGGAGCAGCAGTAAGCACCCCAATTTTGCCCGCTCGGCAATCTCCGACCCGACCAGACCGAGTTTCAAACACCACAACACATACAAACCCAAGACGGGTCTTTTAAACTCCAATCTAGTCAACTAGTCACTTCTCGGGCCCACAAAGCCCAAACGAAGCCATAACATTATTCTAGGCAACTTTCCGAGATCGGGCGGTCTCGGAAACCAACGCCATCCAGGTAGCTTCCTATGGTCGGGCGATCTCGGGGACCAACACCTTATCAAATTCCAAACGGTTCACTTCTGGCACCTGCTAGCCCACCAATGTAGAATGTCCATCATTCGGTAGTTCTCCAAGATCGAGCGTTCTCGGAGACCAACACCGCCCTCACAGGTAGCTTTTTGGTACCAAGCGTTCTCAGAAACCAACACCACCCTCCAGGTAGCTTTCTGGTAGAAATTCCATTTTAGGTACGTTTCCCGAGATGATATCCCGCACTTCCAAACACTATTTCAACTTCCCAAAAACATGAAAGTTCACGAGAAACCCTAGGAGAACATCATGGGTGTAACCGATTTCCCGGCAACCTTCCCGATTGGCTCAATTATCAAGGCAAAGTTTAAACGAACACTCCCAGTGACAGAGCGTATGCTACATACGCTCAAATTTTGATCAAATCGACCAAAGTTTGACAACCATCAGGATTTAGCCAGTACAAGGGGTGCCACATGGCATTCTGGCAATGAAACAATATTGGCGCATGTGTTACATGCGCCAAGGCAAATTTTGGCCAGGCGTATGTAGCACATGTGTTAGGCCTATTCCAGGTTGCCTATAAATAGAGGCCTCCCCCTTTGCATATTCCAGGACAAAAATTGATGCGAAGCTCTGCTAAAACTGCTCCAGAACCTCGAATCTCTGTATATATTCCACTCCTCTAACACTTAGGCTAGATACCACCTCCCTTTAACCCATACACTTCACTTACATAGCCCCATATACCATTAAACATCACCTTCCACCCCTCAAGCCTACTTGAAGCCATTCAAGTTCAAGTCAAGGCATCCATAGAAGTCTACAAGCATATTAAAGGCAAAAGGTGGCATTTCTTTTACATTTTTGTCTTCCCTCACTCTTCTCTTCTCCCTCCTAGCCTACTTAGGCTATTCTCTATTTTAATCCCCATCTTCAACCCCCCTTTCTTGCATGCTTGAGCCAAGAGGGCTCTTAGTTCATGCCTAGAAGAAAGCTAATGGGAGCCACCGTGTAGGGGGATCTCTCACTAGCCTACTTTAAGATGGTATGGCCTAGTGTAAGCACCCTATTTTTGACCGCTCGGCAGTCTACACTCCGTCCAGACTTGTTTTCAAGTCATTTTGGGCATATTCCTATCGAATCCAATTCTCTAGTTTCAAATTCCATATTTCCATCTCTTCGTGGGCTTGTCAGGCCCAAATAGAGGCAAAATGACCAAAATGCCCATAGGGGCATTGTCCTTTCTTATTCCGATTCCAATCCCTCTCTCGAGACAGTTTATTCCTCGAGACGGTCCGAGTAGCAAAACTACTCACAAAACCGTCAGAGTGGCGGAAACACTCACAAAACCGTCAGAGTGGCGGAAACACTCACAAAACTGTCAGAGTGACGGAAACACTCACAAAACCGTCAGAGTGACGGAAACACTCACAAAACCGTCAGAGTGGCAGAAACACTCACAAAACCGTTAGGGTGGCGGAAACACTCACAAAACCGTCAGAGTGACGGAAACACTCACAAAACCGTCAGAGTGACGGAAACACTCACAAAACCGTTAGGGTGGCGGAAACACTCACAAAACCGTCATAGTGACGGAAACACTCACAAAACCGTCAGAGTGGCGGAAACACTCACAAAACCGTCAGAGTGGCGGAAACACTCAAAACCCAGGCACGTCTCTTCGGAGACGGTAAGACCCCTTTCCAATCCCTCTCTCGAGACAGTTTATTCCTCGAGACGGTTCCAATCCAGGCACGTCTCTTCGGAGACGATAAGACCCCTTTCCAATCCATCTCTCGAGACAGTTTATTCCTCGAGATGGTCCGAGTAGCAAAACTACTCATAAAACCGTTAGAGTAGCGGAAATACTCACAGAACTGTTAGAGTAGCGGAAATACTCACAGAACCGTTAGAGTAGCGGAAATACTCATAGAACCGTTAGAGTAGCGGAAATACTCAACCATTAGAGTAGCGGAAATACTCACAGAGCCGTTAGAGTAGCGGAAATACTCAACCGTTAAAGTAGCGAAAATACTCCCAAATCATCAATCCCGTCCGAGTAGCGGAAATACTCAACCCCGTCCGAGTAGCGGAAATACTCACACCGTTAGAGTGGCGAAAACACTCAAAACCTAGGTCAACACCCGTGTCTGTTAGCTCACTTCGGTGGAAAAGGACCAGACTACCCTTAGGACCTTTTCCAAGACTTTTCGGTCAAGATGACCATTTTGCCCTAGGCATCCGGATGCCCCGGCAACCACACCGGCTCTGGGTATCAAACCGGTAACCTTCTGAGAATACTTTTTATAGTATTCTCAAACTTCCCTTCTCTTTCCGGATCATTCCGAGTCAGTTCCGGCGAACCCGGTACAAAATGACCGTTTTGCCCTTAGTGGGCCGGTCTCCTTCTTAAACCACACTGGCTTTGGGTATCAAACCGGTAATGACCCGAGAATGCTTTTTATAGTGTTCTCAACCTCCCTTTACCTTTCCGGACCATTCCGAGTCAGTTCTGGCGAACCCGGTACAAAATGACCGTTTTGCCCCTGGAGGGCCGGTCTCCTTCTTCGACCACACTGGCTTTGGGTATCAAACCGGTAATGACCCAAGAATTCTTTTTATAGTGTTCTCAACCTCCCCTTACCTTTCCGGATCATTCCGAGTTAGTTCCGGCCAATCCGGTGCAAAATGATCGTTTTGCCCCTGGTGGGCCGGTCTCCTTTTCTGACCACACCGGCTCTGGGTATCAAACCGGTAACCTCCCAAGAGTGCTTCTTGTAGTGTTCTCAGCCTTTCCTTATCCTTCCGGATCATTCCGAGTCAGTTCTGGCCAACCCGGTGCAAAATGACCGTTTTGCCCTTAGTGGGCCGGTCTTCCTTTTCTGACCACGCCAGCTCTGGGAATCAAACCGGGAATCTCTGGAAACATTCTAAATCATGTTTCCAGATCCCAAGTTTTCTTCTGGGACAGTCTGAGTCTGTCCCGGTAGTTTTCTGGTCCGGTTGACCGTTTTGCCCCTAAGGGCCCGGTCGACCTTTCCAACACATTTTGTCCCCACTTTTTAAGTCAAAAACCTCCAGGACACTATTTTAAGTGTTCCTATTCCTTTCAGGCCTTCCGGGTCATCCCCGGCTCCTTCAAATCATTCCCGGACTTTCCGGAGTCACTCCTAGTGAAGCCAGACTAAAATTTACATGGTAGACACTAGTATAGGCGCCCAAATCTAGTCAAAGATACGTTGCTTGCCGACCTTAATTGTTTCCTAAATGGCTGGCGCCACTCCTAGTGGCGCCAGTGTATAATTTGGCCTGGCGCCACTGCAACAGGTGCCAGGCTTGTCTTTCTTCTATAAATACAGAGCCTCATTCAATGTGAAAAGGGTCTGCAAACTTAACCTAAGAATCCTATACTGCGATATACAGAGCTCGAGCACCTCCAAAACCCTAGCCTCCTTAGGTTTCTCCAAACCCTAGCCACCCTAAACAAACCCTAGCCTCCTATACACTCATACACTCCCTCATACGCTCATACACTAGCCTTCAAACATCCTTTGAAGACTTGAAGAGCTGCCATCTAAAGCTTGAAGACAATCCTTGAAGGTTGAAGAAGAAGATCAAGACAAAGACCGAAGACCGAAGACAGCGCGGCGCGTAAATTAAAGAAGATACAAGGTAGGCTTTCTCTTTAAATTTTCCGCACTTCCCCCCTCTCTCTTCTCTCTCTAACCCACTTGGGTTTTCTCTATTTTAATCCCCCATCTCTTTTGCCCCCCTTTTCTTTGCATGCTTGAAATAAGGGGATTCCCGTTCCATGTGTAGGATTGGACTATGGGAGAGTCACCGTGTCGGGGGCTTTCTTCTAGTCTAACCAAAGACCACGTGGGTCCGGCCCCCTTGATTATGTGGTGAAGCCTTAACCTTGTATGTTCACGACCCCCAAATTGCATTGTGCATATCATAGTCTTGCATCTTCCAAAAACCGTTTTCAAAGTTGTTTTTCGAAACGTTTTTAAACTTGTTTTCAAAATTGCATCAGAATCTCTTTTTCAAAAACTTGTTTTCAAAACCACAATCCTAGGGTGATTCTAGCCTTTCCATGGCTAGGGTTGCTTTAGGAAAGTGTTATATTAAAAGTGGTCTTTTGGTCTATATTTTCAAAACCACTTTCTTAAAGTGGTTCTAGCCCTCTTATGGCTAGAATCGCTTTAGGAAAGTGAGACGTTTTCATACTTTCTAAAAACTCTCTTTTCAAAAAGTCTCTCTTCCTAAAAATCTCTTTTTCAACATACTTTCCTAAAACTCCCCTCTTCAAAATTGTTTTCAAAAACTCCCTTCCAAAATCTATTTTTCAAAATTCTCTTTTTCAACTCCTCTCCAAAATATTTTCCTCAAAATTCACTTTCTAAAAACACTCCCTAAATTCACCTTCCTAAAAAAAAAAAACTCTCTCCAACAACCTCTTCCAAAAATCTTTCTAAAAAACTCTCTTTCCAAAATCTTTCTTCTAGAAATTCCCCCCTAGGATCTTCCTTCCAAAATCTACGTTTCCAAAAACATGCTTTCCAAAAAACTTCTTCTCTCTAAAATCTCTTTCCAAAAACTCTTTTTCCAAATTCACTTTCCAAAAATTCCTCCCTAGGACTCCCTTCTAGAAAATCTACGTTTCTAAAAACACACTTTCTAAAAACTTTTTTCTTAGAGCCCAAGTCAAGCCCTAGAACTCGCAATTAGAAAACCCTAATTTTCTTTCCTAAAACATGGTTTTCAAACTTTGCCCCAAACCTAGGTTTCCAAAATCTCTTGTTTTCACATCCAAACGATACACGTTTCCAAAACCTCTTTTCTACGTCAAAACTATAATTTTTCAAACATTGGGTTTCTAGAATCTCCTTTTCCAAATCCTCGCTAAATCGTATCTTCCCTTTAGGAAACCGAATCAAATCCCCCCGTTTAGGAAACTAGATCCTATCCTCCGTTTTTGGAAATAAATCAAACCTTTTGCTTTTAAAGACCAAATCCAATCCCTTCCTAATCCAAACCATCCTAATTTCCTACCTTCCTAAACCATAAGTTTCCTAAACCTAAACTTCAAATCTTTCCTTAAGTTTCAAAATCCAAATCTTTCCTAAATTCGAATCCTTCCTAAACTTTCACTTTCCTAAATCTTAAGTTTTCAAAACTTGAACATAAAAATCTTTCCTAATCCAACCCTTTCCTAATTCTACCCTCTTTTCAAATCTTAACTTTTCAAATATAAGCTTTCAAACCTTTCCTAAATTCAAACCTTTCCTAATTTCAAGACTTTCTAAAACTTTCTAAATCCTAAACTTTCTAAATTTCAAATCTTTCTAAAATTCTAAGCTTCCTAAATTCAAAACTTACTAAATTTGAAACTTTCTTAAGTTGAATCTTTCTAAACCTAGAACTTTCTAAATTCTAAACTCTCTTAAACTTCAAATCTTTCCAAATCTAAGACTTTTCTAAACTCAAAACTTTCTTAATTTAAGACTTTCTTAAGTTGAAACTTTCTTAATTCAAACACTTCCTAAGTTGAAAACTTTCCTTTTTCGAACCTTTCCTAAAACGAAATTTTCTTATTTTCAAAACTTCCTTGTTTTCAAAGCTTTCCAAATTCAAAACTTCCTTTTTTTTCAAAACATTTCTAAATTCAAAACTTTCCAATTTCAAAACTTTCCTAAACCTAAAACTTTCCTAATTTCAAAACTTTCCAAAAATGAAACTTTTCTAATTCGAAACTTTCCTAAATCAAACATTTCCGAATTCAAACATTTCCTAAATCCAACCTTTCCTAATCTCCTAAACCTTCCAAGTTGAGTCAAGCTTTTCTTAAGTCTAGGTTTCCTAAACCTTCATCTTTCTCTTTTTTCAAAACAAGTCCAAATCTATCTTTTCAAATCAAAGTCCAACTTTGTCAATTTCAATTTTCAATCTCCTCTTCCAATTTCAAATCCAATTCAATTTTCAATTCAATCTCTCAATCTTCCAATTCAATCTCTCTCTTCAAATCAATCCCTTTTCCATCGGACTCTTGTCCGAACTACGACTGACCTGATTCTCCCAAAGGGATACGTAGGCAACCTTCATAGGTGCGGTCACAACACTTTTCAAACTTTCAATTCCACCCTCATGGGTGTGGTTTCCAAAATCTTTCCAAATTTCAAATTCCAATCAATTTTCAAAATTCAATTTCAAAATTTCTATTTTCAAATTCCTATTTCTAAGTTTTCAAAGTTTCCAATTTCAATTCCATCTTTTCAAATCTATTTTCAAATCAAATCAATTTCTTTTCAAATCAATTTCTATTTTCCAATTCTTTCATCTTGCACTTGCATATCATGCATCATGCTAAATTAGTTTTCAAACATTGTTTTTCAAAGTGAATGGGGTTGAACTATAGTTAATTAAAGACTCTCATAGGTGAATTTAGGGTAGATTGACATGTAGGTACCGAAAGGGCGGGGTAGGGTGATAGCTTAGTGCGTCTTCCCTACACGTAACCAACCTCTGAACCTAGATCACTGTTTTCAAAGACCAAAAGGAGTCATTTTTCAAAAAAGGGCTAAATGTTTTCCAAAGGTTGCCAAACAACCTGTTTTCTTAAAAACCCTCTCTTGAGGAGATATTTTCAAAAACCTTTTTCTAAAAACCCTAAGTGTAGTCTTCGGATTATTCTTAGTTTTAGGTGACCTAACTCACCTTAATCAAGTTAGGTGGCGACTCCGAATCTTTTTCAAAAGCCCTTTATTCAAACATGTTTTCAATTCAAACCTAGTCGCACTCATTCTTCTAGGAGGGTGAGTTTTAACGAGAGAGTACAGCATTTTTCCCGCTTGGGTGAGTATTCCTCGAGTGCGAAAAATCTGGGTGCGACAGCTAGGAGCCCCTTGATTATGTGGTATAGCCTAAAAGCCTTGTATGTCTTCATGACCCCCTTGCATTTTGCTAACTTGATCATGTCTTGTGTGCTTGGCTTCATTTTCATATTTCTAACCATGTGCTACAAAGCTTGCATTACTCATATTTTCATGTTATTATCAAAGTTCAATATTCTTCTCAAAATGGTTCCAAGAATTGGCTCCTTGAAGTTTAGGGTGAGACTTTAGAAAACATGCCTTAGAAAATCTCCCACTAACCCTCTAGCTCACACCTTGGCATCTTTGCATTCCAACTTATATAAAAATGGTTTTTAAGCTCTCTAATCCCCAAGGATTCCATTCTCTCAAATTTGGTATTGGAATGGCCCCATGAAACCCTCTCTTGAGTGGTCTCCCTTTTATATTGGAAATATGAGCCCTTAAATTGCTAGAATGGTTCCCTTCTCTTTCTCTTGCATGAAAATGAGTTTCTAACTTTTTGATCCTTAAGGTTGTTATTCTCTCAAGTTTAGTGGTTGGAATGGCCCATGGAGCCTTCTCTTGAGTGGTCTCTCTTTTATGTTAGCCATGGGAACCCTAACTTGTTAGAATAATTCCTTTTGAAAATGGTTCTCAAAATCCTTTTCCCAAAAATGGTTTTCAAAAAATTCATTATCTCCATCTTTACATTAACAATGTTTTTCACAAGTTGTCATCACCATGTTAATTCTTGAACCCCATACTCTTATCAAGATAATAGTTATAATGGTCATAAGGAAACCTTCGTTGGAATGGTCTCCAAACATCAACCATATAAACCATACTCTTGGCTAGAGTTAAATTTTCATGGAAATGATCTTCAAAAAGGTTGTCTACCAAAGTCCTTTGCATAACATGACTTATTTTTCAAAACCCTTTTCTAAATGCATTAAATCACCTTTCAAAACCACCCTCCAATCCAACCTTAGGTTAACTTGACCCTAGTTGTCCAACCTTAGGCTAACTTGACCGTATTTGTCCAATCTCAAGTTAACTTGACCCTAGTTATCTCAACCCTAAGTTAACTTGACCCTAGTTGTCCAACCCTAGGTTAACTTGACCCTAGTTGTCCAACCTTAGGTTAACTTGACCCTAGTTATCTCAACCCTAGGTTAACTTGACCCTAGTTATCCAACCCTAGGTTAACCTAACCCTAGTTAGTTAACTCTAGGTCACCTTAACCTTAAGTTAACCTAACCCAAGTAAGTTAACTTTAGGTCACCCCTAACCTTAGGCCAACTCAATCTAGGTTAGTATACTTCAAGGTTCCAACTCATGGACCCCTTTCTAAATCATGTTTTCTATTCAAAACTATTCTCATACCCCATTTTTCAAAAACCTCACACTCTCTTAAGATCAATTCCATAACCATTTCAAATGCCCCCCTACACTCTATCTTCAAAGTGTTCCTAAAAATGTTTTCAAGAACTCACAACCCTAAGGTGTCCCTACCCTTTCCATGGTTAGGGATTCCAAAGGAAGGTGATATATCATGAACAACCTCCAAGGTTGTCCATATTAGAGTTCCAAAGCCCTAGGTGTTCCCAAAAACCATTTTTGAAAACTTTTTAACACTCCAAAATCATACCTCCAAGGTTTTCAAAACATGACTACAAAACATTTTCAAAACTCTCGTGAGTTATTTCAAAGCATTTCCAAAACTCCCGTGAGTTATCCTGAAAACATTTCAAAACACTTCAAAACCCCCTTTCAAGAATTTCAAAGTTCTATTTCAAAACACTCTAATATTCGATTCCAAATCAAAACTCTCAAGTTTTCTTTTTTCAAAGACCACAAAGTGTCTTCAAACTTTTCAAAGGCCCTAATGCGCCTATTTTCCATCAGGCTCTTGCCCGAACTACGAATGACCTGATTCTCGCCAAATGAGATATGCAGGAAACCTAAAATGGTACAGTCATAACTTCCATTTCAACTCCAGTCCCTTTTTCAAAAGGTTTTATCAATTCAAAGTTTCTACCTCAAACCCCTTCAAGCCGCCATGTTTTCAAACTTCTTCTCAAAAACTCGCACTATGCATCATTCATCCGAAAAGTGATGACTAAACCCCCTTTTAAAATTCTAAAGTGGATATTAAGCAGACAATGGTAGCCAGTTATTCTAGTGAATGAACAAAAGGGTGATTAGACATGTAAGTATCGAAAGGGCGGGGTAGGGTGATGATCTTAGGATATTTTTCCTACACGTAACCAATCCCCGAACCATAGATTTCTGTTTACGAAAGACCAAAAATGGAGTTATTTTCAAAAAAGGCTTAAATCTATTCAAAGGTTGCCAAACAACCTATTTTCTTAAAGAGCCTCTCTTGAGGGAGTTTTCAAAATCTTTTTCAAAATTCCTAAGTTTAATCTTCGGATTAACACTTAGTTTTAGGTGCCCTAACTCACCTTAATCAAGTTAGGTGGTGACTCCTGTTTTTCTAAAAAGCCCTTAATCAAACCAATTTCAAGTTCAAACCAAGTCACACTTATGCTTCTAGGAGGATGAGTTCTAATGACAGAGTTCCGCGCTTTTGTCTCCGAGCTAAAAGGACCTTAGACCCGAAAATCGGGGCGCGACAGGGAGCAATTAAATTCTCTTCCATGATCTGTTCTAATAGAAAATATGGCAAAACCCTTTTCATTTTGGACTCTTTTGCAGAATTTAACAAACATAGATATAGTTTTATCTTTATAAGTAAGAAAGTAAATCCAAGTATACCTAGAATAATCATCCACAATCACAAAAGCATATTGTTTTCCTCCAAAGCTAAGTGTTCTGGTTGGTCCAAACAAGTCCATATGCAACAATTGAAGTGGTCTAGTGGTTGAAATCTCTGTTTTTTATTTAAAAGATTCTCTGATTTGTTTACCCTTTTGACATGCATCACACATTTTATCTTTTTTCAAACTTGATCTAGGCAAACCAATAACCATGTCATGTTTCACAGCTTTAGAAATTGTGCTCATGCTAGTGTGTCCTAACCTTCTATGCCATAACCAAGCATCATATTTATTTACAGCAGATAGATATTTTAAATTAGATGTAAATAAATCATTCAAGTTGAAAACATATATGTTACTTTGTCTTATCCCAGTCAAGGCAGTGGAGCCATCAAGAATATTAATCACAGAACATGTTGAGGATTCAAAAACTACCGTGAAACCTTTATCACACTGTTGACTGATGCTAAGTAAGTTATGCTTAAGACCTTTAACTAGAAGGACATTTTCGATTACAGTTGAAGAGTTCTTACCAATGCTGCCAATTCCAATGATCTTACCCTTGATGTTGTCACCAAAGATCACCATTCCTCCATCTTTGAGAGAAAGGGAAGAAAAATGGCTTTCATCCTGTGTCATGTGCCTTGAACAGCCACTATTCAAATTTCACATTTCTTTTTTTAGTTACGACTTAAACAGACCTGCACAGGGCAAAATTTAAATTCTGATTTTTGGTACCCACTTCATGTTGGCTCCTGCAGGGTTAGTGTCAGCAATCATGTTTGATTTCCACCTCTTCTTACTATCATTCTTAGAAGTTCTCCTTAGCTAGCATTGACTGACATAGTGTCCAAACTTTTGACAGTAAAACCATCTACTTTTAGAAACATTTGGTTGCACAAAAAGGTTTTTGTTTGACTTCTTTTTAACATATGGATCATAACCAACTCCTCCTCCATCAAAGGTGCATTTTTGACATCCTAGAATTGAGTTAAGATTTTCTCTTCTTTTCACGAATTTTTCAAGAGTACTTTCCAAGTCTTTGATCTTGCCTTTTAAAGACTCATTTTCAAAAATTACAACTTCTATTTTTTTGGGTCAAGACAAAAGTTATTTTCTTTAAAAAATAGTTTTTGGCTTCCAATTATTTGAATTCATCCATCAAATCATGAAAAGCATCTTGAAGTTCATCAAAAGTAAAGTCTGAAGTAAGTACCTCATTTTCATCTTCATCCTGAGCCATCAGATAGAGGTTAGCAATTTCTTCAGTGTCGGATTCATCTGAGCTGGACTCTTCACTTCCACTCAGAGTTGCTGCCATGGCTGCAACTTTCTTGCTCCTTTTTTCTTCTCTTCTTGAGTTGAGGACATTCAGATTTGATGTGTCCAGGTTTCTTGCATTCAAAATAGATTATGGTAAAGTCTCCTTTGCTTAAATCTCCCTTAGCTTCAAACTTTTTGCCTTCAAACTTTTCGCCTGTCCTCCACTTCTTTCTCATGAACCTTTTAAATTTTCTTGTGATGAGAGCTAGATCCTCATCTTTTTCTTCATCAATATCTGGTTCATTTGAGGTAGATTTAAAGGAAATTGTTCTTTTCTTCTTCTCAGCATCATCTTCTGTATTTTGCCTTTGAGTTAGTTCGGAGGTCATAAGTGACCCTATCAGTTCTTCGAGAAGCAGGGTGTTTAGATTCTTAGCACTATAAGTACTCCCCTCAAAGCCTAGCATTATTAGAATATGAGGAAGGATTTAAATTTGTATGGTTAGGAACAGGGGCAGTTGTTGGGGGCTGGATTTGGGTCATTGGCAAGTTAGGTTGAAGGTCTCTACCATGGAACCCCTGATTTAAGTTTTATAAAACCCAATTCACCGCCCTTCTTGGGACATTACTTGAGCCAACAATTGGTATCAGAGTCTGGTATTTGCATATATAGGCTTTACATCCTTAAGTAAGATCCATGACCAATATAACTGGAATCTCTCTTGCAGAAGGTCAGTCAACTAATAGACCTCTATTACTTAATGGCACAAACTATAATTACTAGAAAAATAGAATGAAAATTTATGTTCAATCAGTGAATTATGAACTATGAAAAATTATTATAAATGGACCCAGAATTCCTACTAAAAAGATTGAATCTGTTGAGGTGGTCAAACCTAAAAATGAATGGGATGCTGATGATTTTAGAATTATGCAAGCTAATGCTAAGGCTACAAAAGTGTTATATTGTGCACTTGATCTTATTAAATTTAATAGAATATCAACTTGTGATATTGCTAAAGGAATTTGGGATAGGTTAGAAGTCACTCATGAAGGCATAAATCAGGCAAAAGAATCTAAAATCAATCTCCTTGTGCATAACTATGAAATGTTTAAGATGAAATATGAGGAGTCTATTACTGAAATGTTCACCAGATTTACTGACATTATAAATGGATTCAAATCCCTTGAAAAGATTTATTCTAACAATGAACATGTTAGAAAGATACTCAGATCCTTGCCTAGAAGTTGGGAAGCTAAGGTGATACCAAATCACATATTAACAAAATAAATCAATGGAACAAATACACAATATAAGATATATATGTAGTCAACTTATGTATGTGCAGTGAATGAAAAACAGAGTAGAAAATAAGAGTGAGAGACACAAATTTTGCAGAGGTTCGGCCCAATCTTTGCCTACGTCCTCTCTTCCTCGATCCCCTCGAAGGTATTCCACTATGTAATCTTTTCCTTACACAGCTGCTGGTTTTTCTTCAAGTGCCCAGCTCACTATTACATTCAAGGATTCACATAAATCCTTTCTACCGAGAAGCTTCAATCCGAGCTCTCGAATTTACAAGTGTATTGCACGAGCTACACTCAAGCTTTAGAGATTTACAATAACTTATTCGAAAGTATAGAGGTTGGAAAGTAAAGATTCTCACTCTTAGAAGTGAAGATAATAAATGTTATAGCTGAGTGGTTCTTCTCGATTAGTAGCAGTTGCAGCTTAGTAAAGAAGATTTTAGGGCTTTTAAATTTTTGCACTTTAAGATCCTTGTCTCATACCCATAAATAAGTTTGAACTCCTATATTTATAATCTCTCTGAGGAAACAGCCGTTAGAGCCATTGAAGGTGCATTAAATGTGCGAGCAACTAAGACATATTTTAAAAATCTGACCGTTGGAGTAAAATTCCGTCTCCTACCGAGATTGTCAACAATCTTCGTCTAATGCTGCCAATCGAGCTTCCTCAAGTTTGTCGCTGTGATTCTCGACTGAGATTGTCAGCAATTTTGTTTAGTGTCAACAATCTATTTCTCTAGTATCACATACCTTGGCTTCGTCACTTCTTTTGACATTGCTCCTTAACAAGATTGTCAACAATCTTTGTCTTGTGCTGCCACTCCATCTTTCTGTTTCTTTTGCATTTGTTCTTAAACAAGATTATCAACAATTTTGTTTAGTGTCAGCACTCAGTTTTTTTGCTACTATTGCTGTTGTTATCCTCAAACCATCTTGTATACCTTTTGTCAATCAATCTTCGATGGTGTGAATATGTCTCAACTCTATTAATCTTCTTGATAGCCTCATGAACTTCTAAAGCATTTTATCCTTTCGTAGCTCTTTGTTCATCTAACCATTTGAAAGTTAACGAACTGCTTATGCTGGTGAAGACTTTCATTCAGTCTAACTGTCAGGTGCTGTCAATCTTCTACATTGTTGGCAATCTTTGATATACTCCTCTTATAAGCTCTTTTCGCAGTGCTTTGAATATAGCTTCCTCTAGCTTCATGATGCCCTTAATAGATTGATATGAACATAGGGATCAAGGGTCTTCGCTGGCCATGGATGTTATTAATTACATACGTATCCAAGCCAAAATCCTTCTTCTGCTGGTGTCATCACCTTGACTGAGGTGTTGCAGATATTGTATTTGTCACAATCTTTACATCTATCATTATAGTGCTGACACTCTTATAAAGTGCTGACAAGATCTTCTATGAAACTCCACAGTTCATGATTGCCCATAAATCTAAACAGGTATTATCATACTAAGCAGCACACTCAAGTTAAACACATTAGTTCATAATGACTGGGTTTTGTTATCATCAAAACCATCTAACAACTATGGAGATTAACCCTTGGGTTAATATGGTCATCCCTGTTAATATTGCTAATGCCCTCGTCAGAAATTACAAAAGCACCATAATCTCCATTACAGAGGTTAGTAAATTCACCAATTCCACTAAGCAATGTCATATCCTTGTCCATGCAGTTCCTAACTTGTTCTTTCAAAATAGGAGGTGATGAATTATTCCTCTCAGACTCAAACTTTTCCTCGTCTTTCGTTCTTACACCATTTTGATGAAGAAAACCAAGTTTTGCAAATCCACTAATGCCTTTATTGAGATACCAAGAAACACTAAATTCATCCAATTCAGAAGAGGCTTTCCCATCTCTCTTCATAGATTTGTTCTTGAGACGCTTCCTAAGGAAACTTAGAGGAAACAGAGGCTTCAACTTTGCTCCAGAAAAATTTCTTCCAGCTAACATCCCTATTGCATCCTTAATACTGCTAGACGACAATAAGCCCTTTCTAGTCTTTATTTTCTCTAGCTCATCTTTGGAATCAACAGAATTCATCTCATCCAAAAGTTCATTTTAGCTTAAACCACCAACATCAGCATTACAAGACATTTCTCCTTTTTCACAGTCACCATTCTGCATTGGCAAAAAGCTTTCACTTGAAGAATCCATCAACTCTTTGGCACTATTTCTCTTAGCTCTATTCTTATCCTCAGCACCAGAACTAGGAGAGGCTGGTTCAGAATTCAGGCAATAAGCTTCAGGCTTAGATGTCTCACTTCAAGAAGAATCAACCCCAGAGACTAATCTATTAGCCTGTATAACTGGAGAAGAAGTTTCTCTAGTCCCCTTAGAATACCCATTGCCATAAACTTCAACATCCTTTAGAACATGTGAACTTAACTCAGAATCAATCATCTCTGTTGGTATGACCAGTTCGGGTTCGGACTAATTCGAGTGCCCATGGGCATGCCCTAGCCCAAAGACCCACCCACCACTTATATTAGGTGGTTTAAGCATGTTCCCACCTACCTTGGTGGTTAGGGTGGTTGTTCAAGCATGCTCCTACTTATCTTGGTGATTGGGGTGATTCTTTAAGCATGCTCCCACTTACTTTGGTGGTTAGGGTCGTTATTCAAGCATGCCCCCACTTACCTTTGTGGTTGAGGTCGTTGTTCAAGTATACTCCCACTTATCTTAGTGGTTGGGGCATGTGGCAACCACCAAGAATTAGGAATGATAGATCCATTCCACACTTATAAATGTTCAAGAGATAAAGAGAAGAAGTAAGATTTTAATGGCTGTATTTTTGTGTGTGCAAGAGTGTGTGAGCAATTCTCTCAGTGTATCTCCCAAAATACACAATCAAGATAGGCTCTTGAGTTATGATTAGTGTGGATGATTTTGTCTTTCCAAGAAGCTTTGATTGCATTCCACCACGGGTAGATTTACAGGAGAACGCAGGTACACGTGGAGAATTTTTCGAATCAAGATCAGCTCTTTCGGGCTTGTTTTCAGACACGCTTCAAGAGGTAAACCCAATTACCGCTTCCGCTTTAAATGTAGACAGATTCTACATTGGTATAAGAGCCTTTGAAATTTCTCTCGTAAATGATTGCATATGTTTTCCTGCACTAGTTTTGGAAAAAACTTCGTTGGAACTTTAATGGCTATTTGAAGAAATATTCTCCATTTGGCCTGAAATTTCAGTATGTGGTAGCTTATATGCATGGTAGTATATCTGAAAATTTTCATCTCAAACGAATGAGTGGTTTGAGAGAAATCTCAAACCCTAATTTTTATGGCAGCTGCTTCCTCAACTTATAACTTTTTATACACTACAAATCTGAGTACGAAATTTATATGGTTGTGTTTGTTTTTTTAATACCTTTTCATCAATATATTATGGGTAATTTTTTGAGGAATGGTTTGAGAGTTATAGCCATTTGAAAATCTGGGCCAAAATTTGTTCAAATCTATGTTAGAGAAGATGGACCGAGCCAAACCAAGTTGACTGAGCCATTAAATGCGAGCCAAGCCGCGTTGACTGCGAACTTAGCCGAGTTGACCAAGCCGTTGACTATGACTTGAGTCGCTTTGACCGAGCTGTTGGCTATGAGCAGAACCGCGCTGGCCCAAAGAGTTGCCCACTCGTGACGTGGGACGCGTGGAGCAATTGGGACCCCTTCCCGAGGTTGTTTTTGGCCCAATTTTTTTGTGTAAGCTTGGAAAAATATTTCTCATTTTAATATTATTTTCCCAAAATTTTTTATTGGACAAAAAAATTATTTTGGAAAATATAAACGAAAATAAAGGAAATAAATGTTTTTCAGGGGCTTACTTGCGGGAGTTAGGGTACGTGCATGGCTTTCTAGGCCTAGGGTTTTGTGTCATGTGGTTCTGGACACTTGGTTTAAGTGTTGGTATGTTGACTAGAGTTTTCTGAATACCTACTACATTTTTCTGTTATTTACTTAAGTGTTTTGTTACATTTAAAAATTTTCAAAAAAATTATAAAAAATTCAAAATTGAACCAAATAACATGTTAGCATACTAGAACTCTGTTATTTTATTTCTGAATTATTAAAGTTGTCTTTAATTCATGTTTTATGCTATGCCATGTGATAATTGTTAGTTTTAATTCTATAATTTGACTCGTTTGATAGCATAGAGATATTATTGCAATGATATTTATGTTATAGGCATGGAATTGAAGCTTATCACATGCCTGGATATATTTGTTTAGTGGGAGGTCAATCGGTTAAAAGCATGCTAAGAATTTTGACTCCCGATAATCAATTTTTGCACATTAGTTAAATTAAAATTTGATAATTATCATTAGTGGTGCAAGAGATGATTGGGAGCATAGCGACCTTTCGATCTTGCAACTTTTGAGAGTTGTCTTGTTTTTAAAATTTAGATTTTTGTAGCAAAAACATGTGTTATGCATTATTCTTATATTATTGTGCTTTTATCTCTATTAGAGTCCATCATGGCATCTAAGAATGTAGTGGCTAACATGGTTAAAAGAGAGAAGATGAATGGTGACAACTATGACATTTGGCGCCATAAGATTTAATTTATTCTCAATGAGCAGGGTCTATTGGCTCACATTGATCGTCTAATGACTAAGCCCGAACAGGGTACTACAGCTCAGCACCGTAGGGACCTGGATCACTACAAAACTTGGCAGTCGAAAGATCAAGATGCACGCTATCTTATGTTGAGCAGCATGGAAAAGATCTTCTACTAGAGTTTGAGTCTATCCAGACTTCCTATGAGACTTGGGAGGCTTTGAAGCTGAAGTACAGGGTAACTTCTCTTGCTAAACTGTGCGGGTTGACACTCAAATTCGATTCTTATCAAAAGAAGCCTAACCACTCAATGAGGCAACATTTGCAAGTGATGTCAACCATGATATGCGAGCTTAAGGCAACAGGACATATTCTTATTGATGAGCAGCAAATGCAGTCTATGATCTCCTATATACCGCAGTCATAGGAGCAAATAAAGTAGAATATGACTCACAATGATAATGTGAACACTTTTGAGGATATCTCCCGCCATCTGGAGTTGGAAGCTGCACACCTAGAGGCTGCTAAGGCTGATGGTGGTACTGCTTATGTTGTTGAGACTAGCTTACGCCGGACCTCTGGGTTCAAGCACAAGAAAGGCGGCTGTGCTACTGTAAGAAACATTTTGATATTGGGTCCAGTGGGACTAGGGTTACCAAGCATAGAAAGAGAGGTAAGAGAGGTGGTAAGAAAGATAAGGCCAAGATGAAGTGTTATAATTGTCAGCAGCTGGGACACTTCACTTGTGAGTGCACTGAGCCGAAGAAAGTGTTGGCTCGAAAGGCAACCCAAGAGGGGGGGTGAATTGGGTTTTTCGAAGATTAATAGCAATTAAGATTAATTAAAATTAATCTAAGCAATATAACAATGATCAAACTATAAGTCATGCAATGTAATCAAATGGAGAAGAGAAAATAGAGCAATAGAAGAACACACCAATTTACCGAGATTCAACCACAAACCGTAGTCTACGTCCTCATCCCAAGACTTCCTTGAAGTCTTCTTCCACTATGTAATCACCAATTACAAATGGGTTGCTGATTGACAAAGTGCTCAACTCACTATACAAGAACTTCCACCTGAGTTCTTCAGCCACCAAGTGGTTTTGTCCAAGCTCCACTCAAACTTACAAGAGTTTTTCTTTCTCAAGAGAACTCTCAAACTCTCACTTACAAGTGTATAAAAGTATACAAGTAACTAACATACTCTCTAGCAAGAGTAGATTTTACAATCAAAGCTCACATATGAAAATAGGAAGAATGTTCAGGACTATCAGGTTTGATCAGTCAGTGATTCTTGTCTCTTGGGTTTCTTCCTTTGATTTCTTGGTTATAAATGTAGTTGGAGGCTTGTATATAAACCTTTGTATTGATTCCATCCGTTGGAGGTTATTGGGCTTCATTAATACACGTCCAATCCGTTATAACGTTAGAAAAACTAGCCATTATATTCAAGGAGTCAGCTCCATAATTGTGGAGTCGACACTTTCTGCTTCTGTATTTACCAGACGTTGCTCACTGTCTCCATAAGTCCACTCTTCATATCAATGAGTCGGCTCCTTATTCATTCTGTCTTCACATCTTTGGTTTCTGCTGTCATGAGGCGACTCTTCATCTTCCGGAGTCCGCTCTTTGTACATTTGATCTTCAAGCCTTTTGCTTCTGTTGTCATGAGGTGACACTTCATCTTCATGAGTCCGCTTATTGATCATTTTATATTCAAGCCTTTGCGTCTGTCTCCACGAAGTGACTCTTCATTTCCATTAGTCCACTCATTGTCTACTTGGTCTCCAGGCTTTTTGCTTCTGTGCTCATGAGGGGACTCCTCATTTCCATGAGTCTGCTCATTGTCCATTTGATCTTTAAGCCTTTTGCTTCTGTAATCAAGAGGCGACTCTTCATTTCCATGAGTCCGCTCATTGCCTAGAAATCTGTATTCTGTCTTCCAATGATTTAGATTATCTCAGCAGCAATATAAGATCTTTAAGGAGTAATTATTTGGGTTATGATGATCAATCAAATCTCTTTAACTCATCAGAGTTAACTTCTATTCAATTTGAATTGAATCAATCATTTGAAATTCATCTTCTCTCGACTCTCAAACAGTTAGAGCTTCATTAGATCAATATTGATCTTTTCTTCTTCTTCATTTGCAAAGCTTCCTCTTTCACTATTTCTTTTAATGCCGAGCTTCCTCAATTGAGCTTCACAATGCTTTATTTCTGATTTCTTCTCTTTGCTAGCAATTCTTCTTTCTTCTTAAAAATCACTTCAATGAGACTTTTGAAAACTTGATGAAATTTCTTCATACATCTAGTCTTTATTGATTCTTTACATTGTAGAAGAATTTTTCACTTGGATTCCATGTTGAGATCAGACAATCATTGTGAATCTTCTTCTCAGCAACTTCAATCACATTAACTTGAATTGATCTTTGCATACTTGATGTAGTCTTCAATTGAGCATTTTCAATCTCTTTAATAATCAATTTATCTTCGACCGATCATTACACATTCTGATGAAGTCTTCAATCTTTCTTGAGTGCAAGTCAATCTTTATTGAGTCTATGCATACTTAATAGTAGCTTCATTTGAACACCTTCAATCTCTTCGAATATAAAACTTTTGTTTGAAGTAGAGATAGTTATCAATCCTCTGTTTGGTTCATTGCATAGCTCTTGGAATTCATTACTTGATCTTGAATTTGTTGTGCATTCTCTTTGACATGTATTAGACTTAAAATTAAACTTTAAGTCTAAGTTATGAACTTTGTTAATCTGCACGCTAAGTAGATTCATTAGTAAAATAACACAAGGTTTAGTTATCATCAAAATCAACATAGGGTCAACCTTGAGTCAACAGAAAGTACTCCCCATTTATGTTTCTCGCATTGACTATTTTGTGTCTAATGAAGTTTTGATTGCTCATTCTCCTCAATTGTGGGTTGTAAACTCAGGAGCAACCGACCATATAGTGAGGAGCAGATTTGGATACATGGAGTATCGCCGCGTACTAGTCGGTAGCAATAAAGCATACATGGGGTACGAGTCCAGTGTGGATTTCCAGTGTGGATGTAATTAGGATTAGCACCTATCGGCTGGACTTGAAGGTTGGTCACACTCTTAGCCTTCATGATATACTTTATGCATCGGGGATACAGCAGAATCTGCTTTCAGTTACTAGTTTGCATAGTCTCGGTTATCGTTTTTGTTTTAAGACTTAGTCTATACGCATTTATCATGGGTTTATTTACTATGATTCTGGATATTTGATGGATGGTTTTATTTTTCTAGATGTTAATATTTCCAATATGGATGATACTTTAGAATCTACAGTTTCATGTAATGCTTTTGTGCATGATTATTCTATTGATTCTGTGAGATGGCATTCCAGACTAGGACATATTGGATAGGACAGAATGGTCAGGCTAGCTAGAGAGGGTCTTCTGGATTCACTCACTAGGGTCGACTTGCCAATTTGTGAGAGTTGTCTTCAAGGAAAGGCAACCAAAAAACCTTTTGGCAAGGCTCAAAGGGCATCTTTTCCATTACATCTTATTCACTCAAATATTTGTGGTCCCATGAATGTGAGGGCAAGACATAGTGCACCTTATTTTATCACATTTATAGATGACTACACAAGTTTTGGTCATGTCTATCTGCTCTCACATAGGTTAGAAATATTAGATTGTTTTAGACGCTATGTTCTTAAGGTAGAAAATTAGATAGACATGAGTATTAAGGCTCTAAGGACTGATCATGGCCGTGAGTATCTATCTGAGCTATTCCGAGAGCTCTGTGACGATAAGAGTATACTTATACAGTTGACTATTCGAGGTACTCCGCAACAAAATGGTGTAGCAGAGAGACGAAACTGCACTTTGTTAGACATGGTTAGGTCAATGATGGCGTAGGCTAATTTATCAATATCTTGTTGGAGGAATGCCTTGTTGACTGCAGCCTACATTCTTAATTGTATGCCTTCAAAATCTGTTACATTTACCCCTTATGAGCTATGGACGGGCAAGAGGCTTGACCTAAGTCATTTGAGACTGTAGGGTTCAGCAGCCTATGTACACAATGCTTATCATAAGGCCCTAAAGGGAACAAATGTATCTTTATACACTATTCAGAGCACTCAAATGGATATGTGCTCATTAAAGAGCAGCTAGATGGGAGTGTGACTGAGATAGTGTCACGGAATGCCAATTTTTTAGAGGATGTTTTCCCTAGCAGGGGGGAGGTGTTTAGAAACGTGGATCTCTATGAGATGGAGGATATTCAAGATATCGCACCAGGTGGACTAGTTAAGACTGAGGGAGAGATTCCTCAACCTCCTAGGGACAGTGGGAGCAATGCATCGACTGATATGTTAATTGATGAGTATTCTCAGGACACGCCATAGCGTCAGAGCACACGTGGGATTGTCCCTCATCGTCATTATGAGATTGAGAGGGAAGCTTTCATGATGGCTTCACACAATGATGCTAAGCCTAGGACAGTTAAAGAGGCTCTCTCATCACTTGTTAGAGAGAAATGGATTGCTGCTATGGATGAGGAGATGGATTCTATGAGAGTTAATAAGGTCTGGGACTTGGTCGAACTCCTGTCTGAACGTAAGGCCATTGGGAACAAGTGGATTCTCAAAGTCAAACATAAGGTGGATGGTTCTATTAAGAGGTACAAGGCACGTTTGGTCGCAAAGGGATACACTTAGCGAGAGGGTATTGACTACGAGGAGACTTTCTCCCTAGTAGTTAAATTTGCTTCCATTCACCCTGTGCTAGCCATTATAGCTCATTTGAATTTGGAGTTGTACTAGATGGACATTAAGACTACATTCCTCAATAGTAAGCTGGATGAGGAAATCTACATGGATCAACCTGAAGGCTATGTAGTTGTTGGCTAGGAGCTTAAAGTATGCAAGCTTTATAGATCTATCTATGGCCTAAAGCAATCATCCAGGTAGTGCTACTTAAGATTTCATCGAGCCATTACTTCTAATAGATTCACGATGATCGAGGAGGACCATTGTGTGTACGTTAAATGGTCCAAGGGCAGTTTCATTATATTGTCACTTTTTGTGGATGATATCTTACTCGCTAGTAATGACATGGAGTTGGTTATTTCCACTAGAGGGTAGTTATCATCCACTTTCGAGATGAAAGACATGGGTAAGGCGAGTTTTGTATTGGGAGTAAGGATCCTAAGAGATCGCTCCAAGAGACTTCTTAGTTTCTCTCAAGAGACTTATATAAATAAGGTCCTTAAGCGATTCAGAGTACAAGACTACAAACCCATTGATACTCCTGTCGCGCAAAGCGAAAGCCTAAGCCTTGATATGGAACCTAAGACTCCAAAAGAGAAAGAACAGATGTTTTAAGTACCATATTCTAGTGCCGTAGGGAGCTTAATGTACGTTATGATGTGTACTTAAGCTAATATTAGTTATGTTGTTGGGTTAGTGAGTCATTACCAATCAAACCTAGGACCTGCTAATTGGAAAGCAGTCAAGAAGGTACTTAGGTATCTGAAAGGGACTACAGATTTCGTACTATGTTATCAGCATTTGGATATGCGTTTAGTCAACTACAGTGATGCTAATTGGGGTGGAGACCTTGATGAGCGAAAGTTCACATCAAGATATGTCTTCTTGCTCAATGGTGGGGCCATTTCATAGAGCAACAAGAAGCAATCTTACATTGCCTTATCCACTATGGAGGCAGAATTTGTGGCGTGCTCATCAGCTATACAGGAGGCTGTTTGGTTAATGAGGTTCCTCGGACATTTGGATATCGTCACATTTCCTATTGAGACTGTGACTATTCATTGTGAGAGCATGGCAGCACTGGTTGATGCTAATGATCCTAAGTACCACAGCAGGACGAAGCACATTGATATGAGATATCATTTTATTAGAGACATGGTGGCACAGAAGGATGTGACCATGACTCACATCCCTACGAGTCGCATGTTAGCAGACCTTATGACAAAGCCCATTGGTAGAGAGCCTTTTATCACTCATGTTAGGGCACTTGGACTGCGTAGGTGGTGATAATGTGTAGTTCGTTATTAATTGATCATTTTGTACCATTTGGATGTCTAGATATTTTATTTTATGATGCATAATGTAGTTAGTAACTATTGTATAGTTCTGTTTATTGCATAACATATATATGAGATTGAGAGTATGTCAGCAGGTTGATAAGCTCTCTCATATGAGATATCACTTTTGGTGCTTTTGAGAGCGAGCAAAGTTGAGACGCTATAGGCTATTGCATTGCCCTATTTTTAGCTAGGATGAGATATGATTGTTGAAGATCAATGGTGGTTATTTTCCAGTATCCATCATAACCTATTTAAAAGCCAGATGTGAGTTTTACATTTTGTCACCTTCTAAGAGAGCAAGCAAATGAGAAACACAGGTTAGGCACTTGTTGAGGGACTAGACTAAGATCTATACAATGTTGATAGTCTAACATAGGTTCCTCGAGGAAACTATCCACTGTAATATGTATTTATCCTACCTATGCTAAGCAACCAAACTTAAGGAGGTGAATGAGTTCCCAGTCTCTTCACTGTGTGAGCCCTTACCGATCAATAGTGATCATATGTTACTATACCCTCATTATAAATTTTGACTATGCCATGAGATGAAAGGTTTAATGCAGCTACTTTGGCATGAAACCTTATAGTCATAATTGATTCAACCTTTCGGACATCGCTAGAAAAGTGGTCAGTCCTGATCCAAGTGGCAAGAGGGCAAAGGAAGGATTATCATATACATCAAGTATATATTCATAGCGTGCAACTTACATTCGCTTTTCAATATTGTGATGTAAGTATGAGTATAGTGCTGACCTTGAGGGTTTAGGTATTCTTCTAGAGGGGATGAAGATATCTACACCTATGTATTTTGATGGATTCAAGTTACTTGAGACACTTGTTTCTCATTTTCAAATGTGGTTGATGTCTTTATGCTGGCTTTTATAAAGTTTGGTGTAGAGCTCCCAAAAACTTAAGTGTACTCAACGGTCGCACAACTCATTTATTGTATGATCTTACATTATGGTGATTGGCTGGTACAAAGATTATTGTTGTTCTGATATATACCCCTATGCAAGTGGGGGATATTGGTATAACTGGTTTGGGTTTGGACCAGTTAGGTCGCCCATGGGTATTCCCTAACCCAAAGACTCACCCACTACTTGTGTTAGGTGGTTTACGTATGCTCCCACTTACCTTAGTGGTTGGGATGGTTGTTCAAGCATGCTCCTACTTATCTTGGTGGTTGGGGCATGTGGCAACCACCAAGAACTAGGGATCCATTCCACACTTATAAATGTTCAAGAGATCAAGAGAAGAAGTAAGATTTTAGTGGCTGCATTTTTGTGTGTGTAAGAGTGTATGAGCAATTCTCTTAGTGTCTCTCCCAAAACACACAATCAAGATTGGTTCTTGAGTTGTGATTAGTGTGGATGCTTTTGGCTTTTCGGGAAGGTTTGATTGCATTCCACTGTGGATAGATTTATAGGAGAACGCAGGTACATGTGGAGAATTTTTTAGATCAAGATCGGCTCTTTGAAGCTTGCTTTCGGACACGCTTCAAGAGGTAAACCCGATTATTGCTTCTGCTTTAAATGTAGATAGATTCTACAATTTCCATATCCTCTCTTACATCTTCAAAATCAGTAGGAAAATAACTCCTTTTCAGAAGTAGAAACCATTGACTGTGAGTTGTTATCAGATGACAAGGAACCAGAAGTGCAAATGCTATTCATTAACTCTACTATAATGAAGCATTCATCTGATTGTTTGGCACATGGCTCTTCTTCTTGTACCACTTCAATTGTCTGTTGCTCCTTGCCTAAAGGTTCAATGGGCTTCAAATGTAATGGTCAGGCACAAACCCTGAAAGCAACAGGTAATTAAACAAGATCATTTCTATATCCATCTCATTAGTCAATCAACAAAATTTTCATTAGTTAATCAACAAAATTTGTATTGCTCAAGATTAGTCTGTATGCATAACTTTTATAAGATACAAATCACTCAACTAAAATCATCTAGATTGCTGAAATAAGGTAATCCTTTAAACTGGAATAACCATAGATCAAATAAATGCTATAGCTTTCCAGTCATTGAATGAATTTGACAAATGACCCTCCCTTATCAAAAAAATCAACTTAGTCTGCCTAAGGCAACAAGCTTAGAAGTACTAACAATCTGTTTGGATTGGGTGATCAGAAAGAAAAGAAAAGAAAATGGACTCTCTCCTCCTAATCACCTGTTTGGATAGTTTAAGAGAAGATAAATGAAGAGATCCCGTATTTCCTTAATGACTCACCTTTCGAATCTCTCCAAAAGTGGGGAGTGTAAGCCACGTCTCCTAAGTGTGGCGCACTTGCCACATATATAAAGTATATACATATGTATCTCTACTATATATTGTGTATTTATCTATTTGTTAGTTACTTACGAGTGATAATAGGGATAGTCGCCCACTCCATGTGAAACACTAGTGGTGGTTTGGCTAAGGCCTATCAAGTCCCCACTATCAAGATAATAGTTCCTTGATGGAAGGAACCAATAAGGATAAAGCTTGTGATATCCATCGTTCAAGTTATTCAGTCTGCATAGGTTAAAAGATCCTATTTATAGAGAATCTTATACACACAATGTGAGAGGGACAGAGAGTTTTCTTCAAACACTCATTAAAAAAGCAAGTTTACTTGGACAACAATGGCTGGAGGTTAGTACACATATATTAAATTAATATATGATTAATATTTCTGATACATATACATGCATATATATTACAGTTATTATATATGTGTATGTATATTTATCTTACATGTGGTATCAGAGCCACCCTTTAGTTCATGTTATTTAGTATACATATGATATATAGTTCATGCATATATATTTTGTTTTTGGACTGTATTTGTTACTTGAGAGTTTATTCGAAGATGATCCAATATAAAAGTTACTGGCACATATGGATATACGGCTTTGTTTGATTCAATAAGCATGCTCTAATGGATATTAGTATTTTATGTTATTATATATAATAAACTTGCGAATAACTGGACCAAAGCCATGTATGCTTATAGCTATGATGCTTGTCGATACATGTGGTTTAGGCTTTTAAATTCAACATGTGATGATGATTCAATAATCAAGGTCCACAAACATCACATGAGTTATGATCACTTCTGATAGTTTTAAATTTTATTGAATCTTGGATAGTTTTGTAATGATTTCCAATAAGGTAAATGTTTTCTGCAATTTTATGTTTATTATGAACTTTTTCTATGAATATCTTATGATCTAGGGCCTTCTGTAAATATATGTTTCTTGTGATTTTATTTGAAAATCACATAAGGACTTTTTTGAAAAGTATTCTAGACAAAAGGGTCATTCTGTAAATAGTTTTGAGGGTGTTTTTGAAAGAATTTCTTGACAGCATGCGTTTTCTGTAAATGAATTTATTTGCAAACTTTTTAACAAAAGAAAAGAATGACTATTTACAGAAATGTTACCAAAGTATTTTGGGACAATATTTCATGTTTTTCATTTATTAAATTGTATTATTGTCCCACTAAAGATTATTTTATGCCATTTTAAGAAACTTGAGCATTACATTAGTTTAAGAATAGCCACATTATCTTGGATTATTATGATGTGTGATTTTAAAGTTTCTGTAATCACATTCAGAAAAGGGTCATTTGACCATATATTTAATAGCATATATTTATTCTGATTAAATTAATGAAATTAATTATTTGAGCCCACAGGAAAATAATTATTTGTTATTAATTTAATTTAATTGGGATAAGATAGTAAGTTTAAAATTAAGATAAGATTTTCCTATGTCCACAGATAAAGGGATATTTTATTTTTGTGTGTGATATTTGCTAGTCTTATCAATACAGTTCAAGTAGATTCAATGCATATTGCTACTTTTACCTATAGGGAGGTTTGAGTTACTTTATTGTAATTATTGTTTTATAGCATAATATGTTCTTGGTTATTGTAATTATTCCTCTTACATTTTTTAGTACTGAATCAACTTGTATTCCATTCTTGAGTGGTGATAATTTTTCTGATTGGAAAGATAAAATACTTTTGACATTGTTGCGCATGGACCTTGATTTGGTGCTCCGTGTGGATGAACCACCCATCCCCATGGAATCAAGTATGCTAACTAAGAAGGCTTCATCTGAGCGGTGGGAGCAATCCAATCACCTAAGTTTGATGCTCATTAAGTCCCATATCAGTAAGGGCATTAGGGGTTCAATCCCCAAATGCGATAAAGCAAAAGGTTTCATGAAGGCTATTGAAGAGCAATTTGTAAGCTCTGACAATACATTTGCTAACACCCTAATGAAGAAACTATCAGGCATGAAGCATACTAATACTAGAAGTGTGCATAAACATATCATGAAAATGAGGGACATTGCAGGCTTGCAGGTCAACTTAAAGCATTAGAGATAAAGATTGTTGAGTCATTCTTAGTGTTTTTTGTCCTTAACTCTCTTCCTATAGAGTACGGCCCTTTCAAAATTTCTTATAACACATATAAGGGAAAATGATAAATGAATGAACTTATGACCATATGTATTCAAGAGGAAGAAAGGTAGACGCATGGAAAGCTAAAAACCATAAATCTAGCATTTTATGCAAAGGGGAAGGATCACAAGGGCAATGGTGTTCCTCAAGAGAAGAACGAAAAAGTGCTACCGAAGTGTTATGGTAATAAAGGTACATGTTTTTTCTGTAAGAAAAAGGGACACATGAAGAAGAATTGTGCTAAGTATAAAAAAGTGCTCGTTAAAAAAGGTAATCTCTCATCTTTTGTGTGTTGCGAATCTATTTTTGTTAATGCTCCTAATAATACATGTTGGATTGATTCTGGTTTCACAATTCACATTGCCAATACCAAACAAGATTTTCTCAGGCTAAGAAAACCGACAACAAGTGAACAAGACATCTATTCAGAAAATGGGATACATTCACATATGGAAGTTATTGGGACTTTTAGAATGATTTTAAATTCTGGCTTTATTTTGGATTGTGAAAACACTTGCTCCATTGTTTCCTAGAAATTTGGTTTCTACTTCTAAATTAGTACCTTTCAAATTTAGTTTCAATTTTACTGGTACAAAATTTGATTTATTGCTAAATAAAGCCATTGTTGGTAACGGTTTTTAAAATGATGGATTATTTAGATTTAATTTAAATACTAGTTTTGAAAATAATCTTTCAACCTTACATGATGGGATTGGCATAAAGAGGAACATTATTAATGAGAATTTCTCTATGTTATGGCATAGAAGATTGGGAAATATCTCCAAGAAGAGAATTAAAAGATTGGTAAATGAAAGAATTTTAAATGCTTAATTTTTCTGATTTTGGTACTTGTGTGAATTGCATTAAGAGAAAGCAAACCAACAAGTCCACTAAAGGTGCTAAGAGGAATTCTGATACTCTTGAGATCATACACACAGACCTCTGTGGACCATTTACTCTACCTTGTTCGAATGGTCAAAGATATTTTATCTCATTGATTGATGACCATACACGATATATGTATCTTTTCCTTTTATTTGATAAGGCCAAAGCACTAGATGCTTTTAAAGCCTATAAAGTAGAGGTGGAGTGACAAACAGAAAAGAAAATCAAGATCTTAAGGTCAGACAGGGGTGTAGAATATTATGGGAGATACACAGAATCAAGACAAATGTTGGGTCCATTTGTTAGGTTTCTTAAAGAAGAGCGCATAATTGATCAATATTCAATGCCTGAAACACCACAACAGAATGATGTGGCTGAAAGAAGGAACCGCACACTTATGGACATGGTAAGGAGCATGCTAAATTATTGTAATATTCCTATAAATCTATGGAGTGAAGCCTTGAAAACCGCTGTGTATGCTTTAAACAGGGTTCCATTTAAAGTTGTTCCTAAAATACCTTTTGAATTATGGAAATGATCTAAGCCAAGTTTAAAACATTTACACATATGGGGTTGTCCAGTTGAGGTGAGGGTATATAACCCACACATGAAGAAACTGGACGCAAGAACAGTTAGTGGTTTTCTCATTGAGTACGCAGAAAACTCTAAAGGATTTAAGTTTTATTATCCTTCACACACACCTAGAATTTTTGAAGATAGAAATGCTAAATTTCTTGAGGACCTTGAACCATTGAGTTTGAGGAAATAAGGGACCCTATTGAGAAATCAATTGGGGAAGTGGTTGCTTTTTTATCCCAAATTCCAGATATCATTGGAGAGCAACTAACTCAAGAACAACCTCTCCATGAGGAACAAATTCAAAGAGCACCTCCAATTCAAAATTTACAAGAACCAATGTGAATAAGGAGATCTTCAAGAGAAAGAAATCAGTAATTTCTAGTGAATACCTTGTATACCTACAAGAATACGACTTTAATGTTAGACCTAAAGATGATCCTAGTTCATTTTTACAAGCCATGAATGGGGACAATTCCACACTATGGTATGATGTTGTGAAGGAAGAGATGGAATCAACGGCTAAAAACCAAGTTTGGGATCTCGCTGAGTTACCAAAAAAGTGTTGACTCAAAGTTATTCCCATGTTGATTTTGATGATAACTAAACCTTGCGTTATCTTACTAATGCATTTACTTAGTGTGCAGACTAATAAAGTTTATAATTTAGACTTAAAGTTCAATCTTAAGTCTAATACTTGTCAAAGTAAATGTACAACAAGTTCAAGATCAAGCAATAAACTCCAAGAGCTATGCAATGTACCAAACAGAGGATTGATGCCTATTTCTACTTCAAACAAATGTTCTACATTTGAAGATATTGAAGGTGTTCAAATGAAGTATGCATAAACTCATTAAAGATTGACTTGCGCTCAAGAAAGATTGAAAACTTCATCAAAATGTGCAATGATCAGTTGGAGATGAATTGATTGTTGAAGAAATTGAAAATGCTCAAGAGAAGACTTCATCAAACTTGCAAAGATCAATTCCAGATTATATGATTGAAGTTGCCTAAGAAGAAGACTCACAATGATTGCTTGATCTCTACATGGAATCCAAGTGAAGAATTCTTCTACAATATAAAGAATCAATGAAGACTAGATGTATGAAGAGATGTCATCAAGTTTGCAAAAGTCTCATTGAAGTGATTTTAAAGAAGAAAGAAGAATTGCTAGCAAAGAGAAGAAATTGGCAATAAAGCATTGTAAAGCTCTACATAATTGAGGAAGCTCCGCATTGAAAGAAATAATGAAACAAGAAGCTTTGCAAATGAAGAAGAAAAGGTCAACATTGATCTAATAAAGCTCTGACTGTTTGAGAGTCAAGAGAAGATGAATGTCAAATGGTTAATTCAATCCAAATTGAATAGAAGTTAACTCTGATGAGTTAAAAGAGTTTGATTGATCATCATACCCCAAAGAGATACTCCTTGAAGATCTTATACTGCTGTTGAGATGATTTGGATCATTGGAAGACAGAATATAGATTTCTGGGCAATGAGCGGACCCATGAAAATGAAGAGTCGCCTCATGAACACAAAAGCAAAAGCCTGAAGACCAAATGGACAAAGAGCCGACTCATGGAAATGAGAAGTCGCCTCATAAAGACAGAAGCAGAAAACCTGAAGACCAAATGAGCAAAGAGTCGACTCTTTGATATAAAGAATCGACTTATGAAACTTGAAGCAAGTTTTCTATACAAAGAGCGGACTCATGAAATTGAAGAGTCGCCTCATGACGATAGAAGCAAAATGACGTGAAGGCAGAATGAACAAGGAGCCGACTCATTGATATGAAAGGTGGACTCATGGAGACAGTGGACAACATCTGGTAAATGCAGAACCAGAAGTGTTGACTCTACAAGCCTGGAGTCGACCCCTGGGATATAACGGCTAGTTTTTCTAACGCTATAGCGGACTAAACGTGCATTAAATGAAGCCCAACAACCTCTAACGGATGGAATCGATACAGGGGTTTATATACAAGCTTTCAGCTACATTTATAAAAAGGAAGAGAGACAAGAAACAAGAATCACTGACTGATTAACCTGAAATTCCTGAATATTCTTCCTGTCTTAACTTGTGAGCTTTGATTGTATAATATACTCTTAATAGAGAGTTTGTGAGTTACTTGTATACTCTTATACACTTGTAAATGAGAGTTTAAGAATTCTCTTGAGAAAGAAAAACTCTTGTAAGTTTGAGTGGAGCTTAGACAAAACCACTTGGTGGCTAAAGAACTCGGTGAGGAGTTCTTGTGTATAGTGAGCTGAGCATTTTGTCAATCAGCATCCCATTTGTAATTGGAGATTACATAATGGAAGAAGACTTCAAGGGGGTCTTAGGGTGAGGACGTAGACCATGGTTTGTGGTTGAACCTCGATAAATCTCTGTGTTCATTCTATTGCTCTGTTTTCTCTTCTCCTTTTGATTACATTGCATTACATATAGTTTGATCACTGTTACATTGCTTAGATTAATTTTAATTAATCTTAATTGCTATTAATCTTTAAAAAAAACCCAATTCACCCTCCCCCCTCTTGGGTTGCTTTTTGAGCCAACAATTGGTATCAGAGCTTGTATTCCTGTGTTAAGACTTAACATCCTAGGAATAGATCCATGACAACCAATTTTGAAAACTCTCTCGGTGAGGTTCAATCCACTAATGGAGCACCTATGTTCAATGGCACCAATTACAATTATTGGAATAATAGAATGAGAATCTATATCTAATCGGTTGATTATGAATTATGAAGACTCATAGTAAATGGTCCCAAAACACCTACAACTAGAGTGGATAGAACTGATATCCCTAAACCAGAATCTGAATGGGATGAAGATGATCTGAAAATGCTACAATCTAATGCTAAAGCTATGAATATTCTATATTGTGCACTTGATCCCAATGAATTTAATCGTATTTTCACTTGTGAATCAGCAAAAAAAATATGGGATAAATTAGAAGTCACACATGAAGGTACCAATCAAGTTAAAGAATCTAAAATCAATATATTGGTACATAACTATAAATTGTTCAAAATAAAACCTGATGAATCCATCACCGAAATGTTCACTAGGTTCACCGATATTATTAATGATTTAAAATCTCTTGGAAAGGTGTATCCTAACAATGAGTGGGTGAGGAAGATTCTAAGATCTTTGCCAAAGGCTTGGGAGGCTAAGGTCACAGCAATCCAAGAAGTCAAGGACCTCAACACCCTGCCTCTGGAAGAACTCTTGGGCTCTCTAATGACACTGAGCTCACACAAAAACAACATGCCCAAGAGGATGAAGAAAAGAAGAAAAGGGTAGTTGCATTCCAATCTACCTGTCAAGATGATGAATCTGCAAGTGAAGAGAATGAAGATAAAATTGCTCTCATCACTCGAAAATTCAGAAGATTTATAAAGAAGAAATGGAGAGGTGGAAGGAAGCATGAAACCGAATAAGAACCTAGCAACGAACCCAACATTACATGCTATGAATGCAAGAAGCCTGGCCATATGAAGGTAGAATGTCCTCTGCTCAGAAAGAGAGAAAAGAAATATCAAGGGAAGAAAGCCATGGCTGCCACAACATGGAGTGATGATGAAGAATCAAGCTCCGAAGAAAAAGCCAAACCACAAGAAGTGGCTAACCTATGTCTCATGGCTCATGAGGATGATAGTGAGGTATCAGACTTTTTCCAATTTACTTTTAATGAATTACAAGATGCATTTGATGATTTACTTTGTGAATTCAGAAAAACGGAAATTAAAAATGGACTTCTTAAAAAGATGGTTTCTACTCTTACTGATGAAAATGAAAATTTACAAAAGAAAATTGATGTTTTGAAAAATGAAGTTTATGCCTTAAAGGATAAGATTAAGACAGATTCTTTTCAAAAAGACTTTTCAAAAGAAAATCAAATTTTGCTTGATAAGGTTAAAAACTTAGAAATAAATCTTTATAGATGTGTAAATGGAAAAGAAAAACTAAATGCAATTTTAGGAAAACAAAAATGTTCATTAGACAAAGCTAGTCTTGGCTTTGATCCTTTTAAAAGAAAGAAATTTTCAAAAGGCAGATTTATTACATCAGCTGGAAAACCACAACTTTCATGCTTTTATTGTCATAAAGTAGGACATATTGCTAGTAGATGCTATGCTTTACAAAAATCAAATGTTCCTAGCGATGCATGGGTCTCTAAAAGACCATTGAGGACTTACCCCCAAGGACCCAAGATGATTTGGGTACCTAAGGTCAAATAAATCCTTTTGCAGGTGTGCCTTCAAGCAAAATCCAAGAAAGACCATTGGTACTTGGATAGTGGATGCTCAAGGCATATCACGGGAGATAAAGCACAATTCACCTCTCTCTCACCAAAGGATGGAGGTCTTATCACATTTTGTGACAATAGCAAAGGGAAGATCATCGGTATAGGTAGTATTGGTAAGAATTCTTCTACATCTATCGAAAATGTATTACTTGTTAAAGGACTCAAACATAATCTTTTGAGCATTAGTCAACTTTGTGACAAAGGATACAAGGTTGTATTTAAATCCTCTAAATGTGATATAATTGACATTAATGATAACAAGACAATTCTCACTGGACATAGACAAGGCAATATTTATGTTTCAATCTTAATGATTTATCTTCATACAAAATGGAATGTCTTGCTGCTATGAATTGTGATGAAAGTTAGTTGTGGCATAGAAGACTTGGTCATATTAGTATGAGCATACTTTCAAAGGTTTCTAAAAATAATTTGGTCAAAGGTCTTCCAAAAATAAAATTTGACAAAGATAAAGTTTGCGATGCTTGTCAATTAGGTAAGCAAACTCGAATTTCTTTCAAATCCTTAAATATGGTCACTGCCTCTAGGCCACTACAACTATTGCATATGAACTTATTTGGACCAACTAGGAATTTGAGTCTTGGTGGAAAATAATATGCACTTGTTATTGTTGATGATTATTCTAGATTTACATGGACATTCTTCTTTGCTCATAACGATGAGACAATTGTTCTCTTTACAAAATTTTGTAGAAAGGTCCAAAATGAAAAAGGAATTTCAATCACTTCTATTAGGATTGATCATGGAGGGGAATTTGATTGCAAACCTTTTGAAATGTTTTGTGATGAAAATGATTTTGATCACAACTTCTTAGCCCCTAGAACACCTTAACAAAATGGGGTTGTTGAGAGAAAAAATAGAGTTTTAAAAGAAATGGGTAGAACCATGCTTTGTGAAAATAATTTACCAAAATACTTTTGGGCTAAAGCTGTTAATACAGCTTGTTATGTTTTGAATTGAATTTTATTCAAAAAAATTTTGAACAAAACCCCCTATGAACTTTGAAAAGATAAGAAACCAAATGTCTCATACTTTAAAGCTTTTGGATGTAAATGCTTTGTATTGAATAACAATAAAAACAACCTCGCCAAGTTTGATGCTAAATCTGAGGAGGGTGTATTTCTTGGTTATTCAACACATAGCAAGGCTTACAGAGTCTTTAATAAGAAAACTTTAGTAGTTGAAGAATCAGTCCATATCACTTTTGATGAACTTAATCCTTCTTTAAAGAATGTTGCAAGTGATGATGTAGATAAGCTAGAACCTATAATGGAAAAGATGGACATCCAACCAAGCTCAAATGACGAACCTTAAAAGGAAAGAGAAGCTCCTACCAGACAACAAAAAATCAATGAAGGTCTATCTAAGGAGTGGAAGTTTGTGCATAACCATCCTACGGAACAAATCCTAGGTGATCCTTCACAAGGAGTAAGAACTCGATCCTCTATCAAAAATATATGTAATCATCTTGCATTCTTATCTCAAATAGAACCTAAGAGTTTTGATGATGCTGAACATGATGAATTTTGAATTAATGCAATGCAAGAAGAATTGAACCAATTTGAAAGAATGAGGTATGGCACCTTGTTCCTAGACCTAGTGATCATCCAGTTATTAGAACTAAATGGGTATTTAGAAATAAAATGGATGAATCCGGAGTTGTTGTGAGGAACAAGGCAAGACTTGTTGCTCAAGGTTATAGCCAAGAAGAAGGCATTGATTTTGATGAAACCTATACTCTGGTAACTAGATTACAAGCCATTAGATTATTACTTGCATTTGCTTGTTTTAAAGATTTTAAATTGTATCAAATGGATGTTAAAAGTGCTTTTCTAAATGGTTTTATCACTGAAGAAGTTTTTGTTGAACAACCACCTGGTTTTAAAGATCCAAAACTTCCTGACCATGTTTTCAAACTCACAAAAGCTTTGTATGGTTTGAAGCAAGCCCCAAAGGCTTGGTATAAAAGATTGAGTAAGTTTTTGATTGAAAAAGATTTTTCTAGAGGAAAAATAGATACCACTCTTTTCATTAAAATAAAAAAAAATGATATGCTTGTAGTGCAAATTTATGTGGATGACATTATATTCAGTACTACTAATGAATCGATTTGCGAAGAATTTGTCAAGTATATGCAGGGAGAATTCAAGATGAGTATGATGGGAGAGCTCAACTATTTTTTCAGACTTCAAATCAAGCAATCGAAGGAAGGCATCTTCATCAACCAAGACAAGTACATCAAGGACTTGATCAAAAAGTTTGGCATGGAAGATGCAAAGCCTATAAGTACTCCAATGAGTATTACAAGAAAATTAGATAGCGATGAGAAAGGTAAGTCAGTAGATACTAAACTTTATAGAAGCATGATAGGCTCTCTGTTGTATCTAACTGCTAGTAGACCAGACATAATGTTTAATGTTTGCTTATGTGCTCGCTTTCAATCCAATCCTAAAGAATCTGATGTGATTGCTGTAAAAAGGATATTTTGTTATCTTAAGCACACACTAAATCTTGGATTATGGTATCCAAGAAATACATGTTTTAATTTGACTGCTTACACTGACACTAATTATGCGGGGAGCAGAGTTGATAGGAAGAGCACAAGTGGCTCTTGTCAACTCCTAGGCAATATGATTGTATCTTGGTATAGCAAGAAACAAAATTCAGTTGCTCTCTCCATATCTGATGCTAAATATATAGTAGCTGGCAATTGTTGTGCTCAAGTGTTGTGGATCAAACAATAATTAGTAGATTATGGAATCTTGTTTGATCATATTCCTATTAAGTGTGATAATACTAGTGCTATAAACTTGACCAAAAATCCTGTTCAACACTCTCGCACAAAACACATTGAAATTAGATATCACTTTATACGTGCTCATGTACAAAAAAGTGATATAGAACTTGACTTTGTGTGCACTAACATGCAGTTAGCTGATATCTTTACTAAACCATTAAGTGAAGAAATTTTTTGTATAATTAAAAGATAATTAGGGATGAGTGATCCTATATCTTAAATTGTGTTTAATTTGAGTGAAATTTGTGTTTTGAATGTTTAAATGTTTTTGTCATTCGTATGAAATACATTTCTTGAGTTCATGATGCATTAAATGATCATATTTAGACAATCTTTATCTCAAAACTTGAAAAAGATCATTTCATGAATTCCTTATGATTCACATGCCCAGTCTGGTCACATGAGACCACACTCTATTTCAAGGAATCGGCTCATCACGACAGTGGACTCATATTACATCTTTAACAGGCATGTGTTGGCTCATTATATTCATGAGTCACCTCATGTTTCGGGCCTATATACTCTAATGAAGCCCACTTTACAAACTTTCGAAATTTCCCTCTCTCTCTCTCTCTTACTCTCACTCTTTTTTCTCTCCCGCTCTCTTGTTCGCACCAAAACCCAACCGTCACTCACAAACCATCGCATTTCTTCATCTTAATCCCTCTATAAACCCTAATCGACTCTATTTCATCCTCTTTCACCTTTTCCAAATTCTACAATGGCTCCTAAAATAGAACCAGGCTGAGAAAACCCTAATGACCCTTCGTCGCATACTCAGAAACGGAAACAAGTTGGAGCAGTGATTAGAGAACCAGAGGAAAGGGCTCCAGCAGAGCAACCTAGATGGGATTCAACACATTTCATAGATGCCTTGGCAGAGGAAAGGTATATGAATATTTTCAGTCTTTGTAAAGTTCTGAATGGACGCTGGATAGACCTTGCCTTCTTTAAGAGTGAGAATTTTGACTTCCCTCACACTCTTGCTAGTCTAGGATGGGAACCCTACACAACGATTAGAGAGAATGTATACCCAAAATTGGTTACACATTTCTACTCTAATCTCATGAAGAAGGTTGGAAGTAATGAAATTACTAGCTTTGTGAATGGAGTGAAAATCACTCTAAATGAAGGGATTCTTGCAAAAGATTGTGGGCACTAGGTATGATGGAGAAACTTATTTTGAAAACATTAGCCAAAAGAGACAACTTCAAGTTCTCTATGGTCATGACATGCCTGAATCCACCCAACCCATAGCCAATAACCTTCCTGTTGAGTTGAGATTAGTCCACCATTTTGTGACTAAAATTTTTATACCCAAAGTTGGTGGCTTTAAGCGTGTGAGTGAGAAGGACCTATTCTTCTTATGGGCCTTCCTCACAAACACCAGAATTGATGTTCCATACTACATCCTCTCCAACATGGCCAATGCTGCTATCACTGCCTCCAAGAACCTACCCTATGGGATGCTGCTAACAAAGATTTTTAAACACTTTCAAGTCAATCTCTTGGGAGTAAACTACAGAAAGCCTGATCTCTACAAAGATGAATACAGCAAGTATACTTTGAGCAGGATGGGATATAAAAAGGTCAATGGCCATCGGGTACTAAGGCCTAACAAAGTTGCCCCTGCCAGCTCTTCACAGAAAAGAGCATCTGCTTCTGGACCCAGAAAACCCTTAACCCAAACCCTTGAAGCCTCTTTTGTTGATGAACTTTTGGAAAACATAATGGACATGCTTCAAAGCATGAACCACAAGCTTGATGAAGGGCTACTTTAGTTGAAACATCTTCAGTAAGATGTAATTCAACTAAAAAGGGCTCAAGGTATTGCAGTGGAGGAAGAGGAAAGGGAAAGAGAACCACAAAATGAAGAGAGGAATGAGGAAGAACAAGAGAAGGAAGCAGAGAAAGACTTGGAGGACACAGACTTGGAATTTGAGGAGGAAGAACCTGCAGAAAATTTCTCTGAGGATGAATCTGAGGATGTTGCACCAAGAAAGAAGGTTGGACCAACAAAGAAAGCCAAACCATCTACCTCAGCCTCTAGATTTGTGTGAAGGAGGCCATATAGTCTGAGGTCTAGACCCTTTTCTGGTCCTTCCAACACTGCCTCAGATCCTATTGATTTATCCCATTCTCCCTCTCTATCTCCTTAAAACTCCTTCTAAAATCCTCCAACCTCAAAGTTTCTGCCATGGCTCTATCACTCATGGTCCTATTATCACATTTTTTTTGCTAGTTCTATTTGTTTTGATATAATGATTGTGGATGATTAACTCTAACAATTTCTTTTGTAATCTCAAATGTTCAATGAATGAAATATGCTTTTGTTTTGGTGGCAAGTTGATCTCTTTGATGTCTTGCTTATCTGATTGCTTTCCTGTTTATACAATTTATTTTGTTTTAATATTTTTTTTGCTATTGTACCTGTCTTTAATTTCCAATATATTTCTCTTTTTGATGGATTGACAAAAAGGGAGAGAAGAATTTTGAAAAATGTATTGCAAAATTGAACAATGCATGTCAGAAATTGAGTTGCACATAACTTCGAATTAGAGAAAATTGATACGTATGGGGGAGAAGTTTTTGTTCAAGATTAAACTAGCATTGAAAAGACGAATTGAACAATGTATGTTTGTTCAAATTATTTGCACTTAATTTTTGAATCACAAATGAATTGGACAAAATACAAAATTTATCCGATTGATGAATGGAAAAAAAATAAATTGCTTATTACCTGACAAATATCAAGCATGTTCTCAGGGGGAGCATCATTAATTATTTCCCTCAAAATGTTTTTGAATTAATTTACAAAAACTTTCTGAAAGCTGTCTAGAAAAAGTCCTTTGTCTTTTAAGCATGAGTTGCTTAATTACAAAATAAAGGAGGAACTCTCTACTGGTATGATACTTAACTCTATTCAATTCATTTAATCTTATATGAACTTATTTTGTAAAGGTTTTGTCATCATCAAAAAGGGGGAGATTGTTGACTCAAGGTTAATTCCCATGTTGATTTTGATGATAACTAAACTTTGTGTTATTTTACTAATGCATTTACTTAGTGTGCAGATTAATAAAATTTATAATTTAGACTTAAAGTTCAATCTTAAGTCTAATACTTGTCAAAGTAAATGTACAACAAGTTCAAGATCAAGCAATAAACTCCAAGAGCTATGCAATGAACCAAACAGAGGATTGATGCCTATTTCTACTTCAAACAAATGTTCTACATTTGAAGATATTGAAGGTGTTCAAATGAAGTATGCATAAACTCATTAAAGATTGACTTGCGCTCAAGAAAGATTGAAAACTTCATCAAAATGTGCAATGATCAGTTGGAGATGAATTGATTGTTGAAGAAATTGAAAATGCTCAAGAGAAGACTTCATCAAACTTGCAAAGATCAATTCCAGATTATATGATTGAAGTTGCCTAAGAAGAAGACTCACAATGATTGCCTGATCTCTACATGGAATCCAAGTGAAGAATTCTTCTACAATATAAAGAATCAATGAAGACTAGATGTATGAAAAGATGTCATCAAGTTTGCAAAAGTCTCATTGAAGTGATTTTAAAGAAGAAAGAAGAATTGCTAGCAAAGAGAAGAAATTGGCAATGAAGCATTGTGAAGCTCTACATAGTTGAGGAAGCTCGGCATTGAAAGAAATAATGAAATAAGAAGCTTTGCAAATAAAGAAAAAAAGATCAACATTGATCTAATAAAGCTCTGACTGTTTGAGAGTCAAAAGAAGATGAATGTCAAATGATTGATTCAATCCAAATTAAATAGAAGTTAATTCTGATGAGTGAAAAGAGTTTGATTGATCATCATACCCCAAAGAGATACTTCTTGAAGATCTTATACTACTGTTGAGATGATCTGGATCATTGGAAGACAGAATACAAATTTCTAGGCAATGAGCGGACTCATGAAAATGAAGAGTTGCCTCATGGAGGCAGACGCAAAAGGCTTGAAGACAAAATAATCAATGAGCGGACTCATGGAAATGAAGAGTCGCCTCATGAACACAAAAGCAAAAGCCTGAAGACCAAATGGACAAAGAGCCAACTCATGGAAATGAGAAGTCGCCTCATAAAGACAGAAGCAGGAAACCTGAAGACCAAATGAGCAAAGAGTCAACTCTTTGATATAAAGAATAGACTCATGAAAACTGAAGCAAGTTTTCTGTACAAAGAGCAGACTCATGAAATTGAAGAGTCGCCTCATAACGACAGAAGTAAAATGACGTAAAGACAGAATGAACAAGAAGCTGACTCATTGATATGAAGAGCGGACTCATGGAGACAGTGGACAACATCTGGTAAATGCAAAACCAGAAGTGTCGACTCTACAAGCCTGGAGTCGACCCCTAGGATTATAACGACTAGTTTTTCTAATGTTATAACAGACTGGACGTGCATTAAATGAAGCCCAACAACCTCTAACGGATGGAATCAATACAAGGGTTTATATACAAGCTTCCAGCTACATTTATAAAAAGGAAGAGAGACAAGAAACAAGAATTATTGATTGATCAACCTGAAATTCCTGAATATTCTTCTTGTCTTAAATTGTGAGCTTTGATTGTATAATCTACTCTTGATAGAGAGTTTATGAGTTACTTGTATACTCTTATACACTTGTAAATGAGAGTTTAAGAATTCTCTTGAGAAAGAAAAACTCTTGTAAGGTTGAGTGGAGCTTGGACATAACCACTTGGTAGCTGAAGAACTCAGTGAGGAGTTCTTGTGTATAGTGAGCTGAGCACTTTGTCAATCAGCATCCCATTTGTAATTGGAGATTACATAGTGGAAAAGGACTTAAAGGGGGTCTTGGGGTGAGGATGTAGACCACGGTTTGTGGTTGAACCTCGGTACATCTCTGTGTTCATTCTATTGCTCTGTTTTCCCTTCTCCTTTTGATTACATTGCATTACATATAGTTTGATCACTGTTAAATTGCTTAGATTAATTTTAATTAATCTTAATTGCTATTAATTTTCGACAGACCCAATTCACCCCCCCTCTTGGGTTGCTTTTTGGGCCAACAAAAAGAATACACCCGTTGGCTATAAATGGGTCTATAAGATCGAAAGAGATTCTTCTTGTAACATTAAACAATATAAGGCCAGACTTGTAGCCAAGGGTTTTACTCAAAAGGAAGGAATTGATTATCATGAAACATTCTCTCCATTTTTTAAGAATAATTCATTTAGGATTATCATAGCATTAGTAGCTTATTTTGATTTGGAGTTACAACAGATGGATGTGAAAACGGCTTTCCTAAATGGAGATCTTGAGGAAGAGGTATATATGGTTCAACCTAAGGGATTTTCTTCTGAAGATAATCATTTGGTTTGCAAGTTAAACAAATCTATACATGGACTAAAACAGACCTCCTGCCAATAGTATTTAAAGTTTCACAACATTGTTGATCAAGGTATAGACCTTAAGGTCAGTGGGAGTAAGTGCATCTTTTTAGCCTTATATGTGGATGATATTTTACTTGCAAGTAGTGATTTGGGTTTGCTACATGTGACAAAAGTTTTTCTTTCTCAAAACTTTGAAATGAAGGATATGGGTGAAGCCTCTTATGTCATCGGCATTAAGATTCATAGAAATAGATCCCAAAGGATATTGAGACTCTCTCAAAGGGCCTACACTGAAAGATTTTGAAAAGATTTAATATGAAGTCTTGCTCACCTAGTGTAGCACCCATTGTCAAAGGAGACAAGTTCAGTCTCATTCAACCACCACAAAATAGTTTGGAACAAGACCAGATGAAGAGCATACCTAATGCATCAGCAGTTGGCAGCTTGACGTATGCTTAACTCTGTGCGAGACCTAATATTGGATATGTAATAAGAATGTTAGGTAGATACCAAAGCAATCCAGGACTTCAACATTGGAAAGATGCCAAAAAGTCAAACAGTATTTGCAAGGAACCAAGAACTACAAGTTAACATACAGACATATGGATTCATTAGAGGTATTTGGATATTCAGATTCAGATTTTGCAGGATGTTCGGATATTAGAAGGTCTATTTTAGGATATATCTTTCTTCTTACTGGACGAGCTATATATTGGAGAAGTATTAATTAGTCTATAACTAGTTCATCCACTATGGAAGTAGAATTTGTTACATGCTATGAAACTATTTCACAGGCTCCATGGTTAAGAAATTTTATCGCATGATTAAGGGTCATTGATTCTATATCAAGACCATTAAGGCTTTACTGTGATAATTTGGCTATAGTTTATTTATTTAAAAATAGTGAAAGTGGCAGCCGAAACAAGCATATTGACATAAAGTATCTTATTGTCAAAGAGAAAGTAAAGATGCAGGATGTAGCTATTGAGCACATTAGCACAAAGTTGATAATTGCAGATCTCATGACCAAAGCATTGCCGACTAAAGTATACCATGGTTATGTGGAGTATATAGGACTCATTAGCTCATTTGGTGTTCAATTTTGATTTCTTATTTTGGTAATTCAAAATTTGTGAAAATTTTTTATTGTTTTAGAGAATAAAGACATCACTTTAATTGTGCACATAATATAATTGTCATGTATGATATTCATTAGGATAAATAAAGTGTGACCTTAAATGACTAGTTTGTAGTCATTGATAAAGTATTAAAAATACCTCATCAAGTGCTCATTAGGAAGTGCCATACATTATAATACATGGACAGGAATACCTATTAAGGGTACAACCGCCATGATTCGTGAATGGTACTCACTAATAGAGTAGGAGGTTTAAGGACTGGGCATTTTGTGGCCATATTATAGTATCTATAACTTAATATGGTTTTCATGTATCTAGTGGACCAAGTGGGGGAATGTAAGCCACGTCTCCTAAGTGTGGCTCACTTGTCACATGTATAAAGTATATACATATATATCTCTTATATATATATATATATATATATTGTGTATTTATCTACATGTTAGTCAGTTACAAGTGATAATAGGGACAGTCACCCACTCCATGTGAAATACTAGTGGTGATTCAGCTAAGGCCTATCAAGTCCCCACCATCAAGATTTTGGTTCCTTAATGGAAGGCATCACGCTTACTCTTACTCAGGCATCATTAATACCATCTTAGAGTGAGTGTGATCGCACAGGTTATCAACTTGTGAACGATACCTCACAACAGTCCCAAAGATAAAAATCATATAGGAATAAACAACGTCATTATATATAAACCATCACATAATCACTGTACATACATACATACATACATACATACATAAAAGAACTACTAATCCAAACTCACATATATTTACAAGATCAAATGTAAACAAACTTCAAAACATCCATCCTTAAAGTGCACAACATTTACAAAATTACTACTCGACTAGTAGAGCTCCTCAAAGCTCTCCAACTCGACACCAATAGCAGTGGACCAGACCTCTTCCATCTTACCTGCAAAACAATCTGTGTGGGTGTGAGCTATTATCAACGTACTCACTAAGATATCAAACTCATAAAAAATGCATGATAGATAAATATTGAGTCATCCACTAATAGATAAATCACCATGCATGATAAATAATCATCCACTCATCACCATCATTAATGGTAAATGCCTCATGCGATGCAATGCTTGACGTCACAACAAATGTGCGCTCCTCTTGATAATAATACCAAGATCGATAAGGTAAGTTATCTATAAATGTCCCACATCGACACTCTTTAGGTTAGTCTCACATCGACTTAACCTTCTCCTTGGAATGTAATATATGCACACAATGTATGTTGTATGCAATACCACCTCATAAATCAACACGAACATTAATAATAAGATATTCAATTCAATAAGAGTAAGAATATCAAAAACCACCCACAATCAACACTAACATTCACAACAAGATATTCAATTCAATACAAATAAGGATGTCTTGTATTCCCACTTCATAATCCAATAATATAATAAGCCATTCATTCAATAAGAGAAAGATTATCCTAAACTCCCCACCTCAATTTATTATACAAAGAAGAATCACTCCTTTGTTGGAATTGGAGTGTCTTTAACTACTTATGAACCTAACACACACACCACCACATCAAACTTGTGAGATTATAATGTGATATACAATAAATTATGTATATGCAAAGCTTATAACTCACTAACACCAAGAAATGATGCTACAATGACATGGTAAGACTTAATTGTAAGCACCCCATTTTTGATCGTTCGGCAGTCTACACTCCGTCCAGACTTGTTTTTAAGTCATTGTGGACATATTCCAATCGAAACCAATCCTCTAGGTCCAAATTCCGTCTTTTCATCGCTTTCCGGGCCTGTCAGGCCCAAATAGAGGCAAAATGACCAAAATGCCTTTAGGGGCATTGTCCTTTCTTATTCCAATTCCAATCCCTCTCTCGAGACAGTTTATTCCTCGAGACAGTCCGAGTAGCAAAACTACTCACAAAACCGTTAGAGTGGCGGAAACACTCACAATCCAAGCACGTCTCTTTGAAGACAGTAAGACCCCTTTCCAATCCCACTCTTGAGATAGTTTATTCCTCGAGACCGCTCCAATCCAGGCACGTCTCTTCGGAGATGGTAAGACCCCTTTCCAATCCCTCTCTCGAGACAGTTTATTCCTCAAGACGGTCCGAGTAGCAAAACTACTCACAAAACCGTTAGAGTAGCGGAAATACTCACAGAACCGTTAGAGTAGCGAAAATACTCACAAAACCGTTAGAGTAGCGGAAATACTCACAAACCCGTTAGAGTAGCGGAAATACTCACAAAACCGTTAGAGTAGCGGAAATACTCACAAAACTGTTAGAGTAGCGAAAATACTCACAACCCCGTTAGAGTAGCGGAAATACTCACAAACCCGTCCGAGTAGCGGAAATACTCACAAATCATCAACCCCGTCCGAGTAGCGGAAATACTCACAAATCATCAACCCCGTCCGAGTAGCGGAAGTACTCACACCGTGAGAGTGGCGGAAACACTCAAAACCTAAGTCAACACCAGTGTCTGTTAGCTCACTTCGGTGAAAAATGACCAGACTACCCTTAGGACCTTTTCTGAGACTTTTCGGTCAAGATGACCATTTTGCCCCTAAGCATCCGAATGCGCCGGGAACCACATCGGCTCTGGTTATCAAATCGGTAACCTCCTGAGAACACTTTTTATAGTGTTCTCAACCACCCCTTACCTTTCCGGATCATTCCGAGTCAGTTCCGGCCAACCCGGTACAAAATGACCGTTTTGCCCTTGGAGGGCCAGTCTCCTTCTTCGACCATACCGATTTTGAGTATCAAACCAGTAATGTCCCGAGAATACTTTTTATAGTATTCTCAACCTTCCTTTACCTTTACGGACCATTCCGAGTCAGTTCCGGCAAACCCGGTATAAAATGACCGTTTTGCCCCTAGTGGGCCGGTCTCCTTTTCTGACCACGCCGGCTCTGGGAATCAAACCGGTAACCTTTGGGAACATTCTAAATAATGTTTCCAGATCCCAAGTCTTTTTCCGGGACAATCCGAGTTCGCCCCGGCAATTTCTTAGTCCGATTGACCGTTTGCCCCTAAAGGCCCGGTCAACCTCTTCGACACATTTTGTCCTCACTTTTCAAGTCAAATACCTCCAGGACACTATTTTAAGTGTTCCTGCTCCTTTCCAGCCTTCCGGGTCATTCCCAGCTCCTTCAAATCATTCCCGGACTTTCCGGAGTCACTCCTAGTGAAGCCAGGCTAAAATTTACATGGTAGTCACTAGTACAAGCGCCCAAATCTAGTCAAAGATACGTTGCTTGCCGATCTTGAATCTTTCCTAATTGGCTGGCGCCACTCCTAGTGGCGCCAGTGTATAATTTGGCCTGGCGCCACTGCAACAGGCGCCAGTTTTGTCCAACCTCTATAAATACAAAGCCTCATTCAACGTGAAAGGGGTCTGAAAACTTAACCTAAGAATCCTATATTTCGATATACAGAGCTCGAGCACCTCCTAAACCCTAGCCTCCCTAGGTTTTCCAAACCCTAGCCACTATACACAAACCCTAGACTCATATACACTCCTATACATCCCCATACACTCATACACCAACCTTCAACCCTTCTCCGAAGACTTGAAGAGCTGCCATCCAAAGTTTGAAGACAACTCTTGAAGGCTAAAGGTGAAGATCAAGACAAAGACCGAAGACCGAGGACAGCGCAGCGTGCAAAATAAAGAAGACATACAGTAGGTTTTCTCTTTAATTTTCCGCACTTCCCCCCTCTCTCTTCTCTCTCCAACCCACTTGGGTTTTCTCTATTTTAATCCCCCATCTCTTTCCCCCCCTTTTTTTGCATGCTTGAAACAAGGGGATTCCCGGTCCATGTGTAGGATTGGACTATTGGAGAGTCACCGTGTTGGGGGCCTTCTTCTAGTCTAGTCAAAGACCACGTGGGTCTGGCCCCCTTGATTATGTGGTGAAGCCTTAACCTTGTATGTTCACGACTCCAATGCATTGTGCATATCATAGTCTTGCATCTTCCAAAAACCGTTTTCAAAGTTGTTTTTCAAAACGTTTTCAAACTTGTTTTCAAAATTGCATCAAAATCTCTTTTTCAAAAACTTGTTTTCAAAACCACAATTCTAGAGTGATTCTAGCCTTTCCATGGCTAGGGTTGCTTTAGGAAAGTGTTACATTAAAAGTGACCTTTTTGGTCTTTATTTTCAAATCTTATCGTTTTCCAAAACCACTTTCTTAAGGTGGTTCTAGCCCTCTTATGGTTAGAATCGCTTTAGGAAAGTGAGACGTTTTCATACTTTCCAAAAAACTCTCTCTTCAAAAATCTCTTCCTAAAAATCTCTTTTTCAACATACTTTCCTAAAACTCCCCTCTTCAAAATTGTTTTCAAAAACTCCCTCCAAAATCTATTTTTCAAAACTCCCTTTTTCAACTCCTTTCCAAAATCCTCTCTCCAAAATCCACTTTCTAAAAACTCTCTCCAAAAATCTTTCCAAAAACTCCCTTTCCAAAATCTTCCTTCTAGAAATTCCCCTCTAGGATTTTCCTTCTAAAATCTACGTTTCTAAAAAACACACTTTCCAAAACTCCTTCTCTTTAAAATCTTTTTCCAAAAACTCCCTCTTCAAATTCACTTTCCAAAAACTCCTCCCTAGGATTCCCTTCTAGAAAACCTTCGTTTCCAAAAACGCACTTTCCAAAAACTCTTTTCTTAGAGCCCAAGTCAAGCCCTAGAACCCACAATTAGGAAACCCTAAATTTTCTTCCCAAAAATATGGTTTTCAAACTTTGCCCCAAACCTAGGTTTCCAAAACCTCTTGTTTTTACATCCAAACTATCCACGTTTCCAAAACCTATTTTCTACGTCGAAACTATAATTTTTCAAAACTAGGGTTTCTAGAATCTCCTTTTCCAAATCTTTGCCAAATCCTATCTTCCCTTTAGGAAACCAAATCAAATCTCCTCGTTTAGGAAACTAGATCCCGTCCTCCGTTTTTGGAAACAAAATCCAACCATTTTCTTTTAGGAACCAAATCCAATCCCTTCCTAATCCAAACCTTTTTTAATTCAATTCCTTCCTAAACCATAAGTTTCCTAAACTTAAACTTTAAATCTTTCCTTAAATTCCAAAATCCAAATCTTTCCTAATTCACATCCTTCCTAATCTTCTCATTTCCTAAATCTTAAGTTTCCAAAACTTGAACATAAAAATCTTTCCTAAAATTCTAAAATTCAACCCTTTCCAATTCTACCCTCCTTTCAAATCTTAACCTTTCAAACCTAAGTTTTCAAACTCTTCCTAAATTCAAACCTTTTTCTAATCTCAAGATTTTCTAAAACTCTAAAACTTTCTAAATCCTAAACTTTCCAAATTTCAAATCTTTTCAAATCCAAAGTTTCCTAAATTCAAAACTTTCTTAAGTTAAATCTTTCTAAACTTCCAAGCTTTCTAAATTCTAAACTTTCCAAAACTTCAACATCTTTCCAAATCTAAGACTTTTCTAAACTCAAATCTTTCTTAATTCAAACATTTCCTAAACTAAAAACTTTCCTTTTTCAAACCTTTCCTAAAACAACACTTTCCTAAGTTGATACTTTCCTAATTCAAACTTTCCTAAGTTGAAATTTCCTTATTTCAAAACTTTCTAAATTCAAAACTTTCCAATTTCCAACCTTTCTTAAACTCCAAACTTTCCTAATTCCAAAACTTTCCAAAAATGAGACTTTCCAAATTCGAAACTTTCCTAAAATGACATTTTCCTAATTTGAAACTTTTCTAATTTGAACATTTCCTAAATCCAATCTTTCCTAATCTCCTAAATCTTCCAAATCGAGTCAAATCTTTCCTAAGTCTCTTCTCTTTCCTAAGTCTAGGTTTTCTAAACCTTCGTCTTTTCAAAATAAGTCTAAATCCCTCTATTCCAAGTTCGATCTTTCCAAATCAAAATTCAATCTTTTCAATTCCAAAATTCCAAATTCCAATTTTCAATCTTCTATTCTAAGTGCAATCTCTCAATTCAATTTCCAATCCAACCTCTCTCTTCAAGTCAATCTCTTTTCAATCGGACTCCGGTCCGAACTACGACTGACCTGATTCCCCCAAAGGGATACGTAGGCAACCTTCATAGGTGCGGTCACAACACTTTTCAAACTTTCAATTCCCCCCTCATGGGTGCGGTTTCCAAAATCTTTCTAAATCTCAAATTTCAATCTATTTTCAAAATTTCAATTTCAAAATTTCAATTTTCAAAATTCTATTTCCAAATTTTCAAATTTTCCAATTTCAATTATATCTCTTCAACTCTATTTTCAAATCAAATCAATCTCTTTTCAAATCTATTTTTCAATTCTCTTCTATTGCACTTGCATATCATGCATCATGTTAGTTTTCTTTTTTTAAGCATTGTTTTTCTAAAAGTGAATAGGGTTGAACCATTAGTTAATTAAAGACTCTCATAGGTGAATCTAGGGTAGATTGACATGTAGGTACCGAAAGGGCGGGGTAGGGTGATAGCTTAGTGCATCTTCCCTACACGTAACCAACCTCCGAACCTAGGATCACTAATTTCAAAGACCAAAAGGAGTTATTTTTCTAAAAAAGGGCTAAATATTTTCCAAAGGTTGCCAAACAACCTGTTTTCTTAAAAACCCTCTCTCGAGGAGATATTTTCAAATTATTTTCTAAAAATCCTAAGTGTAGTCTTCGGATTACTCTTAATTTTTAGGTGACCTAACTCACCTTAATCAAGTTAGGTGGCGACTCCGAATCTTTTTCAAAAGCCCTTTATTCAAACCAATTTTCAATTCAAACCTAGTCGCACTTATTCTTCTAGGAGGGTGAGTTCTAACGACAGAGTACAACATTTTTCCCGCTTGTGTGAGTATTCCTCGAGTGCGAAAAATCTGGGCGCGACATTAATGAGGATGTATAATGTCATAAATGCATAAACAATACATGTTTATGGCTTATAACTCATAAACATAGAATATAATACATCAATAATACATTAGAAACTCAATTAGAAGTGTTAAACTTGTCTTAAAGCAATGCTAGAAAGTAAAAAGGCAAACGAAGGTCAAACCGGACAAAACCAGCCAAGAGGAGTGTGCCAGTGCGCCCTCCTGGTGCCCCTGGCCAGGGGACCATGCCAGTTGGTGCACTCCTAGCACGCCCTAGCGCCCCTTGGCCAGTGGACCATGCCAATAGGCACCTTCTATTGCGCCGGTGCACCCTTCCTCACTTTTGGTCCGAAATTGATGTTTCAAAACATGGTTTTAAGCTCCCCTTTGCTACCCCAACACATTTTTAAGCCTTTTAAGGCCTAGAACAAAGTTCTACTCTCAAACAAGACTTCTAAACATCAACACATGCAAAACATGAAGAATCCTAAGTCTTCAACTTGAATCTCAAGTTTCTTAGATTTAATCCTCAATTCTAAGACATGATAGGTCTTCTACATATAACAATCAATAGAAATACAATAAAACAAGCATAAATTTGAGATTCCTCACCTTAAGCAATGAAAACACAACCTTCTTCTTCAATCCCTCCTTCTTCTCTTCCATTCTCTCTTTTTTCTCTCTTTCTTTCTTGCCAAACACAATTACTATACAAGCACCTCCCTCCTCTCTCCTTCCTTGACTTCAAGCCAACTATAGATACAACTTGTTCTAATCTCACACATCTCATACACACAATGCTACAAATGAAGCACACGCCTATTGAAGCACACACTTCACATAACTTTCATAAGCACACACCTTGGTGACTTCCACGCACAAGGACACCTAGCACTTCCTTGCTTCACCACTCTCCTCAATAATCCACCTCATTAGCCTAATTAAATATGTTTAGGCTAATTAATCATCATTAAGCAAAAGCTAAGCATGGAGATTAATTAGGCTAATTAATCATGCATTAAGCTAAGTAATCATGCTTAAAATAAATCAATCCTCATATAACATGCTCCCATTAAAACATACTAATCAAGCTCCTTGATTAAGGAAATCATACACTCATAAGCATGCTATTAAGCTAAACATGATGTTAAGCAAGATAGGGTCTTGCAGAAGAAATCAATAAGATAAAGATAAGGGTCCATAGCCTAGCAGTTATATATAGCCTGTGATATCCATCGTTAAAGGTATTCAGTCTACATAGATTAGAAGATCCTATCTATGGAGAGTCTTATGCACAGATAGTGTGAGAGGGTACCAACCTACGTTTGTAGAAGCACAGATAGTTTTCTTTAAACACTCAGGATCAGGAAAGCAAATTTACTTGGACAACAATGGTTGGAGGTTAGTACACATATATTAAACTAATATATGATTAATATTTTCACTGCATATACATGCATATATATTATAGTTATTATATACGTGTATATATAGTTTATCTTACCTGAGGAGAGACTACCAATATTGTTCCTAACTTTTATGGCAAGTGGTTTCCTTTTCTGCCCCTTTACTCTTACAAACATTCTTCTATTTTCTCTCCTCTGCCTTTCCCAACCAAGAGGAGAGGATAACACACTTTTCTCTTCTTTTTTCTCTCTTAATTATCCAAACAAGAAGGAAGGAAAACACTATTTTTCTCTTCTCTTTTCTTCTCTCTCCTATCTAATCCCTTATATTTTCTCTCCTAGTATTCCAAACAAGCTGTAACTTCTAGTACATCTCACAGAATGCTTAATATTGAGTGTGAATAACTGTACATAATAAATGGAAAAACTTCGTGCTTTCCCTTAATCAGTCTTCCAGAGATGTGGCCAAATGCTAGAATAACCATATTATCCAATAACAATAATGATTTGTACACGTAGGCATAAGTCTCAAGTGTAAATAAGGATACAGTGTGCTTGATATGATAGCCTTAAAAGTCAAGACACAGGAACCAATTGCATCAAGTATACTATATGTGGGTAAAATTTAATGAAATATTTTTTTATAAGATATAATAAATATCATGCTGCAAGGTGAACTACACAAAGTATACAATCACCATGTATCACTTAACCCTTGATTAGACAAAACTACAATACACCCCCCTCAGCTAACAAAAATCTGAGGTGAACTCAAGGAACAAAATTTTCCTTTTGTTTCTATCAAAACAACTGAAATGTTTTCATTTCTTAAAGAACCGACAAGAAACATTATTGGAATACCGAGATTCCAATGTTTCCATGAAAACATACCAAAACACTCCAAAGCACTGCTCAATATACAACACAATGAGTTGTTACCACATGTAATAGATAATTTTGATCCTTGCTTGTGCCTCATTTTTTTTTATTACTCTTAGAATTATCATAATTAGGACAAGCACTAACGCATAAACTCTCAAATTATCTCCTAATCCAGTAATATATGAATGATTAATGAAATTACTAAAATTAATTTTTTGACTAATTTTTATATATATTAGCATTTACTATTTAACACTATCATAGTATTCTCTAATGTAACTGATTGTATAGCCTTTAAACATTTTTAATCATTGAGTTATTAGCTTTAGAAATACACGTGGATGGACTTCAATTCGTGTGTCCAAATGTTTTCTAATTTATCTAATTTTTTCTCTATTTCCATCATGTTTCCAAAATGTTTTTAAAGCCGATGCACCGTAACAATGCACAGAAACAAAAGTTTGATCCTTAGGTGTACTAACATAGATAATGGAGAATAGAAAAAGATAATTTTACCCTTCCATGGTCAGACAAAATGGTGATATTTTTTTGTCTTTGGTCAACGAATGCAAAATTACTAAACTATCTTACTTGGGTGGGAGTATAGATGTAGTTGGAGAACTCTATAGATAGGCTTTATTATATATTCTCTCTCGATTTCACTCACGTTTACTTGGGCGGGAGTATAGAGGTGGTTGGAGTATTCTCTAGACAAGCTTTATTATATATTCTCTCTTGATCTTACTCATCTAAACCTCCGTAAACCTAAGAAAAATCCCCATTTCCAACATCTCTCTTAGCCATAACCTAGGAAGCACGGACACTCCTAGCAAAGCAATGTACCCGTGTCTGACACGCATTAGACATGGATATGTGTTGGATAGGTGTCAGACACACTCTCTCCCATGTCCTAAATTTTTTTTAACTTTTTCCTTATTGGACACATGTCAAACACTTTGCAGACACTCGTGTCCATTTTCGGGACACTCTAAGGACATGGTTAACTTGCTTCTTAGTTTACATGAGATTTGGATGCAGCCAACAGAGTGGCTAATGTGTTGGCTCAGTAAATTGAGTATCACGCGACGAGATTAACGCCGAGAAGTAGTACCTTGCATGAGCAGTTCATGAAACTCAATCCACCGGAGTTTACTGGAGTAACAAATCTATTATACCAAAAGAATGGTTAAAGAAATTAGAAGCAATTTTTGAGGTAATAGTTGTACTTAATGAACAAAAATTGATGTTGGCTGCATTTATGCTCAGAGCGGAGGCTAGTAATGGTGAGAAGCTACAAGGCGAATGTTAGCTTTTCAGGCAACAGGGGTACCTATCACTTGGCATCAATTTGAGGAAATATTTAATGAACAATACTTTCCTCTTATCTATAAATTACAAAAAGAACAAGAGTTCATGTCTCTAAAGCATGCGAACATGTTAGTATTTGAGTATGAGGAGCAATTTACAACGCTGTCTCGGTTTGCACCTAATCTGGTACATGCTGAATAAGCTAATTGTAGAAGATTTTAGCAGGGATTAGAACTGGGGATTTGATCTTGAATCTTAGCTCTTAAAATGACAAGGTATGCAGATTTAGTAAACAAAGCAAAGATTGTGGAACAACATGTGAAGGAGTTAACTGGAAGAAAAGAGCAATTCAAAAAGAGAAGGTTTGACATAGGGGCTGGAACCTCAGGAGCAAAAACATTAGAATCTACAAAGTCTAGTGGTCAAGGCCAAGCACAACCAAGTCAGAGATCAGAACGTCCCAGATCAGGAAGTCCAGGAGGTCGAGGACCTTGGAGATCTTTAGTGAGACCTTCCGGTTTTGAATTTTCTAGTGACAGAAGTGGGGGAATTATTTGTTATAGATGTGGGACCATCGGACATGTGGTGAGAGACTGTTCAATATCGAGGAGTGAAAAATGTTATCAACGTGGACAATCAAGGCATATAGCAAGAAATTATGCTCAAAGCTCCATAGCGGCTTCTTCTGTGGGTAGTGTTACTAGCAGTGGAACAGGAGCATCTAGTAGTACACCACGAGGATGAGGAATTACCTCTGAACCATGGACTCAGGCACAAGTGTATGCTATAACTCAGAAGGATGCTCAGGCAACTCCTACAGTGGTGACAAGTATGATGTAGTGACAAAAATATGAGCAATAAGTATCCATATCTATTCCAACTTGATAAGTGAATTTGGGGATGAAATTCTTAAAGGAGTAGAGAATTGTAAAATCCTACCTTGATTAGCATTATGTTTAGCTTAATAACATGCTTATGAGCGCATGATTTCCTTAATCAAGGAGCTTGATTAGCATGTTTTTATGGAGTATGTCATATGGGGAGTTACTCATTTTTAAAGCATGTTTAATTAGCTTAATTAATCTCCATACTTAGCTTAATATTAATGATGATTAATTATCATAAGTGTGTTTAATTATGTTAATCATGTGGATTATGGAAGCCAGGAGATTTTAGGTGTGCTTGTGTATCGAAGCCACCTAGGTGTGTGCTTCACTCTAAGTGAGGTGTGTGCCTAAGGGGTGTATGTGTGTGTTATGTGCTTATGCTAGTGTGTGTGTGTGTGTGTGTGTGTGTGTGTGTGTGTGTGTGTGTGACATATGTAGCTATAGATACAAGTTATATCTATAGTTGGCTTGAAGTCAAGGGAGGAGAGAAGACAGAGGAGGTTGTTAGTATTTTGTATGTTTGGCAAAAGAGAAAGTGAGAGAAAAGAGAGGAAAAGAAGAGAAAGAAGAGCAGAAGAAGGGATTAAAGGGGGGAAGCTTGTGTTTTCATTGTTTGAGGTGAGGAATTGTATTTTTATTGATTGTTATATGACAGCATATCATTTCACGCCATGGAGGTTGAATTAAAGTGAAGAGTGGGAGAGTGTTTAGGATTTCCAAGTTGAGGCCTTGAATTCTTCATGTTGTGCAAGCTTTGGGTTTAAAGTCTTGTTAAAGACTTTAGAACATCATTTTGGATTTGTAGGAGACCTAAGAGTGTGAGGGTGTTGGCCTAGAATTGCCCGAACTCTAGTGCAAAAGTTCAATTTCGGACCAAGGGGGAGAGAGGGCACACTACTGTGCTTGGAAAGCGCCTAGTGGCGCACCCCTCCGGTGAGGGGCGCTAGTAGAGTGCCAGGAGGGCACCTAGTGACACGAGTGGCTATTGAGGGGCGCCAGAAGTGCGCCTAGTGGCACAGTGGGCTGCTAGGGGTGCCAAGGCATGCCAGAGGGTGCTTAAGCGCAATCTTTTAAGCCAGTTTGACCTTCGTTTTGCATTTTATCTTCTTGTAATGCATCGGGAAGGGTTTAATACTTCTAATTGAGTTTCTAATGTATCATTGATATTATCTTTTTTTTTATGAGTTATAAGCAATAAGCATGCATTGATTATGCATTTATGACGTGGTGCATCCTTATTGAGTCTTACCATGTCATTATAGCATCATTTCTTAATATTGGTGAGCTATAAGCTTTGTATATACATGATTTATTGTATATAACATTGTAATCCCACAAGTTTGATGTGGTGGTGTGTGTGTTAGGTTCGGAAGCAGTTAAAGACACTCCAATTCCACCAAAGGAGTGATTCCTCTTTGTATAGTAAGTTAAGGTATGAATATAAGATAGTCTTATTCATGTTGAATTGAATGTCTTATTATTAATGTTGGTGTTGATTGTGAGAATATAAGATATTCTTATTCGTGTTGAATTGAATGTCTTGTTTTTAATGTTGGTATTGATTGTGGGAATATAAGATATTCTTATTCGTATTGAATTGAATATATTTTTATCAATGTTGGTGTTGGTATTAGGTTTATAAGGTGGCATTGCATCTATCGCACCTGCACCTAATTAGGTGTCATTAACATCGTCTTAGAGCGAGCGTGATCACACAGGTTACCAACCTGCGAATGAAATCTCATAACAATCCCAATGATATAAATCATGCAAGGGATAAACAACAACATTAAAAATAAAAATAAAAAACATCCCATAATTATGATACATACTTAAGAAAAATCATAAACCAAGCTCATTAATATTATGTGATCAACATGTCAACAATACTCCAAAAACTCTCATCTATAATACAACATATACAAAACTATGACTCGACTAATAGAGCTCTCCAAAGCTCCCCAACTCGACACCAACATTAACACTAACTGCAGTGGAATGGACATCTCCATCTTTCATATAAAATAATATGTGTGGGTGTAAGGTAATATCAATGTGCTCACTAAGATAATCAAACTCGTAAAGAAAGAATGATAAATAAACACTGAGTCAATCAACAATAGATAATCCACCATCAATAATGATATAACCACACACATGTCACCATTATCAATGAGAAATGACTCGTGTAATGCAATGTCTCCTCTAATGCAATGTTGAATGTCACCACATTGGCTCACCACACCGGCTTACCACCATAGGTAAGGGTGCCCCTACCTTTTGAGGGAATGTAAGTTTGGTGATTTGTCCATTTTTGGAGATAGGGTCTTGCCCCTGTATGAAATATTGTAACTATGTCCAGTTCCATTCATTCATTATTGAGGGAAAGGGAAAGATTTATCTCAACTTACTAATGTGTATACACAGATGCAATGTTTCAAACCTGAAGCCTCATATGCTTAAATATGCTTTCCATGCCCTTGTGAGGAGCCTCAAGTAATAATAGAGATGCGTTAGGGATAGAACTATCAAAACTTCACTTGCAAAGAGACTTAATTTTGCAGCACATTCTTTCCAACCATGTCCAGTAATGTACATTCTGCCACTCCACTAACACCGGTCATTGTTGTTGTTTTGGATCTTTGATGGTCATCTTGCAGTACTTGCTTAAACCATTCAACCTAGCAAAGTTTTTTGGAATATACTAGAAAACAATAACCTCTTTGTGTTCATAAACTTAAAGTTTTTCAGTAATTATATGGCACTGGCATATGCAGACTTGCTACTAATTTTCAAAAAGGACAATGTTATTCTTCCAGTAATTTTGTATAGAATCTTGCACCAAAAGTATGTATCAGTACAAAATCCTTTAGCATTATGATGTGACAGTAATTTTTTTTAAATCAAGAACTAAAAATGTTAAGTGTTTTGATTTGAAATGAAAGCACTAGAATCAATCATATCATCCTATAAGAACATTTTGTTTATATAGCACTGTTCAATAGCTTTATAAGAAATGTCCATTATAATAAATAAAACAAAACAAAAACAAACAAAAGGGATTTAAGATCAAGGGACATTTGAGATCTTTAAGGGGCTATGACCATCATACTAAGAATATATGCATACTCACCAATTTAGAAATCTTGAGATCTCGAGTCAAGGTGGCAATAAAATACTATGGCACTAGTTTTGTAGAGCTTCTTTTTCGTTTTTAGATGTACCATGTTAGTTGTAGAAGTTCCTTTCAACCCTTTAGTAATTAGAAATAACTCCAAGTAAGTCTACAAGAAGTAAAAAAATGAAACTAATTTCCATATTAGTAAAGAAGTTATAAACAAGTACTGTTGCATTGTTAGTACTGTTGCCTTACATATAGACAAGTATTCATGGGGAGGCAAAACTTACTATGGAACACCATTACAGGCTTCATCCCATCAAATTTAGAACCTTGAAAACTATAGGGCTTTAGACTTCAGAGTGGACACAAAATAAGGATAACTCTGTTTGGAAGAAGAAACTTCTGCTTTGGGATGAGCTTTAAGTGAATTCTTAAAATTCTACTCTGGCCCTATAATAATACACAGTTATCAAACACACAATCACGAGTGCAAAATTACTTGTAGAAAAAAAGGAGACAACACGACATTCCTTTGCAACAATCTTATTAGCTAATTTTCTTAGATATAAAAAATAGACAAAATTTTGTATCATCAAGGAAAAATTTGCAATTAAATGATATTGTTGAAACTAATGGTGAATTTGATTCAAACACTTAACCTAATTATTGACTATCCTCTAATTCAAGTGAAATGTGTCATGTAACGAATGTAACATGCATCACATTGCTTAATGATATATTTTTGTTATTGAGTAAAACAAAACAAAATAAATAGAAATAAACATGTAACCAGGTAGATTATTAAGAGGAGGTTTGAGCCCTTCATATATATATATATATAGCAGGTGGTAGCAAAGTAAACTGAGTTTTCTTTTTAGACAAAATTGATGCATTAAGAAACAAAAATATATGAATAAATATGTGTTTGGTCATTTGTATTAAGATATTTTAATATATGTTTGTACTCCGTATTTTTTGAGACACTCCCACTCTCATGGCATATTTAGGGTAAATTATATTTTTCACCTTTTCACTTTACATCGAATATCACTTCAGGACCTGTACGTTTAATTGTAACAATTAAGTCCTTGTACTTTAATTTGTTGCAATGTCACCCTCCTGTAAGTTGTCGTTTGTACAATGGATGGCCAAAAGCCCTACGCGTCTCATGTGATCCTTTTTCAAAAGTAAAATATATGTTCACACTATTTCGATTCCCAAATGCACCCAGCCCTCCCTTAATTGAGATGATTGATGTATTTTGTGACCTTAATTTTATTTTATATAATGACTTGATTTGTAGAGGTTTTGAGAGATGAGGGCGTTTGGGTGTCAAAGTAGTGTGAGGATACATTTTGGTCCTTGAAAAAAGGTCATGTGAGGCGCACAGAGTTTTTTGACTGTCAATTGCACAAACAAAATCTTAAGGAATGGTGATATTACAACAAATAAAAAGTACTAAGGCTTAATTATTACAATTAAAAATACAGGTCCTGAAGTGGAATTCGGCGTAAAGTGCAAAAGTGCAAAGTGTAATTTACCCGTATATTTACAAAGGAATATTTTGCACTCCTCACTCTAGCTTGACGAATCGATTACTTAGTCTACAGAAATGCATGTGGCCCTGCCCTTTGTTTATAGACCTCTACTATCTCTGCCACTATACAAAATCAATGGCAAAACCAATGAATATATGTATAAATTTTTGTAGTTGGACAAAATATAATATATATATATATTATATTTGTTTGTTATAAGGTCTAGCTCTTTAACTGACTACTTACTCAAGCTCGTGTAGTGTTATAGTCTACACGAACAATGTAAAATTCATGTGTTCTACAAAGGATAGATGACCGCAAAGAGGTTTGGGGAGGAATAAACCTTTACATATCGACATCTTGGATTCACATGATTACTATACTGTTCAATCTATTAGACCTAAACACGTGAAAGCTAAACAGTATGTCAGATTAAACGTGCATAAGGATAACTTGATAAATTTATCTCAACTTATACCAACCTTTATGCATTGATGAAGTGTTCCAAACCTAAGCCTTTCACATGCCTAGATATGCCTTCTACCCACGTGCCTTGGACCAGGATCAGTAAGGGATGTGTTAATTAGGGATTGAAACTATTAAAACTTCACCTGAAAAGAGACTAACTTGTATAGTAGCAGACCCTACTAATTTCATCTTTTCATATTGTTCGATATATATATCTATATATATTAGCCAGGCAACCTGAAAACCATTTCGACTCCCTTTCATTTTCATCAAAAAATGCTCCTTTATTTGTCGTTGTTGATCTGTAACACATGTTGTGTTAATGAGAAAAGAAAATCTAGGTAGAGCCAAGCCACATCTGTGACATTCTTAGTGTTCAATTCGCATGATTTAAACAACTATGGTGTTTGTTGAACTTTTGTATGGGTCAATTGGATATCATTTTAGTCACAACAACTTAAGCAATGACCACTTTCATTCCCATATAAATATTTAAAGTTGGAATTGTCATTCCCTCGCATTTTGTTGAAATGGCGATTCTATTTTTTCATAGAAGGAGACCATAAAATAAAATTTGGTAAAATTATTATTGCCAAATTTCTTGAAAAAAAAATGATTGGTAACTATTTTTAAAATATTGATAAAATAGAAAGTATATATATATGTACTTCTAATTGTACTCTAAAAAGTACAACCCAAGTCCCTAATTATAAGTTCTATATGTGTGTGTGTGTTATATATACGTGTGTGAGTGTGTGCAAATGTGTTGCGTGGAGATAGGAGACCTCAAATAGCTTCTAGATTTTTTGAAAATAAAAATTGGTGCATAACAACATAAATCTAAGCCTTTTGTTATGACCCTTCCCAATCCAAGTATCCAACAAATCAAGAAGATAGCCCCAACTATCCTTAGTTTCGGCCTTAAGCTCCGTACGCATTGCATGTGCCTAATTTCTAGTTTTGATGAATGAAAAGAAAACATGTTTCTTATATTACCTAAAAATTAAAAAATAAATGAATAATGAAATATTATTAACCTAAAGGTAAATTTCACCTAGAGCCCTTGTGATTTTGGGTATTAGCACCCAGACCCTCTTATGTTCAAAAAATAGGCACCCATAACCCTAGTTGAAAAATTGCCTTCGTCGTGTCACTTATTACGACATTTACACATTGACCAACAAACCATTTTCAATTTGTTGCCCATAATTAAGTTAGATGCTGGCTATTTTAGTGATAGAAGATAGATAATGTAGTAAATATATAGTGGACATGATAGCTCTGCACGATGTAATGGATGTTATTTGTCTTGTTTTCACCAAATACCGTAGTTTACAAGGTGGTTTAGAACTATTAGATATAGTTTTGTGAATTCAAATATAACATTATATTACATGTTTTGCATCTTGTATAGGTTATCGTTTCCTAAATACTAGTATGTTGTATACCATAAAAAACAAATATCAAAATCAAATTTTGTATTCTAAATAAGAAATAATTCACTTAGTATATTAGTTAATGTCATTTGACAAGACTCGGAAAAGAAGGCAATGCAATATTCATATTCATATTCATACACACATATTTGCATTAGAATTTGGTCCTCTTAGTGGAGCTTAAATGCGAACAGTGTGATTTATTTTTTTTAATAAGCTAATTGCAATTGTATTAACACCAAATAACAATTTGTTTGTTCTTGGTGTTAAGATAATTTGGTAATAACAGGAATAAATTTTACGATGTAGGTGTTTCATGGAGCTGATAGTGATGTTCTTTGGCTACAAAGAGATATTTTGATATTTACATCATTAATTTATTTTCAATTACGCTACTTTTTTTTCTTGTAATTCATCTAGAAGGATATTGATTATTTGAAGTTCTTTGTGATTTTTAGAGAGAGAATGTAGAGAAAGAGAAATGAATATAGAGTATTTATTTGAGCTTTGCACATTTAAATATGAGTGACAAAATTGTTCAATACTCCTGGAGCATCACGTCATCCTTATTACTACTCTCACATAGGAGTTGGGTACCCCTTGTTAGGGGGAGGGCAAATATCCCATCTAATAAGTGGGGGACCCATCCCCATGTAAAAGGAAGAGCAATGACATATGACATCCAAGAGCACTAAATAATTTCTTATATGAGTGAGTCACTCAAGTGCATGGTTTCTTAAAACAGTTTGCTAGACAACCATTTGTTAACAAAAGTTAAAAAGATACACAGGATACTAAATCAAATTATCTCATCCTGTTTCAAAACATGAAAATAAGACCCCCTGCTTGACCTCCAAACAAATAACCAGAAGCCAGAAAATTATGATAGTAGTCACAAATGGAGGAATCAAAGCAATAAAAACACAATAGGCATAAAGCCATACTTGCAAATAATTAAAAGCTTTGATTATTCTTTGCAGGTTTGTCACAACTTTTACAATTTGAAATACTCTATTCATCCTAAAGATTTCAAACAGCTTCATGTAAGAAAGCGTTAAACAGATAATAGAGTAAATAATAAGAGGAAGAGTAGTTACTACAGGTTTATTTATAAAATGATAAGAAAACAACAAACAAGCTAAACAGCCTTTAAGAGATCACAAAAGCTTAGTGTCAAAAGATAACATTATCAGCCTACTAATTACAATTTTAACCACTCCATAAGTTATCCTAATTTTTAAACAAACAATTCCCAAATATGTCGCATTAAATCCATGCAATATGACAACTTCATCTAAAATAAGCTCATAAAATTATGAAGATAGAGAAGTGGGTGTTTATGAAATGAAAATCCTAAGGTTAGATGCAATTTAAACATAGAAGATTATCAAGGCTAGATCTCTCATGTAAACCTCACATGTTGAGGTGTGCATAATACCTACACCACTTCCGACAAAGTAAAACCTAATCACTGTATGGAAAAAAACACCAAAATCCTCCACAAGTTCTTCTTCCTCCTCTTCTTTTGAAACTTCTAAAATTACATTCAACAATCACCAAAGAAATTATGTTAAAATAAATTAAAGTATGTTACTGGGAAAAATAAATAATATCTAATAAAATCTACCTCTATTTACTTACCTCTGGAATCATATAACCAGTCTCAAGTGTATAATAATATCTCCACATTCTTTGGCATAATTGAAGAGCGACATTTCTCAATAATTCAACCTCCAATGCTAAAAGCAGACTCTGAAGCAACAATGGTGATAGGAATACTTAAAACATCACATGCCAGTGAAGAAAGTTGTGGATATCGAATACTATTTGCCTTCCAATAGCTAAGGATGTCCAAATTCACATTTTGTTTCTTGTCAAGGATAGGCTCTTCCAAGTAGAAATCTAATTGCGACTTAGTTATCTGTCGCCCATATTGCTGACTCTCAAATAAATCAAACTCTTACATAAATTTTGTATCAAGTGAATCAGAATATTAAATATAAAAGGATAAACATTACTAGTGTAAATAATTAATTACTCACTTACATCCATTTCATCAAGTATGTGCTCTTCATTGTCTCCACTTGTACCACATTCAGTTGACGATGCATAGGTTGTAGAAGTAGTACATAGCACACATACTCTTGAAAAATTAAATACAACCTCTAACGAATAGTTCTCACCCTTTCCGAGTATGTCACAAGATTAAGTTTATTAAAAAAAAATTTCACAAATTGTAGCTTATAACGTGGATCCAGTACTATAGCAAAAGATAACACTATACTGTAACACTCCCAATACTTACTAAATTTCCCTTTCATCTTTATCGCCATGGAGCTCATCACATTATTTGAGTTTTACATCTCTTCCTCAATAAGTAATTGTATTTTTTACACCCCATGAAAGTACAAATTTGCTGTAGGGTACTTAGATCCCAAGAAAAGAGTGGTAATATCGTAAAAAGGTTTTAAAAACTAGGCAAATCTTTCTACCCTATGCCACTCCTCTTTTGATAGGCATGTTTTAAAGTTCGTATCAATCAACTGTAACTGATAAAATGCACGATGATGCATAAGGGCAGATTTAAGCATAAGATACGTTGAGTTCCATCTTATAGGAGCATCTTGTCTAACCTTTTGACTACAATTGGAAGAGAGTTGAGAGATGCATTCTGCAAACTTGATTTTCCTCCCTTTTGAACCTTTGACATACTTTACACTCTCTCAAATATTAAATATAGGAGCATCAATCACTTTCAATCCTGCTTGTACAATTAAATTCATGACATGCGCACCATAACCTAAATGAAATAGTTCACTATCGCACAATAATGTGTCAGTCAAAGAGAGATGACGCTTTAACACGTCCACTAGCCTGTTGTTATATGATGCATTATCCAATATGAGGCTAAAAACCTTTTTATCAATGTCTCACTCTTTTAATGGATGAATAACTCTTTCAACTAAAATTGGACCATTATTTGGAGACGTCACATGATGAAAATTCAAGATCTTTTTTTGCAACACCCAATCCTTATCAACATAATGAGTTGTAAGAGCCAAATATCCATCATTTGTAAGAGAGGACCATAAGTCTGATGTCAAGCATATCCTACTTGAAATTGATTCCAGCACATATTTCAATTTCTCCTTCTCTCTTCCATACACCTTTAAGACATCAGACTTTGTAGTGTTTTTTATGATGAATTTTACATTTGGATTTAGATAACAATGCAACTCCCTAATTTTTTCATGTTCCACAAACATAAAAGGGTAGTTGTGTCTAATTATTGTCGTAGCTACTTTCTCACAGTACACGTCTTGATCAAATTCAGTAGAATGATGAGGATCATTAAATTCCCGTTTAGGAAAACTATGAATATGACGTAGTAAATTTGAGGTGCCTGATTTTAAATCTGCAATGTACACTTGCTCACACTTACTACACTTAGCTCTTTGTCTCCCATCACTACTAAGAGGTAATTTTAGAAATTCATTCCATACTATAAAAGTGGACCGCCTACCACGTTTTGAAGTAACAAAAGAGCTTTGCTCCACATGGTCCTCACTAGTTTCCTCCGTCCTACGCTCTTATCACAAGTCAAATATATTTCAACTACTTAGGATTTAAACATACTTCGTTACATGTTCTGGAATGAATTACACAACAATCAGAACATAATTGATGCAAAATTAAAGTTGACATGTTCTGAAAATGCAATTTAAGCAAAATTAACATGACATGGGAATTGCACATTTAAGATTAGTCTATTAGTTCAGAAGACATTCATTTGGTAGACCATTGCATAATTCAATTCATAGTATAACAGGTCAAACAACAGAAATTCAATAAAGTAGAAAGAGCATTGCCCCTCTTTACATGGAGTTTCTCAAGCAGTGCTTCAACAACAAAAAAAGTAAAACAATTCAAATGCAAACACCTAACTGTAATTAAACCCAAGCACCTAACTCTAATTCAAAAATGGGTAATCCAGAAATGAACGATCAAAACTAAGAAGGGGACGAAAGAATAGACCTGGGAATAGTTTGTAAATTTTCTCAAGCAGTGCACAAAGGTTTGAGCTCTAAGTGTAAATATATTATTTTGGAATGAAGGTTGTGCAGTAGCAATATCTACACACAAAAACAACAAATCCAAGAATGATTCAGTGCTCATTTGGTTTGGCCTTTTTTGCAGCTTTTTTGGCTTGTAAGCAAAAAACCTAAGTTTTTTTTTCCAGCTTTTTTGCTTTTAATAGGATAAGATATACAGAAAAGCAAAAAAAAAAAAAAAAAAACAAAAAAGCTTCAAAATCTTGACTTTTTTGCTTATAAGCAAAAAAAGCTAAATAAAAAAACCAGCTTATAAGCCAAACCAAATGGAGCCTCAATACAAGAACCACAAGGATTCTGCAAAAGTACTTAAAATTGGGCAAATCGTTATTATTATTTTTGTTAAGTTAAAAATGGACAAATTATAAAAACTAGGAACATTAAAAGAATAGAATAAAGCTAAAATGAGAATTAGCATGTGTCTTGCAATATTGTGAATGAAGTTGCAATTTAAGAAAGATTGTTCATAGTGGCAAAACGAAACCTAGTTCATCAACCAAACCCAATAACAATTATTGGCCTAAAGTGTAGTGTACATGTATTATTAATGAAACCCGGTTGATACAGACATGACATGAACCAAGTGATGCAGAATCGATACAAGAAGAAGAACAAAACCTTGCCTATTGTATAATTGTTCGTGGTTGGTAATTTTGAAAGTGATGGTTTTTGTTTCACTGTTTTAATTTATTTTGTTGTTTCATTTTTCCTGGCTTCATGATGGGTTGGATTCCAAGCCTATACATACCATAACCGCTACCTCACCATTGAAACAATGTAGCAACTTTTCTAAAGGAAGAACAAAGGGGTTTATTTGATTGCCAGGAAAACAAAGGACAATAAGCCAATGGTAATGACCTTGGAGCAACAACTTCAAACCTGACTACATGTGAGATTTCTCAAGAAAAAGAGAACCTAAACCTTAAACAGAATAAACACCTAATCCAATTTTGGCTAACAAGAAGATAGAGAAAGAGGAAAGAACTATAGGAACCTAGCACCAAGAAGTTCGACCTGAGGTCTAGTCATTTTTCTTAAGATGTTTTCATGAAATTACAAATGAAGTCTAGATACATGCTAATCTATAAGATATTCCTAATTGGCCTCATGTTCTAAGGTTGGAACTTAAGAAACCATTGCCAACCGATAATGCTCACAGATTAATTACGCTGCACAGCCTTAAAGATCTGTTCGTTTGCTCAAAGATTCAAAGGGAGAAATTCCAACCTCAAGCTTCTCCAAGGAAGATACGCTACTCAATCTCCAGTCGTAACATGTCTGTAGGAGATCGAACAAAAGATGGACAATCACAGAAGCCAGAGAACTTCAAGAGCCGAGAGAAATTCGCCTAATTGGGAATCCAAATAAGGTTGGGGGCTTATGTTCCAAAATGGGTTTGTTTAGGTTTTTTTTAATTGGGTGTTTAATGGGTCCGTAGCATCAACCCATTTAAGCCCACTTATAAACAAGTATTTTGGAAGTAGCCCAATAATAGCCCATTTATTAAAATTATTGGACCCAAACCCATTTAACATGGACATAGTTGGACGGGTTGATGGTTATGGGCTCATTTTGTCAGTCTAATGGGTGACCCAAGGGTCAACAAGAACAACTATTGGGAGAACAAAAGAGATTATTGAAAGAGAAAGTGTGTGTTAGGAATAGAATTGATGTGCCAAGTAAAACAGTTTATCTTAAATTCTTTTCTTTTTTTTTGGTAGAAGAAACATAATGGGCCGTTGACTCGATTAATCTCGTTAATAAATAGATTCTGTGAGTTGGAGCAAAACATCCAGCTGCTGATACTTGAAACTAGAGGGGGTGTAAGTGCCTAATTCTCAAACATAGTGGTTCTAAGTATTGATATGAAAATCTATGGGAGTCTAGGTGAAATTTACCCTAACCGAAAACACTAGTCAAGTTGATGCCCGACGAACGGACGACCCAATATCCGTGTAACCGCAAAGCCCCATTTCGTTTTCTTAACCGCTTTCTTTTGCTCCCTCGCTCGCTCGGTCGCTTTTATCTTAGGAATCAAGATATCATCGCATCACGATTTGCGAAGGAAAATGTTACTTAGAAGGGAAAAAGAAAAAAAGAGAGAAGAGAATGGGAATAGAAGCACTCATATGTGATTTGAATAATCAAAGAGGAAAGAGAGGGAGTCATTCCCTTTCTCTTATTTAGTTGGACACAAATTAATAAAAAAAGAAAAAAAATAATACAATTTTATTGTTATATATCTTGCATAGATAGAATAGGTTTTTTTTTTTTTTTTGTTTTTTGCTGAGAAAAAAAAGGGTGTGGTGGGACGACTAGTACTAGCAACCCCCATGAGCATGACCAACGGGGCCCACACCCGCTATCAGCATGTTCAGTTTGAGCCATAACTACTTTCAGAAGGAGAGTCTGTCACCGATAGCACCACTTAAGACGCAATGAGAAGGACTCGAACCCAGAACAAGTCGCACCTGAGCCGGTACACCAACCACTGGGCTAAACCCCTTGGTGGTAGGTATTTAAAATAATAACAATCATTCTATTTCCCATATCTTTCCGCTTAATTTTTGAAGAGAAGCGAAGAAAGAGAGATAAAAAATGCTTAAAATTAAGCCCTGTCGTCTCTCCATTGACTTCCACCTTCCCTCCCTTCATTAAAAATTATCTATAACCAATTTCTCCCTCCGAATCCGTCATTTTCCTCCGAACCCCTCAATCCAATCCAAACGAAGGCATAGAATTGAGAAACAGACGAAGTAACGACTAACGGAGCTTCTCTGCAGATCCTAAGTCTGCTATGGCCCCCATTTCTAGGTCTCGCCGAACGACTGACGGCCGATCCGGCGGAAAAATAGTGAGAGGGAGGCGCACTGCCGCGGCTAAAACTCCCTATGACTGGCCAATACTGGCGGCAGGTTCTTCTTCTACTAGGGCTCCTCTCCAAAACCCTAATTGGCTCGCCGGACTCGTTTTTCCCACCTCTCGGATGATTGCTACTGGTGCCACCAAACTTCTCTCCTCCATTTTCGGTCCCGACACTTCGTCGTCTTCGTCATCTTCGGACAGCGATTCCTCCTCGGCTACGTTCCCTTTTTTCAATTTCTTCGGTGATTTGGTAGTCCAGTTGTGGTTTATTGGCGTCCTCGTGAATTATGGTCAATAGACATATATTTAAAACAAACGGTCTGTTGTGAAGCGTGAGGATTGCACGGTACAAGCAATTTGGTGGCATATATCCAACAGCAGGATATATAATGTATGCGTATGGATGTATGAATGGGTATGTATTTCGTGCATGAATGACTTGCCATTTCGACATAAATATGCGGTTGGTTTTTTTGTTTTTTATTTTGTTAAGTAAGAGCTACCAGCCAGGGTTGATGATACACTTATTTTGCAGTCTAATCCATCACCAAGCCAACCAATTATTCTAATTTGTCCTAAAGTCAAAGTTTAAACCGTTATATACCGATTTGGTGTATTTTAAGCTCTAAAGTATTTATAAAACAAATTATGTCTCTTAATTCTCACAGTATACTGTTCAAGAACGACTTGGTGTCTCTTGGAGAGTCTACATGCATTTCCATTTCCTTGTGGTTTGGGATTTATTTTCCCACTATATTGCTTTCAAGGTTCAAAGACACGATATCATTCTTTGGCTCAGGGGCCCTATGACAACTCGGACACGATAGCTCGGATAACAATTAAGCAATATGCAAATATTTGCTTCACATAAGACACAAAAGGACCAAAGATGTAAGGAAAATTCTAAACAATAGTATAAACATAATGGAGCCATGAAATAAGCAAAAGAACCTATCGGATGTATTTAACGATAATGGTGCTAGGAAAAAGATTTTATTGGGTCGAGGCTTCTATAATATTGGATAGTAGATAATAGATATAAAATACAGCTCCAAATACGTATATAACATAAAATAAGGTTGTGTCTGGTAATGTTTTCAGTTTGTTTTGGGGACAACAAAAAACAAAAGACATGTTTATGTTTTTTGTTCAAAAAACAAAACAAGAAACATGTTTGATGTATACAAAAGTTGTGAAAATAAATGAAAACAAAATAAGCAACATGTTTGGTAATCATGTGTTATTGATTTTTATTATTTAAAAGAAGAGAGAGAAAGGGTATAGAGAGAGAAAGGGTCGTGGTGCATGGTGCACGGCGGTGGCATCAGGCGTCAGTGAGTGGTGGTGCATGATATTGGTGCATGATATTGGTGCATCATTGCATGGTGGTGAAGGTGGTGCATGGAGCACAATAGTGGGGGCAGTGGTGCCTGATGGTGTTGTGTGGGGCATGTTGGCAGTGGTGATAATCGTGGCTGTGAGTGGTCAGGCATTGTGTGTGGTGGGACAGTGGTGGTCAGTGGCTGAACCACCAATAGACTTAAGGGCCCCAGGCCTCTGCTGAGTTTGGAAAATTCTATTTAGGTGTAGGTGCTCACCTTAGGCCAAAACCCGTCACTTTGAAAGCAAGGAAGAAAGCAGCTTTTCACTTGCGAAAGAAGTCACCACTGTGGCAAGAGCACTGTTGGCTCCCTGGTAAGTTGAAGGGAAGGGCTGAAATAAATGGTGCATTGTCTCCCTAAAATTCAGAAAATTTTAATTTACCTCCTAAAATTCAAGAATTTTTACATTGGCCCCCTTTAACAAAATTCATGGGTCTACCCTTGGTGGCGGTGATGGTGCATGATGCATGGTACATGGTCGTGGTGCATGGTGCTTGGTGCTTGGTGCTTGGTTTTATACATACATTTATACACACACACACACACACACACACACACATATATATATATATATATATATAGAGAGAGAGAGAGAGAGAGAGAGAGAGAGAGAGAGAGAGAGAGAGAGAGAGAGAGAGTGCGTGTGCGTGTGCATGTGTGTGTGTGTCTTCATCTTCATTTGTTGGAAAACAAGTAAATATGTACTTTTTGTGTGCTCGTTGATTTCACAATTTTTGACAACTATAAAAAAGACGCAACAAAAACCACCAACCCAAGTAGTTTTATTTCCTCTTTTTAATAATTTCATAAACAAAAATGTTGTGAAACGACCCTAAATTAATGCTTTTTTTTTCTTTAGGAGTTGAACATGCAATGCTGCCATTGTTTAGTGTACTTTTGTTTCCTTTATGTGCGAAAATCATTTATTTGCGTCTTAGGTCTCTTAGGTGCTTCTAGAGTATCAGTCACAAGTGCTGGGTAGAACCTTGACCTTCCCGTAATACAGGCAAAGTTTTGGAACTTGAAAATTCAACTTGACAGCACAAGATGACTTAATGAAGTTACTTCTTTTATTTATTTTTAATAAGTACTTAATGATGTTACTTCAAATGCTTAATTGGTGCATAATAGAGCTAATTGGTAGATATAGAAGTAATTAACCTACTATTTATTGTAAGGACTCCTTTAGGTTATTTTTCTCTCTCTTGTCCATTAATAAAAGTTCTGGCTCCTTCTATTTTAACTTCATAGCATTTAAGGCGAAGAGTCAACTTTCCAAATAGAAATGATATGATAACACCATTTTCGCAAAGAAATCTAGGCCAGGATGCTTGCTTTCTATTTTTCTCCCCAAAAATTTTGGAGTTCCTTTCTTTCATTTGCATTTTTCACATTGGAATAATAGGTTCTCGGTCACGATACTGCTCGAAATGCTATTGATTAAGTCAATTTTTTTATTTTTATTTTCCTGTCTGCACTAGAACAAAATGGATCCTTACAATATGTTGTCATTCTATGTATTATTCCTTCAAGACACATGGTGATGTGATGTATTAAGCTTCCATCTCTCTTATGTTTTTAGCTCAGAGAACTTTTTAATTTCCGATGACATTTCTAACCTGTTATTTGAGCTGTTATATGTTGCTTTGCATTATTGGACATCACTCTTTACTATTTATATTAATTGAATAGGCATTTGGAATCTAGCATGATATTTGAACCGCAAGTAAACCTGTAATCATATATCCATCTGGAAGCAGTTCATTAACTTTGATGTTGTGGGACCTGTATCTATCTTGGTAGATAGCCACTACTGCACACCGCATGTACTTACAAAGAAAAATGAATGCCATACATCATTTTCATCGATATACATCCTGACAGCAATATAGTTTTTCCCCCTATTTCGCAGAGGATGGAATTGATGACGAAAAGGATGATGTTCATATCCCTTTTGATGGGGTTGATGGACTGAGTAAGGTACTTCAATGTTTGAATATCTTTAATTTTGTCTTAGATGCATGGTTATATTGGAAATTTAATGATCGGTAAACCTGTTTCCACTATATGCTTCCAAACCCCAATTGATTTCATTTAACTTGTATGTTGAGAGATTTGAAAATAGATCCAAGATAGTGGTGAGGTTGAGTTGCCTGCAATAGTTATTATTATGTTGCACTCCTCTATTTTATGTATTTTTTCATTCTTCTTTTTCGTTGTACCCCTCCAATTGTGGGTGGAAACAGGCGTTCCACTGGGTATTATGTGTTTGTCGTGATGTTTTCCCAAACTAGTCCTAGGTAGGGGCAGGGCTCTCTCTACTTATTTGGGCTTGGCTGGACTCTGTTTCTTTGAAGAAAGTACTGCTGATATTACTGGATGAGAATTCACACTGCTTATTGTGCCACTTTAAAGAGAATATATGAAAATTAATTCTTATATTGCTTCCATCCTTTTTCTCTTCTTCGACTTCTTTATTTTTTTCACCCTCCTTATTGAAACAAATCTTGTTTATTTGTTCCTCTTATTCCCCAATTGTGAAATGTCTCTTTTCCACTGACAGGTAGTTGATTGGGTGCCAATTGAGCTGATGGCTCATCTCTTTTTTTATATTAAATTTTGAGGCTTGCTCTTGTGTCTTCTTACTAATCATAAGAAAACTTGCTCAGAGATTAAAGTATAAAGAAGTACACTGTATAAAAAATCCAAATTTATATCTTGGAGTTTATAATGATATGTGAACTTGTAATAGCAAACAAAAGCTTTAAAAAGAAGGATGGAGTCAACGGACACTTAATAAGTTAATAACATATAAAACTGGAGCAAATGTTAGCCAAATAGATTTCTTTCGTACTGGGATGATTGACAGAGAAATATACAAGGATTGTGAAATAACATGGTAAGGGAACCTAAGTATACCATAGGGTAATGATATTTGATGTCTGTATTAGGAGATGGAAAGAAAGAGTAGGGGAAATAGGCACCCGATAACCCGATCATGAAACTTAAAAGGTGAAAATTTAGTTGTCTTTAAAAATAGAATGATTGAGGAAAACGGACTTCAAATGATGAAACTAATTTTATGTGGTGTGAGATAGTTGTATTAAACAGGAGCAAAAGAGGTTCTTCGAGAATCCAAGAGAAATGGGCTGTCATCTAAATAAACTTGGTGGTGGAATGAAAAGGTCAAAAAAGCAATCAAAACAAAAGTAGACTATCACAAATCATTAGGACTAATGAAATTTTGAAAAATATAAATTAGATAAAAGTGAGCTTAAGAAGGCAGTTAGGCAATCCCTGCAAAATGATTATGATGATTTTTATTTCAAGTTAAATACAGAAGGATAAACTTGCTAGAATAATAGAAAAGGTGTAGACTTCTTAATATGTTAAGTGCATATTGGTTAAGTAAGATGAGATTAAGACAATGGAGGAGTAAACCACTTTAGAAGCTTGAGGTTTGGAGAACATAACAGCTCTAAGTAGTAACATGAGTTGCAGAATTAGGATACCGGATTAAATTTGATGGTCAAGAGATACTTAAGGTTGGCTATTTTAATTTTTGGATACCTTGGATTAATTATCTATAAAGGAGATTGAGGAGGATTTGGTCCATGGATTTAAAGCAGGATGGATGAAATGGAAGAGTGAATGAGGGTTGTTCATTGAAGTGTTTGTGTCAAGCTAAAGGGAAAGTTCTATAGGACTGTTATAAGGCCTATTATGATGTATGGTTAAAAGTATTGGACAATTAGGAAATTACATACTTTTTTTGTTTTTTGATAAGTAAAAGTAATTTATTCAAAACAAAGAGCACCAGAAGGGATCGCCACTTTTGTACACTGGATGTATTTAAAAAAGAACCCTTTACTATCCTCGTAACATCAAGGTCACCTATAAAATCTGTCATAGCAAAGGAAGAGACACAAAAGTTAGCTGAAGACCAAAACAAGAAAGTAGGCAACAAAATATCCTCTATCCTATGAATCGGTAAAACATCTTTATAAAAAATTCTTCTATTATGCTCCTTCCAAATGCACCACTTCACACAAAAGGGGCTAATTTTCAAGCTCTCTTCCGTAGATGATCTTTGCAACCTCTTTGATGCAGGATGAGATGGAAAGTGGCCTAAATAAGATCAACACAGGAAAAGGGGTTGTTTTTGGGGTGGTGAATAGTGGTCGTGAATGGTAATTTGTAAGGAGATAAAGGTTAGAGAAGGGTAAATCGAGGCCTCACACCTAGGTTACCAAAGGCATCACATCTAAGGCCTCTTTAGCATCACACCAAAGAATGAGATTGCATCACACAATCATAAAAGCTTAAAGCTCTTGTAATTTTCATTCATTCAATCATGATTTGCCATAAGGCTTACAATCTTATTTATACCAATTTCAACTTGACTCTAGAACCTCCCAAAATAACGCTCAACTAACTTTAGATTCCAAATACACATTGAATATAGGCTCTACTGATGATGTGGAAAACCCAAATGACTTTTAGATCAACTAATGGATATTAAAGACTTTGACAAGAAATTAAATAGACATTTGACTTGACTATAACCCAAAAGACACTTTTAAGAATCCAGCCCATGTCTAGCCAATATCCCAAGTAGGCCCCACATCATCCAACATATGCCAAATTAAGGTTTGGGCCTTAGAATCATCCAATCCACGCCTTTTATAGACTTTTATTGGGTGCTGCCATTTTCCATCAACTCTCCCCGACTTGAGAGAACTCGATCCCGACGAGTTAAAAGTATGTAACCGTTTATGAAGGTCGAGGTTAAGGCGGTGCAACTCCTCATCGGTAATCCAAGTACAATCTGAAAGTGAACACCCCTTCTACTTAATGAGTTACTTTTGATAACCTCCATGTCTAGTAGAAACAATTTGATGATCAACTATGTCTTAGATTTCATCCTCAAAATGTTTGGATGTTGGGAGAGATGCCACAGGATCAGCCTGGTACTTTCCTCAACATGCCCAAAATATCGAGTTAGATCCTCAATATTGAACACGTTATTGATACCCATATCATCAGGTAATTCAAGCACATGCGTTAGAGCTAATTTTCTTGAGAACTTTAAATGGACCAGCACTCTTCGAATGAAGTTTCTTATAAACCCCTTTAGGATACCATTTTGGTTTGACCATAACCATATCGCCTTCATCAAATTCAGCAAACCTCCATCTCAAATCAGCATGTTGTTTATAGCTCTCATTATTTATGGTAATCTTTTGCCGCACATCATCGTGGATATCACGGATGTGTTGACTAAAAGATTCAGCCTCAGCGCTTGGGCGAGCTCGAATAGGTAGAGGAACCAAATCAATTGGTTTCCTAGGAAGCAAACCTGTTATAATTTTGAAAGGGCTGTGACTCGTAGATCTATTCACAAAGCTGTTGTATGCAAATTCAGCCATAGGAAGTACTTGATCCCAGTTGCCAACATGATCAGCAAGGCAGTGAAGTATATTTCCCAAACTGCGGTTAACAACCTCCGTTTGACCATCAGTTTGTGGATGAAAAGTCAAAGAAAATTTCAGCTTTGTATTCAACAACTTCCAATAGCGTTCACCAAAAGTAACTCATAAACTTCGCATCACAGTCAGAGACCACGGTCTTTGGCAATCCATGAAGTCTAACAACTTCTTGAAAGAAGAGCTTAGCGATGTGGACAGCATCCGATGTCTTTGAACAAGGAATAAAGTGTGCCATTTTGGAGAAGCAATCCACAACCACAAAGATGGAGTCATGTTTACGAAGGGATTTTGGTAATCCAAGGACAAAATCCACACTTAAATCCTACCAAGGCTCATGGGGCACAGGGAGCGGCATATAGAAACCTATATTCTTCTTTCTTTCCTTTGAAAGTTGGCGAGTATGGCATTGCGAAATGACCTTGCCCATATCTCGCTCCAGTTTTGGCTAGTAAAAGTGATCTTCAGCCATTGCAATTGTCTTTTCTCTTCCAAAATGACTCACTGCCCCTCCGGAATGCAATTCCCAAATCATTTCTTCACGGAGTGATGTGTTGGGTAAGCAAAGTCGAGTTCCCTTGAAGATGAAACCATCATGCAAAGAAACATTAACATATCCTCCTTGCTGTCCAGCCAACAGTTGAGCATGTATAGAACTGAAATCCTTACAAGAAGGATAGTCTCTCTTGAGTAAGTCAAAACCCACCACTTGTATAGCCATGGAAGAGAGAACATACACTACTCGGCTAAGGGCATCAGCGACCTTATTCTCTGAACCAGCCTTATGTTTGATAACAAAAGAATATTCTTGCAGTAATGAAACCCATTTACTATGTTGATGATTTAGTTTCTATTGAGAGTTGATGTACTTGAGTGCTTCATGATCGGAGAATAACACAAACTCCTTAAAAAGAAGATAGTGTCGCCAATGGCGAAGTGCTTGAATCATTGCATAAAATTCTTTGTCATAGGTGGAATACTTTTGCTTTGCTTCATTGAGTTTTTAACTAAAATAAGCAACTGGGTGCCCTTCTTGACTAAGCACACCTCCAATCCCAACATGTGATGCATCGCATGCCACTTCAAATACCTTTGAGAAGTCAGGAAAGCGTAGAACAGGAGCGTCAGACATCATTTTCTTTGTCTTCGAAAGCTTTTGTTGCTGTCTTCGTCCAAACAAACTGTCCCCCTTTCATATAGTTAGTGATAGGTGCCATTACCGTGCTGAAATTTCTAATAAATCGATGATAAAAAGTCGCCAACCCGTGAAAGGCTGTAATGCCTGCGTCATAAAGCACATGAATGTACTTGGGGCATTTGTGAGACCAAATGGCATGACTAGCCACTCGCAGAGTCCATCCTTGGTCTTGAAAGCTGTCTTCCATTCGTCTCGTGGCCTTATGCGTAGTTGATGGTAGCCACTTTTTAAATCAATCTCTGAGAATAGACAAGATCCAGCCAACATATCCAACATATCATCAAGCCTCGGAATAGGGAATCGATACTTGATCGTAATCTTGTTTATAGCACGACTATCTATGCACATGTGTCCACTGCCATCTTTCTTTGGTGTAAGCAAAGCCAGAACAACACAAGGGCTTAAACTTTCACGAATGAACCCCTTGGACAGTAGTTCATCTACCTGCCTTTTAAGTTCTATGTGTTCCCTTGGATTCATGCAATAGGTTGGAAGATTAGGCAATCGCGAACCCGGAATGAGATCTATTGCATACTGGACACTGCGCGTGGGAGGTAATTCATCTGGGAGTTCTTTGGGGGCAACATCAAAGAAATGGGACAGCAACTCAGCCACTTCTGATGGTGATACAGAAGCTGAGGCAGCAGCTAATTCTGATACTTCTTTCACGACCACAGCATATATGACTCCTAGTTCCATGCTCTCGGCTTGAAAACACTTTTTGGTGAGAATGTGGAGAGATTTAGGCTTATTTTCAGCAACATCCTTTGGCTTCTTTTCCTTGTATTTTTCCATTTCGGCTGTAGTCATCAGCTTCAAAACAATCTCCTTGTTCTTGAATGAGAAAGCATATGTGTTCTCTTTCCCGCAATGCTGCACATCTCTATCATAAAGCCATGGTCGTCCAAGAAGGATAAATGTGACATTCATGGGAATTACATCACACCAGATAGAATCACTATAAGAACCATAAGAGAAAGAAACTAGGCAGTGTTGAGTTACCGGAATGGAAGTGTTATCGATCCCAGATACCTCATACGGATGAGGATGTGGTTGAACAGGAAGCTTAAGATGCTCCACCGTGGCTGCGGATACAATATTCATGGAACTCCCACCATCAATAATAAGCTTTTGGGCTTGGTATCGGCAGTGAACCAACATTTGAAAAATATAAGTACGCCTCCAGTCTTCCTTTTCAACTTTAGGAGCTGCAAGGATGCGTCTAACAACAGAAAGCAACGAATTGTCCACCACCTCTTCTTCTAAGTCATTTATGTTTAATACCCCAACGTCAAAGGAATCATCATTATCATCATTATTTTGTTGGTCAAATTCAGCTTCTTGCTCCATTCCCATGTGTAAGCTCCTCTTCGGACATTGATATGCCATGTGACCGGTTTCACCACATTTAAAGCACCTATTTTCCTTTCCTTTCCCTTTGTTGGCTGTGTGATTCTTGCCTTTTGGATTAGCCGTATTGACAGAAGCTTGCTTAGAAACACTGGGCCGAAAACGACCTGCATCATTGTACCCTTTAGGAATTGGATATTTCAAATACTCCTCCATATTCAAGGCAACTTGGAAGGCATGTTCAAGACTGTATAAGGGTTGGCAAAGCAGCTCCCTCGTTATGTTTGGCCTCAAACTAGCCTTGAATCGAGCAAGAGTTTGACTTGAATCTTCCGTCACTTGACTCCTCATCTTCAGCTTATCAAATTTCTACATATATTTAGCCACCGACATGTGGTTTTGCTTTAACTCGGTGAGTTGTTCACACAACTTCATGGTAATTTGATGGCATGTACTTTTACCTCAACTTAGCCTTCATCTCTTGCCAAGTACCAATTGGTGGTTGCCCTAACCTCCGAATGTCACCTTCAACACCCATCCACCAGATTTTTGCTAATCCAACAAGCTTCATCTTAGCAAACCTCACTTGCCGATTGTCAATCATATCGTACCAGTCAAAGTAGTCCTCGATAAAAGCAAGCCAATCATGAAGCAAAGTAGAATTGACCTTTCCTTCAAAATCTGGAACCTGCATTTAATCTTCTTAGTGATATCTCCAGTTGTATCATAGGTCTCATATTGGTTTCTTTGTAACAAATCTTGAGTCCAATCAAATATCGAATTTTATCGCATTCCTTGACCCTGGCCAGCCCTAAATTGCTGCCTTTGAAGGGGATCTGCACGCTGTTCTTTCGTGCGCTCGCTTTGATTCTCACCATTTTCATTAGGATTGTTATTCTTGGAGTTTTCGCCTTGTTCGCCTCGTTGCTCACCGTTAGGTTTTGTTGTTTGGCCTTCCAAAGTATTGATGCGTAGATAATAATTATCCAACTGCTCCACAAGTTTTAACATAATCTCATCATGCTAGAAATTAGTTAATCTTCCTATAAATATCTTTCCGGATCGTGTAGACATGATGCTACTCATGCTCTGATACCAAACTGATGCAAGACGGGATGGAAAGTAGCCTAAATAAGATCAAACATAAGAAAAGGGGTTGTTTTGGGGCTGTGAATAGTGGTCGTGAACAGTAATTTGTAAGAAGGAGATAAAGGTTAGAGAAGGATAAATCTAGGCCTCACACCTAGATTACCAAAGTGATCACACCTAAGGCCTCTTTAGCATCACACCAAAGAATGGGATTGCATCACATAATCATAAAAGCTTAAAGCTCTTGTAATTTTCATTCATTCGATCATGATTTGCCATAAGGCTTACAATCTTATTTATATCAATTTTAACTTGACTCTAGAACCTCCCAAAATAACCCTCAACTAACTTTAGACTCCCAAATACACATTAAATATAGGCTCTATTGATGACATGGAAAACCCAAATGACTTTTAAATCAACTAATGGACATTAAAGACTTTGACTAGAAATTAAATAGACATTTGACTTGACTAGAACTCAAAAGACACTTTGAAGAATCCAGCCCATGTCTACCCAATATCCCAAGTAGGCCCCACATCATCCAACATATGCCAAATTAAGGCTTGGGGCTTAGAACCATCCAATCCACATCTTTTATAGACTTTCATTGGGTGCTGCCATTTTCCATCAGTCTTGGCCAACATTCATATAGAGACAATTGAGGCTGGCAAAACCCATGAAATACCAAAAACTGAAAACAACATAATCCAAATCTTCCATGCCATATCGCAATGAATAAACAAATGATCTACAGTGTCCTCCACTTTTTGACAAATATAACACCAATTGAGAAGCATCCGACCCTTTTTTCCCCAAATTATCATTATAAGAATAGCGTCTAAAGCTGATGTCCCATAAAAAAAACCACTTTAGCTGGAGCTCCTATTTTCCAGATAGCCTGCCAAGAGAAGGACCTATTAGATTCATTCCAAAGAAAAGAATAAAAAAATCTAACAGAAACCTCCCCTTATTAGCGCCCCCCAATCATCTGATCCACCCCCCTTTGACAAATCTTTACTCTATATAAAGAATAAAAAAATTTAGCCACTTCCTCAAATTCCCAATCTTGAATACCCCTAATAGAAAGGAGTTCCCAAGCTACCATGCCATTAGAGATCTTCAAATAATCTACCACAAAAGCATTGTTGTCACTTGCAATAGCAAATAAATTTCAAAAAGCTACTGAAAGCTGAATATCCTTACACCAAAGATCATGCCAAAACTTTAACTCTACTACCATCCCGAATCACAAAGCTGGTGTGGCAAATCATCCCACACGTTCATGATTCCCTTCCACCCCATAAGAATTGCGAGTTTGTTCAGAAGACCAACCACGATCGCCCAAACCATACTTAGTTTGAATTACAAGCTTCCAGAGTTGTCCATCCTCCATCATAAATCTTACTTAGTTGAATTACAAGGTTTCAGAGCTGTCCATCCTCCATAATAAAGCTCCACAATCACTTACCCATTAGAGCTTGATTAAAAGGTCGCAATCGTCGAATGCCCAATCCACCATTCTGAACAGAAGTGCAAATTTTATCTCCTAGCCACAAGGCAATACTTAAACTCCTCCCCCAAGCCTCCCCACAAAAAAATTTCTCTGCAACTTTTCTAATCTATCTGCCACTGATGCTAGAATAGTGAGGAGAGACATAAAGTAAGTAGGCAAGTTCAATAAAGTACTCTTAATCATAGTCAATCTACCACCCTTAGAAAGATATTACCACTTCTAATAAGCCAATCTTTTCTCCGCCCGTACGATGATGCCATCCCAAATTGCTTTTGCTTTAAAAGAGGAACCAAGTGGCAGACATAAATAAACTAAAGGGAGCACACCCACCTTAAAACCTAAACAATCTGCTAATCCTCTATGTTCCCCACATCCCCAATTGGAATCAATTCACTTTTGCACACATTCACCTTCAGAACAAAAAAGGTACACATTCAAGATAACGAAGCTGATCCTCATTAGCTTCACAAAAACAAATTGTGTCATCTGCAAAAAGTAAGTGAGAAATAGAAACAATATTCTCTCCAATTCTTACCACCTCAAAAGATCCAATCATACCTCCTTCCATAGCTTTCTTCACCATTCTCCTACAAGCTTCGATCACAATTATAAATACGTATGGTGATAAAGGATCCTCTTGACGCAATCCCCTGGAACTACCAAAAAAAACCCTGTCGGCGAGCAGTTAGCCAAAACTGAAAATCTGATGGAAGAAATATAGAATTTAATCCATTTGAATTTAATCCATTTCTTTATTTCTCCCCAAAACCCATCCTCTCCAATAGGTAAATAAGGAAATCCTAACAAACATGATCATACACTTTTTCTTTGTCTAGCTTACACACTACACTACGAACACCATTTCTCAATCTTGAATCCCCTACCCACTAGACTAATTGGTTGGAAGTACTCAACTCCCTCGCCCCTCCCTTCTTTGGAATAAGAGAAATAAAAGTAGCATTCAAACTTATTTCAAAGGAACCGTGCTCAAAGAAATATTGCATCATAGCCATAATATCCTTTCTTAAGGTCTGCCACCCTGCTGAAAGAAATGCCATAGTGAAACCATCAGGATCTGGTGCTTTATCGCCATTGCAATCCTTCAAAGTTGATAGCACTTCCTTGTCAGTGAAAGGAATCTCCAAAATTCCTTATCGTCCTCCCATAACATTGAAAACTCCAAGCCATTCAGTTTGGGTCTTTGTTCAAAAGACACTGAATATAGTGCTTTATAAAATCCCTCCACCTCTTCTCTAATCTCCTCCTCTTTCCTAATCTCTTCTCCGTTTGCTAACAAACACCAATATGATTGTTTCTACGATTTGCATTCGCCATTATGTGGAAAAACTTCCTACTATTGTCACCCTCTTTTGACCACAATGACCTAGCGTTTTGTCTCCAATTAATTTCATTCATAAGAACAATTCTGCCCAGCTCATCTTTTGCCGCCTCCCTTTTCAAAGCTTCCTCATCGGATAGAGACCTCTCCCCTTCTAAACTATCTGACGCCTTTATTACTTGTAGGCATTTGCTCTTCTTAGCATCGATACTGCCAAATACCTCCAAATTCCACTTCTTAATATCATTCTTCAACAGTTTCAATTTATTTGCCACAACAAAACTGGAATAGCTTCCACAGCATAGGACCTCCACCATTGATTCGCTAAATCAATGAAGCCTTTCTCCTTTAGCCACATATTTTCAAAATGAAAGGGACTTTTACCATTATGAATCCCTCCACAGTCCAGAATAATTGGAATATGATCTGACTCTGGTCGAGGGTTTGCTCACTGAAGAAGTGTAGTTTTTTCTAGTCCGAATTAATCAGGAAACGATCTATTCTGGATAGTGCAAGCATGTCCCTGTTATTAAAGAAAGTAAACCGAGCTCCTTCCAAAGGTAAATCTAAGCTCATTTTGTTCGCTGAAATATGCATCGCTGAGTTAGTATGAGTGCATCAAAATGAGAATGTTAGAAGTGGCGCCAATTGAACATAAATGAGGGAAACTTGTTTGAGATGGTACGGCTATCTGCAATGTAGACCAACTAACGTGCCTGAAAGGAACTATGATTTGATCCACATTGAAGGTGCTAAAAGAAATAGAGGAAGGCGAAGGAGGACACAGGTTGAAACAATAAGAAAGGATATGAGCGCCTTAACCAACCCAACCTGCTTTTCATCTTATCAAAAAAATCGAGCACCTTAATCAACCACAAGTAATCCAGACAAAGGCTTGTTTAGTTGATTTGACTGTGTCTAGTTGCCTAAGGTTTGAACACCAGTAGTATTCATTGTAATTACTATCGTATTTAGTGAAGTTGATAGTGAGTATTAAATTGCTCATATAAAAAAAAAAATTGAGCAGTAAAAATTTTCTTACCAAATGTTGATTGCAATGAGATTGTCATTGGAATTTTGGAAGGCTCTTCTTTTTTGTGTATAAAAATTCCACTCATATTGACTTCCCTTATATTCTTTTGATAAGCCTTTTCTCTATTTCTGTAAATTTTAATTATTTTAGCATTTTTGTTGTAAGTTTAGGCTTAAAAACTTTTCAAAGGTTTTAAATGGGGTTGGAAGGAAGGAGAGGGAGTTGGGATTTGATGCAACAGGACAGCTGTTAGCATTTTTTAAATGTTAATTGTGTATTGGAGGGTCCCAAGTTCGTGCGATCTTCTTGATACTTCTCCTCTTGATGCCCTTACTGAGTTATTAATTATTCTGTTTCATTCTACTTCTTGCTTTTGTTGTTCTCCATTTGGAAGGAGTTTTACTGGTCCCACGCTTTTACTGTAGATTTTGGAGCTTTTCATTTTCCTTAATTTGATTGGCAATATAGTTTTTGTATGTTTCTAGATACAAGTTCACCTTATCGATGAAAATTGAAAGGGAAGAAAGGAAGTTTTAGGATGCCATTTATTTTCGATGCAATGTGTATGAAGGTTAGCCTTACGTTTTTTATGATTAAAAGAGAAAGAAAGTTATGAGCCCCTTCACAATGTGCATGGGGCTGTGCGATTTTCATCATTTCATTAGATAGCCTTGTGAAACCCATGTGTTGATAAAGAGCAAAAGGCTTAATTAAGTAAGGCCTGCATTGGAGGGATCTGACAACCTATGTTACCTAAACTCTTTTAAATTTATGAAATACCTGTGTCGGACACATTTGGACTATGGTATGAGATATGTGCCTAATATGGCCAGTTGAATTGCATCCCACAAGTATGTATAAATAAACTCATTTATTATAGAACTATGTATAGGACTTCTATTTTATGCATAAAATGCTATATTTTAGTTTGTAAACACCATTTTACCTTAAATAAATGAAAGAAGTATTTAAAAAATATAAAATCTAGCTGCGTCCAAGTGTTCTTGGACATGAGAATTAGATGAATCTTATGCTTACACACATACCTGCACCCGATATCCCTATCCGAGTCTAAGTAACATAGCTCACAACGCCAAATATGATGCAGTATGCCTCATTAATGGGCATATTTTAAGTACTTGCTATGTCCATACAATAACAGCTGATGGTTAATTTGTCATACTATTACATGTTATTGTTTGTCTCTGACCATGTTGGGGTCCATAACTATTACAGAGGCAAAGAAGATTCTGCCATTATTACTTATGTGATACTGACTTTTTGTTATATTTGAAGAATGGGACTCCGTCAGAAATGATTGAATGCTGTAGGAAGGAGCCTCAAGTAACTGTCAGAAAGAGTGAAACCAAGCGTGTTATTGAAAAGCTACTTATGCAGGAGACTTTCTCTAGGTAATTTTGAGAAAATTTGAGACTATTTATTTATTTTTCGCTATAACTTTTTTTTTGCCTGTTTTCAACTCATTTTTTTAATTTGTTATTAAACTGCAATGCTTTTGTTTGTTTGTTTTTTTTGGCTTTTCTTCTTTCCTTGTTTGGTACCCAAAAGTTTATTTATTTAATGTGGACTACAAATCTCTAATGAATTTTACTTCTTAGCTTTTGCATTCAGCTTTCTTTGAACTTTATTATAATTGCATGAAATGTTGTGGCTTTTAATTTCATATACTTCCATCAACAGTCCACACTCTTGGAGTCAACCTGAGTTTAACTCATTTATCAATATAGGCAATTTTATATATATGTGTGTGTGGATCCATATGAAATTTGTTGTATTTTTCAGCCTTCCTTTGACGTAAAATGTATTTCACTCATGTGACTAGCTTACCGCAGGATCAACATTTGATAGTTTTTTTTTTTTTTTAGTTTGATTGATATGTACTTATAGGTATAAAAGATTCATGAATTGATCCCTCATGTTGAGTATCAAGATTCATAGAAAGAATTGATTTTTATATCTGTGGAGACAGTGGTTGCTCTTTTTATTTTTATTTTTTATTACTGATACTTTTAAGGTCTATAGGGCTTTTTTTTCTTCTTCTTCTTTTCATTTGGTTAGGAGTAATTTGCCCCATTGTTTTTGGGTGGGTTTATTGATTATTTGGGATCCTTTCCTTCAAAATGCTGGTGGTTTGAAAGATGAAATTATTGTACTAAATTACAAATTGTATGTTAAGGGACAAAGCGTGATACAACAAAAGGAAAGAGAGAAAAAAAATCAAGAGCAAAACAGATAATTAAGAAAAAATACTAAATAAATTCACGGAAATAAGCAGTCATAGCAATCTACAATCTATTTGGTTGTCCCAAATTAAGCCATTGAGAATTAACGTATTCACAAATTAAATATTTTAGGTGTTTCGTGTTTGGTTGTAAACACCTCAAATTTCTGTGACATGTACATTCTTTAGAATAAGTTTGAACTTCGTAATTTCTTTTAGAACATAAAGTTATCTACTAACATTTAGCGGTTCAAAATCTATTTTGTTACACAGATTTTAAATAAACTAATTTGTAAGTTCTCTAATTTTGCACTAGTTATTCAAAATTAAATAATCCTACCAAACATGCCCTAAGAGGAATCCATAAATGATTGTTCTGCTTTCAACAATATCTGAAAACTAATCTCAATAACTGACTGCCTGTAAAACATTAATTTCATCACCCTTATAAACCCTTGTTAAGCATGACTAAAGTTATTGAAAACCCCTATTACTGTTCTCAAGACAGTCTCCCATAGTCTAGGTTACACGGACTCTTTCTAAATTTGTGAAGTACCAGAGATATACAGTTTTACACTTGGATATAGATATGGGATATGTGTCCTACATTTCTAGGACATGCACCCCAGAAATGTGTTTAAGTAGAAGAGTTAACTATGATATTATGCATAAGAATCCCATTCTATGCATGAAAAGCTCTATTTTAGTTTGTAAATATGAATTTACCCTAAATAAATGAAAGTAGATTTTAGGAGATATGATATTTGGCCATGTCCTACTGTCCTTGAGTGTGAGAATTAAATGAATTCGGCACTAGACATATGCCTACACTTGACAACCGTACTCAAGCCATGTAACACAGCATACAATGTAGCAGTTATAAGCAATCTATTAAGTTATAAAATCAAACTTTGATGCTCCCTAAATTAAGAACAAGACTAACAAATTATTACTAGATGAATTCTCTTCATTATGACCCTTTTTTGATAAGGAATTATCTTCATTGTGATGTATATAATCATAAAGATCAATACCATTATGACATTATGAATACCACTAACATTGTAACTTGGTAGAAGTTCCAACAGGGAAGCATTTGATCCTATTGTCTTGAGTATAGTGCAAAGCCAAGCCCAAACTACTTGTCATGAAGTTTATGATAAATACATGCAGAAACGTCCCCTTTTGAAGGTCATAACTTGGTCACTGGTATAACACTTTAACAGGCACCCAACTTCTTTCATAAGGTCCTCCAAAAATGACTAAGGAAGTTACTATGGTGTTCCACTACTATGGATTTGGGAGTTCAAGCAAATGAACTAGTGTAAAATACCCTCAAGGCAGTCCCTTACGTTAAAGAAAAATCAATAATAAGAAAAACATAATTGGTTTGCCCATTTGGTCCAGAAATTCCCCTTTTAACTTAAGTGCTGGGAAACTTTTTCTGGGTGTCCACGACAATTAATAGATGTTGACAGACTTGGTAAAGGGATTGTCTTTGACTTGAGGGTGAATTTCCATCTCTTGCCTTATGTGAATATGACAGTTTGTGCAGGTAAATATTATGAAGTTTTGGGATTTACCTGGTGTTCCACCAATATGGTTTTGGTACTTCAAGCAAATGAACTAGTGTAAACTACCCTCAATGACAGTCCCTTACACCAAAGAAAAAATCAAGAATAAGAAAAACATAATTGGTTTACCCATTTGGTCCAGAAAGTCCCCTCTTAACTTAGTGCTGGGTGACTTATATGGTATTGCCTCTGGGCTGCATCAAATTTTATATGGTTAGGCAAGGAAATCGAAAATAGAAAACGGATTATTTGAAGATTGATTTGCCTTTGACATGGAGGCTAATTAACTTATTTAGTAGTTCCTTCACCAATTTTGTGACTGTATCCTTATTTCACATGTCCATGACAATTAGTAGATGTTGACAGACTGCGTAAAGGGATTGTCTGTGACTTGAGAGACAATTTCCATCTCTTGCCTTATGTGAATATGACAGTTTGTGCAGGTAAATATTATGAAGTTTTGAGATTTACCAACTTGAGATTGAACATAGGAAATGGTGATGAAAGATTTGGAAGGGATCACGATAACCTGCATAGAAGTTGGTACAGGTATGGTTGGAGAGGAAACGAGTAGGTGGTCGGACATATAAACTGCTCTTTTGAATTTTTGTGAATGGTTGGACATGGTTGTGTTGATCCCTCAATTTAGGTCTTACAGTGGTTGGTAGAGCAATATTTCTCTTGAATCAATTGCGTGTTTTACCTATATGATACTTGGTGAGAAGAAGACTTGAGCAGGATACCATATTGGGACTTAGGAATTATCAGATTTCACTTCAACTAACAATGCATAGTTCTTATTGAACAGCTTACAGACATTAACAGATTCATTTAAGGCCAATGGGACTCTAGAAACTTTCTGGACCAGTGTTTCTTGGAATGCAAAATGTGAAAGGTGCGGCCTTCCACATACTCTGGTTGTTTCAACATAGCTAACACACTGAATAATGCTAGATGACCTAATTTGTGAAAAATAAATTAAATTTTTAGCTATTTGTGGAGGAAACTATTTCCTCATCATCCAGTTGGAATAGCATTATTCTGAACTGTAAGGTGGGATAAAGTACCTATACGTTATCCGGATAAGGCAATTGGGCTATCCAGCTAGTGAAGGAACCTCTTGCATTGCCTGCCAACCTAAAAAAAGGAAAAACTAAACCTCTTGCATCGTGAAGATAAGCTGTAGAGAGCATGTCTGAGAGGTTCAGCACAATGAGATTGGGATCTGTGGAGGTGAAGGTTAGGAGATGATCATTTGTTTAACTCAGGTGTCTTGTCTACGAAATTCTTCTACTTATTCTCTGAAGTTGATTATAACTATTCATATTTTGTGAAAAATTATCTGTAAATCCTTATGCATTGGGATGTAGTTTTCTTTTTGTAGTTGGCAATGTCAGGTGAGATGTAGACGGTTGACAACTGGACTGCAGTAACCTAGACGTATCCCAACCCATCATGCACTGTGCAGATCAGATTTGGAGTCAGTGAATTATTTATCTTACCATTCTCTTTTCTGTACCACTTTCCTGGATAAATTGGTTGGAGTCTTGGGCTATGCCTATTTTGATTCACACCTTGCACATAGGATACTATGGAAATGCATGGAAGTAAGCTCTGGTCGCAGAATTCGTTGTTCCTCTGGAGGGGAGAGAAGAATATTTGGGGGTAGTAATTGGTTCTTGTTTGTGTAGCACCAGACTGTGAGTCTAGTGGCTTTCTAGTGCTCTTGCTATCAAATGTAGAGGCATCACAGAGACTGTTATATTTTAAAGCCTCTGCTTTAATGGTTCTTTTTGTTGGGGTATCTCTACTTGATATGCAGTTCATAATTATGCAACATTCTTCCCAACATACACATACACATAACAAAAGAACTCATTTAGAGCTTGTGTTGATTCACAAACCTTTTCTAATAACAAAACTCTTATGTTTTGCTCTGAGAGGGAGGCTTTTAAAAAAAACCAGGTGGTAATGTTATAAAGGATCAAGAAATAATAGACCCCAACTATCCAAAATGCAAAGAGGGTAAAACCAAAAAATGGAAAGGAAAAAAATATAGAACCATTACGACCAGCAATTTAGTACTTTAAGACAGTCTTGAAACCTTGAAGATTGCTCGGCTGTAAGGATCAGAAGGAACCAAAAAGTGATAGAATGACAAGAATAGTCTCAAGTGTAATCTTTGACTGCCCTTAAATTTGAAATTGAAGCTTTTTGGGTTTCACTTTGCACTTACTCTAGCATATAATTATTGGAAAAATATATATTATCGATACTTGCACCTGTATATCTGTGTAAGGTATTGAAACAGTAAGGTTATAATTTATAAACCTCTCTGTCAACTCTTCTGATATTTGTATGTGCAAATTTTCGACAGAACCAATTCTTCCTAAATAAATTATAAATTTTCTACTGAAATCGGGATAATGGTTTTGAAGTTGGCCTTTGATGTTTTGGAGACAATTTCAAAATGAACACTAGATGGTCAATTTTTTACCATCCAGAAGTGTTAGTTTGTAAAAAGAATGTTCTAATTCTGGCATTACTCTACTCCTTAACTACAGTTCAAACTTTCAAGTTCTGAATGGGGTGTTACCTTTACCAGGGAAGAATGTGATAGACTAATAAAGATTATTAATTCACGAGCTATAGATGGTTCCACCATTGAAGAGGGACAGGATGGGAGATTAGGTGAGCAGCAGAACAGTTGGTGACAATATTGCTTTTCAGGAAATTCAAAATTCAAAGGGCTAAAGATTTTTGGAAATTCTTCAGTATATTAGTATATGACTGATGGTGTTTATACCACTTTATACACAGATGTTACTGATCTGTGCAGTAAAGCTGTCATGGAAGCCAAACAATGGTTGGAGGAAAAGAAAGTGGGGACTGCATCTCCAAATATTTGTTTTCCTTGGAGTTCTCTTACTTTGGTTTCTCGTGGTATGCACCATATTTCTCATTACATTTGAAAACTCCTTGTTCGAAAAATTATTATGTGAACGTAAGATATTTTGGTACAAGTAATGATTATTATTGTTTGATTTGTAATGTGAACTTTTTTTAACATTCAATTGGTTTTGTGTGGTGCTGGTGTAATTCCAAGTTGCTTGAATGTATTACAATGCTGAATATTTCTCAATGCAGGTTACTATAGGTCAATTAGGCTCACCAGTGGATATGGCTAAATTGTATATGCGGGCCCATCCTCCTTGGGCATCTCCTCCTATAAATTACGTTGAATCAACCACCCCATCACCAATGGGAAGAGAGCTTTTGAAGGAAGAAACACCAGATTCAGTTGCTGGCAATTCTTTCTTCTTATCAAAGGTGCTGATATTTATTTCAAAATCTTATTTTTCACGGTTATTCCCTTTTTTTTTATTTTGTAAAGTTGCTTTTGATTGTTATGTAACTAATTTTGAATAAAAGGATTATCAATTAATTACTTCTACTAAAAATCTCGTTTTGTTAACTTATGTTGAAAAAATCAATTATAAGTCAATAATCAATTTTGCTAGAATAATCATGTTTGGTTATACCATTTAGATAACAATTTTTTTTTTTGTTGTTTATATTTTTTTATTTCATACAATTTTTACAACTTCTGATTTTTTTTCTCCTAATGATTTTCAATCTCAAACATTTTTGTAGAAAGAAACGAGGGACAACGTGAGGAACATAGTTACATTAAAATAACATGAAACATATGAAATTAAATTGTAATAAAATGTTTCTTCACAAATATTAGTGCCTTCAACTTCATGTCATCCCTATATTGTATGCTCTAAACATTGCATTTGGTAAATCTTTTCTATATCTTCTGATTGAGCTTGTGTTCAGGTAGTTGTATTAAATGCAAGCTCATGACTTGGCCCGCATCACCATTGTCAATAATCATGTCTTCATCTTGAAATTGGCTAAAAATGTTGTCCTTTCAGAGTTCTTGTCTAATAAAATTGTGTATACTACACGCAAGTATAACAATGGATTTTTGTACAGTAAAGGGGTAAGGAGGCATCTCCTTTATAATATGAAATTGTGCTCTCAACACTCCAAAATAATGCTCGATCTTGTTCCTCAATGATGAGTGGCCATAATTTAACAACTCCCTTGATTGGTTTAGATTTTGAACTGCTCTGCAATCTTGCAAATGTTATCATTCCCCTTCATATGGTTCAAGGGAGCCGGGCATCTTAGGATACTCTGCATCTAATACAAAACATTTACTTGACATGAAGTAAAAGATTGAATTACCAAGTATCATGTTTACGACTTATTAAATTAACTTTACAAGGAAAAGGTATAACTTTAGGAATAGTTGCAGAATTAGCAAGAAGTAAAAGATTAAATTACCAGTATCATGAATAAAACTCTTTAAATTAATTTTACAAGAAAAAAAAAATATACCTTTAAATCTCTCTTTACAGATGGTTTTGCAACAAAAATGTATGAATTATTGGGTGATCCCTCCCACCCAAAGAGTACAAAAGTAAATCTCATGTGAAATGAACAAGCAGCCATGTCTGACTACTGGTTCCTTTCCTATTGTGACATACAATGTGCTTATCAGTATGTGTTCCATCAAGTGCTCCAATGCAATCCTTAAGACGAATATGAACTCAATGCTTACCTTAAACCATGGGAAATATTAAGGATTTGTAGAGATCTGGTGGGGAATGGATGAATTTGATGGAGGTAGTAAAATTTATTGTGCAAATTTAGCCATAGCGCTCAATACTTAGTTCAGTTGCGAAGTTATTTTTTCACCAAAGTGCTGGAATCGCTCTATCATAACCCTATTTCTCACACTCTGGCCTGTGATTAATAGAAAAGTGGGCAATTGATCATCCATGCATTCTTCTTATATTCTTTTTTAATTTTCTTTGCTTGAGAGTAGAGCAAAGATTATGAAAAACTCTGTTTGGTTAACGTTTTTTGTTTTTTTTTCCCCAAAAAAAACAAAAAACAATGTTTGTTTTCTGTTTTTTATTTTTAGTTATTTACAAAATTCGGAAAAAGAAAATGAAAAACACTAAAATAGGTGTGTTCTCTGTTTCTAAAACATTCGTCTGGTACTATTGGCACAACGGTAACTTATAAATGTACATCAGTAAACCAGCAAAAATACACAATAAAAGTACATAGCAAAAAACAAAAACTGACAGCATTACCAAACGGACTCGATGGAGTAATTCATAGCTATGGTTTTGATGACTTTCATGAACTTCATGCACAAATCCGTGTCCAGTGAGGAGTAAATTCTGGTCCTTGCAAATTGAATTATTTTAGTGTTTGTTAAAAATGGAGGCAGTTGTTAGGAAGAACAATATTTTCTCAGCATTTATTCCATCATAACTACGACTTAATGATTTGAATCGGTGTTGCCATTTACTTAAACACAGTCTATAAGAATGCCAAAAGAAATCAAGAAATATTGAAATTTTACAACTACATTGTACAAAAAAGCTTCTATAAATACGAAAAACATAGCCTCAGTTAAAACTACGGTTTCTAGGCTCTAGCCATTCCCACCATTGGTTACAATATTGTCATAAAGGTCTCCATTCCTACAGGGCTTTGAAACATCTCAATCATTTTGTAAAAGATTTGCTTCTTTGGCTAATTGTCTCTATCTCTTGTAATGCTTTGATACAACTTACAGTTTTGGCATTCGGGGGGTATGTGTAATAGGCACAGTGGGTGTAGGTTTACCTCATTTAGTTGAACTAAGACTTCTAAAGCATCCTATACCTCTGAAGATCTTGACTATTTCCTAACTCGATGAGCAACTGATAGTGGATCAATTCACAGTTTATGCTTTTTACCATTCATTTCTTCTGTTTGAATTGTATGGACATTGGACATTATTCAACATCTCAGTGTTTGGTGAATGTCCCTCTAGTGAAGTAGTAGGACAATAATGATCAGCAAAATCATCCAAGTTAGGAGAAATGATTTCCCTTTGTTCCATGCTTTCCATTTCATTCACAAAGCAGTGAAATGATATTTGAATTGCACCTTGTCATACCTAATCCCAGCTTTTGTATGAAACCCTTCACAAATAGCCTTCCATGCCACTTTATTAAATGTATCCAATGGCCTGTTTCTTTTAATATTTGTTCACATGCAATATCAACCAACCCTGTGTCCATAGTTTCTGTCGAATGGGCAGATTCTTTGCCATATTGTTTTTCATTCCTCTACTTAAGAAAAAAAGTAATAATATTTTTTCGCAACCACGTCTTAATGATTAGTAAAGCATTACCAAGTGCATGGAATAATATAGAAGAAATATATAGAGCTATACGAAGCTTTGGTATAATTTTAGAATTCATGAGAATGAATGACAGTAGCTTAGCAAGCTTTATAGTTCACAAAGCTACTGTCAACCTTTATACTCCACAAAAATAAAAACACACACACACACACACAAAAATAGAGGGAGAGAAACTATAGAAATTCTAAAGAACAAATCTCGTCCCCTAATTCAGGGAAATCTCTCAAAAATTTTGATATCCTCACTGTAACCTAAGTTGTTTAGACGAAAGGCAATTCCAATGTCTTTCATCTATTGGAGATCTTCTTCCATTGTGTCATGTAATTGAAAAGAATAGAAAAGAACAATACATGCCTAGTTAATGGCAATTTGATATCGTTACTTGAATCTCATGTGTGTCTATATGTAGAACTTCAAACGTAAGCAATGTATATTTGGCCAGTACTTTATTAACTGAAGTGTGGTAAGAATTTTTTCGCAGCTATAGAATTCTTGAAGTTTTAGTGGAAGAGCTATACCAACTCAACAAAGTAACTGAAAGAACCAACAAAAGGTTTCCAAAGTTAAAGAAATGAGAGACTAAAGTGGGATCAGAGAGTAAAAAAAAACATGTGTCAGGCCCTTCAAAAATTAGAGGGATCTTAAAAATATATGGCAACTTGTGACTATAATGGAAATGTATGTGCTCAATTGTAAAAACCAACCCAGCTATATACAAGCCTTTAAAGAAAAAAGATGAGAGGGGGTTGTGGTTTGATCACATCAGGTAGGGCATGAAAATATCATATTGGATTGGTAAAACAAAAATTCTAAACTACACAGGACACAGTTTCATCCTCTTTTAAGAGAATGAAGGTCGCGCTTACATTATTGAAGAAGTTACTCTACAGCATGCTTGTTTGGAAGCTAAAGAGATCCAGGAAAGAAAATTTGTAGGAGTTCTGTGCTTCAGACAATATTTTGGATAGCCTCTCTCAAAATGATTTAAGAAATCTACTTTTGTTTGCAAAATTCAAGTAACTATAGATATGATCAGTCATATATATTCAAATCGACTCTTTCAAGAGTCTAGAACATTAGTCCTGTCCACCTGAAGAAAAATAACAAAAGAGCAAACTAGTTAAATCTGACAATTCAAGGTTGTTCACTCAACGTTTCGTTCATTGATCCTGCTCATCAAATTCTTGAAGAAGAACGGAGCCTCATAAGCATTTCGTGGATTGGGTCAACAAATTTTCCTCATTATGGTACACCAGTGCTTGTACGGATTAGGTTTCTAGATTGATAATTTGTCTGAATCCTAGTAACACACACAAACACAGAAAGAAATATTCCTAGAGAAGGGAGAGCTTGAGAGAGGGAGGTAAAACTGACCTCGAGAATGATAAGGTTGTCCAAATCCTAGTGAGTCTCTCTCTCTCTCTCTCTCTCTCTCTCTCTCTCTCTCTGTGTCTCTCTCTCTCTCTCTCACACACACACACACACACAAGTATAGGGAGAGTCTGAGAGATAATCCATAAAGAGAAATCTTGAGAGAGGGAGGTAGAACTTACCTTAAGAATGATAAGATTGAGTATCAGTGCCCCAGGTGCTGTGTTGGCCATATTCTATAAATGGTGTTCAAGCAGGAAGAAAATGAGCTTTGAAAGAGAAAGAAGTATGATGGCTGCTTAAATATATTGGTTTCCATTTCCCACTCCCAAAATTGATTTTATCCGTGCCTACTTGAAGAAAAATAACTTTTCTTGATTATGAATATATTGATTTTTTAGTTAAATACTTTTAAGATAATCTGGACTTGGGTTATCCAAACACCTCATCTAAAAATTTTAATCAATTTTAAGTAATTTTATTGCTTAAATCAGTTGGAAAAATCTAAAGCAAACATAATATTAGTATCCTTGGGAATCAATTCCTGATGTCAATGACAAGTCACAGGAGAAGTCAAATTTGAACATCCCACTGTTTTTGTTGGGACTGTATACCTTTGACCACTATGTTCACACAGGAGGTTTGGTTCTTGGGGAATCTCTATAATCATTTCCTAAAAGGCTTTATTCCTACGAACAAAATCTTAAATCAACTTACTTCCCAATCTAATTAGTTATGCCTAGGTAACTCTTTTGATCTTGACAAAAGGAAATCCATTCGAACTTCTCCAATTTATTGGCAACAGATGCAACCATTCTAAGGTAGCTATCACTTATGAACTTCTAAGTGTTATGGAGGAGCCTACCCAATATCCCTATACTCTGCATTTCTAAAGTGAGCTGTGGGTTATGTTCCAGTCCTTTTCATTTGTTTTCCCTTGAACTTTTATTTCTTAATCTGTGGAAATTACTCTGTAGAGGCAAGACTGGTTAGTTTTGATGAATCTCAGTTGAAATTTTGCAGATTTCGTGCTGTCTATTAAACTTGTTTTGGTTGTTCAAGTAAATGTCTTATCGTTATTGTGTTTGTTTGTTGTTGGTATTTCTTTTATTTATAGTGGGATATTGTTATTTTCTTCGCCTTATATTTGCTGTAGTCTCGTCAGAAAATGTATCCACAACCAGACTTGGTGATCCTAACTTCTGTCGATGGTGGTTTACATGGCATTTTCACCCGTGTACCTGCAGAGGCCTTCTATGTAATTTTACTCAACATTCTGCCAGGATCATCTTCTTCCAACTCAGGATGTCAATTAAATTTGTCCTCTTTTATATACTAGTTGCCTCGCCCTTATAATGCCAAATAAGCTTAATTACTTATTTGGGAACATGGATTTTCATATCTTCTAAAAGATTCATTTGGAACTTGAAATTGAGTCCCTGCCAACTTCTTTATTTAAAAAAGATAAAATGGAGAGAATACATGGATGTTTTATCCTCCTAGTTCCTGTTGACTTTGACCTTTTATGATCTATATGCTATTTCTTGGATGCAGCAGAAAAAGTAAACTCTTGCTAGTGGATCAGGGATTATCCAGCAGGAATTACGAAGAGTGCACTCAAAGGCAACGAAAGACATCTAAAGACACTTCCATCCACAAAAATTAATTTGTCGTCATTTGTTCTGGAACCTAAAAGCATCCAAAATTCCTTCCTGGCTGATAAAACTGAATTGGGTTGGGTAAATTTTGTACCAGCAACAAAATCAATAGACGCATCAATGGAATTGGTTGCAGGAGTTAGGACATGTCATGGCTTCCCAGGTTGGATTCATTCTCTCAAAGGAAAACTTTGCATTTGTTCCATAATACGTTTTATCTGTGCTTATCCTTAAAAAAACTTTTGTTATCTGTGGCAGATTAGACAGCCTAATTGTAAAAAATTATTTCAGATTCTAAAGATAAGAAAATTAAAATGTGGGAAAGCTAAGTCACAAACCTTATTTCTGCAGCTTCAGTTTTAGAGGTGGCACAAGATGGTTCATGTAATGAAGATTTGACATCCAAAAGAGTTATTTTTTCTTCAACACAACATCAGGTACCTGATTACTGGAACTTGGTTTTATATATTTATCAATTGTTCTTGGAGATGAAGAGAGAGATCCAACTTGGTTGGTAGTACTGTTGGTCTATAAAATGTTGTGACTATCTAATACTGATTCATAGATCATATATCTCATTCATGTTTCATGAACATTATTAGATATCTTAACTAATTTTCAGCTTTACGTTGCAAAGGATTTGGCAACCATTCAGACTGTTGAGGGAGAAGAATATGCTATTTCTAAATCTCGTTACCCAACCATTCTGGATCTGACCTTAGAGCATGGTAATCTGTCTCTTTTTCTTTTGCTCAAGTCTGCAAGTTTATTTTATTTAATCTTGTTGGGTGATGAGTACTTTAATACTATGCGTAGTTAGAGTATATCTTGCCTTGTGCTGCCATTTCATTTGAGAATCTTATCTAGAGGCTAATGAGACCATCTCCAGGGGTGAAGGGAATGCAAATTGACTTCCTTCTTGATCTGTTTTCTCTGCCTAATAAATTTGGTGACTGTTACCCAAGGTTTCTCTCTAACATCGCACCTTATAAAGAATATCTCAAATTTACCTTGGTACTTCATCACACGTGAGGACAATTGCTTCAAGTCACTGGTCAGGCAGTTGCCTCCTACAACAAGTGGGGAGATATTTCTCTTATACTTTATGCTTCGTCTCAACCCATTAAGTAATGGGTTCCTCTTCTATTCACTCTAGGTTCATTTGGACTCCCTCCCTATACGCTTGGTAGAATCAAGTCCTTACCCTTAGTGGTAGTGATTCTCTAGTTACTATTGTTGCTACCCATGGAAGTTACTTGGCATGACTTGTAATTCCACATGACCTCTTAAAGGAGACATACCTAGGTTGGTGGGACTCCTTGGCTTGAGAAGCCATCAACTCCTGGGTAAGATCCTGGTACTTTTCTATCTCTAAGGTCTTATGATGAGCAGCCTCCATTGTGCCAAGGGACTGTAAATTGACTTCCCTTTTAATATTTTGTATCTGTCCATTAATAAACTTGGTGAGTTTTAATCAGGGCTTTGCTTGTAACAACACACCTCATAATGAGTATCTCAAATTTACATGGTTAGGTAGTTACACATGAGGACAATTGCTTCAAGATTATTTACTAGTCAGGCAATTGCCTCCTATTGCAGGTGGGGAGATATTTCTCTTTTTCTTTCTCCTTCATCTCAACCCTAAAGTAATGGGCTCCTCACCTATCCACTCTAGATTCATTTTGGACTCCCTTCCAATACTCTTGGCAGAGCGGAGTTGTATTTTAGCAACCAAACATGTTGGTTATTTGACATGGAAGATTCTTATATTGGAGCAGACTAGCAGTTTCATTGCCCAGAGGTTCAGGGAGAGAAATGAAAAATGCTTGTTTAAGATTCACATTGTCAATCCCATTAGGAGCATAAAATTGCTTTGACATATGTTCATCGTGCTTTTCCAGATCTTCCCTCTTAAAGGAACAAAATTTCATGTTGAGATATTGTTCTTTGGCCTGTGTAGTATAATGATCCCATTGACAAAAATACCAATATTCCAAGAATAACAAGAGGACCAAGATTACAAGAATGACAAGAAGAGCAGAATTTGAATCAATTCTCTGTGTCCTCCTCCTTGTATTACAACGTAGATATATAATATCTAACATTCTAAGTATAGTAACTTTACAGTCGATGATTCCCCCTTGATTGGGGAATCATACAGCTCACAGATAAACAAAAGGAAACTATGACCAGCCTTGATATGAGCCTTAATGACAACCTTGATACGCCCCCTCAAATTGATGCTGGTGAATCAAGCAGTAGCAATTTGGTCACGAGAGACTTATGACGAGTCTTAGGCCAAGATTTGATCAAAATATCAGCAGTTTGATGTTTTGTACGATTATGGGGCAGAGTAATGATACTCTCATCAAATGCAGTTAAGATGAAATGACAATCCAACTCGATGTTTTTGGTCTGTTCATGATAACCTGGATTCTTGGTGATCTTTATGGCACTGGTATTGTCAGCATGAAGTTTTGTAGCAAAAATTGGGGAAAAACCTAACTCTAATAAGGGATGGCGAAGCCAAATGATTTCTGAACAAGTTGCAGACATAGCTCGATATTCAGCTTCTGTGGAGGACTTGGATACTCGTTGCTGTTTCTTGCATTTCCAAGAAATTAGTGTATTGCCAAGATACATACACTAACCAGTTGTAGAACGACTAGTATCACGACATCATGTCCAATCAGCATCACAAAATACTTGTAGAACCAGAGAAGAGCTAGACGAGAAATACAACCCACATTCAAAGGTGCCATGGACATATCGGATGATTTGTTTCACAACTGTCAAGTGATGATGGCAAGGGGAACTCATGAATTGGTTTATTAAATTAACAGCATAAGATATATCTGGATGAGTGATAGTTAAATAAACAAGACTTCCAACAAGTCATCTATACATCGTTGGATTAGCAAGAAGGCTCCATCATCTTTTCGATACTTGACATTAACTTCTAAGGGAGTGTTAATGGGCATAGAATTCTCCAAGCGTGCTAAGGAAATCAAATCCTTGGCATGTTTCTGTTGATTGATAAAGATACCGCCATTAAGAGTATGAATCTCTAAGCCCAGAAAATATTGAAGTGGTCCAAGATCTTTCATATGGAAGGAGGTATACAAGGTATGTTGAATTTCCCGTATGCCCTCTGTATTAGAGCCTGTGAATATCATCAACGTAGACAAGAAGAATTGTAATACCAACTGAGGATTGGTGAAGTAACATGGATGGATCATTTTGGCTTTGCACAAAAGAGGTGTTTTGTAAGGTCTGTTGAAATTTATCAAACCAAGCATGAGGGGCTTGTTTGAGTCCATAAAGAGAGCAATGTAATTGACAAACCTTGCTGCCTTGAACATCATGCGTACCAGGTGAAAGTTTCATATAAACTTCGTTTTTAAGATCACCATGGAGAAAAACGTTCCTAACATCCATTTGGAAGAGCGGCCATGGCTGTGAAGCTACAATAGCAAGAATTGTTCTAACAGTGGTCATTTTTGCTACGAGAGCAAAGGTTTCTTTATAATTAATACCATATTCTTGTCGGTTTCCAAGAGCAGCAAGACGTGCCTTGTAACGATCCAAAGAGCCATCAAATTGAGTTTCACAGAGTAAATCCACTTGCACCCTATGGGTTTGATATGCTGAGGGCAATCAATAATATCCCAAGTATTATTAATGGCAAGTGCAGCAAGCTCTTCCTGCATTGCTTGCTACCAGCAAGGTTGTTTTGCTGCCTGAGAGTAAGAATTGGGTATTGCCATGGATGATAAGATAGTAAACAAAGATATGTTAGGAAACCATAATAATGAGGTCGTTTGGAGGAACGACTTGACCGGCGAGGAGATGGCTGTTGAAGAGTGGAATCAGGTACAGGAGAAAGTTCTCGATTAAGGACCATATCGATAGAACGTTGATTGCCTCTTCGCGTATAAACAACCCATGGCTTAAATGTTGTTATATCAGAAGAGTTGGTGAAATCATATAGAATGAACTGGAAGATGGGGGTAAAGGACTATGATGCAATTGAAAAAAGAATTGATTTTCTAAAAATATGACATTTTGCGAGACACGAATGCGACATGCAGCAGAGTTATAATAAAGAAAACCCTTTTAATGAGAAGCATAACCAAGGAAGGCACACTTGACAGATTGAGCAGAGAGTTTGTTTCTTGAATGAGGTGGAAGGTGAACAAAACATACATAATCAAAAGTATGAAGATGACTACAGCTAAGGGCTTGGACATGAAGACAAAAGTAAGGAGACTAATTCAGCAATTTTGTAGATGGAACTCTATTAATTATATGATAGCTGTAGATATGGCTTCAACCCAAAAATGAGAATGAACATATGACTCAAGTAGAAGTGTCCGACTTATATTCAAAAGATGCCCATTTTTTCTTTCTGTTAGTCCATTTGTTGTGGGGTGGAAGGACATGACTGTTGAGAGAGTATCCCTTTTATTCGAAGAAAATCTTGAAAAGGCTTAGATAGGTATTCACCACCAGAATCAAAACGAAGGATCTTAATTGTCTTAGTGAATTGATTTTCAACAAGAGCCAAAAAGGATTTAAAAACCTCAAAGACTTTGGACTTGGAATGCAAAAAATAAATTCATGTGTGACGGCTAAAATCATCAATAAATATATCAAAATATTTATAATGACAATGTGAAACAATAGGGGTTATACCCCAAATATCAGTATGTATCAAATTAAATCAACTAGTGGTGATCTCTCAGTGAGAAGGAAAAGGCAGAGTCTTACTTTTGCCTAGTTTGTAACTTTCACACTCATGAACTTCATGTAAAGAAACATCATTTTTATTCAGTAAAATTCCAGATTTGAACATAAAGATATCTTTTTAGCATTGGGATGCCCATTGCGTTTATGCCATAAGTTGAGAACACTATTAGAAGAAGAAACATTAGAGAACAAAGATGGATAGATCAGTGATGTTGAGATGCTTAGAGAACTCACTTTCCCCCAGACCTGATCCTGCACAAGACAACTTGTGGGAAAGAATGAAACAGTGCAATTGTTATCAATAAGTTGTCCAATGGAAAGTAGATTGGAGGATAGATGTGGAGAGTAAAACACACGTTGCAAGGGTAATGAATGTGGAATAGAACCAATAGCTTTGATGGGTAGACATTTTCCATCCGCCATATGGATTTTATTTGTTCCTGTCGTAGGGTGTAATTGAAGGGTGTAATATCAGTAAGATGGGCTAAGGAAAATGGCATATGGTTTGAGGCACCAAAATCAACATACCAGGTTTAGGGTTTGGGTGGTTTACCTATGATTCCATGTGCAAAAAGAGATGAATGAATCATTTGTTGTACTACTTCAGGAGTAAGTCATGATTGCTGAATGTGCTCTTGTTGTGGCAGAGATTGCTGCTGAGAAGGCTGAAACACAACAGAAAGTGCATTATAGTGAAAGGTGTGGAGAGCTCGAGTTCCTTTGTTTTGTGGCCTTCACCGACAATCAGCAATAATTTGACCATTCTTTTTACAGTAGTTACATAATTTTTTTTTCACATTGAGAAGCTATATGACCATATTCCTTACAACTGTAGCATTGAGTTTTAGTCATGTCACGAGTCCTGACTTGGCCAGCGTAGGCAGCATTCAAAGACAATTCCCCTTTGTGTGCAATTGCAACTTGAGTAATGAGACGCCGCTCTTATCTAAGGAGTTCACCAAGATAGACTTCCAAGGAGGGAGTAGGCACACGATTCAAAAGGCTTGCCCTAACGCTCTCATATTCGCTTTGTGGTTTCATTAAGAACGGATACGGTTGAGTGTCCTTGTGAGTTTTTTGATAATCTGGAAGAGAAGTTTCTGGGATAGTTGAATAAACCACATCAGTATATTCAATTCACATAGTCATGAGACCCGAATACAAATCTTGTATAGATTGATTCTCTTATGAATATTTAGAAATATCACATTACAATTGATATTAACAAGCTGAATTATCTTGATCATACACATTGCTCAGATAGTCCCACATATCTTTCGCAGTCTTGTAAGGCCGCAAATTAAGAACCATATGTTGATCCACAGAACTTGAGATCCAACTCATAATCCTAGCATAATTGGTTTCCCACTGACTTATCTTGGTAGGGTCAGTAGGTTTACTAATTGTACCATCGATATGCCCCCAAAGATCTTTTTCTCTAACAAAAAGACGAAATTGAAATTCCTATGAAAAGTAATTCTTTCCATTGAATTTAACGGGAAGTACTTTGGACTTATCACCCATGACACATCCTTAGAATGACAAAATTTCGAAGAAAAGAAAAATAATGCCCAACAAAAATTCAAGAGCAAGAACAAAGGAGTAAGAAAATCAATGACTCTCTTACGATCAGTTTGGCTCTGATACCATGACAAGAATACTAATATTCCAAGAATAACAAGAGGACCAAGATTACAAGAATGACAAGAAGATCAGAATTTGAATCAATTCGCCGTGTCCTCCCCCTTCTAGTGCACCATAAATATATAATATCTAACATTCTAAGTATAGTAACTTTATAGTCAATGATTCCCTCTTGATTGGGGAATTATACAGCTCACATATACACAAAAAGAAACTATGACCAGCCTTGATACCCATGCACTAAGGAATTCATTGTGGATATGGGCAATCAGAGCATCAACACTGGGCATTTGTTTTATTTGCATTTGGTGGTACGTGCCAAGAGCAATCCACCATTGTCGCAAACAGCCATAAAATTTAGTAAGAAACATATCAATGACAATTGGCGAAGTAGCACACGACTGAATAATTGTTATCGAGACCAAGCATTCCTCTAATATTTGGTACAATATCTGGTCAATAATCTCAAGACCATATATCTCTGTGTGCTTAATTGGTTCTTCTTTTTAGAGATATTCAATTTTGGCAAACCAATCTTCGAGAAACTCCTTTTCGATGTAAGTTTGTCCTTCTCTCATCTTAGAAAGAATTTGTCTAGGAACCGGATGACGTAAGGATAGTGAAAATATATTATTGTGAGCTCCAAGGGAGATTTGATTCTCTATAGGCTCTTTCAGATTCAAATATTGGTCATAACAAAAAATTGTAAGATGTGCATATCAAACTATCTGGACCTAGTTAATGTGCTCAGAGGTCTTCTTTATCCAACTTCTTCTCGATGGCCCAATTCTAATGTTCATGCTTCAGACTTCATTCAACAAATGCATCACTGTATTTTGGATTATTATGACTATTGGACTGATGACATAATGGATTGATTCAAGATCATCCCATATATCAAGTGTATCTAAATCGTTATCCATATTCACGTGACAATTTAGGTAACTCTGACCAGCGGCATGCGGAGCATGGTGGGAGTGTAACGTGTTAATACCAACATGAAAGAGGCCCTTGCCTGAAGATGCATGTGAAATAGATAATGAGAAGTCAACACGTATAATAAATAGAATAGTTATGAAAGGCGAAGTAAAGTCTTGTCATATTATATCACTTATGAAAAGTCAAAAGGCTAGGAGTCTAGCCTAGCTATGTGAAGAGTTTTGGCCAACTTTTTCAATGATTGGACTGCGTAAGTACATTCAGTACTCTAGGGAGGAGCATTCTCCTTAAGCTTAGCAGAAAGAGGTGTGCTGTAATTGGCAAGATTAGAGATAAAATTAGCCATGTAATTTACTATACCGGCAAGATTATAGATAAAATTAGCCATGTAATTTACTATACCAAGAAACTATTGAACCTATTTGTAAATGAGATTCTCATTAGGAAAATTTTCTAGTTGACTTGCAATGTGAGGCTGAAGCTAAAAATTCCCCTTTGAGATATGCATTCCAAGAAAATCAATTTTTGGCACCCCAATGATCGTTTTCTTTTCTAAAAGCATAATGCCATGTTGAACCAACAAGTGGAATTTGACTAGAAGAGAAGTATGAGAATCAATATCAGAAAAGAAAAGGAGGATATAATCAATGTAGATCAAGGCATTTGGCAAAAGGGGTGGACAAAGATCTCTCATTTTTATTCTGTTGAAACTCTCAATCCCATTCTAGATAGTATTATCTAGAGTTGCGCAAATTCTCATTTGGACTTTCTTTCAAAATGTTGTCATCCTTTATGGCATAACCCAGATTTTCTCATCTCTCTTCGTTTTGAAAGGGATGAGGATATTAATCCTACTAAGGCTAATCATTGAGGAATGCATCCTAACCATTATCAATTGGCTCAACAAGAACTTGCTCAATTGCAAGAAGAATCCTAATGGGCATGTGAAGCTTTTTATATCAACAAAAGAGCGGCTAGGTTAGAGCAAAACTCATATTGGTAATCAATTACCAACCTGTAAATCATTTTCTTCAAGATTATAAATTTTCTCTTCCAAAGAGAGAAGTCATGTTCCAGCATCTACCTCAAGCACAGTTGTTCTCCAAGTTTGATCTTAAAGCTGGTTTTTTGCAACTTGGCATTCTTCCTAAGGAGAAGAGACTTCCAAAGATTGGGGTAAAAATTCTGTTAGTATAATGCCAAGATACTCTATAATTTGATACACCTAAGCCCTAATATAAAGGGTTGCCCCAGTAAGAAAATAAATAAAATTAACAAAACTCATTATAAAATCCTAATTATATAACTTGAACTCTTGCTTGTTACCTCTTTCATGATTCCATCTCAGGCTTAGTGTACTCTAAGAGAAGAATGCATGATGGTCTTCTTGCTGCCTATATAGTAACATTACTTCTGCTTCAGTGAGCATTTTATTTTCCCCTCTCCTTGCAAAATGGAGTCCAAAAGTAACTTTAAGAATTGGGAGAGTGAAATAATTTGAAGATACTGCCAAAATCTCTACTGTAGACTTTAAAAGGAAAAAAAATCACAGTATTGAAGATACTTTTGATGAGGAAGGACTTAAGAAGAGTTCCTTTTATACCCGGGGTGGAAATACACTCGGATGAGGACGATGTTGACTTTTCTGCCCTTGTATGTTTCTGGATTGTCATGTAAAGTGCTTAATCAACTCAAATAACAATAATTGGAGGAATATCTGCCCTCCCATGCAAGTTAAATTTCTAAATGCTAGAATTTCCACTTCATCCTCCATAGATATTTTCATGATTTATTTCGTCAAGACAGATATCTATACACCTTTCTTGGGGTTTCTCCTTCCTGTTTGTTTGCAGATGGATAAAGAGGGGAGGACATGAGGGGAGGGGAGGGAACAGGAGCATCTTTTTGGTTCCTGTGCTAGTTTCTTAATGACAATTTTATAGTTTTCTTTTTAATAGTTTTTTTATGTCTAATTTGTTAATCTTGCTGTGTTATAGCTCATCTTTGCTCTGAATGCATCTACAGATTCAAGATTAAGTGACAGAACTTGTTCTACTGCCAAAGAAGTGACTGAACTGAGACCCAAACCAAATGCTAATGTGTAAGAGGCTGATCGATTCTATTCCTTTTATTGATACATTTTAGTGAATTAAATCCACATCATGCTAGCTTTCTTTTGTCCAATTTGTCTGCAGGAGATATAGAACAAAACCCTAGATCTTTAGATGACAAGTATGCAAATCCAGTCAGTTCAAGCTATGACAACTTGGCAAATAGTGCCCCTATGGAGGAGACCTGTGAGCTCTTGAGTGAAGCTTCCGTTGAGGTCCCAATTATAAACGAAACTGATAGCATTGCAAGTGGCTCTCATAACAGTTCTAGCATGAAACTGACTCAACTAGATCCGAAACATGGCTTCACAGCCAAAACCAACAACAAGGTTGAGAAGCGACAGGGAAGGAAACCAAGTAGCTACAACAGAAAAAGCCGGGGAAGGGTTAGATGAGGTGAAACTGTGTTTTTGTTCTTCCTTGCATTAGATTATGTCTACTGTAGAGTAGCCTAGATAGGGTATTTTTCTTCGCACGGTGTACGTGTAGGCTAGGCTGTTGGAAGAATTGATGTTCTATTGTTGTGCTCGAATTAGAATGTGTTTTTGATGTGTACAATATTTTGCCGAGCGCTTCTGTTTTTTATTGTTTATTCGGTTGTGGATCTTAAGATTTTTCATGAGGTACTAGTTTGAAGCTTGCACATAAATGCCGTTAGATTGTTTGGCAAAAGGCCATCATAACTAGTTTTTATCTCTTTTCTTTTCTCCTAGTTAGTTGATAGATGTGGATGGTTTGATATTGAGACTTCTAATACAAATTAAAAAATAGGTACTGTTATACAACCAAAAAATTTGTACAAAATGATATGGTTGAATAAAAGTTTTTCACTTTAAAACAAAACACTTATTATAATAGTTCTTCATTACAAATATGTTGTCACTGCATCATTTAGGTGAGGTGAGATTTTCTGTACAAGATTTTAAAAAAAATTAGCACTTTTTGTCCCCCTTAAAAGATAATCTCGGCCACCACCCAAATACTTGCTTGGGTCTTGTCTACAATTGGTTAATGAACCAAGCTGGAGATGAGTGAGTTATTGGTTAACATAGATTCAATAATAGCTAGCTCACAAGGGGGGCCTCATGCAAGTTATGGATATTGCAGGGATAAGTAGTGTGTACGAATGGACCACCCAAGAGGGGAGTTGATGAGTCTTCATCATGATCTATGCATGGTGATATATATGGAGAAACTAATCCAAGCTGTCTCTTTTGCTCAGGCATTGGTAGTAGGCTGTACAGTAGTGCGGTTCAATCGGATATATAACAACATCTTTACATATATTTATTTATTACCAATAATAATATTGAATTTGAAAATATACTTCCTTTGATCTCTTTCAATTTCAATAAAATTTTGACTTTACATTCTTAAATAATTTATCACACGATTTCTCAACTTATCCTTTCGACAAAGTTCTTAGTTATTTCTTTTCAATAGTATTTTCTTACATGAATATTGTATTTCTTTTCTTTTTTTTTTACCTTATTCTAAATCGCTCCTACATTTAATATACCTTTATTGTCAGTTCTACAATAAAACTTGTCCAATAAAACCTAATACCTTTTTTTCTTTTTTCCATACTGATGATTAGTAATATGACAACGTTGTCCTTGCTAATATACTTGTCTTGTCCCCTCGTTGTTCTTGACTTATAACCATAATAAACTATAATATCATTTTGTTGATGCCTTAATTTCACATCACCCAACCAACATACCGACATAGACTCAAGTCAAGTCCTGTCCTAAGAAGCTTAAGAGAGTTCAATTGACAAGAAATTGGATTAAATTTTTAGCTCATTTTTGGATGATTTAGGCTTGGCCCAGCCCATTGTGGCCCATTTCTAGGATGTTTAAACCGCTAGGTGGATTGGTTGGCAAAGGTATGAGACGTTGTTATTGACCTTAGCAACTTTAGCAAATGTACCTTTAGACATTAGTTGGGTTGTCGTAATTGAATATACTTACTTACACATTCACTTTGCTTGAGATTCTGTTCCAAGGCTTAAGCATATTTTCTCAACCAGTGGACTGTAATCACATATTACACACCCTAGATATTACTTTTTATTGCATATAAGTTATAAAGGCATTTGAAGTAATACCCACACTAGATGTTACTTTACATCTTATCTATGATGGTCTTACATTTGGTGTGCCTTTTAAATAGCATATTTTATGCTTTGGTGAAAAGGATATATATATATATATATATGATATTTCTATTGATGCATTGAACTCCTGGTAGGGGAATGACATGAACTTACAATAGTTATACTTGTTAAAATTGAGTATATGTTTCATCACTTTGAATGAATTGTGCTCTAATGTGAGAGATATGTAGTATGCAATTTTGCCTAAATAAAACAAATGTTTTATACATGCAGTGTTTGTGTTTATGTGACTACTTCTCTTATTGAATTAAGTTTTGAGCATGAAAATCGAAGAAAAATCAAGTCTCTTGTGTGCTTGTTTAGAGAAGTTATGGGCATTTCAATGACACTTGCCTAATTAGCTTAATATTATTTGAATCCGTAATCTAGCTGTCTAATGAATTATATTAAAAACTAATATATTTTGAAGTGGGAGATTAATCGTGATTAGTTAATTAAGGTAAAACAGGAATGATTAGTATAAGTGTGATTGATTAACCTTAAGTATGACTAGGTGATACTAAGTGTAGTTAGCATATGAGGTTTGGTTTAGTTATCCTTAAACGTGGTTAATTAGTGTTAATGATCCAAATTAATTAGGATGACTCATAAGGTGGTATTTCAAGCATGACATATGTCCCTATACATACATGTGTTATGTCCCTATTTCACAAGAAAATAAATAATAAAAGGGAGAGAAATAGAGAGAGCAGCTTGTGCAGATTTTTAGTGTCTATTTTAAGAGAAAATGAAGGAAATAAGAGGGAAAGAGAGAAGAAGGGAAATCTAAAGGGAATTGCATAAAACTCAGATCGAAGGTAAGATTTCTTATTTAAGCTAAATTCCTTCATTTTAATTAGAAGAAACCCCACTTACTCACAAGATAAGATAAGATTTGTATCTGACTTTGATTGAAATGTTAGAACAACATTAGAGGAGTAGACCATAACTTGAAAGACTTAAATTTGATGTTATGTTAAGCCTTGTTTGAGTAAGACTAATGTGTTAGTCTAGGTGGCAACTCAAGAGAGGGGTAAATTGGGTTTAAACAATAATTTAACAAATAATTTTAGATTTAAAAATTGTAACTAAATATTCAAACAAATATTAATCAACCAATAATATGTTGTAAATAAATGCAAGTAATTCAAACTATAAAGTAAAGGAGATAGAGAGAAGAAAATATGACACCAAGATTCATCGTGGTTCGACTTCAATTCCAAAGTCTACGTCCACTCCCCAAGGCTCCTTCATTTAGATTTTTCTCTACTATATCCAAATTGTAGATACAGTCACTAGCCTTTTAATTCAAGCGCTAGTATTTCTTTACAACTAGTTTTTTTTTCTCATATGCTAATCACACCCCTCTAACTGGTTTTTACACAGGTGCTAATCACACCCAATCAATTGATCCCTCACTCCAACTAGTTTTTATATAGATACTAGTCACACCCAATTCCTAGCTAGTCTCTCCCTTATAAGAAGAAAGAACAAGAGTACAATCACTCTTGCTTACAAATGTATTCTCTTAAAAAATAGATTTGCCAATAAATCTCTCAAAATATTACAAGATAAAAAAATAATTAAGCTTTCAAAAACTTTGTAGAATGAATATCACTTTTATGAACAAACTTTTGCTATTCTTGTCGTTCTTCATTGCTTCTCAAGTGTATATCTATTTATAGATGAATATTAAAGGCTGATTTATAGCTTCAAATGAGTTTCTAGCCGTTGGAGAGTATTTAAAACAATTCTTCCCATTGAGCAAGTTACTGCCATATTTGTTGTTGAATTTCTAATCAGATGATTTCACTTCCATCTCGATTTTTTCCTTGATAACGTTCAAATTTAAAAATGGATATAACAGAAAAGTTGTAGACATGGCAGTCAGTTTTTGTAGAACCTCAATAATTAGGTTGATTCAATGGTCATATGAAAAGTTATGATCAAATTACTCGAATTGTCTCCCAGTTGGCATATTTGAATTTCTACACAGATGTCTTCACTTCTAGCTCGATTTTAGCTTTGATAACGTTCGAATTTGAAAATAGCTATTATATAAAAGTTGTCGATATGGAAGTTAGCTTTTTTCAACCTTAAGAATCAGGTTAATCCAATGGTCAAATAAAAAATTATGATCAAAATACTTAAACTGTCTCCTAATTGGCATATTTGAATTTCTGCAGATTTGTCTTCGCTTCCACCTCGATTTTCTCCCTTATAACGTTCGAATTTGAAAATGTATATAAGAGAAAGGTTGTATACATGGAAGTCAGCTTTTCGTAACATCAAGAATCAGATCAATCCAACAATTGGATCAAAAAATATAGGCAGAATACTATGGCTGTATCATAGAATATAGTTTTATCGAATTTTCAACCTTAGAAGAATAATATGTCCTCTAATTTTCTTTCTTAAATCAAATTTTCTTAAAACATGATTGTCAAGAATTTAGATATTACTTTCCAAATCTTGATCTCTCTTTCAAATGCTTCATAATCCTACAAAACTTTATTACAACAAGTACACCAAGGATTAAAAATATTGAACATATTTAATCAAGAAAACATTTATAAATCAAAGTAAGTTATCATCAAAACTATATATAAAATTCCATATGAATAAACTTAGGGCTAACATCCTAAACTTGGCAACCTTCATAGGGCCAAGCAACGAGAGATCTATCTCTCGTTAATTCCTTAGTCTTGGGGTGGATGACTTGCCTATGACTAGACCGATGAGGGAATTAGCTGAGGTGTGTCTAAGGTGACTTGGACACCCTTGACAAAATTAAATTACTTGTACATATTCCCGTTTTATGGGTAACAAAATGAAAAATATATATATAATTTTCTTAACAAATACCTATTCATTTTCTTCTTATTTTCCTTATCCAACCAAAAAAACAGAAGCAAATTTAGGTTACTTCCTTTAATTTTCTCTTCATATCTTTCCCCTTCATTTTCCTTTCCCTCCACAAATTCAAGATTCAGACAAGGCATAAAGGTTGAGGAATTTAGGAGGCTTCATATGTATATATCTAAACCAAAGATATAAATAAACGTTTTTGTTGAGGAATTTAGGAGGCTTCATATGTATCTAAATCAAAGATACATAGAATGAAAAATCAGTCGTTTCGGATCGTAATGGTCGTTATGTAACGGTAACGATAGGCAGCGCTACCGTTACGCAAGTTTTGTAACGAAAGAGCTCAGGTCACACAGTTATGGCAACTTAACGGCCTCTACACTCCATTAACAGTGAATCAGAACCTTGATTTTTAAGGGAGTAAAACTGGATCTTTGTTAGAAATGAAAAAAAGAAGAGAAAGAGATGTGGTTTTCTTAAACAAATGGAGAGAGAATAAATTTTCAATCTTCCATTGGCAGTTGGCAACCTTCAACCTTTGACCTTATGAAGATCATCATTGTCGACGCTGGATGGAATTACCTTCTTGGCTTCTCAAGTTCCCACGCTTCCTATTTTCTCTCTCGATCGGTTGCTTGCCCTTCACTAATTTGATTGGTTGCCCCAGAAGGCCTTATCTCTCTGGGTCAATTGGTTTCCCAAGATAAGAGACCTAACCCAAACACAGTTATCTAATGGATTGTTCAATATAAAATATCTTAAAATTTTCTAATATTGGATTCTTAACCTAAGTTACCTATGAGAGTAGTGTAGTTAAAGAGTTAAATAAATAGTTATATATATAAATATACAACTAATAAAGTACTATTGATATTACAAATAACATATAGTTATATAAGTATTGTTTTACTATAATAATGATAAATAGTGCACAATATTGGATAATAATAAGTTTCATAAAGTTTTTCTAATAAAAAAAAATCGTGATTGCGGCAACCATGTCCCTTTACGTAACATCTGCGATGCCCACATCCATTACACCGCGACCGTCACCGTGTCTCGGTTTGCGACTATGATTTAGTTCTATGCAAAAATATAAATAAATGTTTTTGAGAAGAATAACAGCACTGTCTTTCACTAGACATGAACTCTCTTCTAGCTAAACTTTTACGTTGTGTTTGGATCAAGGATTTGGTGATGGAAAAGAAAAGTGCAAGGAAAATGAAAAAGAAAGAGAAAACAAAACAAAACATGAAAGAGAATTTCACTCTCTTTTCCCTCACCTTTTCATTTTCCTTTGCTTTTTCCTCGATAAATTTGAGTTCTAAACACAACATTAGTCATTGTAATTATAAGAAAAAATTTGCATTGACTTTGTCTGAGGTTTTGGAATTCAGATTTAGGCTAGTAGATCGCCTAATGTAAATGATAAATGTAGGAAAACTTTCTGGAAGTTTAAATTCCATGCAAACCAAAATAGAATTAGAAACCCTGAAAATAGAGTTAGTAATAATCAGCAATTACGTGGCTATGCCCCCAGGCCCTGTCATCATTCTTTCCTCTGCAAGCGACCATGGATCCAGTAGACGACCACTGGCATTCTGTAGAACATAGCATTAATTATTGATACTAATTATCTATCTCATAATAGAAATTTGCAATCTTGGCTAGAATAGGTAGCCTGGATATGAAAAAGATACTTACTAGAGTAACCCAAAAAGGAATCCGAGAAAGAGGGTGCAGAAACATAGGGTGTACCCTATTCCACCATCATTAGGACCGTAGGCTCCGTGTCCCTGTCCAGGTTGCCAATTCCCTAGAGTCAGGATTGACATGAAATTGTTAGTGCTGATGGTCATAGTCTATCTGATGTACTGACTTTCAGAATTTTGATTCTTATCTAAGAAGGAAAAATGGTGGGTTAAGGCTTCATATTCTTATAGGTTTATTCATTTCTGTTTGAATGTGACTCACCCAGATAATAGCATTTTTATGTTGTTTCTTTGTCTCTATTTTCTCTTCATTTTTCTATGCTGACATGAAGTATAACTCCTTAGCCCACTGAGGAGATGCTCTTTCATGGTGGTGCTCAAAAAGAAAAATATTCAGTAGAAAGAATCCAATTCTTTCAGACTGGTGGTATCAGTTGTAAAAACTTTTTCAATAGAGTTTGTGCCACTCGAGAGAAAGATCTACCCAACACAATCCGACTGGGGTTTTGATATATCCTTCTGGCATTGAAGAATTCAGATTCTCCATTTTGAAAACAACTTGGCATTTTCAATTCCTCAACATAGGTTCTTAATAGTTAGGTTCTTAGGACAGTATTTAGACAAGTGGCATCTGGAAGGAAGTGTATCAAATTTTGATCAATCATAACTACTATAATAAAAAAGTTCTTACTACTTAGGTTTTCATAACTCACTTTTTAGAAAAAAAAAAAAAAAGGTTGTTAATTATTCTAGGATGCTATAATAATCAACATGGTCTCTCGAGTCAGCTTATGTTGTTTTGTCTTGTATAGTGGTAAGTTGGACCACTATGGATTATCCTTTGACCCAACAAAAAACGTAGATACTTGCGTAGAATCTTTCTCAACGGTTTCTTCTTCTATCAGGCTGTGATTGAATCCAATAGGGCCATAGCTAAACCTCACATAGAACAATATTGTTACGGTTGTTGGAGGATTTTTGGTGCGCTCTAAACTCTATTGTATAAAGACACAAAGCAAGCCCTGGCAGAAGGCTTCATCACTTGCTAGATAGGCCAGATTGAAGGACAAGCATTTATAGGTGACTTTTGCAATTTTCTGTTCAAGCCTAGCTAATGATATCTCTGTCTATTCCATTTAAGTGCTATTTGATTTCTAGCTATTTGCCATGTTTAGCTTCTCCTAAAATATTTGCTTCCCAAGAAGTACGGATGCTCTCGTTGAACACTACTCGACATGTGTTAGATAAGCATCCAAACATGTCCTATTATTTTTGAAATTTGTGGAACTGGACACGCTCAGATACTTGAGGGAGACACATGTTGAAGTTTGAAGAAAATAACTTGGGATTTAATTGCTAAACATAAACAATGTGCTTTTACACTTGATTTGACATTTAAGTTTTGGAATACATGGTTTTTAGTTTTTAATTGGTCTTATTTCACAATTTCATATTATCTCTTGAGTAAAAAAAATATTCATATTTACATATGGCATTGTAACGTATATTAGCGGAGTGCCCCCACTGTCATGTCTCGCATGTTTTTAATGTGTCCGTCTCGTCTCATGTCCATGTATGTGCTTCTTAGTTTTTTTTCTAGGGTATTTTCTTTGTGCTTTGCTTTGTTTATTCTCCATTTTTTTGTTCTTTTGTTTTTTGCTTGTTTCAATATAGAATTTTAATATGGTTCAACTGTTGGAGATGATAAATGCTTATATATGTTTTGAATTGATCTCATTTTATTTGGAGTTTTAAGTTTGAGGGAACTTCTTTCCTATTATTCATGCCTCAATTTGTTTTGAGTGTGATGTAGCGTGCTTGTGAGTAATAGATTATCGATTGATACCACTGGTAGAGCATTTCAAACTAGTCTAAATCTAAGTACCTTTAACAATTTTGTAAGTGGCGGTTGGTTTGTGATTGTAATTTTCAATCATCCTTCTGTTGATCAACTTTGAAGCTTTTTCATAGTATTTAAGGCATTGTATTACTAGATTGGCGGCAGACTAAAACACTGCCTCTGTTGAACCTTCGACTCTAGGATTTCTCGTGTTCTTGCTCTTTATATGCTTAGGATGTAATATATATATATTGACTTCTCGATTAGCTTGTCTATGAGTGGTAGTCTTGATCAGTTACACAAAAAAATTGCTCCTGCTTGTTTTGGTACTAAACTATATAAAATAATAGAGCCACTAATGATTGCATATAGTAGGAGTGAATTATGCAAAGGTGGTAGGGTTATGAATTTAATATGTGCAATTGGCTAGAATTGTTATTGACACCATTTTTGGCATTGTCTTTGTAATACAAGTTGTGTCGCAGCCCTAAACCCACCCTCTGCGGATCAAGGACCATAACCGGCCAATAGCTTAGCTACCGAAGGCCAAACTAAATCAAAAGATTGATCATTTGTATATGAGTTTATAATAGCAGAAGCATAATAATAATAATATGTGCATACATCCCTATATCAAAGCAAGTGCCTATGTCTTCATCAACTCATGTGTGCATATCAGAGCAAGTGCCTATGTCTTCATCGACTCATGCCATATAACATAAGGTCATTAGACCTATTAGGCCTATCGCAAGACCTTACATCCACATATATATAGCATAATTCTCCAAAAGTGTATTATAAGTTTCACATAGTTCAAAAGGTAAAACATGTAACTTAACAAAACAGAACATAAGTTTCAAGCATCCCCTTAAAGCATCTGCATCAAAACAAGCCTTTAAGCATAGGCTCTCATCCTTGATTTCCTGGAAACGTTAAGTAAAAGCATGAGCTAAAAACCCAGTGAATAATAGAACAATTGAAGCATGAAAATACCATAGACTTATTTTGAGTATATCATAGGCATTGATAATATAAGACTTTGAGAATAGAACATATGATTTACAACACTGGTGCCTTGATTGGTAAAATAATGGCTTTAGCCTTGCTTCCTATTTGATTATTTGAACAAGGGACTTTTGTGATCTGTATACTCCTATTGAAGGAAAGTAGCTAGCCATGGCAATCATATTTTCACTTTTATCCTGTGGAGTATTAGGAGGTTTCATAGGCAGGACCCCATTTAAATTCATGCCTAAAAATTGCTATTCTAAGGCTGGGACTAAAGGGCTCACCGCAGGAGATTCTGAACTGCAATCTAGGAAGGGCCCCCATCCAGTTGGCTTAGTTCCATGGACTAGTGTTGCAGGTAAGGATGTTGGTGCCAAATGCTTTGAAAGTCCAATCAAGGGAAGAAGTCAATATGGGAGTGGTTACCACTGGCTTTTCTGAAGTAAAGCTAACTCCTTACTTCTTCTTTCTCATGTATAAACACCCCATTTTTGCCTGCTCGGCAGTCTTTAGCCCGACCAGATCCAGTTTTCAAACACCACAATACATACAAGCCCAAGACGGGTCTTTCAAACTCCAATCCAGTCAACTAATCCCTTCTTGGACCCACGGGGTCCAATTGAATTTGTAAAGATCATTATGCCTCTAGGCATTCCAAGCAGTTTTTCGAGACTAGCCGGTCTCAGGAACCAACACCATCTAGGTAGTTTCTCGAGATCGGGCGATCTCGGGGACCAACAACTTATCAAATTCTAGACGGTTCACTTCTAGCGCCTACTAACCCGCCAATGTAGAATGTCCGTCATTTGGTAGCTTTTTGAGACCAGACGTTCTGAGAGACCAACACCACCCTCACAGGTAACTTTCTAAGATCAGGCGTTCTCAGAAACCAACACCACCCTATAAGTAACTCTACGAGACAGGGCGGTCTCAGGGACCAACACTGCATAGGTAGCTTTTCTAGATCGGGCGGTCTAGGGAACCAACACCTAGGTCAACACTGGTGCCTGCTAGCCCAACTCGGTGAAAAATGACCAAACTTGCCCCTAGGGCCTTCAGGCATGTCTTGAGAAAGTTCAAAATTTCTCAAGACAATAAGTTCACCTTTTCAAAGTGATCCTAAATAGTTAGGCGTACTCAACCTGCCATTCTATCCAACTCCGGTCCCATTCCGGCTAACTCCGATCAAAATAACCATTTTATCCCTGAATGCCCTAGTGCAATAGAAAAATATCCCAGGATCATCCCTGAAAGACTCGGCACGCTTAACACAACACTCTGACCCGTTCCTGGCCTTTTCAATCGAGCCTTGTCAAAATGACCATTTTGCCCCTGGCCAACCCAAACGTGCCCTGAAACTACACCGGTCCTAGAATGGTGAACGGCAGGTCTTGTCATACACCCCTGTTTAACCTAAGATGAACCTTATGACACTAAACACTCCCGACTCAACGAAAGCCCCCTTGGAGAGTTACGCAGACGCTCCGCTAAGATTGACTTTTCTTTCGATTTCCTGGTTATAACACACCGTCAAATAACTTGAAAAATGCGTAAATCAGAGAATTCTCAAAAGCTCGTTCATTGGTCTATCTATTGATATGGCTCGATCAAAGAGATCCCTTCCTGAAGTTGCTCATCGCATGGCTCAAAAACTAGTATTTTAACAACCCTTGAGGCTCCGCCAAGGTTGATTTTTTCTCTAAATCCAAGATTATAATGCACCGTCAAATGACTTGAGAAAGGCATAAATTAGGGAATTTTCGAAAGTATTTCTGGAGTACTTTCCATTGGTACGATCCGATCAGAAAGGTCGCTTCTCGAAGGCGTCAATCATACAGCACACAAACAGCTACTTTCGAACCCCCATGGAGCATATCACAGATGCTCTGCAAAAATGATATTTAAAGCACATTTCCCAAGATGATATCTTACACTTCCGAACACCGTTCAAGCTTTCTGAAAACTCAGAAGTTCACGATAAACACTAGGAGAACACCGTGAATGTAACTGATTTCTCTGAAACCTTCCCGGTTGGCATAATTATCCAGGCAAAGTTTAAACGAACACTCCCGGAGGTGGAGCATATGCTACATCTGCCTAGATTTTGATCAGATCGATCAAACTTCGCTTAGCCCTTAAGATGTAACCAGTACAATGGGTGCCATGTGGCATTCTGCTAATGGAACAGTACCGACACATGTAGCACATGCACCAGGGCAAATTTTGCCAAAGCGCAAGTACTACATGCACTAGGTCTCTCCAGATATCTCTCCCCTCTAAACACTTAGGTTGTATTCCACTTCATTCTAGCTCATACATCTCACTTACAAGGCCCTCCATGCCATAGAAGACCTTATTCTAGCCCCTTCCAAGTCTATCCAAGATCAAGTCCAAGCATCTAACGAAGTTTAATAGTGTTTGAAAGCAAAAGGTGATATTTCCTTTTACATATTTGTCTTCCCCCACTCCTCTCTTTTCTATCCTAGCCTACTTAGGCTATTCTCTATTTTAATCCCCATCTTCTACCCCCATTCTTGCATGCTTGAGACAAGAGAGCTCTTAGCTCATGTTTAAAGGAAAGCTAGTAAAAGCCACCATGTAGGGGAATCTCTCACTAGCCTACTTTAAGATGGTATGGCCTTGGAGCACCCTGATTATGTGGTGTAGCATTTAGCCTTGTATGAATCCATGACCCTCTTTGCAAATGACTATCTTGTTCATGTTTTGTATGCTTAGCTTTGTTTTCATGTTTATAACCATATTTTTCAAAACTTACACTATCCCCATTTCCATGCCATTTTCAAGCTCCTTATTTCAATGTTCTTTTCAAAGTGGTTCTAAGAGTTGGCCCTTGAAGTTTAGGATGAAACTGCAACTAATCATGCCCTAGAAAAGCTCTCTATTAATCCCTAACTCATATTCTTGCATCCTTGCATTTCTACTTATATAAAAATGATTTTCAAACTTATCAATTTCATAGGTTGCTATTCACATAAGTCTAGTAGTTGGAATGACCCCATGGAACCCTCTCTTGAGTGGTCTTCCATATTATTGGCCATAAGAACCCTAGCTTGTTAAAATGGTTCCCTTCTCTTTCTATTCTTTTATAAAAATGGTTTTCAAAGGCTTTGATTTCAAAGGTTTCTATTCTCATAAGTTCAGTTGTTGGAATGGCCCTATGGAACCCTCTCTTGAGTGGCCTCCCTTATCATTGGCCATAGGAATCCTAACTTGTCAGAATGGTTTCCTCTTCCAAAAATAGCTTTCAAGACTTTCTTCTTAAACATGGCTTTCAAAAGTTCATAAAAAATAATTTTTCAAAATTTGTCATTATTATGTTGATTTTCAAAGTTCCTACTCTTTTCAAGATGAAAGGTTATAATGGTCCCAAGGAAACCTTCTTCAGAATGGTTTTCAAACATCAACCATATAAACCATATACTTGACTAGAGCCAATTTTCATGGAAATGAACTTCATAAGAGTTGTCTACCAAAGTCCTTTGCATAACATGATTTGTTTTTCAAAACCCTTTTCCAAAATGCATAAAATTACCTTTCTAAAACCTCTTTCCAACCATAAGCTAACCTAACCCTAGTTCAATCCACCCTAGGTTAACTTGACCCTAGGACAACCAAACCCTAGATTAACCTAACCTTAGTTAGTTAACCCTAGGTCATCCAAACTCTAGGTTAACCTAACCTTAGTTAATCCTAGGTCATCCAAACCTTTGGTTAATCTAATCTTAGTTAGTTAACCCTAGGTTATCCAAACCCTAGGTTAACCTAACCTTAGTTAGTTAACCCTAGTCCACCTTAACCCTAGGTTAGCCTAATCCAAGTTAGTTAACCTTAGATCAATCCAACCTAGGTTAGTAAGCTTCAAAGTTCCAATTCAAAGACCCCTTTTCAAACTAATCTTTCAACTCAAAAATCATTTTCATAACATATTTTCAAAACAACCCCCTCTCTTAAGATTTCAAAAATCAACTCCAAAACCTTTTCAAATATCCCTACACTCTATCTTCAAGAATGTCTTCCAAGAAGTTTTCTTAAACTTGTCTTGACAAAAGTGGCTAGACACTTAACATTTTTCAAAACTTTCAAAAATGTTTTCACGAACACACAAACCTATGGTGTCCCTACCCCTTTTATGGTTAGGGATTCTAAGGGAAGGTGATACATTAAGTACAACATTCAAGGTTGTCCATATTAGGGTTCCAAAGCCCTAGATGTTTTCAAAAGCTTTTCGAAGACAAGTTTATTAAAGCACTTCAAAACCCTACCTTCACGGTTTCCAAAACAAAACTTCAAAACATTTTCAAAATTCTCTTGAGTTATTTCAAAGCATTTCCAAAACTCCCTCGAATCGTTCCAAAAACATTTCAAAACACTTCAAAGTCCTATTTCAAAGGCATTTTTCCAAACTCTCAAATTCTCTTTTCCAAAGACCACAAAGTGTCTTCCAATCTTTCCAAAGATCTCAAAGTGTCTTCAAACATTCCAAAGGCCTTAATGGACCTATTTTTCATTGGGATCTTGCCCGAACTACGAATGACCTGATTCTCACTAAATGAGATATGTAGGCAACCTAAATGGTGCGGTCATAACTCTTATTTCAACTCAAGTCCTTTTTCAAAACTCTCTATCCATTCAAGATCCCTGTTTTAAAATCCTTCAAAGCTTTTGGGTTTTTAAACATTTTTCCTCCAGACTTGCATCATGCATCATTCATCCAAAAAGTGATGACTAAACCCCGTTTTCAAAATTCTAAAATGGATACTGAGTGGATAATGGTAACCAGTTATTCTAGTGAGTGAACAAAAGGGTGATTAGACGTGTACGTACCGAAAGGGCAGGGTAGGGTGATGATGTTAGGATATCTTCCCTATACGTAACCAACCCCCAGACCATAGAGTTTTGTTTTCAAATGACCAAAATAGAGTTATTTCCAAAAAAGGGCTTAAAACTTTCCAAAGGTTGCCAAACAACCTATTTTCTAAAAAACCCTCTCACGAGGAAGTTTTCCAAAACCTTTTTCTAAAACCTTAAGTTTAATCTTCGGATTATACTTAGCTTTAGGTGACCTAACTCACCTTAATCAAGCTAGGTGGGGCTCCTATTTTTCTAAAAAGTCCTTAGTCAAATCAATTTCTCAAGCCTAGTCGCACTCGTCTTCCTAGGAGGATGAGTTCTAATAACAGAGTTCCGTGCTTTTTCCCAAGCCGAAAGGACTTAGTCAAAGACCGGGATGCATTAGTTGGAGACTCCACTAGGGATGCTTAGAGGGTTAGGCCTTTATCATATCTTTTCACCCTTCACTCACCCAGAATCTCCAGTTACTCGTCTAGTTTTGTCCACTTTTCAAAATTTTTCTAGGTTCCCAAAAAGTTTTTCAAAATCATAATTTTCAAACAAGTGTCATTACTTACATTCATTGCTTACATTCATACTCTTGCATTGCTGATCCATTTTATCTTGTATCGAGTTTTTCAAAAATTACTAACTCTTTGCATTTTTCTTTTGTAGGTGGGCCTTTGTTCACATTTTATTTTTTGTCATTATTAATTGCCATGTATGTGATAAATGAACAGGATGTGATGTGTGTTATTAGGCCCTTTCTTCCATTTTCAAAAACTCCACACATACTTGGTGCGCTCACTTGTATTTGCATTTTGCATATATTACCTGGTTACTACCCTTCTAAATAGAAGGATGAACAGTATATTGACTGTGGGCGGATGTTGTGTCAATTTCTCAGCCTACGGTCTCTCGATAGTTCCTCCACTCGAACCACTAACCAAAGATGGAGTTCACCCTTTCGGGGGTGGACCCCAGAGGTTTGAAGGTTCGAGAACCGAGCTTTTTAGGAAGTATTAATAAACCCCCAATCTCATGCTCACGTAGCACCCCATGCATAGCCGAACCTCTGTCGGATTTAGGACATACGCGTCAATTTCAAAAACAAGGAGGGAAAGGCAATCGTTTTACTTTCCTTATATTTTCTGTTCAATCCATGCTGTTATGCTATGTCATTATGCTATGTATACATCTTTTTACATCATAATTGCTCATGCATCGGAATTCATTTCAAGACAAGAGTTCCCAAACTCAAGTAATTGCATCTTTATACATTTAATTAACCCCTACAGCAAGGCCCAAAGACCTTTTCACTCAAATCAAGCCCACCAAAACTTCTAAAGGTACCAAGAGACCTTAAGGATTCATGGCATGCATCAAAGTCATCTCATAAAGAGGGGCCCTAATCCCCCTTCGCTAACAGAGATAGGGTTGCCGAGAAGACAAAGGGGCAATTCAAGATCAAGATTTCTCACCAACTTCCATCCAAGAAGGCGAATCTGAATAATCAAGAGTAGTTTAGGATCCCATGATGTAAAGAGAAAGTAGCCAGAAGTCCCAAGGAAGATGTTCCCTCTCCCCATTTTTAATATATTTTTAAAAAATTCTATGTACAAAGAGAATTCATCTTAATAAAATTGTTATTTCTGTCAAACGAATGAATGTATGAATGAATAGCCACAGGTGCAAGTATATTATTGCATGACAGGGGCAGGGCCCTATATCCAAAATTTGAGCCAAGGCATCATGCTTAGTTCCCCTCAAAAGGCAAAGGCATCCCTAAGTCATGCATTGCACAAAATCTTTCTAATCCAAAACCTAACATATGATCCCTTTCTTATTTTTCCTTATTTTCTATCCCCCTCGTCTCATCAAAAGACTAGTAATGGTTTTTAGTGAAACTGCTTGCATTTTAGGTCACCATTGCTCTCAGAAAAGGAAAAAGAGGAACATGAGTGCCTTCTATACTCCGAACACCAGTCTTTACCCAACAACGAGCAGCACAAATGACAAGTGAAGGCAACACCCCTGATCAACATAACAACTCGGTGACACAAGAGGAAGTGAACAAGGTGAAGGTGAAAATAGACGAGATGTTCAAGCTCGTACAATTGATAGCCTTCAAAGGACCTATCGTGAATCCATTAGCCTCAACATCCCACCCCAAAGAAACTGAAGCTATCCCGCCAAGGGTCGTCCTGCGAACTGACAATACAGGGAAGAACAAAGAACTCCCCAAAGTGGTGCACATCGAAAAAGGAGAAGAAGACAACCTTGAAACCATCCTGTTAACGGCTACATCAAAGAAGGAAAACCCAGATCTTGTAGATCTCAAGATACAGGGGTTAGAAGAGTCCCTGCGCAGCCTGCAAGGTTATGACGCCTTCACTAGGACATCTTATGATGAACTATGCTTCTTTCCTGACCACCCAAATTTAAGATGCCCGATTTCCAAAAGTATGATGGAAGTGGGATCCCGTGGCTCACCTGAGATTATACACGAGTGCATTAACTGGTCACGGGAATGAACCCAAACTCTTGATGCAACTATTTCAATATAGCTTGATTGGACCTGCCTTGCAGCGGTTCGCCCGTTTAGATTTAAGAAAGATAACGATTTGAAATGAATTGTTCATGGCCTTTTGGTCCTAATATCGACACAAAAGTGACCTCACTATGGATAGGTGTGCCTTGATGATGATGACCCGAGGGGAGAAAGAAAGTTTCAAGAGCTACGCTCTAAGATGGAGGGAGGCAGTTGCTCAAGTCAACCCCCTGTTAGTGGAAAAAGAGTATGTACAGCTGTTTATGAACACTTTCCATGGCCTATACTATAAACGTTTATTCCTGAGCATTGGGAAAAGTTTCTCCTAGCTGATAATGCAAAAAGAAATGATCAAGAATGGATTGAAAACTGGCAGAATCACAGACCCTTATGCTAAGACAGGTGAAGGATTTGCAAATGCAGCCAAGAAAGTAGCAACCACTCGAGGTACTGGTAAGAAAGAGGGAGAGGTATCTATCATTCTGCTAACACAATAGCAGCCATACTATCCCCAATATCAAGCTTGATCACAACCACCTGCTCCTATCGTCAATATTCTTGTTGCTAATGTCCAAGCACCTGCTCCTGGACTTGTCGCAGCCTGACCATACCTCAACCCTAACAGAAATAACCAGCGAAACTGAGAATTCAATCGCTTGGCATGCACTTAAACTGAGGCTTACCATAAGGTCCTTGTAAGCACCTTATTTTTGCCCGCTCGGCAATCTTCGACCCAACCGGGTCCAGTTTCCAAGCCTCACAATACATGCAAGCTCAAGATGAGCCTTTCAAACTCAAATCCAGTTAACTAGTCACTTCCCGAGCCCACCGAGCCCAAATGAAGCCAGAAACATCATTCCAGGCAGCTTTCCAAGACCGGGCGGTCTCGGAAACCAACGCCATCTAGGAAGCTTCCTGAGATCGGGCAATCTTGGGGACTAGCACCTCATTAAATTCCAGACAGTTTACTTTTGGCGCCTGCTATCCCATCAATGAAGAATGTCTGTCATTTGGTAGTTCTCCTAGACCAGGCGTTCTCAGAGACCAACACCACCCTCACAAGTAACTTTTTGGGACCAAGCATTCCCGGGAACCAACACCACCCTACAGGTAGCTGTCTGAGACCGGGCGGTCTCAGAGACCAACACCGCACAAATAGTTTTCCGAGACCAGGCGATCTCGAGAACCAACACCTAGGTCAACACCGACACCTACTAGCCCGACTCGGTGAAAAATGACCAAACCTGCCCCTTGGGCTTCCAGGCACGTTTTGGGAAAATTTAAAATCTCTCAAATCAGTAAGTCTACCCTTCCAAAATGCTACTAAATGGATAGGCGTACTCTACACACCATCCGGTCCCATTTCGGCTAACCCCGGTCAAAATAACCATTTTACCCCTGAACACCCCGACACCGCACAGATCCCATCGAACAGTAAAAGACCCTCCCGGGAAAATCCCTGAACGACCCAGCACGCGTAACATGACGTTTCAATCTATTCCAGACCATTTCCAACCTTAACTAGTCGAAATGACCATTTTGCCCCTGATGACCCAAACATGCCCCAAAACAACACCGGTCCTAGGTTACGGAACAGTGGGTCTTGTCACACACCCCTGTCTAACCAAAGGAAGACCTCACGACGCTAAACACCCGTGACTCAATAAAAGTTCCCTAGAACGTCTTGTAGACGCTCCATTAAAATTGTCTTTTTCTCGATTCCCCCGGTTATAACGCAGCATCAAATGACTCGAGAAATGCGTAAAGTAGGGAATTTCCAAAACCTCGTCCGTAGGTCTTTCCATCAATACAGCTCAATCGGATAAATCGCTTCCCGAAGCCCTTGATCGTATGGTACAAAAACTGCAACTGTCAGCAACCTCTGGAGTGTCTCGCAGATGCTCCACCTAGATTGACTTTTCCATCGATTCCCTGATTGCAACGCACCATCAAACGACTTGAGATATGCGTAAATTAGGGAATTCTCAAAAGTATTTTCAGAGTACTTTCCATCGGTATGGTCCGATCGAAGAGATTGCTTCTTGAATGCCTCGATCACACGACACGAAAATAGCTACTTTCGAACCCCCACGGAGCGTATCATAGACGCTCCGCAAAGATGTCAGTTTATGCACGTTTCTTGAGATGATATCCCACACTTCCTAACACAATTTAAACTTTTCAAAAAATGAAAGTTTGTGAGAAACCCCAGGAGAACACCCCAGGTGCAACCGATTCCTCCGAAACCTTCCCGGTTAGCTAAATTATTGAGGCAAAGTTTAAATGAACACTCCCAGTGACGGAGCGCATGCTACATGCACCCAAATTTTGATCAGATCGACCAAATTTCGATCAATAGTCGAGATTGAGTTAGTACACTGGGTGCCACATGGCATTCTGCCATTGGAATAGTACTGGCGCATGTAGCACATGCACCCATATAAATTTTACACTTGCGCATGTCTTACATGTGCCAGTGTTTGAAATCTTTGCCTATAAATACCAGCACCCCCCTTTGCATATTCCAACCCTAAAAATTGATACGAAGCTCTGCTGAAACTGCTCCAGAACCTCGAATCTCCATACACATTCCACTCCTCCAACACTTAGAGTAGATTCCACCTCCCTCAAGCTTATACACTTCACCTACATAGCCTTATACACCATTAAACACTCCTTTCCAGCCCCTCAAGCCTTCTTGAAGTCATTCAAGTTCAAGTCAATGCATCCATTGAAGACTACAAGTGTGTTGAAGGCAAAAGGTGGTATCTCTTTTACATTTGTATCTTCCCCCACTCTTCTCTTCTCCCTCCTAGCCTACTTAGGCTATTCTCTATTTTAACCCCCATCTTCAACCCCTCTTTCTTGCATGCTTGAGCCAAGAGGGCTCTTGGTTCATGCCTAAAGGAAAGCTAATGGGAGCCACCGTATAGGGGAATCTCTCACTAACCTACTTTAAGATGGAATGGCCTAAGAGCCCCTTGATTATGTGGTATAGCCTAAAGCCTTGTATGTATTCATGACCCCCTTGCATTTTGCTATCTTGATCATGTTTGTGTGTTTGGCTTCATTTCTATGTTTATAACCGTATTCTACCAAGCTTGCATCATTTTATTTTTATGCCACTTTCAAGCTCTATGTTCTTTTCAAAATGGTTCCAAGAGTTGGCTCCTTGAAGTTTAGTATGAGACCGTAGAAGTCACGCCCTAGAAAATCCCCCATTAACCCTCAACTCACACTTTTTGCATCATTGCATTCCAACTTGCACAAAAATAGTTTTCAAACTCTCTAATTCCTAAGGTTTCTATTATCTCAAGTTTAGTGGTTGGAATGGCCCCATGGAACCCTCTCTTAAGTGGTCTCCCTTTTACATTGGCCATAAGAGCCCTATATTGTTAGAATGGTTCCCTTTTCTTTCATCTCTTGCACACAAATAGTTTTCAAACTCCTTGATTTCTAAGGTTTCCATTCTCTCCAAATCAGTGGTTAGAATGGCCCCATGGAACCCTGTCTTGAGTGGTTTCCCTTCACATTGGCCATGGGAACCCTAACTTATTGGAATGATTTCTTTTAAAAATGGTTTTCAAAATCTCCTTCTCAAAAATGGCTTTCAAAAATTCTTTCTCTCCATCTTTGCGCTAAAAATAGTATTTCAAAAGTTGACATCTTCATGTTGATTCTTTAACTTTATGCTCTTGTCAAGATAATGGTCATAATGGTCATAAGAAAATCTTTTTTGGAATGATCTCCAAACATCCACCATATAAACCATACTCTTGGCTAGAACCAAATTTTCATGAAAATGATCTTCAAAGGGGTTGTCAACCAAAGTCCTTTGCATAACATAAGTTGTTTTCCAAAATCCTTTCCAAAAGTGCATGAAGCCACGTTTCAAAACCATCTTCCAATCCAACTCTAGGTTAACTTGACCCTAGTTATCCAACCCTAAGTTAACTTGACCCTAGTTATCTAACCCTAGGTTAACTTGATCCTAGTTATCCAACCCTAGGTTAACTTGACCCTAGTTGTCTAACCCTAGGTTAACCAAACCCAAGTTAATTAACCCTAGTTCACTTTAATCCTAGATTAACCTAACCCGACTTAGTTAACCTTAGATCACCCCTAACCTCAAGTTAACCTGACCTAGGTTAGTATGCCCCAAAGTTCCCACTTAAGGACCCTCTTCAAAATGATCTTTCAATTCAAAGCTATTCTCATAACCTATTTTTCAAAAACCTCCTACTCTCTTGAGATTTCAAAAATTAGCTCCATAACCTTTTCTAATCCTCCCACACTCTATCTTTAAAAATGTCTCCATTTTTCAAAAATTATTCCCAAACATGTTTTGAATAACTCACAACCCTAAGGTGTCCCTACCCCTCTTATGGTTAGGGATCCCAACTAAATGTGATATATTAAGTACAACCTCCAAGGTTGTCCATATTAGGGTTTCAAAGCCCTAGGTGTTTTCAAAAATCACTTTCAAAAAGCTTTTTCAAAGACAAGTTCACAAGGGTGTTTCCAACCCCAAAACTCTACATCCAAGGTTTTCAAAACAAGACCTCAAAACATTTTCAAAACTCTCTTGATTTATTTCAAGGCGAGCCAAAACTCCCTTGAGCTATTCTAAAAACACTTCAAAATCTCTTTTCAAGAGCATTCTCAAAAACCTTCAAAGTCTATTTCAAAAACACTCAAGCATCCGATTCCAAATCAAAACTCTCAAGTTCTCTTTTTCCAAAGACCTCAAAGTGTCTTCAAAAACTTTCCAAAGACCTCAATGTGTCTTCAAAACATTCCAAAGGCCCTAATGCGCCTATTTTCCATTGGGCTCTTGCCCGAACTACGATTGACCTGATTTTCGCCAAACGAGATATGTAGGCAACCTAAAATGGTGCGACCATAACTTATGTTTTAACTCCAATCCCCTTTTCAAAAACTTTAATCAATTCAAAGTTTTTATTTCAAACTCCTTCAAAACTCCTATATTTTCCTAACTTCTTCTAAATCTTGCATCATGCATCATTCATCCGAAAAATGATGAACTATACCCTGTTTTCAAAAATTCTAAAGTGGACACTAAGTGGATAATGGTAATCGGTTATTCTAGTAAGTGAACAAAGGGTGATTAGACATGTAGGTACCAAAAGGGCGGGATAGGGTGATGATCTTAAAATATCTTCTCTACACATAACCAACCCCTAGACCATAGATTTTTGTTTTCGAAAGACCAAAATGTAGTTATTTTTCAAAAGGGCTTAAATCTTTCCAAAGGTTGCCAAACAACCTATTTTCTTAAAAACCCTCTCCTGAGGGAGTTTTCAAAACCTTTTCTAAAAACCCTAAGTTTAATCTTAGGATTAAAACTTAGTTTTAGGTGCCCTAACACACTATAATCAAGTTAGGTGGCGACTCCTATTTTTCTAAAAAACCCTTAATCAAACCAATTTTCAATTCAAACCTAGTCGCACTTGCCCTTCTAAGAGGATGAGTTCTAGTGATAAAGTTTCGTGCTTTTGTCTTCGAGCCGAAAGGACCTTGGACCCAAAAACTGGGGCGCGACACTCCTCAAAGCCAAGCACCTGAACCCTATACCCCTGCGGCCGTTGCTGAGCCTATTGCCTCCAACTTTCAATTCTACCCTTACCTATGAATATCATTCTAGGGGACAGGGGCATGACATATAGTCATATTTTTCTTTGAAGCATAAAATTCAAGACCTCATTGACAGCAAGGTCATCAATACCCAAGAAGCAAAACCGGCCCCTACTTTCAACATCACAGCAAATCCCTTGCTGGATCATGCTGTCAACATCATCACAGAGGAGGAAGCAAACCCAAATGGCATCACAACTACGTAATATTTCAAGGGAGAGTCAAATACCGAGGAAGAAAGTGATTGGGAAGAGGAGCTACCTCCATGCCCTATCTATATTTACAATGCAAGTGGAGAGCAAGATCCCCTTGACTTACCCGTGGAAGAGCCCATGGAGGAAATTCCCGCTAATACTGTGTTTGTCGATGGTTGGGGAGAAGAATTTCTGCATCCCAGATATACCGAAACTAAGAACTGCCTAAAAGATGATCTTTTCAATTATGAGGATATAGGCTGGGGCATCGATGAGCCAAGAATAACAAACCCACCGTTCAAGTTCAGTAAAGGTGATCTGGACAGCCTATTTGCCAAGATCGACAAAGAGGAAGCTGAAAAAGAGAAAATCGAAAAGAAGCCGTCGCAAGAAGGCCTAGGCGCAAAACCCCAGGAAGATGAGCAAAGGGAAACCGTCCAACCACAGGAAAGCCATCAAGGATCCCAAGATGGGGTGTGTAACCCTAAGGACTCAGTTGGAGAAGGGAAAAGAAAAGAAAGCATCCCCGACTGTACTATGACCGCCCGGCTCTACCACTCTGTAGTTAGTGCGTCAATCCGACCAGCGCAACTGAGTGAGGAAGTTGGTGGACAGAGTATGGAGGAGATAGGGGTGGTCCCGAAGCTACCTGAGGAAATGAATACTAAAGGGATGTTCTTGTTGTCAAACTCTGCATTTGCTTTCCATTAATCTTGTCTTTGTTAACTCTACTTCTAATTCGACTTTTTGTTAATCAAGAGCTTGTCATGTACACAAATCCTTTTGAAATGAAAGAAAAAGAATTTGAAGTTTACATTTATCATCTCCGGTACCCGTCTTTTCTTAGAAATTTTCCCTTTCATTGTTATGCCTTGACTTGAAAAGGAATAGTACGCGCATCCTCACTAAGGGGGACCATTTTCGATCCAAATAGAGGAGACACTAGAGAAAGGAAAGAGAGAGAGCGGACCACAAAAAGGGCGATACTCGGAGGATGCCATAACAAAGCAGTTAGCAGTTAAATCCACGAAAGGAAGAGAAGCCATCATTTCAAATTCCCTAAACAGCAAAGAAATTCCTTTGAACAACCAACTTGAGCTATAAGTGATTTTCATTCAAACACCCTAACCAGGAACCACCCCCCACACTGGGGCAAGCATGAGTAACAGAACGATTAAGCTAACATCTGCTTATCTCAAAAGATGATGCTAAAGTTCTAAGACTGAACTTCATGGACTAAGCAATCTTGTCTGAAAGGAAGAGCGGCCATCTATTCTTCTACTAAACAGTTAAAAGAATCCCCTTTGAAAGACCCATTTTAAGCGAAATCACATTTCTTCGGCAAACCCGTCCTGGTAATCACCGCCTACAATGGGTGAAAGTAAATTTGGAAAGAAAAATGAGGAAAAGGGAATGTGAGGAGAAAGAAAGCTTCCTTATACATAGAAAGAAGGAGGAAACAATGCAATACTATAAAATAAAATAAAAAGAGAATGAATGATGAGGTGCCCCTAGAGATCAACAGATTATGCAAATAGCAGTGATAAGGAAAAACCAAGAGAAACAATGAACCTTATATGGGTAAAAGTTTGTGCAAAAATACGAAAAATACCCAAAAAAAAGAAGGGGAAACCAACAAGGAAAAGACCCAAAGAGGAAGAAGTGCTGAAAGAGTAATCACCGGTCTGTGGTAAACCTCAAGAAAAGTGCAACACCTTGGGCCTCCAATATCCTTCCTTTTGAAAACCCCATAACCTAGCCGCACTACAACCTAAGGAAAAGTCCTCTTAGATCAGGGAAGATTACTTAGTCAAAACAAGTTCAAAAAAAAAAAATTGCGACATTTAAAAAAGAAAGGTGAACAAAATTGTAGAAGCTTACTCAAGGTGGTTCTGGTTCATGTCACCTCTACTAGGGAATAGAGAAATTATTTGAGCCAGCATACCCTTCATTTCTTACCTTTACCCTAGCCTACATTACGGTCCAAAGTAAAGACTTCTTAGATTGAGGATGGAAACTGCCCACTTCTTTGTCAAGGGCTACTTCAATGGTCACCTAGAGAGTTAACTAGACCAAAGATGAGATTCCTGAGAGGAAGCCAAGCGAGTAACAGGTTATCTCCTTTTCAGATAAGAGAGAAGAGAGTTGGGTCCGGAAATGGAAACCCTGAGAATGAGGCAACTACTATCTCATCATGATAAGAAGAGGGCATAACAAAAAAGGGAATCTTCAAGGAAAGAGCAAAAGTCCAAAATGACTAGCTCCCAATGGACACTCGGTTAAACCCAAAAAATTGGAGCCTACCTCTAGGCCTATTTTCATAAAAGCTTTGCATACCGGTGTGCTTCACCTAAGTCCACCCACGCAACAACACACCCACATTTTTAACATCTATTTAAAGCTTGCATATACCCACCATTTCTTGTGTATGTCATGATTTATATACTCCTGTGTTTATATTCATATTCATTTTGTTTCCACATGCATACATTCAAGACAAGACTAAAAATAGAACCAATCATCATCTCATGCAAAGAAAAAATAATAATATACATAGAATCGTCTTACAGTCATCGTCTACAAGGGCCAACATACGGCCTCAAAACATAAATAATACTACCAGTCTAACAAAACTACAACTATGTCAGCAGGTAGAAAGGGGCGCCGTAGGGAGCGGGGTCATCATCCAAGTCAAAATCACCAGTGTCTGGCACATACGGAGAGGGCTGACTGGAAAAAGCTCGGCATTATAAGGACCCTAACCAAGAAAAACAAAAGGAAAGAAAACCCAGCGTTAGAACACAGAAGATGCATAAAGAACATGAAAAATGAATCGTAAATAGCATACCCAATGGGCCTTCATCAAGATATGCGGGCAATCAAAGCCTTCACCTCAGCACGATACTGATCTCGCGCCTGATAAACTGCTAAGTACTCCTTCTCGAAAACAAAGCCCTGGGCTCGATGCCATAGCTCAACTACCTCATGACCGGCCACTTGTCCCCCCACTACTAAATCCAGCTGGGTAAAGGCGCCGATAGACCTTGCCCTGAAATAAGCATCGCAGTCCACACCAGGCGGAAGGAGGAAGTGGTCGCCAGGAACCCCAACCACGTAAGGAATCTCCACCCCAGCTCGATAGAATCCGAACATACACTGGGGAGGATCCATAACAGCATGGAAGTCGGTATATAGCTGCCGCCAATGACGCTCTCCCATGAAAAAAGGCCCCGGAAGGTGACCCTCGATATAAACAAAAGGATGAGATCCCTCGTGCCGGCATACTGAGAAGATCGGCAATAGGGCGCCTAAGACACATCCTGGGGTCTCAGCAGCTTCAGGTTAGCCCAGAAGGTGATAAAATCTGTGAGTAGGGACTATTGGACTACCTGATGTCTGGCCTACCTTGTGGCTCGAGGGAATGCATCGACAGCTAGTACCTCTAGCCAGCAAACAGGAAGATACTCATAACTCAACCATATTAAAAACGGCCAAAAACCCGTCAAGTTCCCCCATGCCCTGGATGTTCTCACTCTTATCCCCCACAAGAAACTAGCAAAAGTAAAGGTGCCCTAATCCACACAGTCCAACGGGTCCAAGTCTGCTACCAAGCTCATCGAGGGTAAAGGAACTATCGACTTATTATTATTGCAAAAACAACTAAAGACAATATATAATACCAGCCAGCGTCTCATGATGACCTGATCAGCTGGGGAGGGCTTAAGGGCAAACGATGTCTCTGCTGGGCATAAAAGTGAAGCCGAAAAACTCCAACCTGTAATCCCTGGTAAACCCCAGAGAAGTCAAGCCTCATCAACAGTCACAACCTGTAGGGAAATCGGGCTACCTCCAAAAGAAAAATCAGTGATCATAGTCTAGTCAACAGAAGTAGGCCTCAGCTTAAAGCCTACCAAGTGTACAATCCCAATCTCCCCAAACCATCGCTCCAGTAGCCCAACTGCTATTCGGTGATCGAGCTTGTCTGTCTGAAGCATCATAAAGGCACCAAAGCCGATCCTGTGTAGACAATCCTGATAGGATGGAGCCGACACCTGTATAGCTCTCAAGGCCGAGATAATGGCCCCTCTAAGTGAATTGTGAGTCGACGACAGCATCCGACCATAACGTGAGTACAAGCTCGGTTGGTAAGCCAAGTCTCACAGCAGTGGGACATCAGGAATTGCTAACTAGTCATTTGTGAAGGAAGTATCCCTCCGCCTATCCCGAATGGACGCCATACCATATCCTATCCGCGGGTCAATGGCCGAATCAACGTCATCCTCAACCCTCTCATTCGAGGCAACCAAAGGTTGTCTCGTCGCAGAACTAACATTGGAGGTTGTCCTGCTTGTAGACCGCTAAGGCCGACTACTACCATCTCGGGCAGAATCGCTCCTACTGCCGCTGTCCTTCCCTGGCTCTATCCGCAGCACCTCTTGTCAGAACCGTCATCACCTGCCTCCGACATCCTGAAAAAGCAACGACGTGCAGAAAGTTGATCAGCCACAAGATATGCATAAAAAGTAAAAAGATACACATGCCAAAAAAAAATGAAGAAAAATAGAAAAAGAAAGAAAGAAAAAAAGAAAAGCAAAGAGAAAAGAAAAAGAAAAAAGAGGAAAAGAAAAACAAGAAGAGAAGAAAGAAGCTAAGGTCCTATCCATTTCTATTTCTAAGTTTTTTACCAGTAAACAAGGCTCTCTTCTCAAAAGCCTTATTTCAAAGTTTTCAATGATTTTTTCAAGCTTTTTTCTCAAAAAGTTTCGTTTCGAAAGTTTCAAACTAGTTTCTTGGGCTTTCTCCTTCAAAAGCCCTGTTTCAAAATGTTTTCAACAGTTTTCCAAGCTTTTTCCTCAAAAAGTTTCGTTTCAAAAGTGTCAAAATCAGTTTCCCGGGCTTTCCCTTCAAAAGCCCTGTTTCAAAGATTTTCTAATGGTTTTTTGAGCTTTTTCCTCAAAAAGGCTCATTTCAAAATTTCAGTTTGGTTTCTCGGCCTTTCTCCTTCAAAAGCCCCGTTCCAAAATTTTTTACGATTTTTCTAAATTTCAAATCAGTTTCCCGGGTTTTCTTCTTCAAAAGCCGTACTTCCAAAAGCTTTTTAGAATTTCAGTTTCTCTGGGCTTTCTCCTTCAAAAGCCCAGTTCTCAAAAATAATTGTTTTTTTAAAAATTTTTAGAGTTGGATGTTAAATTTCTAAAGGATCAATATTTTTTAAAAATTTCGGCAGGGTTTCACCTTAAAAAGTCGCCACCCCAAGAATTTAACAACTCGCAAACACAGTCCCAAGGTATCCTGAACCTTCAACCACGTCAATCAGAGCATTTGCATCCTCCACAATACGCGACTCATTCTTAAACATAATTTTTTTTCAAGACAACTTCTTTGGTTTTCCAAATTTCCCAGTTTCATTTTTCTTTTCAAAAATTCCAAAAAAATCTAAGAACATTCAAGAATATCACCACAATTTTCCAAAATTGTCCTACAATTTTTCGGCCTTTAGCAACATCAATTTTCTCAATTTTTCCTATGTTTCGTAATTTTTAAAAAAATTCAAAAATTTAAAATTTTTCATAAAATTATGAAACTCCATACATTTGTTCAACACATTTTTCCAAGACTCCTGGTACAAAAATTACATACAAACATGCAATATCCGGGCCTATAAAAGCGATTTTTCCAACCCTGCAGGAAATCCATTTACATAAATATGCAAAATCACCCCAAACACACTCAAATCTTCACCAACTCACAATAACAATCTGCCCATTGCATTCTAAATATCCTAAAGCATAGATTTACACTAATCATTTGCATAAAACGGATATACATGCATCAAAATTGACCAAGTTTTAAAAAACTAACATTTGGATTCTCTAGCAAGAAACAGGTTTTTCTGCAAGAATCTGGCAACAATGATGACTTTCGGCGAGCACTCGACATATCCCGACACTTCCCCAACGAATCCCAGTCAAAATCCCTCAAAAACTCTTAGAGAAACTCTCAAATCACTCTCAAAACTCAACACCCACAATGAAGAACGGGAACCTGCTCCGTTTTAAAACCCACCGCCTAGCACATGTAACAGATGCACTACAAGGAAAATCAAACCGGCGCACGTGCTACATGCGCTAGGGTTATTTTAGACCAAATGCATGAGCTACATGCACCCGGCCCTTCAGCTTCTTGCCAAAACCAACTTTCAATACTCCAAGCATCAAAAATCATTTTTGAGGTTTTTCAAAAGCCAAAAATCAAAGTTTCAAAAATCTGTTCTAGGCCCAACTTTGTCAAAATGGCATTTTCAAAACTCGGACCCTGAACAAAATTTCCAAAGAAAAATAAAGGTTTATCCAAATTCAAAATTTTTCAAACAAACAACTCATAAGTAGTCCAAGACTTTCCAAACTTGTCAAGTTGTCGTTCCTCCGATTGCCTCACGACCAAAAAGGGATTCTTACTTTGTTATTTTTCTGCATTCGACAGGCAAAGACAGAAAAAGAGGGGCAGCTATAAGCACCCCATTTTTGCCCGCTCGGTAGTCTTCAGCCCGACCGAATCCAATTTTCAAACACCACAATACATACAAGCCTAAGATGGGTCTTTCAAACTCCAATCTAGTCAACTAGTCGCTTCCCGGACCCACAGGGTCTAATTGAAGCTGTAAAGATCATCATGCCCCTAGGCATTCCAGGCAGTTTTTTGAGACCGAGCGGTCTCGAGAACCAACGCCATCCAGGTTGCCTGATCTCGGAGGCCAACACCTTATCAAATTCCAGACGGTTTACTTATGGCGCTTGCTAGCCGGTCAATGTAGAATGTTCGTCATTTGATAGCTTTCTGAGACAAGGTGTTCTCAGAGACTATGCGTTCTCAGAAACCAACACCACCCTACAGGTAGTTCTCTGAGACCGGGCGGTCTCAGGGACCAACACCGCACAGGTAGCTTTCCTAAACCGGGCGGTCTAGGGAACCAACATCTAGGTCAACACCAGCACTAGCCAGCTCGACTCGGTGAAAAATGACCAAACCTGCCCCTTGGGCCTTCAGGCATGTCTTGAGAAAGTTCAAAATCCCTCAAGATGATAATTCCACCTTTTCAAAGTGATCCTAAATAGTTTAGCGTATTCAAGCTAATTTCTGTCAAAATGACCATTTTACCCCTGAAAACCCCAGTGTAGTAGAAAAATATCCTAGGATCATCCCTGAACGACTCTACACGCTTAACAAAACACTGCAACCCGTTCCTGGCTTTTTCAACTGAGCCCGGTCAAAATGACCATTTTGCCCTAGCCAACCCAAACGCCCCCCGAAACTGCACCGATCCTAGAATGGTGAACGGCGGGTCTTGTCATACACATCTATTTAACCTAAGGTAGACCTTACAATAGTAAACACCCCCAACTCAATGAAAGGCCCCCTGGAGCATCTCGTAGATGCTCTGCCAAGATTGCATTTTCTCTCGATTCCCTAGTTATAACGCACCGTCAAACGACTTGAGAAATGCGTAAACCAAGGAATTCCCAAAAGCTCGTTCATAGGTTTTTCTATCGATACAGCTTGATTGGAGAGATCGCTTCCCAAAGCTTTTCATCGCATGGCTTAAAAACTGTTACTGTCAACAACCCCTGAAGCATCTCATAAACGCTTCGCCAAGGTTGACTTTTTTCTCAAATTCGTGATTATAACGCACCGTCAAACGACTTAAGAAATGAGTAAATTAGGAAATTTTTTAAAGTATTTTCGGAGTACTTTCCATTGGTATAGTCCGATCAAAGAGATCGGTTCCTGAAGGCCTTGATCATACAGCACACAAATAGCTACTTCCGAACCCCCATGGAGCATATCATAGACGCACTGCAAAATGCGATTTCATGCACACTTCCTAATATGATATCTTACACTTACGAACACCGTTCAAGCCTTCTGAAAACTTAGAAGTTCACGAGAAACCCTAGGAGAACATCGTGAATGCAACTAATTTTCTCGAAACCTTTTCGGTTGGCACAATTATCGAGGAAAAGTTTAAACGAACACTCTCAACGGCAAAGCATATGCTACATGTTCCCAAATTTTGATCAAATCGATCAAACGTCGCTTAGCCCTTAAGATTTAACCAGTACAATGGGTGCCACGTGGCATTCTGCCAATGGAACAGTACCGGCGCCTGTAGCACATGCGCCATGGTAAATTTTGCCCAAGCACATATACTCATGCGCCAAGTCTCTCTAGAGTTGCCTATAAATATAGGCCTCCCCCTTTGCATATTCCAGAATCAAAAATTGTAACGAAACTCTGCAAAATAGCTTCAGAAATCTGAAACCCTCCATATATCTCTCCCCTCCAAACACTTAGGTTGTATTCCATTTCACTCTAGCCCATACACCTTACCTACAAGGCCCTCCATACCATAGAAGACCTTATTCCAGCCCCTTCCAAGTCCAACCAAGATCAAGTCGAAGCATCAAATGAAGTTTGAGAGTGTTTAAAGGCAAAAGGTGGTATTTTCTTTTATATTATTGTCTACCCCCACTCCTCTCTTCTCCCTCCTAGCCTACTTAGTCTATTCTCTATTTTAATCCCCATCTTCTACCCCCCATTCTTGCATGCTTGAGACAAGAGAGCTCCTAACTCATGCCTAGAGGAAAGCTAGTGAGAACCACCATGTAAGGGGATCTCTCACTAGCCTACTTTAAGATGGTATGGCCTTAGAGCACCTTGATTATGTGGTGTAGCTTCTAGCCTTGTATGAATTCATGACCCTCTTTGCATATGACTATCATGTTCATGTTTTGTGTGCTTGGCTTTGTTTTCATGTTTATAACCATGTTTTTCAAAACTTACACTATCCTCATTTTCATGCCATTTTCAAGCTCCTTATTTCAATGTTCTTTTCAAAGTGGTTCCAAGAGTTGACTCTTGAAGTTTAGGATAAAACCGTAAGTAATTATGCTTTAGAAAAGCCCTCTATTAATCCTTAACTTATATTCTTGCATCCTTGCATTTTACTTGCATAAAAATGATTTTCAAACTTATCAATATCAAAGGTTGCTATTCTCATAAGTCTAGTAGTTGGAATGGCCCTATAGAACCCTTTCTTGAGTGGTCTCCCTTATTATTGGCCATAAAAACCCTAGCTTGTTGAAATGGTTCCCTTCTCTTTCTATTCTTCTACAAAAATGATTTTCAAATGCTTCGATTTCAAATGTTTCTATTCTCATAAGTTTAGTGGTTGAAATGGTCCTATGGAACCCTCTATTGAGTGGCCTTCTTTATCATTGGCTATAGGAATCCTAACTTGTCAGAATGGTTTTCTCTTCCAAAAATAGTTTTCAAGACCTTTTTCTTAAACATGGCTTTCAAAAGTTCATTAAAAATAATTTTTCAAAAGTTATGATTATTATGTTGATTTTCAAAGTTCCTACTCTTTTCAAGATAAAAGGTTATAATGGTCCTAAGGTAACCTTCTTCGGAATGGTTTTCAAACATTAACTATATAAACCATATACTTGACTAGAGCCAATTTTCATGAAAATGGTCTTCAAAAGGGTTGTCTACCGAAATCCTTTACATAACATGATTTGTTTTCCAAAACTCTTTTCCAAAATCCATAAAACCACCTTTCTAAAACCTCTTCCTAACCATAAGCTAACCTAACCCTAGTTCAATCCACCCTAGGTTAACTTGACCCTCAGACAACCAAACCCTAGATTAACCTAACCTTAGTTAGTTAACCCTAGGTCATCCAAACCTTTGGTTAACCTAATCTTAGTTAATTAACCCTAAGTCATCCAAACCCTAGGTTAACCTAACCTTAGTTAGTTAATCCTAGTCCACCTTAATCCTAGGTTAACCTAACCCAAGTTAATTAAACTTAGATCAATCTAACCTACGTTAGTAAGCTTCAAGGTTCCAATTCAAAGACCCATTTTCAAACTAATATTTCAACTCAAAAACCATTTTCATAACATATTTTCAAAACATCCCGCTCTCTTAAAATTTCAAAAATCAACTCCAAAACATTTTCAAATATCCTTACACTCTATCTTCAAAAATGTCTTCCAAGAAGTTCTCTTAAACTTGTCTTGACAAAAATGGCTTGACACTTAACATTTTCCAAAACTTTCAAAAATGTTTTCAAGAACTCACATACCTATGGTGTTCCTACCCCTTTTATGGTTAGGGATTCTAAGGGAAGGTGATACATTAAGTACAACCTTCAATGTTGTCCTTATTTGGGTTCCAAAGCCCTAGATGTTTTCAAAAACCACTTTCAAAAGCTTTTCGAAGACAAGTTTATTAAAGCACTTCAAAACCCTACCTCCAAGGTTTCAAAAACAAGACTTCAAAACATTTTTAAAACTCTCTTGAGTTATTTCAAAGCACTTCTAAAACTTCCTCGAATCATTCCAAAAACATTTCAAAACACTTCAGAGTCCTATTTCAAAGGCATTTTTCTAAACTCTCAACTTCTTTTTTCCAAGGACTAAAAAGTGTCTTCCAATCTTCCTAAAGACCACAAAGCGTCTTCAAATATTGCAAACGCCCTAATGCACCTATTTTCCATCGGGCTCTTGCCCGAACTACGAATGACCTGATTTTCGCCAAATGAGATACATAGGCAACCTAAAATGGTACTGTCATAGCTCTTATTTCAACTTAAGTCCTTTTTTAAAACTCTCTATCAATTCAAGATCCTTGTTTTAAAATCCTTCAAAGCTTCCGTGTTTTCAAACATTTTTCCTCCAGACTTGCATCATGCATCATTCATTCAAAAAGTGATGACTAAACCCCGTTTTTAAGAATCTAAAGTGGATATTGAGTAGATAATGGTAACCAGTTATTATAGTGAATGAATGAAAGGGAGATTAGACATGTAGGTACTGAAAGAGCGGGATAGGGTGATGATCTTAGGATATCTTCCTTACACGTAACCAACCCCCGAACCATAGATTTCTGTTTTCGAATGACCAAAATGGAGTTATTTCTAAAAAAAGGGCTCAAAACTTTTCAAAGGTTGCTAAACAACCTATTTTCTAAAAAACCCTCTCGCAAGGAAGTTTTCCAAAACCTTTTTCTAAAACGCCAAGTTTAATCTTCAGATTATACTTAGCTTTAGGTGACCTAACTCACCTCAATCAAGTTAGGTGGCGACTCCTATTTTTCTAAAAAGCCCTTAGTTAAATCAATTTTTCAAACCTAGTCACACTTGTCTTCCTAAGAGGATGAGTTCTAATGATAGAGTTTTATGCTTTTTCCTGAGCCAAAAGGACTTGGTCAAAAATCGGGGCGCGACATCATAGGAGGATTGGGGACGAATTACTATTGGGCACTAAGTTCTTTTTCTGGATTAAGTTGTTTGCTTCCATAAGACAGTGAGAATGATGCCAATTCCAGATTGTAGAGTTTTAGCAAACCGGCCATTTCACCTTTTAACGGGTATGGTTCATTTCCTCCTCATCTTCAGAGAGGGTGTTAACTTCTAGAACTGATGTCGGCATACTGCTTGTTGCCTTTTAGCTACTGTTTGGTCCCATGGTGACATTTGCTCTAAAATAAGTTGAATAAAGGGGACTAAAGTTCTTTCATTGGTGATAGAAGATCGTGCTTCCTATGTCATGAATGATGGCCAATACTTCCGTCCTTTTGAATTAGTTGTGAAATGGTCACCCTTCTATATCATTAATTTCTTTACTGTACTAGAAGTCATTAAGTTGACGAAGTTGTATGTGAGCCTGGAATGGACATGAGTGAGTAATTTCAATGCTACCATCCAGCAATCAATTAGATCTTGGATATTATGTCAGAGGGTAAAACAGTCCTCTGTGTCATGCCTTAGAGTTTGCGAATGATAGGTGCATCTCTTGGTGAAGTCAAATCTTCTCGAGAGAGGCGAAGGCACTAGTTTGTGGGATAAAGGTGTAATCAACCCCATGGCCATCAAGTGCTCAAATGCTCGAGTCTATGAATATGCCAAGGCAGTATATATTCTCCTCTAATGGGGAAGGGTGTATCAAGTGAATAGCCATTTTTTGGAAGTCTGCATATTTGACCATTCTTCCTTCCATAGAACTGGTGGTGGTGGGGGCATCTCCACTTTAGACACTCTTGCAAAATAGAACAGATTATGTAGATTATGTTCAAAATAGGACCTACCACAATTTGAACATCAATTTCACCCATGAATCCCAATAGCCGCTTACTTATGTCTATATCTTCTGAAGGAAGTTTGCTTGTTGCCACCTGGTTTATCAGTTTTATCTGCTTTGAGTTCGTAAATTTGTAATAGAGAATAGATAGTTGCATGCATTCAAAGCATTGTAGGATTCAAATTTTTGGCTATTGTATTCTGAGATGTTTTGTTACTTTAACTCTAATATATTTACTTGTTGACTCGTTGAAGGAGTTCGTAGTGCCCACTGATACTTATCAAAATGCAAGGATCAGTTGCTTATTTATAGAATTCAACAAGCAACAGGAATTCCACCCCAACGCTAAATGTTTAGCAAAAAACTAATTTTAACATACAAATGAAAGTGATCATCAGTTGCTTATTTATAGATTTCAACAAGCAACAGGAATTCCACCTGAACGCTAAATGTTTAACAGAAAACTTATTTTAACATACAAACAAAAGAGACCAATCCTCCAGTAAAACATCATAACACTATCAAGCCTAAACTGGCTTTTTAAAACTCTAGTCAAGTCAAAGCAGTTGCTTCTGGCGCCCATAGGACCCACTTGAAGCCAAATGACCAAAATGCTTTTAGACACTCCATGTAGCTTTCCGAGATCAAGTGGTCTCCGAAACCAGTCGCTAATACCGTCAGAGTGACGAAAACCTTCACAAACTTTAAATGGTTCACTTTCGGTGCCTACTAGCCCACTAATGTAGAATGTTCATTATACCCCTTGGCATCAGCTAGCTTCCACTAAGATCAAGCAATCTCTAAAACCAATGCAAAAACCACCGCAATGGCAAAAACATTCACATACTATCAAGTCGTAGCAATGATGGAAACACGCACAAACATGTCGACATGGGTACGCTACAAACAACCCGATGTCACAAGATAGAAAGCGCCCCTTGGCCATGGCACGATTTTCAAAGAAAATAGAGACCTTCCAAGACCAACTCGTTACAACCGTCGGAATTATGGAAACACTCGTAAACCTAGGTCAACACCAACATCTGCTTGCCCGACACTGTAAAAAGTGACCATTCTGCCAAGGGGCATAATGGTCAAAACATGACATTTAACATGATATCCCAACCTTGGGTAAGTCCTAAGTGTCTAACCCAACCTAAGTGTATAACATGATACAGTCGGTTTCATATTAGGGTCTCCTTAGAGTTGGCATTTAACATGATATCCTAACTCTTTTTGGAAGTTGGGATAGGTTAGTGTCTTAGCATCGTCTTTGTAATACAAGTTGTGTCATAACCCCAAACCCACCCTTTGCAGATTAGGGATCATAATCGGCTAGTAGCTTAGCTACCAAAAACCAAACTAATCAAAATATTGATCATTTGTATATGAGTTTATAATTGTGAAAGAATAATAATAATAACATGTGCATACATCCCCATATCACAGCAAGTGCCTATGTCTTCATCAACTCATGCCATATAAGACAAGGTCATTAGACCTATTAGGCCTATTGCAAGGCTTTACATCCATATACATAGCATAGTTCTCCAAAAGTGCAATACAAGTTGGACACAGTTGAAAAAGGTAAAACATATAACTTCAACAAAATAGAACATAAGTCTCTAGCATCCCCTTAAATCATTTTCAGCAAAACAAGCCTTTAAGCATAGGCTCTCATCCTTGATTCCCTGAAAATATTAAGTAAAAGCATTAGTTAAAAGCATAGTGAATAATATAACAATTGAAGCATGAAAATACTAGACTTATTTTGAATATATCATAGGCATTCGTAATATAAGACACTAAGAATAGAAAGTATGATTTACAAGAGCGATGTCTTGAGCGCTAGAATGATGACTTTACCCTTGCTTCCTATTTGATTATTTGAACAAGGGAGCTTTGTGATCTGTATTACGCTTATTGAATGGAAGTAACCAGCCATGTGTCGCGCCCCAATTTTTTGCACTCTAGAAAACACACAAGTGAGAAAAACACGGTACTCTCTCGTTAAAGCTCATCCTCCTAGAAGGACGAATGCGACTAGGTTTAAATTAGAAATTGATTTGAATAAGGCTTTTGGAAAAAGTTTGGACTCGCCACCTAACTTTGTTAAGGTGAGTTAGGTCACCTAAAACTAAGTGCAATCCGAATATTTAACTTAAGATTTTTGAAAAGGTTTTGGAAAACTTCTTCAAGAGAGGGTTTTTGGAGAAAATATGTTGTTTGGCAACCTTTAGAAATATTTAAGTCCTTTTTGAAAAATAACTCTATTTTGGTCTTTAAAAACAATGATTCTAGGTTCGAAGGTTGGTTATGTATAGGGAAGATGCACTAGGCTATGATCCTATCCCGCTCTTGCAATACCTACATGTCTATTCACCCTAGTTTCACTCATTTAGAATATTCAATTATTTATTGTCTAATATTATCCACTTTCAAAAGAATTTTAGGAAGAAGTTTGATATAATGCATGATAAGCAAGTGCAAGAAAAAGATTTGATTTTGAAAATAGATTTAAAAAGAGGATTGGAAGCTTGAAAAAGGTTATAGAACTTAGAAACTTGAAAAAGGTTATGGCTACATCCATGAGGGTTGCCTACGTATCCCTTTGTTGGGAATCAGGTCAGTCGTAGTTCAAACTCGGAGTCCGATTGAAAATAGACTCTTTAAGGTTTTTGAAAAGTTTGATTTAGAACTTTGATTGCAAGATTGGAGATTGAACTTTGATTTGAAATCGAACTTGGAATTAAAATTGAACTTGGAATTGACTTTGATTTGAAATTGAACTTGAGGAGTAAAACTGGGACTTGATTTGGAAAGATTGAGTTAAGCTTTGAAAACATCTTGACTTAGATTGAAGTTTAAACACCATCTTAGTTTAGAAAAGAGTTTTAGAAAAGAGTGGAAGCTCCACAACTTTAGGGTTGGGGTTGAACTAGGGTTTTGATATCCTAGGACTTTGGTAACCTAAGCTTGAAGCATGCAATTGAAATAAAAAGCTTTGATTTAGACTCAAAAAGTTTGATTTTAGAATGTTTCGAATTAGGAAAGGTAGGATTTAGGAAAGATTAGAAACGATTTGTTTTAATTTAGAAACACTTAACTTGAAAAAACTTGTAAAGATTTGACTTGATTATTTGATTTGAAAGAATTTAGAAAGTTAGGGTTTAGAAAATATTGAATTTTGGAAAGCTTTGAATTACGAAAGTTTCAAAGTAATGAAGTTTCATTTTAGAAAAGTACCAAATTAAGAAAGTTTTATTTTAGGAAATTTTTCATTTTAAGAAAGAATTGATTTTGAAAAGATTTAAATTTGGAAAGTTTTGGAGGTTTGAAATTAAGAAAGGTTTGGAAGTTTGAAACTATGAAAGATTTGAAAATTTGAATTTAAAAAAGATTGAAATTGGGAAAGATTTGATAATTTTAAATTTAGAAAATTGAGATTTAGAAAGATTTGAAATTAGAAAAGATTGAATTAGAAAATAGGAATTAGGAAATATTTGATTCCTATTTCCTAAGTAGAAGATTATATTTTATTTCAAAAAATAGATGATTTGATTTTGTTTTCAAAATTAGAGCATTTGATTTGAGTTCCTAAATTTGGAAATTTTGATTTGATATGAAATTGGAAAGGTTGAGTTTTGAAAATCTTGAATTTGGAGATCTATGATTTGATGTAGAAAATAGAAAGTCATTACTTTAGGAAAGTAATTAGGGTTTCCTAATCATGGTTTCTAGGGTTTGACTTGGACTTCAAGACAAAGAATTTTCGGAAAGTAGATTTTTTGAAAAGTAATTTGGAAAGAGGTCTGAATATGGATTTTTGCAACTTTCTTAAATATCTTAATTTCTTAAAATGATTCTAACCATAAGAATATTAGAACCATTTTAGGGTTGTGATTTTGAAAACAAATAAGGTTGGAAATATGGACCATAATGATCACATAGAACACAACACTAACCATGGAATGGTTAGAATCACCTTAAGATTGTAATTTTAATAAAAACAATTTTAGGGTTTACACCCAAAATTTGGACTTTAATGGTCATATTGAATATAACACTTTCCTAAAACAATCCTAACCATGGCATGGGTAGAATCACTTTAGGATTGTGATTTGAAGACAAATTTGAAAGAAGAAGATTTTGAATACAAGTTTTGAAAGAGAATTTTGATGCAAGTTTGAAAATAATTTTGAAAGCAATTTTGAATGGAAGTATGAATATGATAACTGCAATGCAGTAAGGTCATGAATATACAAGGCTAGGCTTCACCACGTAATCAAGGGGGTCGAACCCACACCATCAAAGATTGAACTAGAAGAAAGCCCCTGGCACGTTGACTTTCAACAGTCTTTCTTAAGCATGAATTGAGGAGTCCCTTATTTCAAGCATGCAAGAAGAGAAGGTAGAAGATAGGGATTAAAATAAAAGAAAACCCAAGTGAGTTCAAAGGGAGAAGAGAGAGGGGGGATTATATAAAAGTAAATAGAAAAACAATCTCGTATTCTTCTTGCTTTGATTGCTTGATTTGCTTTGCTTTACTTGAATCTTGAGAGCTTTAAAGTTGTAGCACTTGAGTCTTCAATGGATGTTTTGAGGCTTGTGTTTGAGTATAAAGGGTGTATAGAAGTCAGGGTTTGAGTGTATAGAGGTCAAGGCTTGAAAAAGCATAAGAGAATTAGGGTTTGGAAAGACTTTGAGCTCTATTTTTAGAGAGACAGAATTTTTGGACTGAATTTGTGGACCCTTTTTACGCAGGGGGAGGGTTTGTATTTATAGACAATCAAAACAACCTTGGCGCCTGTTGCAGTAGCGCTAGGGCAAACTTTTCACTAGGGCCACTAAGAGTGGCACCAAGCCATTTATTGGCATAATGCCACTACTAGTGGCGCCAGCCACTTAGGAAAGTTTTAAGGCAGCAAAAAATATATCTTTTGACCTTTGGGATGCAAGACAAAAGATTTGGGTGCCTGTTCTAGTGACTACCATGTAATTTTTGGCTTAACTCCACTAGGAGTGACTCTGAAAGGCCCGGGAATAATTCGAAAGGCCGGGGATGGACAGGAACCTTAGAAAGAATGTCCCGGAAGTAACTAACTTAAGAAATAATGCTAGAATGTTTGAAAAGGTTGACCGGTCATATCAAGGGCAAAACAGTCAATTGAACCAGAGAAACATCGAAATCGACTCGGAGTAACCCGTGAGAAGACTTGAATGTTAAAAACACTATTGAGAGTGTTCCGAGGGGTTGCTGATTTGATACCCAGAGCCGGTGTGGTTCCGGAGGCAATCTGATGCTTGAGAGCAAAATGGTCAATTTAACCAAATAGTCTCAAAATTGATCCAGAATCAACTAGAAGGCACTTGGACGCACTGGATTGTTTTTGGGACGATCTTAAAAGGGTGAACTTACTGCTCTGAGAACTTAGGTACTTTTTCGAGAAGCGTGTCGAAAAGGCCCAAGAGGCAGTTTGGTCATTTTTCACCGGAGTGGGCTAGCAGGCATTGGTATTGACTTGGGTTTTAAGTGTTTCCATCACTTTGACGGTGTGTGACGAGTTAGGTTCCAAAGGTATCTTGTCCTTCGGTAAACGTGTCATAACCAAGAGGCGTGTTCAGTCTAGTGACATAGGGGTTTTGTTGGCAATTCCCAATGTCGACCTATTTGCTAGTGTTTTTGCCACTTTGACGGTTTTGATGTTTATGAGTGTTTTTGTCATGGTGACGGTGTGTGTTCATTCCAGAGACTACCTAATCTCGCGAAGCTGCTAGATGGTCTTATCGTCCAAGGAATCAACTTTCTCGAAAGATGTACTGAATAATGGACATTCTACATTGACAGGCTAGCAGGCGCCAAAAGTGAACCGTTCTACCGTCCCGGGGACTTAGGTTCCATCCCGGTCGACAGGTTTGAAGGGACTTACCGTTCTGAGGAGTTTTCTTAGTAAATGCACCGGACTGGATGGACTTACTGTCTAAGGGATCAACTTTCTCGAAAGACATGCTAGATTGAGTTTAATTGGTCTGGATTGGAATTGGAACTGGAATTGAGGTTGAAAATAAGGACTTACCATCTTTAGGAAGACGTGCCTACTGGACAGCGAGAACAATGACAATTCCAAATTATAGAGTTTTAGCAAACCGGCCATGATACCTTAGCCTTTTATTCTCCAAATTGATTACTAGAACTTTTTATTATCTATTATTTATTTTAATTTTTCTACCATGCTTTGGTTTGTTTCCTGTATAGAATGTCAAGTTCAGAGTTTTATCTTTTTTGATGTTCTGCTCGTAAGCTTACTAGTGTATCTTGTATTTTTATTTGTCTTAGGCATTGATAAATACAATTTTATTATTGTTATTGCTCTTATAAGTGTGTGGTCTGTGTGTTGCATTTGTTGGGCCATATGGGTTGTACTTGTACGTCACCTAGAAAATGCTATACAATATTGCATTGGAACTTCCTTAAATCACTTTGTTAGCGACTGTTTATCATTTCATTAGGTTTGGTGACAGATAACCAGCAAAGGTAATGATATTCCCTCTGTTCATATAGGCTCTGTTCTGGAGATTGAGATGTATGTTTATACTAACTTGGTCACTCAAACCCATTAAATTAAGTTTTCTATGTAATACCTGCTTAACTTTTTCATTATTCTATATACACAGTGACGAGCAAGAGGGAGAGAAACTGCATACTAGGATATACATATTAAAGAATACCTCACCTTTTCCTAAACAAGTACAAAGTCATAGTTTTGAAATAAATCTTTCTTTATTGCATCCAAATGTTGCTATGAATCTCCAAGAAGATAACCCTACATGTCGTTCAGAAACCTCATCAAATAGTGTAGTGAAAAACTCCTCTTTCCAGGCCATTGCTGAACAACCGGTATAATCCATGTTTGAAGTACATACCAAAGAGGAACCTTAAACTGTGTTAAGTGATGAGGTGAATACAGGAAGGAATGGATGACAGGATTATAACAGGTGCAAGTTCCATAATGTGTTTAGACCTCTTAGTTCCTCCCCCTAGAATTATTTGTTTACTTGAGGATTTAATCTCATGCAGATGTCGATGCGAGCCAATATGTTCATTTATTGACATTTTGTGCAGCACATGAGGATGTTGGTTCATTTTTATGCTACCATTGCTCCAATACAGTTTTTACTTGTTCATTATACTTATGAGACATATTCATGTAGACTAGTGGAATGTAATATACTGATGGAGTCAGGTTCTAATGGACAACCCGTTCATACAGCATCATAAGCTTGTTAGGACTCCTTGGACTCCATAAGCAGAAGCCATGTTGCTATTTTGCATAAGTATCTCCAGAGGCAAGGTTTTGGAATTATTGGGGCAAAGAATTGGTGAAACTATGTCTCCCTACCATGGACTAGTATTTCTTAAAAAAGCTTGCACGTGCGTGAAAAAAGCTACTACCAACTACATAAATTGTACATGTTCTCCTATGTTTGTAGGTGCCACTTCAAATAAACCTAACTTTCACTTGGAGATGCATATGCACAATCCGTTGGCAAACACCTCCATAAAATTTTTTAAGAGGGGGGGCGCGCTTGGTTTCAAAGTGAAATTTGGGTTGCTACTAGTACTTCTATACGCAAATTACAGATTTATATACTTCTTTGACTACCTTAGGTTTGAAGTTTGAAAGAACACTGCAAAGAATCAAAGATAGTTTTTGGTCAAAACTATGTTTATTCATTATTGTTGTTTTTCTAATTGATTGATTATGAGAGGAACATGAAGGACCATCTCATTGTAAGTTATAACTTGCAATAGTGGAATCTAAGGAAAGTGTTGACTCAAGGTTGATCCCCAAGTTGATTTTGATGATAACTAAACCTTATGTTATTTTACTAATGTATTTGCTTAGTGTGCAGATTAATAAAGATCATAATTTAGACTTAGAAGTTTAACTTTAAGTCTAATATATGTCAAAGTGAATACACAATAAGCTAAGATTAAGCTATGCACTCCAAGAGTCATGCAATGTACCAGAACAGAACATTGACGCCTATTCCAACTTCAAACAAATAATTTGCATTCGAAGAGATTGAAGGTGCTCAAATAAAGAATTCATCAAGTATGCATAGACTCAATAAAGTTGACTTGCACTCAAAAAGATTGAAGGTGTTCAAACGAAGACTTCATCAAAGTATGCAAAGATCAGTTGAAGATGATTTGATTGAAGAAGCGATTGAAGATATTCAAGAAGAGAATTCATCGAAATTGCATAATCCCTACAAAGAATCTAAGTGAAGATTTTATCTGGGATATAAAGACTCAATGAAGATGATATGTACTCAGAGAAAATGAAGGTGTTCAAGATAGACTTCATCAAGCTTATAGAAGTCTCATTGAAGTGATCTCAATGAAAGAAAGAGCTCGAAAATGAAAACAATAGCTCGGCAATGAAAGAAAAAGCTCGGCAATGAAAAAGAAAGATCGACAATAAAGAAAAAGAGCTCAGCATTGATACAGTGAAGCTCTGACAGTGTTGAAATCAAGAAAAGATGATTACCAAATGAAGAATTCAATCCAAATTGAATAGAGAACAATCTTGATGTATTAAAGACTTTGATTGGTCATCAAACCCCAAAGAGAAGACTCCTTGAAGATCTTATAGTTGTGTTGAAGTTGAACTTGATCATGAGAAGACAGAAACAAGATTTCTGGATAATGTGTCGATACATGAAAATGAAGAGTTGACACATGAAGACAGAAGCCGAGAATTTGAACACAGAATGATCAAGTGTCGACACATAGAGTTGATGTGTTGACACATGGAGACAGTGGATAACATCTGAAAAATGCAGACCAGATGTGTCGACATATGGAACCAAGTGTCGACACGTGGAACCAAGTGTCGACACCTGGGAGATAACGACTAATTTTTCTAACATTATAACTGACTGGACTTGCTTTAAATGAGCCCAACAACCTCGAACGGACGAAATCAATACAGGGGTTTATATACAAGCTTCCAATTGCATTTATACATAAGAGACACAAGAAAAATAAGTACCAATGACTGATTAAACTGAAAAATCTGAACATTCTTCTTGTCTTCATAGTGTGAGCTTTTATTATTCTATTCACTCTTGATAGAGAGTTTGTAATTCATTTGTATATCTTTATACACCTGTAAGTGAGAGTTTGAGAGTTCTCTTATAGAAGAAAAACTCCTGTAAGTTTGAGTACATCTTGGACAAAACCACTTGATAGCTGGAAGAACTTGGAAAAAAGTTCTTGTGTAAAAGTGAGCTGAGCACTTGGTCAATTAGCATCCATTTTGTAATTGGAGATTGCATAGTAGAGGAAGACTTCAAGGGAATCTTGGGATGAGGACGTAGATGACGAATTGTAGTTGAATCTCAGTAATTCTCAGTGTGCTTTCTATTACTCTGTTTTTATTCCTCTTTTGATTACATTGCACTATATATAAATTGATCACTGTTATATTGATTAGATTAATTTTAATTAATCTTAATTGCCATTAATTTTTGAAAAACCCGATTCACCCCCCTCTTAGGTTGCTTTTTGGGCCAACAGAAAGTAATAGACGAGGATAATAATAATAATAACAATACCCGAAACTCGGCCTATGCGGATTTATGGTACATGACTGGCTAATAGCAAGGCTACCCAATGCCGCATTATATAAATCGGTTGAACATCCGTGCATAATCATTTAAAATGATACATAATTGCAGAAATAAGATTTTACTTTATGAACGTAAAACAAAACGTGTGTCATACATAGCAGTGCCGTGCCTAATTTTCAAAACATAACATACTATAAAATGGGCCTATTGAAGACTACCATAGTTATAACATTGTAATATTACAAACATTACGGTCTAGCCCATATACACATTTGCATATCATAAGGCCCATGAGCCGCAGTCCAAATATCCACGTAAGCTAATACTTAGTGAATAACAATAATGAAGGAGCATAAAATACAATGGACTAACATTTTTATTTAATGTATATGACAATAGATAAACATATATGCATAGATGATATGAACCTAGAAACGTATAAGCGTAAGTTTGAAAACACATGTAGCATAGGCTTTCATATTGAAATATTATATCGTATCAAATCATGGTGTGGTAAAAGAGAGATGTAACAGAACATTGTATCGTAAACGTTATAACATTCGAACATAATATCATAGGAGTGAGACGCAAATTGTAACATGATCTCGTAAGACAAAATGTAACTTGTCATAAACATATCATAGCATGGTACTGTAAAACATATCATAATATCGTAATAAGGAGAGATACACCGTGACATTAATACTTGTGAAAACATATATAACTTATCATGAAGCATTTAAACAAATCATATTTCTCGTTCTAAAATATAAGTATGTTATGTTTTTACATCAGATCTAGGCTCTGCATTAGTAACCTTAAAGATCACACATAGGGCTCTTTAAGCCAATATCACAACTAGACACCGCATTAGTAACCTTAAAAGTCACAAATAAGGCTCTTTAGGCCAACATCAGAGCTAGGCTCTGCATTAGTAACATTAAAGGCCACACATAGGGCTTTTTAGGCTAATCATAGTAACCGTAAAGGTCACGCATAAGGCTCTTTAGGCAAGTCATGAGAGCTAGGCTCAGCCATTAAGAGCTATGCTCAATTCATTAGCAATATAGAGTGTTTTAGGCCAGTCATGAGAGATAAGCTCAGTTATTAAGAACTATGCTCAGTTCATTAGCAACATAGAGTTCTTTAAGCTAATCATGAGAGTTAGGCTCAGTCATTAAGAGTTGTGCTTAGTTCATTAGAAACATAAAGTACTTTAGGCTAATCATGAGAACTAGGCTCAGTCATTAAGAGTTATGTTCAGTTCATTAGCAACATAGAGTGCTTTAAGCAAATCATAAGAGCTAGGCTAAGTCATTAAGAGCTATGCTTAGTTCATTAGCAACATAAAATACTTTAAGCAAATCATAAGAGCTAGGCTAAGTCATTAAGAGCTATGCTTAGTTCATTAGCAACATAGAGTGCTTTAGATCAATCATGAGAGCTAGACTCAGTTAGTAAGAGCTATGTTCAGTTCACTAGCAACATAGAGTGCTTTAGGCCAATCATGAGAACTAGGCTTAGTTATTAAGAGCTATATTTAGTTCACTAGCAAGATAGAGTGTTTTAGGCCAATTATGAAAGCTAAGCTCAATCATTAAGAGCTATGCTCAATTCATTAGCAACATGAAGTACTTTAAGCTAATCATAAGAGTTAGGCTTAGTCATTAAGAGCTACGCTCAGTTCATTAGCAACATAGAGTGCTTTAGGCCAATCATAAGAGCTAGGCTCAATTATAGTAACCATAAATGTCACATATAGGCTTTTTAAGCCAATCATAAAGCTAAGCTCAATTATAGTAACCATATAGGTCACACATAAGCTCTTTAAGCCAAGGGACATTTCCCAACATGGTAATAGATTATTTCACGGCTCCTACCATAGAACCATCGTTGCTAGTATAGGGTCTTGCCACAAAAGACCTTGAGTTGGCATTGTACATTGGAAAACCTTGCATCTCTTTCATTTAAAGCATTCTAGTCCATGGGTTTTCATTTCATAACATAAGTAAAGTTGCATTTCGAAACGTTTACATATAATATAATCATTGATGCATAGAAATTATAGGAAAGAAATGCATGAAATATGATTGAACTTAAAGGCAAGGTAGTTGAACTTGCAAATAATAGGCAATGCAATTGAACTTGGAAACCTTTGGAAAATAATAGGATTTTACGCATGGTATATCGCTACTCACCTCAATTCTCAATATTAGGTCTAAACAAGAGTGTTTCTACACATAGAGTACATAGAAGAATCAAACACAAGACCCCGATGCAATGCAAGAACATAAAAGTTAAGGTTTGAAACATGAATCCCTAAACACCGATTCCTTCATTATATCTCATTCACATTAGAACAATGATTCTGTATTCTAGGTCAATTTCATTTGAAAAAAGGCTCAAATACCTTTAATTTGATAGGTCATGGGTCGAAAACACATTCTAAATAAAGAAGTTATGTCGAATAGAAAAGGGACTAAAATTCTAAAAAATAATATTACTGATAGAAATTTTTGGTCTACTTTAAATCTCAATATCTCGCATTCTACGAGTAATTAGGGTACAAACTTTATATGAGTAGAAAGCCTATGAGTCTACTTTCCAAGGCTTCAAACGATGCATTAATTCGAGTTTTTTAGAGCAAGTTTTGCCCATTTTACTAAAGAGTATCGAAGCTATAACCTGGGACCGCGCTAGATCGGGCTAGAGTGCGCGCTAGCACGCTCCAAACCAGATTACCTTGCTCTCAGGCGGGCTTGACCCCGCTCTAGAGCGCTCCTTCTGGCAGCAACACACGAAAATGGGTTTTCTCACCCCAAACTCAACCAAACATCTCCCAAACTTTCTCAATGCTTCTAGGGTTTAAAGATTGACCCAAGAAGATTACAATAACTCAAAATGGGGTAGAATGAACAAGCAAAACAAAGGGATCTAAGGTTTGAAATTCCAAACCCTAACATACACACATTTGGGGCTTTTCAAACCCCAACCCCAAATCTCACAATATGAGCTGTAAGCTCTCAAAATCTATGTAAATGGGACTTAAAGGAGTAACTAAAGACATCAATCCATATATATATATATACATATACACAACTATACATTTACAAGAGGTAAAGTTCTTACCTTTCTCCCAAGCTTCCCCAAACTCGATTGGCTCTCCAAGCTTCCTTCTTATAGATCTCCTTCTCTCTTGCCCCTCTCTTCCTTCTTCTTCTCTTCTTCTCCCTTCCTTCTCTCTTTTTACTATTCTCCCCAAGTAAAGTGTGTGTGTGTGTGTGTGTGTGTCTAAAAGACACCCATGGGAATTAATCCTATGTGTCGCGCACATAAGGCATATGCTACAATATGCATTACCATTGGTCATTTTGACCCAATAGCATATTAAAATAATACAGAATTTAGAAAATTCACATTAAATCAAATAATAGAGGTTTGGGATATTACAATAATAATGGCAGCATAACTTTCCAACTGATCTCAAATGTCAACAAAACGAGCATTAGGGTTATAATTGGTAATGTATTGACAGCACCTCTACTCTTAGTAGCACTAGTTTAACAAGGGCCACTGAAGCTAGCAAAATCATTTGTATTAATATATTATGTGATTCTTTTTTTTTCAAATGGAAACAAAAATAACTGTAGAAGAATGTTTTTCTAAACAAATTTTTTTATTGATCTCAAATGTTTGTAGTCCTTGTAATTTTATGACTTTTCATTTGCTAGCTTGCAGTCCTGTCCATATGTCTGAAATTGACTACTATACTACTCCCCCTTTTTTGTTGAAAGAAATAAAGAATCGCATAATATATTAATATAAATGATTTGCCCTTTTACATTAGCCTTCAAGGATTCACATCACCACACTCTCTAATCTGAAACACTACCTAACTGCACAATGCCAATTTCCAAGATTATTGTTTTAGATGAACTTATTAGATACCAAGACTTCATTAGGGAAACATTTATGAGCACTAGAACAAGAAACAAAAGCAATGGTATCAATTGGTAGCAAAACCACATGCTCAATTGCGACCCTATGGTTCTTTTCAATGGGCTCATTTAATGACTTAATTTTATGTTAACTTGTCATTTTACGAATTTACCAAAAATAAAATATATTTTTTTGAAAAATTACATGTTTAAATAATAATTGAAAATTTCAAAATAAAAAGATAGATTTCAATTTATTAGCATCTAGTTTTTATAAGTGATCCTCATCACCATAGAAATATCATTATTAAATGGTATCAATTCCTTTTTTATTTAAAATCTTATCATTACATATGTATATATATTATAGTATTATGTATGAGTATATATATTCTTATGTATTCTGAGCAGTAAGCAAGAGAATTTGAATGGTAGAACTTTTTTTTTTTTTAAAATATAGTTTTATATCATATTAAATGTAGCTGATAATTCAACAGCATTAATTGTTTTTCTATAGCCCTCCCTATCATATAAAATACGTGTAAAAATGGCAATATATTAATAGTTATAAAGTAAATAACAATTATGGTTGTGTGATTTTAGCTATTTATATATATTGTATAGATAAAGAGATTCTACAAGTTTTTAGTTATTCACGTGTATAAATTTCTAGTAATGAACTTTTTATTTCTAAGAAGGTGCTAAAAAAATTTTCTTATTAAACTTTACCTTTTTGTTACCTTATGAGGAATTTGAATGAGGTCTATTTCTGTTAATATAAAAAAAAATTGAAAATATTTTATGAATAAGGGGATTTCTTTTATAATTTTAATTATTTTTGAAGAGGAAAATACAACCAAGGAAATGCAAAACTAGGGCCGGCTCAAAACAATTTGTGGCCTAAGGTGATAATTTTAAATAAGGCCTTATATATATATATATATATTAATTTTAAATTATTGCAAAAAATTTTTAGTTAAATTGGTTATTGTTGAAATTAACTAGTTTGTTGGTTTTGGATTTTTTTATTAAAAAATATGTAGAAACTATATAAAATTTTACTATAACATATAAGGTTTTAGAAAATCTATGGAATTTAATATTATTTTGTAGAAATTATTTTATTAGGTATAACCAATGTTGTTGTTTCTTTCCAAAGTTAATTAATATAGGTAATTTTCGGCCTTCTTTTTATGGAGTTTTTTTTCCTCATCTGGACTAGGTTTTTTGTTCAAATAAATTATGGAATCTACATAGGGCCTTCATTATAACATGCAAAATATTTTAAAAAATTAGCGCCTTCAAAATTTTATTTATTTGTATAATTTTATTTATTAGTTAAACTGGAATTTTTTTTCTTCCTAAAAGGTGATTTTCGGCTTCTTTTTCTTATGAGCTTTCCCTTAGATAGGGGCCTTTTGAAAAAAAAGAAATATTGAGAATATATAAGACCTTTATTATAAAATATTTACTTTTTTAAATTTGGAGCCTTAAAATATCAGAGGTCTAAGACAACTGCCTCATCTGCCTAGTGGGTGAGGCGGCCCTATGCAAAACAAAGTGCTAACTATTATAAAAGCCCTCCATCAACTGCTGAAGATCAGCTGGAAGGTACAGTAGAGGGGGAGACATATTTAGATTGTACACTAGAATAAAGATGATCTAAATCCTCAAATGGGTTTCTACACCTATTGTTATGAATAACAAACCACACAAAAATAAAACTTTGCAAACTTACGATGAAAATACATATACTTTGTTGATTTAACAATGAAAATACAATCATTGCAAAACTCTAAATCAACTTATCAGTAACACCTAATAAATTATGGAATCTACAATCATTTCGATAACAATATTTTTCCAAAAGCATCTTTCTTATAAATGCCAAGCAATGCCAGGTTAAAGATGTTAGTCCAGGTGGCAACCCAAGAGGGGAGTGAATTGGGTTTAAACAATAATTCAATAAATAATTTCAGATTTAAAAAATTCTAACTAAATATTCAAACAAATATTAATCAACCAACAATATATTATGAATAAATGGAAATAATTCAAACTATAAAGTAAAAGAGATAAAGAGAAGAATATTACACCAAGATTTATTATAGTTCGACTTCAACTCCAAAGTCTACATCCACTCCCCAAAACTCCTTTCTTAAGATTTTTGTCCACTATATCCAAATCGTAGATACAGCCACTAGCCTTTTAACCCAGCCACTAGTCCTATACAGCTAGTTTTTTCTTAGATGCTAGTCACACCTTTAAGTACCCCATTTTTGCTCACTCAGCAATCTTCGGCATGACCGGATCCAGTTTCTAACATCACAACTCATAATAGCCCATACTGGGTCTTTCAAACTCTAATACAATCAACTGGTTGCTTTCCAAACCCGCAAGGCCCAATTGAAGCTAAAAAGGACCGTATTGCCCCCAGGCATTCCAGACAGCTTTCTGAGACTGGGTGGTCTCGGGAACTAACGCCATCTAGGTAGCTTTCCGAGATCGGGTGATCTCGGGGACCAACACCTTATCAAATTCCAGACGGTTCACTTCTGGCACCTGCTAGCCCGCCAATATAGAATGTCCATCATCCGATAGTTTTCTAAGATCCGGCGATCTCAAGAACCAACACCACCCTCCAGGTAGCTTTCTGATGTTAGGCGATCTTAAGAATCAACACCCCCCTACAGGTAGCTTTCTGAGACCGGGCGATCTTAGGGACCGGTCTCAGAAATAGCTTTCCAATATCGGGAATCAACACCTAGGTCAACACCGGCACCTACTAGCCCGACTCAGTGAAAAATGACCAAACCTGCCCCTTGGGCCTCTAGGCACGTCTTGAAAAAGTTTAAAATCCCTCAAGACGGTAAGTTTACCCTTTCAAAGTGTCCCTAGACAGTTAGGCATACTCAATATGGCATCCTGTCCAATACCAATCCAATTTCGATTCCATCCCGGTCAACTTTGGTTAAAATGACTATTTTACCCCTGGGCACCCCAACATAGTGCAAATCCCACCAAACAGCGAAAACATCTTTCTGGACTGTTCTCGAACAATCCAGTATGCTTAACACGCCATTCTAATTCATCCTGACCCTTTTTTACTAAGCTCGATGACAATGACCATTTTACCCCTAGCGGGCTGAGCACGTCCCGAAACTACACTGACTATAAGTATTGAATGGAAGATTTCATTATATACCCCTGTTTAACCCAAGGTGAGCCATGTGACTCTAAATATTTCAAACTCAATGAAAGTCCCCTGGAGTGTCTCACAGACGCTCCGCTAGGGTTATCTTTTCCTCCTGATTCTCGAGTTATAACGCACCGTCAAATAACTTGAGAAATGTGTAAATCAGGAAATTCTCAAAAGCATGTCCATTAGTCTTTCCATCAATACAACTTGGTTGAATAAAACGCTTCCCGAAGCCCCTGATTGGATAGCTCGAAAACCACCACTTTTAGTAACCCTTAGAGCATCTCACAGACGCTCTGCCAGGGTTATCTTTTCTCCAATTCCCTAATTATAACCCACCGTCAAACAACTTAAGAAATACGTAAATTAGGAAATTCTCAAAAATATTTCTAGAGCACTTTCCATCGGTACGACCCAATCGGAGAGATCATTTCCCAAAAGTCCTGATCACTTGGCCCAAAAACGACTACTTTTGAACATTTACGGAGTGTATCACAGACGCTCAGCAAAAGTGTGTTTTTGTGTACACTTCCCAAGATAATATCTCATTCTTCCGAACACCTTTCAAGCTCTCCGAAAATTTCAGGTTCATGAGAAACACTAAGAGAACGTCGTGGACACAACCAATTTGTCCAAATCCATCCCGAATTGCACAATTATCAAGGCAAAGTTTAAACTAACACTCCCAGTGGCAAAGTGTATGTTACATGTGCCTAGATTTTGATTAGATTAATCAAACTTTGCTTGCCCCTTAAGATTTAGCCAGTATAGAGCGTGCCACGTGGCATTCATTATGTGGAACAATACTGGCAAATGTAGCACATGCGCCATGGCAAAATTTTTCCAAGTGCATGTACTACATGCGCCAAGCCTCTCCAAATTGCCTATAAATACAGGCCTCCCCATTTGCATCTTCTAGAATGGAAAATAGCAGCGAAGCTCTACAGAAATATCATCTGAACCTCAAATTTCCATATACATCTCACCCTCCAAACACTTAGGTTAGATTCCACCTCCCTCTATCTCATACACTACACCTACAAAGCCCTCAATGCCATAGAAGATCCAATTCCAGCCCCTTCAAGCCTCTCTAAGGCCATTCAAGTTTAAGTTAAAGCATCCATGGAGGTTTGAAGGTGTTTGAAGGCAAAAGGTGGTATTCTCTTTTACATTTTTGTCATCCCCACTCTTCTCTTCTCTCTCCTAGCCTACTTAGACTATTCTCTATTTTAAACTCCCGTCTTCTACCCCCATTTCTTGCATACCTAAAACAAGAGAGTTCCTAGTTCATGCTTAGAGAAAACTAGTGAAAGCCACCATGTAGGGGGATCTATCACTAGCATGCTTTAAAATGGTACGGCCTTGGAGTACCTTGCAATTTGGTGTTACCTATAGCGTCGTATGAATTCATAACCCCCTTTGCATATAGTTACCATGTTCATGTATTACATGCTTGGCTCTATTTTTATGTCCATCATCATTTTGTAAAAATTTTCACCATCTTCATTTCTATGTCTTCTTCAAATTCCATATTCAAGTGTTTTCCTAAAAATGATTCTAAGAGTTGGTTCCTTGAAACCTAGATCAATTTCCATGTCTTAGAAAACCCCCCTTTAGGCCCCTTGACTTCATTTTATGTCCTTGCATTCCTTTGCATTTCATGTGGCACAAATTTGGTTTTCAAACCCTTCTCTTCTATATTGATTTTTGTAGAATCCACTCTCTTGAACCTTGTGGTTGAAATGGTCCCTTGGAACCCTCTCTTGAATGGCTTTTCCATCATCTTGACCATATAAACCCTAGTTCATCAGAATTGGTTTCTATACCCCAAAAAATGATTTTCAAAATAACCCCATTCAAGAAGGATTTTCAAATTTTCATTCTCTTCAATTTGTATAAAAATGATTTCTCAAAACTACCATTTTCATCTTTATTTTTAGAAATTTTGCTCTCTTGAATATGGTGATTGGAATGGTCCCATGGAGTCCTCTTAGGAGTGATTTCCTTCAAATCAACCATATGAACCCTTATTTATTAGAGTGGTTTTCAACATCTCAAAGCAGTTTTTCAAAATTCCTTTTCCAAAAAATAATTTTTAAAGGTTCATTCTCTTTAATTTTTCAATAAAAAAATTCTTCAAAATTATCTATTCAATATTGATTTTCACAAGTTTTACTCTCTTGAGTTAGTTGTTGAAATGGTTCCAAGGCAACCCTCTCTTAAGTGGTTTCTAAATATCAACCATATGAACCCAACGCTCACTAGAGTGGTTTTCACAAAATGATTTTCAAGACACTTCTTCAAGTTGTATGCATAAAGCTACCTTTTCCAAACTACTAAGTCAAAACCCTAGTTCGAAACCACCTTTCCAAAATCACTATGTCAAAATTCTAGTTCAAAACCACCTTCCAACCTTAGGTCAACTTGACCCTAGTTGTCCAATCTTAGTTCAATCAAACCCTAGGTTAATCTAACCTTAGTTAGTTAACCCTAGGTTACCTTAATCTTAGGTTAACCTAACCTTAATTAGTTAACCCTAGGTCACCTTAACTCGAAGTTAACCTAACCCAAGTTAGTTAACCCTAGGTTAACCCAACCTAGGTTAATAAGATTCAAAGTTGCAATTCAAAGACCCCTTTTCAAATAATCTTTCAACTCATTTCATAACATACTTTCAAAAACATCCTACTTTCTTAACATTTCAAAAATCAACTCCAAAACCTTTTCAAATTCCCCACACTCTCTCTTTAAAAATACTTCCAAGAAGTTCTCTTAAACTTGTCTCAACTAAAATATCTAGACACTTAACATTTTTCAAAAACTATTTTTAAAAATGTTTTCGAGAACTTACAATCCTAAGGTGTCTCTACCCCTTTTATAGTTAGGGATTTCAAGGGAGGGTGATACAATGAAATACAACCTTCAAGGTTATCCATATCAAGGTTTCAAAACATAAAGTGTTTTCAAAAACCCTTTTCAAAAATGATTTTCAAACATCACATTCTTGAAGCAACCCTAATCCTTCCATGGTTAAGATTGGTCAAGTATAAGTGAGATATTCAAGAATGGTTCTATAACACTAAAGTTTTAAAAAATCAAAAAGGAAGTTTCTTGCCCCCTTTTCCTAACTTGTTTTCAAAACTCATAGCCCCAAAGGATTTTAGTTCTTCAACGACTAACCTCTCAAATGTGATGAGACATTAAACATGTATTTCATAAGGTATTCAAAAACTACTTTCAAGAGCATTTCGAAGACAATTTCACAAGAGCACTTCCAACTCGAACTCTACCTCCAAAGTTTTCCAAACAAGACTTCAAAGCATTTCAAAACTCTCTTGAGTTAATTTCAAAAATATGTAAAATCATCTTCAATCCCAATTTCAAAAACATTTCAAACATCCCAAGACCTATTTCAAAAACATTTTTCTAAACTTCAAGTTCTCTTCTTCCAAAGATCACAAAGTGTCTTCAAACATTTCCAAAGACCTTAAATTGTCTTTAAAATTTTTCAATGGCCTCAATGTGCTTCTTTTCTTGGGCCCTTGCCCGAACTACGAATGACCTGATTCTCGCCAAATGAAATACGTAGGTAACCTAAAATAGTGCGGTCATAACCCTTATTTCAACCCAAGTTTCCTTTCCAAAATTTTCTATCCATTCAAGATTTCTATTATGAATCTCTTCAAAACTATTATATTTTTAAGCATTTTTTTTTTAAAATTTGCATCATGCATCATTCATCCAAAAAGTGATGACCAAACCTCATTTTCAAAATTCTAAAATGGATATTAAATGGATAATAGTAACCGGCTATTTAAGTGAATGAATTAAGGGTGATTAGACATATAGGCACCAAAAGGGCGGGGTAGGGTGATGATCTTATGATATCTTTCCTACACGTAACCAACCTCCAAACTATAGATTTTTGTTTTCAAAATACCAAAATGGGGTTATTTTCAAAAAGAGCTTAAAATTTTTCAAAGGTTGCCAAACAACCTATTTTTTTAAAAACCCTTTCTTATGGAAGTTTTTCATAACCTTTTTCAAAAACCCTAAGTTTAATCTTCGAATTATACTTAGTTTTAGGTGACCTAACTCACCTTAATCAAGTTAGGTGACGACTCCCAAACTTTTGCCAAAAAGCCCTTAAATCAAATAATGTTTTCAAGTTAAAACCTAGTTGCACTCATACTTCTAGGAGGATGAGTTCTAACGAGAGAGTACCGTGCTTTTTTCCGAGCCAAGAGGGCTTGGCCAAAAACTAGTGCGTGACAATATCCCTCCAACTAATTTTTACACAGTTGTTAATCACACCCAACCAAGTGATACCTCGCTCCAACTAGTTTTTGTACAGATGCTAATCACACCAAACCTCTAGCTATTTCTCCTGACTAGTCTCTCCCTTACAAGAAGAAACAACAAGAGTACAACCACTCTTGCTTACAAATAATTCTCTCAAAGAATAGATATGCCAATGAAGCTCTCAAAACAATACAAGATAAAATACAATAAAGCTCTCAAACACTTTGTAGGATGAATATCACTTTGAAGCACAATACTTGTTGTTCTTGTTGTTCACTTTCCTCCTCAAGTGTATCTCTATTTATGGATGAAGAATGATGCTTGATTTGTAGCTTCAAATCTATTTCTAGCTGTTTGAGAAAGTATTCAAGATCTCTTCCCGTTAAGTAAGCTGCTGCCAGACAGGATTTTGAATTTCAGATCAGATACATTCACTTTCACCTCAATTTTCTCCTTGATAACGTTAGAATTTGAATATGGATATAGAGAACGTTTAGACATGGAAGTCGGAATTTCATAACCTCAAGAATCAGATTGATCCAAAGGTCAGATCAAAAGTTATGATCAAAATACTCAAATTGTCTCCCAGTTGGCATATTTAAATTTCTACAGAGTTATCTTCATTTCCATCTCGATTTTCTCCCTTATAACGTTCAAATTTGAAAATGCCTATAAGATATGAAATGTAGATATGGATGTTATCTTTTCATTTTCTCAAAAATCAAAGCATTTCAAAATCAAAGTCAAAAGATGTGAGTGAAATACTCAGACTATCTCCCCGCTGTCATCTTTGAATTTTTACTGCACTAAGTCTTCTTTCACCTTTTGTTTCACCTAGATAACATTTAAATTTGAAAATTCATATAGCATATCAAATGTATATATGGATGTTAGCTTTTCATAGCTTCAAGAATCAGATCATTTAGACTTCTGGATCAAAAGATATGGTCAAATAATCATGACTATCTCTAAGCGGCCATTTTTTGAATTTCAAATCCAATAAGTCAATTTCCAGCTCATTTTCGTCACATAAAATGTTCTTATCATGAAAACTTCATGAAATACCATAATTAGACATTTGAGTCTTCTTTCTACTCAATACGAATCAGATCAATCCAACGGTTGGATCAGAAGTTATGGGCAGAATACTATGACTATATCATATGATATAGTTTCATTGAATTTTAACCTTAGAAGAAAATTATGTTCTCTAATTTTCTTCCTTGAATCAAGTTTCCTTAAAACATGATTCTCTTTCAAGTGTTTCATAATCCTGCAAAACTTTATTACACCAACTAAATCAAGGATTAAAAGCATTGAATATATTTAATCAAAAAAACATTTATAAATCAACGTAAGTTATCGTCAAAACCATATGTAAAATTCCATATGAATAAACTTAGGGTTAACAATCTCTCCCTTTTTAATGATGACAACCCTTGACTGATTTACCTCATAAAATCACTTCAAGTAAAACAAATGTTTTCATAAATATTTCAAGGTTAATGAAGAAGTAATAAAATAGAGAAATTTATAATCTAAACTCCCCCTCAACTAATGCTTGTTTTCTTTAAACTCATATATTATAGAATTTAATATCAATTAATATATTTCTCCTCCTTTGTTATCATAAAAAAATAATCATGAATAAAACTGATAAAATTTCATAAAATATAACGACACATATATTTTCTTTTGACATCCACAAAATATATTCAATATATATCATACATGCTAGACAAATTCAATTCAATACCAACGTGTTTTATAAATCACAACATTTTATATTTCTCCCTTTTCAATATCAAGGAATGCATGGAAAAAAAATATGTAATCAAGTATATATCACAAATCAAGTATAAGTAAATTTATACGTATAACTTTCAAAACATTTCAAAGCATGTCACAATTTTTTTTTGTTTTAAGATTCATTTTCATATAACATCAATAGAGTAACATACCTCATCTTCTTCTTTTACCATTAAGCATAGGTTGACAACTTCATTGTCACTTTCTCCCCAAGCCGCTACCATGGCTTTCTTTTTGTCCTTCTTTTTTAATCTTTTGAGTTAAGGACAATTGAGTTTAATATGGCCTGATTTTTTTTAATTCGTAGCAAATAATTAGATCATTTTTGTTACTTTCCTCTTTGGTTCCATCTTTCTTTGAAATTTTTTGCTCAGCTTGCATTCTCTTTTATAAAAATCTTTTGAATTTTTTTGTGATCACAATGAGCTCCTCATCTTCATTGCTAGTTTCTCCACCATCACAAATATCATCATTTTTACTAGATGATTTTAAGGCAAGATCTTTCTTTCTTTTTCTTTCATCTTCATCACCATTCATGGTAAGCTCATGAGTCATGAGTGAATCCAAGAGCTCATTCATGATAAGCTTTGTAATGTCTTTGGCTTCTTGTATGGCGGTGACTTTCGGCTCCCAATTCTTTGGTAGACACCTAAGAATCTTTTCTCATCAATTCAACATTAATATAAAATTTGCCAAGATATTTTAAAGTATTTATAATATCAGTGAATCTAGTAAACATATCAAAAATTGACTTATCATTATACATTTTAAACAATTCATATTTATGAACAAGCATACTAATCTTAGATTCTTTGACTTGGTTGGTCCCCTAATGTGTGACTTCCAATATATCCCAAATAACTTTAGACGATTCACAAGTAGATATACAATTAAATTCATTTGCATCAAGAGTACAATAAAGAACATTCATAGCTCTAGCATCTAATTGAACACTTTTCATATCACTAGCATTACATTCACTTTCTAGTTTGAGCATATTTTTCCCTTCTACAATCTTGGTTGGTATACAAGGACCACTAACGATGACCTTCCATAATTCATAGTCTACTGCTTGAATATATACTATCATTCTAGCCTTCGAGTAGTTGTAATTAGTGTCATTAAATAAAGGTGGTCTAGTAGTTGATTGACCTTCAGTAAGGGTAGTACTAAAAATGGTTGCCATAATTTACCCTAAGATGGTTAAGTCTACTATAAGAGCCTAGGCTCTGATACCAAGGTTAAGATCAAGCACTTACTATTGCACCAAAAGCAATTGCTATTAGCCAAGGGGCAACTTTATTTCCTTACACATTAGCAACATGAAGCCTCGCACTAAGTGGCAGGTGGGCATGAGGGTCTGTGCCACGGGTTAGCCAGTCACATACTCCACGTGGGTCCCCCATAAGAGCCAACCGAGTCAAAGGTCGATTGTTGGCCCCCATAAAGCCAACAAAAAGCTCTAAATCACGTAAGTCCAACCCTCCTTGAGTTAAAAAGGCAAACACAAGGAAGTCCCTCTCTTCCAACAAATCCCTGCCTATATTCCTCCCATCCATAAAAATTAAAGTAATAGAAGATAATGTGTAAAACACAAAAGGGCTTTAAAAGAAGAACAAATAAATGGAAATGGCTGAGAGACTAACTAGAAATCAAGAATTACAAACTTAGAATCACATGAAATTTGGTAGTCAGCTTGTAAACATGATGGAGTTCAAAAATCATAGTGAATTATAGACCCTGCAAGTTTTTTTTGCCCTAATTCGATCATTTAGGCTTCAATTTTTTTTTTGTTATTTTAGGAAATGTTATTTTGGTTATATATCTATCCAGATGTAACACCCCAAATTATTGAATTTCATCTTATGCATATTATTTTATAATTATATTTCTCATAATAGGTTAAATACCTACTTTTTATGACAAAAATGTCAAGTTAATTAATTGAGATGCTTAATTGTTTTAGTTAGTATTAGTTGTATTTGATATACTTATGTGAACTTAATTAAGACTTGTTGTGATTAATTACGGTTAAGTGTAGTTAGCTGATAAGTGAGATTAATTAGCTTTAACTTTAATTAGTTAGTCTTAACTTTACCCAATTAGTGGAAAACTAACCCACCCTATGTTGCATGAGAGGTTGCACGTGAGAATACCACCTCACAAACTCCTTGTATATACTACGGATATGTGTCCCACTATTGCATGTCTTCCTTACCTAGAATAGGGACATGTGTCCCACTATTGCATGTATTCTTGCAAATGCAAGACTTGTATCTATAGCTCATAATGTATGCAAGGGAGAGAGAGAGAGAGAGATTTAGTGTAGATCCTTAGAATTTGAAGTGTCTGACATGTGGAAAAGTGGAGGAAAATAAGAAGAAAAGCTAAGGAAATTCAAGAAAAATTCATTCAACACTTGAATCAAGGTAGGAATCAACATTATATATTCTTTTTCATGAAATTAGTTAGGTAACATAGACTCTAGGGCACTTGGATGTTCTACAATTGAGCATTTGAGCTCAAGAACACGAAACCCAAGTTATGAGACTTAGAAATCCACTTTTTATGAAATTAACTTAATAGAATCCTCTTTAAATGTTTATATTTTGATGTTTGAAGCCTTATTTGAGACCTTAGAACCACATTCAAGACCTTATGAAGCTTAGAATGCTTTTGGATAGTTAAGGGAAATTAAAACTCTATTTTCGGATACACTGTTTCTCAGACCAGAATAACATGCCAGTGAGTGCCCCAGTATCATGCAACAACGCGGTCATTATTCACAACTTGGACCAAAATCAGAATGGAGTGCCAGTGAGTGCACCTGTAGCGCGCACTAGTGCGATCACTATTCACAAACTTGGACCCAAAACCAGAGTAGGGGTGCCAGTAGTGCGCACAGGTGCAGTCACCCTACTCTTAAATTTTACACTCCTTGTTACTTGGAATTAGGAACTTTTATGCAATGTCTTGTTTATTTAACTTCAATGCATATTTTATTCGTGTAGGATTACTAGATGTAAGAGGGGATTCAAATACTTAAGAGAACTTTAAGGTGAGTAACAGAGTACTTAGAGTAACTATATTGTATTGTATATACAAATGCTCTTCTTTACTACAAGCTTGCACAATTGAAATGTTTTCAATACAAATGTTTTATCTATGGTAACTTTCAAGTATAATTATTATGTTTTGATGATAAGCTTTGTAACTCTCATACAATATAAATTTGTGGCCTTAATGATATGAATGGATTTGGAATATACATTTAAAGCTAATATGTGTCATTCTCGAGAATCCTACAATAGGGGATGACAAATAAGCCAAAAGAGTCCTACACCAGGAAATGTCAAATAAGCTGGAAGCATGATATAATATTATAGAGGAGACGTCCCCAGGGTGGCCATTGACTGTCTGCTCCTAGATATCTATGTCTTGGAAGATGGATGAAAGTCCCACCTCAAGACGTACCAGTAGTGGATGCGAGCTCCTAGGGAATTTACCTAAAGAAAGAGGTAAATTACTTTTGTTACAAAGTAATGGGCATATTATACATAGTTTATCATGTTGATGAAAAGACGAAGGTTTCGATATGATAAAAGCTATGAATAATCTTTCCTTTAAAGTTATAAATATTTTTACATTACCTTCTTTAAGAGTGTGATACATAAGCATCAAGGATTTATTTTAACTTTATATAATATAATGTTGATGATGTACTCAAATAATGTGCATGGTATGTTCATGCTTTGATTGCTTTATTATTCACTAGACTTTTAGCTCATGATTTTACTTAACAATTTCAGGAACTGAAGACTTATGACCATTGCATACTTTTGCTGACTTTGTCGAAGATGCTTGCTATGGATAATTTGTGAAATCATGCCATGATTTCCTATGAGATGTCTATTGCGTCTCCTTAGAGGTGACTGTCATATTTTGCTAATAATGTACTTCATGTATTATTGTTGAGTTATGTGATGACTTCCTTGTAATATGTTTGGAGATAAGTTATGTATATTACATATCGCCATGGGGTGGCCCAAGTTGTAATTATTTGATTTAATGCCATGTTACAATATATGTTTAGTAGGGACTTAGGCACTTGCTCTCAATGAATGCACTATTACTTCTACTTTTATATGTAAAACTTCCACTATTTTCTTATCAAACGATTATAAGGCAAAGGTGATCAGCCTCTTTGATTTGTTTGGCCTTTGATAGCTACGCTACTAGACTATTATAATCCTTAATCCGCATAGGGTGGGTTTTAGGTCATGACACCAAAAGATTTTGATTTTGTCTAGATTTGTTTTACAATGTTCCTTTACTTCTCTATCCAAATTTAGGTTTAACTCAAATTGCCATTTGTAGTTTTTTTTTTTTTTTTTTTTTTTGTATTTTCTTAATTTTAACCTTAGATTCAATTAGGATTTTGAGTATTGTTTTCTATAAATTAATATGTAAGGACTCCATCCCAATTTTGATGAAAAATAAGATTATTAAAAGAGTTCTATTGTTTTTCTCCAACTTTTAGTATTTTGTATGAATTAACCATTGTTGATGCCTATATTTCTGAGATTCCATGTGAATCAATAGGTCTATACAATAGTTAACTATTTATCCCTTGTTCTTATTTTCTTACGCACTTCCCTGCATCAGAAATAGTACTTAACTAGAATACATTGCTAGAACTTTTCAAGCCTAAATTTTACTAAGAGTTTTCTACTCCAGTTCCTGAAAAATCTCTGCCATTTTAGGTGTGAAATTTAGGATAGAACCCACATATTTTTCAAGCTTATCAAACAAAATTATCAAAGATGGGCACAACTATCCGTCTATCCTCATCTATCATGTTAGGCTTAAGAACAAACTAGATTACAAAATAATCTCTTGCCCTTGCTTAGGCATAATATGTACACTTAATACCCATTGTAACATCCAACCATCTTTCAATATTTCATTTTTTATGCAAAAAATAAATAAAAAAAGGAAAAAGAAAAAAGAAAAAAGAAAAAAGAAGAAGAACACAATCATCCTCGAAAAGCATATGTAAAATCGAAAGGGAATGGTGACAACCAAAATACCCCTACATCTTCTATAACTTGCTAGGAGCTCAAACTGTAAGGCGGATCAAACTCACTTAGATACATACAGAAGCACACTCATGATCCATATGTAGTGGTGGCTCCAGGATTTCTTTCAATGTAGTCGTTTGGTATTTAAATTTTACAGAATTAGATTAATTATATATTTATCAAATATTGTAATAGGCTATACAATTACACCATTTTGAACGACTATATGTTGAGATATTAATTTAGAATTTTAATGTAAAAAAGATAAGAGTTTCAATTTGTTGACCTTTATTTTTTATGGATGAAGATACAAATATTAAGAACTCTTTCTCTATTGATTTATTAAATCTATCCCTTCTTCTTATTTGCTTTTCCTTATTTGAAATCTTCTTTTGTGTATATTATAGCTATGCATGTATTTGTTTTATATATAGATAACCAACAAGTTAAAAAATTGGATGATTGAGGCTTTTATTTTTTGTTTAAAATATTTTTCATTACATTGATAATTCTACGTCATTATATTTTTTTCATAGCCCACTCTCATATGAATGGCCCTACCGTGTGGTAGCGTGAGACTATAAAAGAACACAAAATAGGCGTGAAATTAATAATTTTTTATATTAGTAGATAAAGACTAGATCATAATTTTTTAATGTATCCATATAAAGAGAATGTAGTACTAAAATTTTACTATGTCATTGCACAAGTTCCTAGAAATATATATATATATATATTTACAAGGTGCTCAAATTTTATTTTATTTTTGAAACATGACCCTCTTCTTTATGTTGTAAGACATATCAGTGGGGTTAAATTATATAAATACTAAATGTCATTGAAAATATTACATTAACAAAAAAAAAATTTTAAATTTCAGTGAGTATTGACCCCACAATGTGTAACATGGAGCCACCCATGGTCCACATGCATACACTAAAGAGAAAAATATACTCAGAGAATTTGCATAATTTAACGTCTCTTATGCTTACAACAACAGGTAAGAGAGAAATTCACTATAAACTAAGAGGTTACATGTCTAGAACTATCCAAAAAATATCTGATATCGATACTAATACCCAAGTCTTGAAGCAATCCCTGCTCCTTCTAGTGTCTGGAGCCCTCAACGTCTTTCTAGTCTCTTAGGCAACAAGTCAAAAATAGAATTCTTACTAGTTCTCTAGTTGTATGTGAACCCAATAATTTTAGTTCTCATACAATTAAAAAATTCTTATACATTTTGTATCCCCTAGCAGATACACAACCCAATCCAAATAAATGTAAAACTAAATAATGGACCCAGCATAACACAAGACACACCCAACACAAAAGAGGCAGATAAAATCTTAGTGCAAAGGATAAAAAAATATGATGCTAAAGGGATCGCCCTGTCAAATCCTCATAAAAAAATGAAAAAGAAAAATGAAAGAGGAAATGTTGATTATTAATCAAACAGACAAAAAGAACAATAGTATTCTACATCCCTATAAAGTTTAAAATTTTGTAATAGTCAAATCTTGTGTATTTATTATTGATTCACATTTTCTTGACTTTGCAATCAAGCAAGTCACAAACACACCTCAATTTCAAAACAAACCCGACACAGTCCTAGCCACTTGGTTGTCTATGTTTTATGGGTTCTTTACCTAACAACATATATTTTAATACTTATTTATTTAATAAGAATAAGTTTTAACTTATTTAAATAGCATTAGTTAGACGTAATTAACAGTGACACTTTTATCAAAAGAGTTATTAGTAATGATGCTTTTAATGTATGTTTTGTATTTCAAAATTTGTTTCAAAACATGAATAAAAAATTTTAAATGAACATATATAATCTCGATAAAAATACTTTTAGTATTCGCATTGTTAGTACTAACTTCTCTAGATACTCACTAAAAATGTTAACTTTCTAAATCTCAAGATTGAGGCAAAGAAAATGAGTATGATTGAGATTCTATTACTACACAAGTAAAAGAGATCAGAAAAAGGAGAGTTTGATAAACACTCTCTACATCAACGCTGAAAGTTTCTATTTTCTATGATTGGAGCAAGAGAAGTAGTTCATTCCAGATTCTCTTTGTAATATATAAATATATATATATATATATATATACACTTATGTTCTTTATCTTGTATTCAACAAATGACATTTTATATTATTCATGATTAGAGCATAAAGAAGAGTTCAATTAAAATTGTGTCTCTTTAATATATAAATATACGTACATAGATATACTTATCCTCTTGATCCTATATTCAACCAAAAAACTCTTTTGAATATGAGATTCAAAATGTCCCGCTAAAAGCGTTTTTAAGCATTGTTAGTAAAAATGCTTTTAGTTCCTAGCTTTTTTTGTTCCCTCAAACATCAAAATAGTAGTCATCCCCTAACAAGGGGCCCTGTAGCCATATAGGGGGTAAATAACCAAACAACAACCCTTACCTAAAACACCCTTACTTGATAACACATTTGTCGCATTATTCTGGACCTTGTGCATAAAACTATAAGAACATACTTTGAATTTACATTGGAGTTATTGAATATCATGTATTACAACTACTATCTCTTGAGCTATTGCTCGTTGGCCATTAAGAATTGAAATAACAATACGAGAATTCCCTTCAAAAATTGAAGCATTAATTCCTGCTTTTAGTCTTAATTTCATACATTTTCTTGCAATTAGTGCTTCCATAACTAAAGCACTACAACTTTTAAAAGCTAAAGCTATTCAAGCTCCCAGAAATATATTATTATTGGTTTAAATAATTTTAATTTCTTACCGTTATCATCCTCTGTAATCATATATATTTTTTTGGTAAGTTGTGTCGTGATAACTATGATACATACCATTTATTTTCACTTTATAATAAAATTTACTCGTTATCAGATTCTTTGATATTAGATATCGTAAAAATATAAATTTAATAATTATATCATGAGTTTGTCAAGAGAAATAATAAAGAAAGACAAATAAATTTACTCATACGTATTTTGTCGAGTTATCAAATAAAAAAATATTTTAGGGGTGAAAATAAATAGCCTAAAAACAAAGCTGTGTGCCGTTAGATCAAATTCCGCACCCTCTCTCAACCGTTGGATTAAAAAGAGCCATTAGGTCAAAGAAACAAGGCAATCAACGCTCCCATTATCACCGCCGCTCTGTCTCGTCATCTCAGTTAACCTACCTCCGTTTCATCCTCTCTCTCTCTCTCTCTCTCTCTCTCTCTCGCTCTCTCTCTCTAACACACACACACACGCACACACACACACCACAACATCTCACCATTGCATGACCATGGCAGCGCACATCTTTTTCTCATCCGAAGCACAGCGTTAGACCTACCGACCGACATGGCACCCAAAAACAATATGGGTGACGACGTCCTACAGATCAATGCCTGAACATTGGCCACGCCCTTTTCTTCCCTTCAACCCAATCAATCGTTTTCTCTCTCTACTCTCCCTCTCCCTCTGTATCTAGACACCCATAAACCCAACGAACTAGCCACACCCGAAACCACCGTCTTCAGTCGTGGAAACCCCATACCCAAAGTGATTGTGGTTGTGGAAGGTTGGAGGTAGACAAAAAGAGAAGCGTGTTTGTGTGTTGTACGAAGAAGCAGTGGGTTCGACAGAGGAACGATAGGGTGGAGAGATGGGGAGAGAAAGAGGCAGGACCAGAGAAAGGGGCGTCTACTATTGAACCACTGCAAACAAAACTTGTAAAAATTCACTCATTCAAGGACTGCTTAGCACGCAGGTATAAACTCTCTTTCACTTATTCAAGGACTGTTTTTATTTTGGATCAATTCACTTGGGGTTTTCTTTTTCAAGTCCCAATATTTGGAAATTATGTGGTCAATGTGGTTCATTTCTTTTATTGGATTATAAGGGGTGAATGTTTCCTCTTTAGGAGAGGTGTTTCTCAACGCCGCCGCTGCTACTGGGAAGTCGAGGTGGTGGTCTCTGGGGTCTCCGATGAGGCCACTTTCAGAAACGAAACGGTCGTCGCCTCAGGCTAAAGCTGTTCTCTTCCATGTCATTCACAAAGGCCTGCCGGCGACCCTGGGTCAGAGCCAAACATGTTCACGTCAGAGGCTTTTGAACTGGGTGATGTGAATTGTTAATTCCTTTTTCTAGTTCTTGGTGGGTTTGAATTGAATTACAAGTTCATGTTAGTGGATGTTTGTTTTCCAAGAATTGCCTCTTACTCTTTCTGCGCTTCTCATTTTTATTTTTTCTTTCGAAATCTTTTGTATGTACTTTATATGGGGTTCAATATTTAATCATCTTGTGGGTCTTTTCCATCTGTTTGTGAAAATTCAAGCCAACCCAAATCGTTGTTTTTTTAATTTTTTATATGGAACCATTTTTCTGTAAAACCTGATTTTCTTGGACCTTTTAGTTAGCAAGTTGAAAGCATCTTGAATTAAGCATGTTTAGTTTTTATTCAGGTTGGGCCGATCATCTGGACTTTTCTTGATGAATGTTGAGTGAAATCTTTATTATCTAACCTTCCAAAAAAGAAATCGTTATTCTCTTGACACATTCTTGATTTATTTTGTTGTTGATCGCTGCTCCTGATATACCCTTTGCTTTGGCTTGACATTTGACAGTAGTTGAACTCTCTGGTCAAACTCGTATTGTCTGATTAACAGGCCACCAACTTAAAATATTAAGGTAAATATTGAGTGAATGCATCATTTTCTTCATATCCCTTACAGTTATTATACCTTTTTTCTTTTTTAGCAAAATAAGTTGACCTCTAATAAATGTTCAAATTGATTCTTCTAGTTCTTCTATTATACATTTATGTTTTGTAGTTTAGAGTTACTTCGGTCAAAATCTGTCAACTATCTAGGACTCAAGTAGGGGTTGTTTGTCAGCTAGAATGTGCACCCGCGGCCATGTTATTTTGGTTTTGGTTTTTTTTTTTTTTTTTGCTCTGAGTTAATTTTAATTTTATATATATCAAATAGTATTGGAATACAGCCTTTTGTGATTTCTTAAACGCCGACGTGTCATCATTGTTGTATTGTTGGGCATATAAGGCCTAGGCATAGCATGCTTAGAAAGACTTCCGATTCATTCATGTATACATACCCTAGGAAGCCTAATAAATTGCATAATCAGATTAGGGTCATTTTAAAACATTTGAATAAACTGACATCTAGACCTATGACCCATGTGAATAATGTTTTGGGTTAGAAAATCTGATTTAGAGACCTTAAATACCCCTAAAACTTCTGTAGGGGTTGAGCTTTCTAAATAAGGTCGACATAGCATAGGAAGTTATTGGATTCTTATTCATTAGACCTATTGTTATAATCATATTTTTTTTATTTTGATATTAAAAAAAATACAAAAAGATTTTTTGTGGTTATGCATATTGGATAAGTTCATAGCATTTATGCCTAATTTCATATGTTGAAAATAATGCTAATTGTGTTAGTTTAGAACTAGTGTGCATAATTAAGATTTAATTCTTTACTCTTAGTTTTGAGTAATGGTTTTCATGATTATACACCTAGTGCTCACTGTACACACTTGGTGCGATTGACTTGATTGAAACATGTATGTGTGTTTTATTAGTTTGAATTATTCTCATGTTCTAAGAGAAAGTCGCATACTAGATTGACCAAAAATCATGTTTCTCCATCTCCTTCATTATTCCCTCATGCTTGTGGTGAAAAAAAAAAAAAAAAAAAAAAAAAAAAAAGAAAAAAAAAAAAAAAAAAAGAAAAAAAAATGCATGATGGAAAAGGGCTACCTATGAGTATGTGTGAAAGCCACTATGGATGTATATCAAAATATGCACCCTCTGGGTAAAATCGTAGAAAGGGCTACCATATTCAATAGTGTGAAAGCCACCACGTGATTGCAAGAACAAAAGAAAAATCTTACTCAAAAAAGAAGAATTATGAATGTGGTTGGCATTATCAAATTGAGGGAAGCTTCCATTGAATATCTTATAAACATGATTGGTTTGACTTCTAGTAGTGTGATTTGATCTGGAATTTGGATAATCTTATTAATATTCATTACTACTATTGTTTATAATCAAGTTTCGTATTTGCAAGTTCACCGCATACACGCACTTGGTTATTTTTATGAATATCGTATCTTGAGATAAAGAGCCTAGAATTTCATGTTAGTTCATGCATCGAGTTCAATTAACCTATGAACATTATTTGATTCATATGATCTTGTGCATAGATACTATTGAGGCTATGATAATTTGCATAACCACACCTTATTTTTTATTTTTTAGTGTGCTTTAGGATCTCTCATTCATATTTTTTATTCATTCCTTGGATATCTTCTTTTTTTTTTTTCTTTCAATGGTCCCAGGGATTTTTTGGGTAATCCGCTCCCATGCTGTACCTTAGCTCGGCTAAATAGGCTCAATGATCTCTTTATTCGTGCATCTTGATTATCCTATTGTCATTAAAATAAATTTGATTGGATCTTGTTTGTGAATTCATAACAAAAAGGGGGAGAATAAATATAGGGACTAAATTATAAGGTTTGAATTGTACTAAAGGGAGAGAGATGATGTATGCATGTGAGGGGGAGAATATTTTTTTAGAGAGAGATTTTTACGTAGAGGATTAATGCTAGGCGGTAGAGGTTGTTATAGATTCTCCCCCATAACAGTGGTTGTGCCTAGGGTTTATTTTTGTATGATTTTCTACTAATTCTAATCCTAACATAGACATTTAATTATAGGTTTTTATATTATTGTTATTCAGGATAAGAACACTTTATTTCCAATTGTTCCCTTTCGAACTGCATTTCTTTTGAGAACAGTTGTTTCTTGTGCACTATATAAATCCCAGAAAACTACAAGCCGTTGAATGTTTCCATAGCTTCAGCTACTATGTTCTATTGTCCTTGGGGCAAAGATTGCCTTCAGTGGAGGCATTCTTAGCTCCATTTTTATCTGTGAGTCAACTCTTATCCAAACACGCATTGCTATTTCAAACAAGCTTGTCAAATCCTTTTCCAATAAGACATTAGTGTTTCAATGCAAAAGTTTCCAATTTTTTATATGTCCTTCTCTTTGAATATCTTCATGAGTCAGGCTATACCTTTGCTTTGCCCGCCAACTGCTAAATTGTGCTTAAAGAACTTTAATGTTTGGTTGTATCTATCAAAGATTTTATTAGATTAGTGCATGCCATCAATTCAGTTATAGCTTTAAACTCAATATTGTATGATTTTGCACATTTTCAAGATCTGGATTGGGAGATATCGATGATTTTTTATGTATTTCCTTTGCAAGAACAGGTTAAACTTTTGATGAAGCAGTTGCAGAGAAACAAATTGTTCATTGATCAAAGGGATCAAGCTGTGAGAATTAGGCTTGGGGTTTGTCAAAGAGTTTGACATTGGGATGGTACCAGACTGTATGGAGCTTTGAGCTCTTTTCCTGGAAATATTGGGGATTCAGGATGCAGAAAGTAACAGAAGTGAGATTGAGTTTCTTGAAGAGTTAAATGTAATCATGAGGACTCACCTGGTATTGCAGATTTTTATTTTTTGGATCTGAAAATGATGAAGGAATGATAAAGTTTGAGCATCACAAGAAACGGAGAAAGGTTTTGTTTTCTGAAGAGATTGCAGAGACCTTTGTTACAATTCCAGAAATCTTCTGCTGTCAATTTCAGTGGATTTTATGCAAGACCCAGTGGCGGTTTTAACAGCACAAACCTGTGGTTCAACTTCGATTTCTCAATGGATCAAAAGAGAGAATTTTTCCCGCCCAAAGACTGGGCAATTGCTTGTCCATATCTGTCTTGTTTCAAACAGTGACGTCCGCAGTCTAGTTTCCCTGTGTTGCATTGCTCATGGAATATCCTTTGACCCAACAGACAGCGCAGAAACTTTCCCACCTGTTTCTTCTACCAGGGCTGTGATGAAGCCAACACGGCTAAATAACTCTATCCTAGCTACCGGGGAAGGGGAGAGGAGAACAGAGGTAACCATCAAACTATAGAACCTCACCTCAAACAAAGGCCCTCGGAAGAGCCTGAAGTAGAGAAACCTACAAATAACAGAATACCTGCCAAAAGCTTCACCTCGGTAAACCTTTGGAATACAGATCGTCGAGCCGCCGACAACTCCCATGGTTCCCAGTGTACATTTCTGAAGTAGAGACAATCCTCCTCCTTCAGAAACTACTTTCATCTCCTAACTCTTACACAAAAGAATTCTGTAAATGCAATATGCACTTTTTCAGCACACTACAGGAATAAGAGTCTCGTTCTGGAGGAGGAAGGGTGCTTGGAAATCGTTGAGGTTCTAAGATATGGGTATACTGAAGTTGCAATGGAAAATGCTACGGCTATACTGTTAAGCCTTTGTGCAGGGGCTTTGGTCTAGAGAATCTGGACGAAATGGGTAACTATGTTTTTTTGCCCTCAAACTTTTCCCTAAATTAATTGGGTAAGAAAAAGAAAAAGGTCGCATAACAAAAAAAAAATGGACCACAATGTAAATTGCTTATAAAAGGGAAGTTTTGTTATCTTGAATTTTTTGGGCCTTTGTTCTATACTAAATGTAATAGGGCTTTTTAAACTATGTAAACCCTTTTTGGGTTGAATTTGTACCATATATATTGGGGTTTTAGGGGCCATGGTCCCCCTTGGTCTTAACATAGCTTCATCCAGGTGTGCAGTTCATGAATATGACGGAAGAATCACAGGCAAAGAAGTGGCTGCACCAGCACTGATATGGTTGTTGAAGGAGGGGATGCCAAGAGAAAAGGAGGTATCTGTAACTACACTACGCATTTGTGGCTGATAATGTTGATAATTGTAGGCTTTGCAGCAAAATGATGCATTGTGCTCGAAACTCTGCTGTATGCCGATACAGAGCAGGCCCTGGCAGGAGACAGCATCACTTATGCCAGGTAGCTCACTCTCTTTTTGTCTTTTTTACTTTTTGTCTCTGTTCAAATGCTTAACATCTTTTGTTATAATTAAGTTTAGGAAAGAAAAAACTACAGAAAGTGAAACTGATACAAACACCATGTGTTTGGAGCAAAGTGCTTCTGTTTGATTTCTAGCTATTTCCCTTGTTTCGCATCTCCTACAATACTTGCATCTTTGCTAGGGTAATTTCTTTGTACTTTTCTTTGTTTATTCTACATCCTTTTTGTTTTTTGTTTTTGCTCAATTCCATATAGAATTTTCAATGGGGTTGAGATGGTAAATATTTAGAGATGGTTTAAATTGATCTCACTTAGTTTGGTATATGGGTTTCAGGGAACTGCTTCCCTATTCATTTATTTTGAGTGTGATGTAGCATCCTTGTGTGTACCGCATTATAGATTGATACCATTGTCAGAGCATTTCAAACTAGTCTAAATCTAAGAGCCTTCAAAATGTTTATAAGCAGCAGTTGGTTGTAATTCTTGTCTTGGTGGTCAGCTTTCAAATTTTCTATAATACTTATGTCTTTGTATTACTAGATTAGCAGACTCTGAAACATTGCCTCCTTTGAGCCTCCCAGAGGATTTCTTGTGTTCTTGCCCTTCATAGCCTGAATGATGCAGTTTTTTTTATGCTTAGGATGTAATATGTATATTGACTTCTTGATTAGGTTGTTTATGAGTGGTAGTCTTGATCAGTTGATGTAGGATGCACAAAAAATTGCTCCTACATGCTTTGGTACTACAAAAATTGTCGACGCCGGATGGAAGCACCTTCTTGGCTTCTGAAGTTCCCACGCTTCCTGTTTTCTGTCTCGATCATTATTGTCTAAGAAGGAAAAATGGTGGGTTGAGGCTTGGTCTTGAAGGTTTATTCTTTTCTGTTTGAACGTGACTCACCCAGTTAATAGCATTTTTATGTTGTTTCTTTGTCTCTATTTTCTCTTCGTTTTATTATGCTGACATGAGTATAATTCCTTAGCCCCACTGAGGAGACGCTCTTTCATGGTGGTGCTCAAAAAGAAAACGATTCAGTAGAGAAAATCCAATTCTTTCAGACTGGTGGTGTCGGTTGTAAGAACTTTTCCAATAGAGTTTGTGCCACTCGAGAGAAAGATCTACACAACACAATCCGAATGGGGTTTTGATATATCCTTCAGAATATGCATTTATTTTTATGCTTAGGATGTAATATATATATATTGACCTCTTGATTAGCTTGTCTATGAGTGGTAGTCTTGATCAGTTGCATAAAAAAATTGCTCCTACTTGCTTTGGTACTAGACTATGTAAAATAATAGAGCCTCTAATGATTTCATATAGTAGGAGTAAATTATGCAAGGCGCGTAGGGTTACGAATTTAATATGTGCAATTGGCTAGAATTGGTGGGGTGTTTGGCCACCAGAATTTTAGGAAAAACTCCGATGGAATTTCTGCACGGCAACCATTCATGGATTTTGGAGTTGTGTAAAGGGACTACGGGGTGGTGAACAGTCAAGGTTGGCCTCTAGGTTGAAAATGAATGAATTACAGGCTAATTAAAGTTTCAAGTGAAGAATTCTTCTTAAAAATTACTAAGAAAAAATAATAAAAAGACATATAGAAGAATTGAAGAGGAGGAAGTTTTAGGAATCTCTTGTAACACCCAGTACATATCACACCTTGGGATAGGCTTGCATTAAACTATATATTCCAAGAGGGCATAGAAAAAGCTTGTGATAATTCTATAATGTGAATTTTGTCGAGTCATTGGAGTACATTCATAAATTTATGTAAATATATGTAGGCTGTTGGATTCTCCTGTATACCATGTCGACATTGTAGTTGCTTCTTTTGGACACCGCACTCAAGTCGCTACCAGTTTCATTCATGCAAAACATAATATTTGCAAAATTGAACAATTTTTCTGGTCTTCTTTGTTAACTTGGGGGCTTGTCTTTATCACAGAAATGAATGAAATATTTTATCCTTGTCTTTCAAAGCGCGGTTTTGTACTCATAAATCTTGTCCTTTTTCTCATTCAAGTTGATTAAGCCCTTAGTTTCCATGTATCTAGTTATAGGATTTTTATAAATATGAGTAGGTTCTTGTAAACTTTATGAACTTGTCTTAGAAATCTCCCATAAGGATGTTAATTATGTATTGTGGAATATGAATTCTCTCTCTCTCTCTCTGTGTCTCTCTCCGGGTCTGAGTATTGTGTTGTTGTGGGTGTGATTTGATGAACTTGCATGGGTTTTCTTCAGTTTTATTGAATTTCTATGTATTTTTGGGAAGCATGCATGCCAGCACATATTAGTTTCTGGGAAAGTATGGTAAATGCTTATTCCTAAAGTCTTCCATTTGGATTTCTTTGAGTTGAGAGTTCATATTGAGGAGTCATGTGGACATCAAGTGACAGGTAGACCTTTGCAGTTTTCCTTTGTCACAATCACGAATCACCTTGCCATTGTTATTAAAGAAAATCCATATATTCTCTTGCTCAGGGGCATTGCTTGGTGCAATGCTGAAAGCCTGGCCTGCCAAGCATGAGAACATTGGACTTGAGTATAAGAGTAGCCACTTTGCACATTTAAGGCAAAATATGTCTGTATCCATATCCAGTCTTATCACCTCCCAGCATCCGGATTAACGGGGACCAAATGGGTGATGTCCTCATGTCCCGTTCTCTTATCAAACAACGGGATAGCTTTTGAAAAGTTGTGTATATGGCAGAATGGTTATTCATGCCTCAGAAAAATAGTAGTAAGATGATCATGGTCTTAGGTCCTGATTTTTTCTGCTGCTATTATAGTTGTAAGTACACCAACGTTTTTGTGAATAGCTAAATAGCAAAATAGCTAGCTTTAGTCTTTGTCACTTGGTAGCAAAGTAGTAGTCAAGTAGCCTTCTTATTTCAGTGGCTTCATTTCATTAAAATATAAAACTCATGTTTTCACACTTTAATTAATCCTAGCTCCTCATGATCAAATTCTGGTTTCTTCGATTGTTTAGATGCATATTTTACTCTGGCTAACACATTGGTTGAGATTGGGATTTTGTGGGGGCTTGCAGGTGCAGGTTTTAGTCCTCTTGATTGAGGCAACAAGAACCCATCGGAAGGGTCTACCCCAACCTTCCTTCATCAGCCTAATAGTCAATACTTCATAAGCTGGTTAGTCGACTGCTTTCTTGTTATACTATAGTCTTTTAACTCCCACTCTAGACCCACAGTTTCCAAATCCATTTCATCAGGTAGTTGAGAGCAAAGCATTTCACCTACTGTTATACTATATGAATCTAAAAAGACTAGTGACAAAGGAAGTATCCCCACACCATACATGATGCCAAAACTTAACCCTCCAACTGTTATCATCACAAGTCTTACTTCATTGAGGGAAAAAAAAAAAAACCCATCCTTTTTTAATCTCTTTCCATAAGCCGACACCAAGTGTACTGTTTCTCTACTAGATATTATTGTAATGCATGCTAGTGTCTTGCTCTCACTGCATCTTAATATGTCGTCCTTTTTTTTTCCCTGGGTAAAGGTGGTAGAAACATAGTTGAATGTGATTGATGCTTTTGTGCATCACTTCTATAATTAGGAACATGGGATAAAATTAAATTGGTTGGAGTGACTGGACTTATATTCAATGGCCTTAAAATATGATATCAGTCTAATAGGTTTGGTTGGAGTGGGAATCATTTTGGAAGCAATATCGTTTATTTTCCTCATCTTAGTGGCTCTTTCTTAGATTGTTCCCATTCACTGTTTGTTCCAGTTTGGAGATGAAAGGTCTAAAGAAATTATTGCAATTTGAAATTTTAGTTTCTTTTAGATGTGTGCCCTGTGCCTATTTTCTTTACTAAATTCTTACTAAAGCAGATGTCTTGAATGTGGCATGGGTGGCAGTCTGCTGCACTGTGATATCTGCTTTCATCGATATCATCTTCAGTGTCTTAATCCTTCCCTGGATGTATTTAATGTTTACATAATGACAACTTTTATGAATTATATTGATGTCATATGCCTTTGAAGCAGATTCATGGTGGAAAATGTCTTTGTACTGGTTGGTCAAATCCGAAAATCAAGCAGGCTGAAGATTGAAGACTCCGATACTAGAAAAATAACACTTTATTCTGACACCCTTCTGATGGGGAGTCCTGATGAAGGTAGCTCCTGGGATAGCAAAATTGGGTCGTTTTCAACAGATTTACCTGAAGAAAAGTCCATTTACTACCAGGTAGGCTCGTCTTCATATGTAGACGCTGGCTTTGGATGTGATGATAGATAGATGCACAGGGGGGGAGGTTATTTACTCAATCAGCAGAGATGAATATTTATTAGCTTAAAATCCTCTTTTGAAAGAATATGCAGCTGGTTGCATGGGTTTATCTGTGATGGAAAAATTAAGTTCTGGAACTCTTTAAAGATAAGCCCAGTTGCATATGTGGCAGTGCACTTACAGAATCCAAGTTAACCACCTCCAAGAAGAAAAAGGATATGGTATATTTCTTGTTCGTGTGAAGCAGCAAGTTGTAAACTCTGCTTTGTTGATCTCGCTCAAAATCAAGAAAAAGTATGTTTGCTTCTTTCAAGTGACTTAGCATCTTCAATTCACCTTCAAATATAAATATTTGAAGTTGAAGGTAAGTTTCAAATTTTGTCCTCCTCATGTAGGGTTAAATAATTATGTGAGATTTTTGTACTAATCATTTTTATTAATGTATTATTTTACTATTTAAATACTATTTTAATAAATATTTAATTTAAACATTCAGTTAATTTATTATTTTTACTTTGTTAAATATTTATTTAATTTGAGATTTTTTTATATGTAAAATAAATAAATTAAAAAAATATATTTTATTAATTATTTATTGATTTTAATCGTGATAATTTTAGTAGCTTTAGCGAGGGGCAGGCTTACTTCCTTCCTTATTGGTACTTGTAATTATTTTTACTTTGTTAAATATTTATTTAATTTGTAATTTTTTTATATGTAAAATAAATAAATTATTTATATTTTACTTCCGTTTATTTATCTTAAAACTATTATTTATATATGAAATTTAAAAAAATTCTCATGATCGTTTTAGTCGTGATAGCTGATAGCTTTTAGCAACGATGAAGGTGGGTGGGTTTGAATTATAATTCTCATGACCTTAATACCGTACTTATAATTTTAATTATTCAAGTTTTTTTCATTAGTTTTTTATTGTACTTAAATTTTTGTTAAATGTAATTTAATTTGCAAGATCATTTAGTTTTTTACAATTTAGATTAAAATAAATAATTATATTTTATTCAATTAATTATGAAATTTAAATTTGCAATTAATTTTATTTTTTACTTTGTTAAATATTTATTTAATTTGAGATTTGAAATAAATAAATTATTTATATTTAACTTGCATTTTATTACTTTTTTTTTTTAAATAATTTTAGTCACTTTAGCCACTTTAGCCAACTTTTTTTTTACTTTGTTAAATATTTATTTAATTTAAGATTTTTTATATGTGAAATAAATAAATTATTTTAAATTATTTTGAAAAAAATGATTTTCCAAATAGATATAAGTACAAGTACTTTAATTTGTAATGGGTTTTTTTAATGTAATTTACAATTTATTATTTAGTTTATTAAATAATTTAATTTTAATTAAATATTTAGATTAAAAAAATGTAGGATGGTAGAATTTTGAAGGTTAGAGTTGGTTGGAGAGTGGTTGGAGAGAGGCCTTTATTTGCTTGGAAAAAAAGCCTTTTTATGTTAGGCATTTTAAAAGCATTAATAAGCATTATTTTAAAATATTTAAATATAAATATTTTTTTAAAAATTTTTTGATTTTAAAATTTTAGTGAAATTTAATGTCAAAAATTTTTTTTAACTTTGTTAAATATTTATTTAATTTGAAATTTTTTATATGTGGAATTAATTATGGTAAATTGAATATAATTTTTATTGATTATTTATTTTTATTAAGAAGGATTTTGGATTTTTTTTGAAATGTAATTTAAAATGAATAAATTTTTTGAGAGAGAATTAAATAATTTTTTAAATAAAATTTGATTATTTCCAATCTAATTAATTTCATTTAGCCATTTTTTTATTATTTTTATAAAAAATTCATTTATTTTTTTATTTTTTTTTTATTAAATTTTTAATTATTAATTTATTTTTAGTACTTTAATTTTTGTTAAATGTATTTCTTTTAATTTTAAATTCTTTTATTCGTTGAAAAAAACTTTAATTATTTTAATTAATTTTAATTTTTTGGTTAAATATATTTCAATTTTAATAATTTAATAAGTTTTTTTAATGTAAATAATTTTAAATTTTTTTTACTAATTATTGTTTTTGTTAAAAATATTTTTATTTAGTTTTTAAAAATTTAAATTTTAATTTTTTTTAAAATAAAAAATTTATTAGTATATTTTTTTTATTTTTGATTATTTATTTTTTAAAAAAAATTTACCGTACTTGTAATTTTTTTTATAAAATTTTTTAAAATTTCAAATTAATTTTTTTTTTTTATTTGGTTAAATTTTTTTTATATTTTACTTTTTTTATTTATTTTCCTTTTTTAAATATTTATTTTAAAAAAAAAATTATTTATATTTTACTTAAAAAATTCTTTGATCGTTGAAGGTTGAATTGGTTATGGAAACTTTAATTTAATTATCTAAGTTTCATTTGATTTTAAAATTTGGTAAATAAATAATTAATTTGTTAAAAAAATTTTGAATAATTTATTTAAACTTTTTTAATCATAATTTCTAAATAATTACATATTTTTTAATTATTTTTAAATATTATTTTATTTTTTTATTTTTTTATTTTTTTATTTTAATAAAATGAAATTTTGAAATTAATTTTTACTTTATTTTATTGATTATTTTTTTTATTTTTTTTTAATTTCACCGTACTTGAAATAATTTTAATTTTACTTAAAAAATTTTTATAAAAAATGAATTAATTGAAATTTAAGGTTCTTGAGAAAATTTAAAAATCTTTTTTTTTTATTTGGGTGTTTTTAATGTAATTTAATTTGGGATAAATTTTTTTAATTTAAAATTTCAAATAATTTATGTGGAATAAATAAATTGTTTGTACTTTATTTTTTTACTTTGTTTTTATTTATCGTGAAACTATTATTTAATTTTTTAAATATTTTTTAATTTTTTTTGAATTCAATTTTTATTTATTATATTGAAAAAAAAAGTACTGATAGTTTTTTTTTGATAGATTATTTTTTAACAAAAAGTGGATGAACAAAAAAAGATAGATTTAAAGAAATCATTTTTTTTATTTTAATTGTTTTAATTGTTTAAATTTAAGAATGCTTATTTTTTCAAACTATTTTTTTTTGAATGCATTAAAATATTTTTTTGACTTTTTTTATTATTGAAAAAAAAATTTATTTTTATGTAACTAAAAAAATTGTTTTTTATTTTATAATTTTATTTATTTTTTATTTTAAAAATAATTATTTTAATTAAATATTACATTTTTTTTTTTTTTTAATTGGTTAAATTTTAATTTTTTAAATATTTTAGAATATCATTAAATTTTTATTTTTTTTATTTATGAAAAAATTACATTATTTGAAAAAAAATATTTTTTAATTTTATTTAATGTATTTATTATATATAAAAATTTGTATGAAGGAGCACTTTTTTTTTATTTGATTTTTAGTTAAAGTTTTGAAAAATTAAAAAAAATATTTATTTTTTTTACTTTTTTAAATTTTTTTTAATTTTAATTTTTTTAAAAAATAAATAATTTAATTTTAAAATAGGAGCACAATATCATTTAATGAATTAATTTGAAATTTTAAGTAATTCTTTTTTTTTATTTTTTTAAAAAAAAAAAAAAATTATTTATATTTTTTAAAAAAAAATGATTTTGTATAGTCAAGTATTATTTACTATTTTTAATAAATATTTAATTTAAAATTTGGTTTATAATAATTAATTCATATGTGGAATAAATAAATTGTTTGTTAATTACTTTAATTTTTTTAAATTTATATTCATTTTTGTAAATTTTTTTTTTAGTAAATTTAATTTAATTTTAATTATTTAATCATAAATAATTTTAAAAAAATTGTAATATGAACTTCAATTAAGTTTAATTGGTTAAATAAAAAAAAAATTGTTTTTTTTTGAAAAAAAAAATTTAAATTTATGATTTTTTTTTGATTAAAATTTTTTATTAAAAAAAATTTTTTAGTTTATTGAAAAAATTATTTTTAATTTTTAAATAAAGTAATTTTTTAGAATCGAACAAAGAGGGAAGATAGAATGGCCATGTTAATTGTTTTTTAATCATTCAATTTTTTTATTTTCATTGGCGCAAATAACTTCAAGCCATTAACTTTAAAAATCATTTTTAAAATATTTAAAATAAGTTTTAAATATATTTATTAAACTTAATTTTTAATTTAAAAAAACATTATTTAATGTCTACTTTGGGGCAATGTCAAAAAAAAAATTTTAAAGCTAATTTTTCTGAAAAAAATTATATTCATTTTTATTTTATAATTTTAAAATGTTTAATTTTTTTTTAATTTAATTTAATTTTAAAAATTAATTAAGCATTATAAATAATTAATAATTTTACAATATTGCAAATATTTTAAAAATTCTTTTTCAAATATTTATTTAAAAAATTATTTTTTAAAATTCAATTAATTAAAAATCAATAATTTTTTTTTTTTTTTTAATTTTTTTAAATGATATATTCATAACACATTTTTTTTGTTTTAATTTGAAAATTTTATCATTATTTTATTTAAATAAAAAAAAACTTCAAATTAAGTAAAAAAAAAATTATAAGTTTTTTTAGAAAATTTTTTTTAATTATTTAATATTAGTTTTAATGAATATAAAATCGAAAAAAAAATGTAATTTAACCAAATAAAAATTTTTTTTAAAATAAAAACTTAGTATTAAAAAATGAAAATAATTAAATTAAATTAAAAAAAAAAACTTAATTAAAAAAAAATGAAATTACATATAAAAATAATTTAAAAAAAATTTTTTAAAAACATTCACTTCTAATTTATATCTGTTTTTATTTATATCTTAATTAAATAAAATTAGCAAAAAAAAATATATAAAAAATATTTAATTACTTTTTTTTTTTTTTTTAAAAAAAAAACCTTTGTCTAAAAAAATAATCATATTTTTATAATTTATAATTATTTATTATTTATTTAATAAAAAAAATTATATAATAAAAAAAACTAAATTAATATTATAAATTAACAAATTAAATTACATATAAAAAAAAAAAAATTACCCTAATGAAATCATAATAAACAAAAAAAAAATTAAATTTCAATAAATGTAATTTTTTCAAAATAAAATAATCAATAAAATAAAAAATTATTAAATAAATTATAATTAATAAAAAAGCATTAAAATATAATATAATAAATTTAAAAATGCAAAAAAAAATATCACAAAAATCAAAAAAAAAATAAAAAAAATGTTAAAATTAAATAATGAGATAAAATATAAATAAAAATTAAGTTTTTTATAAAAAAACCACATTTAAAAAAACAGAATCAAATCAAAAGTGACTATGTTTTCAGAAAAAAAATTTTTTAAATTTTTAAAAAAAATAGACATTTAATAAAAAATTCAGATTTTCAGATCTTTTGCTGTGGCTTGAAGTTATTTGCGCCAATGAAAATGAAAAAAATGATTGAACATGGTCAGTGTTGGATCAAAAAGGTGGTATAAGTTAGCTTTTTGCTATCTATCTTCCCTCTTTATTCTTCCCTAGTGCAAATTTTCTAAACTAGCCATGTTAAAAAAACTGATCAGTCACCTTTTTTTTTCAACAATTACGTGCCAACTTAATTGAAGTTCATATTAAAATCAAAAAAAAATTATAGTACAAACAAATAAAAAAATTAAAAATAAAAAAAAAATTATTAAAAATAAACAAATTAAATTATAAAAAAAAAAATTAATTAAAAAAAAATAATTTAACAAAAAAAAATAAAATACAAACAATTTATTTATTAATTAAATAAAAAATTAAAAAAAAACTAAAAAAAAAAAATGAATTAATTAAAGTTTTAAATTAAATATTTATTAAAAATAGTAAATAATCTTGATTAGTACAAAAATTTGAAAAATAGTGAAATGAAAAATAAAAAATATTAATTCAAATAATAAAAAAAATCTTAAATAAAAATTTCTCAAAAATTATATATTGTGCTCCCATTACAAACTAATAAAATATATTTAACAAAATTAAAATTACAAGTAGTAATAAGGTTGCTCCTTCATACAGTTTCAAAAAATAAAATTATTTATTTCATATATAAAAAAAAAATTTTAAATTAAATAAATAATTTAACAATTGTGATTACAATTTGAAGATATTTTGAAAGTTTTGGGAGAAGGGTCTTTAAAAAAATTTAAAAAAATCTTTTCATTTTACTATTCTGGTCAAAATCTTTGTAATAAAATATTTAATTTAAAAAAAAAATTAATTTATTTTTTAACTTAGTTAAATATTTATTTAATTAATTTGAGATTATTTATTGTACTTTAATTTTTGTTAAATGTATTTCATTAATTTTTTTAATAGGTTTTTTAAATAATTTAATTTGCAAAAAAATAGATACAATTTAGTTTAAAAAATATTAAATAATTTCAATTTAGATTAAAATTTGGTAATAAATAGACATATGAATTTAAAAAAAAAAAAAACACCAAAATAAAGATGAATGGATTAATAATTATTTGGCATGTAAAAGTAGGACATATTAATTTGGCACGATTTAAATACTATTTTTTTTAATAAATATTTAATTTAAATGTTCAGTTAAATTTATTTCTTTTACTTAGATAAAATTTAAAAAAATTTTTATATATATGAAATAAATAAATTATTTATATTTTATTTTGTAAATAAAAAAAATTATTTTAGAGGAGCATATTTTTCCTTATTACTTTGTAATTTTAAATTATCTCATTTTATTTTATTAGTTTGTAATGGATTTTTTAAATATAATTTAAAAAATTATTTAATTTAAAAATTTTAATTAATTTATTATTTTTACTTTTTTAAATATTTATTTAATAATAAAAAAAAAAAATTATTTATATTTTACTTAAAAAATTCTCACGATCTTTTATTAATTATTTATTCAATTTAAAATTTTTTATATGTGGAATAAATAAATTAATTTATATTTTACTTTTTTATTTAGTTTGTACTATTATTTATATATAAAATTAAAAAAAAATTATTTTATTGATTATTTATTTATTGAAAAAAAATACTCGTGATTCTCAAAGGTGGATCATCATGATAATTTTTTTTTACTTATTACTTGTAATTTAATTAAAATATAAAAAAATAAATAATTATATTTTTAATAAAATGAAGGTTAAATTAAAGCTTGCTCACTGGTTTGCATTAATTATGTGAGATTTTTGTATTAATTATTTTTTTTTAATAAATTATTTTTGTTTTTTTTATTTATTTTATTGATTATTTATTTTAGTTGTGGTAATTTTATACTTGTAATTTTAATTATCTAAGTCTCATTTTCATTAGTTTTATTTTAATTTTCAAAAAAAAAATTGTTTCATTTTAGTTTGTGATGGTAATGCAGTTTTTAGTTTAAAAATATTAAATAATTGAAAATATTAATTAAAAATTTGGTAAGAAATAAAAAAAAAAATTATTTTATTGATTTTAATTTTTAAACTTATGATTCCCAAATAGGGATCTCTCCTCCACATGGTGGTTAAAGTTACTAAAATTAACACTAAACCATCAGTATTTTTTTAAAAAACAAGTAAAATATAAATAATTTATTTATTTTACAAAGTAAAAAAATGAATTAATTAAAAAAAAATTAAAATTAATTAAAATAGATTCTGTTTTTACTTAACTTGAGATCTTAATTAAGAATAAAACTACAATAGTGCAAATATGTTAAGAAAATTTTCTCAAAAAATATTTCATCAGTCACTTTTTTTTTAGCATTTTTCATGGGTCCTACTTTAGCACTATTTATTTTTTAAATCACTATTCTTTTAAAAAAAAAAAAGTGTGCTCCTTTATTTGGTTAAATTACATTAAAAAAAACACATTATAAACTAATGAAATACATTAAAATAAAAAATAAAAAAATTTTTTTCACCATAGATGTAATTTTTTCATAAATAAATAATCAATAAAAATTTCATATATAAAATAAAAGCAAGTAAAATATAAATAATTTATTTATTCCAAAAAAAAATCTGATGAAAATTAAATAAAGATTTAACAAAAAAAAAAATGAATTAATTGAAAATTTAAATTAAAATTTATTAAAAAAAAAAAATAAAAAAAATGAATCACATGAATAATAAAAAAAGGACCTTCAAATGAATGTTATTTTGGCATCATAAATAATGAGAGCACAATTTGAATTTTTTTACATAAAAGAAAAGTCAAACATTAAATTTGAAGAAGTCAAAACGAAAATAGATTTGAAAGCTTTTAGTTGGAGATGCAAGCATGCTCTTAGAGCATGGCTTGAAGTTATTTGCGCCAATGAAAATAAAAAAAATGATTGAACATGGCCATCTATCTTCCCTCTTTGTTCGTTCGATTTTTGTTAAGAAAATTTTCTCAAAAAAACTGATCAGTCACTTTTTTTTTCAACAATTACGTGCCAACTTAATTGAAGTTCATATTACAATATTTTTTTAAAATAAAATTATTCATAAAATTGCAAATTAAATTATACTAAAAAACCCATTACAAATGAAATACATTTAACAAAAATTAAAGTACAAACAATTTATTTATTCCACATATGAATTAATTGAAGTTTTAAATTAAATATTTATTAAAATAGTAAATAATCTTGACTAGTACAAAGATTTTTAAATTTTCTCAAGGACCTTCAAATTTCAATTAATTCATCTTGATATTGTGCTCCTATTTTAAAATTAAATTATTTCATTTTTTAAATTAAATTACATTAAAAAACCCATTACAAAAATTAAAATTACAAGTAGTAATAAGGTTGCTCCTTCATACAGTTTCATATTAAATAAATATTTAACAAAATAAAAAACTTAATTAACTAAAATAATATTTACTAAAAAAAAAATGCTTTGGCGTGACATAAAAAAATGTATCTATTTAGAAATCATGAGTATTTTAATAAATAAATAAATAATTAATAAAAAAATTTTTTTTTTTTTTTCATATAAAAAATAATAATTTTATTTATTTCACATAAAAAAAATCTCAAATAAATTAATAAAAATATTGAATTAAAAATATTTATTAAAACAAATTAGTAAAAAAAAAAAAATCTATATTTTTTAGCATCCACTTAAATTAATCTAATAATCTGAAAATCATAAATACTTTTTTCAATAAATAAATAATTAATAAAAAAAAAAATACATAAATAATAGTTTCACGATAAATAAAAAACAAGTAAAAATAAATAAATTTATACCAAATTTATTTATTACCAAATTAAATTACATTAAAAACACCCTAAAAAATTAATTTGATGAAACTTAGATAATTAAAATTACAAGTACGGTGAGAATTTTTTTAAATAAATAAATAAATAATCAATAAATAAAAAAGTAAAATATAAACAATTTATTTATTCCACATATAAAAAAAAAAATTGAAAAAAAATAATAAAATAAAAAAAATTTAAATAGATTATTTAAGTTTAAAACAATAATTAGTACAAAAATCTTACATAATTATTTAGCCCTAAAATTGGATTAACAAATTAATTATTTATTACCAAATTTTAAACATCAAATGAAACTTTAGATAATTAAAATTAAAGTTTTTCCATACCCACCTTCAACCTTCAACGATCATGAGAATTTTTTAAGTAAAATATAAATAATTTTTTTATTAAATAAATATTTAAAAAAGTAAAAATTCAAATTAATTAGATAAATATTTAACTAAGTAAAAAAAATGAATTAATTGAAATTTTAAAATTTTAAAAAGACCTTCAAATTCGAAGGGGGCCAAATGAAATAGTCACCTTTCAAAATCCATTTTCACTAATCACAATTTTATTTTAATTAAAATTAAATTATTTAATTTTTAAAACTAAATGATTTATTCATGAAATTGTAAATTAAATTACATTAAAAAAACTCATTACAAACTAATGAAATATATTTAACAAAAAAATAAAATACAAGTAGTAATAAAGTTGCTCTTTTCAATAAAAACCATTACAAATTAATGAAATACATTTAACAAAAATTACAGTACTAAATAATTTACCATAATTAAAACATAAATACTTTTTTTAATAAATAAATAATTAGTAAAAAATAATATAACGTGGCTAATGAAAGGCCATCATGGGTTGGAGGATAAAATTTAAAACTCACCTTCTCTCAAAAAATCCACCTTCATTTTGACATCTTCAAATTTCACTCCTTCATACCCGTGGCTTCATGGTAATAAATAATCAATAAAATAAATAATAAAATTATTCATTCCACATATAAAAAATTTCAAATTAAATAAATATTTAACAAAGTTAAAAAATTAATTAATTAAAATTTTAAAATCAAATATTTATTAAAATAATATTTAAATATTTTAAAATAATGCTTATTAATGCTTTGGCCTAACATAAAAAGGCTTTTCCCAAGCAAATAAAGGCCTCTCTCCAACCACTCTCCAACCAACTCTAACCTTCAAAATTCTTACATTTTTTTAATCTAAATATTTAATTAAAATTAAATTATTTAATAAACTAAATGATAAATTGTAAATTACATTAAAAAAACCCATTACAAATTAAAGTACTTGTACTTATATCTATTTGGAAAATCATTTTTAATCAATAAAATAATTTTAAAATAATTTATTTATTTCACATATAAAAAATCTTAAATTAAATAAATATTTAACAAAGTAAAAAAAGTTGGCTAAAGTGGCTAAAGTGACTAAAATTATTTAAAAAAAAAAAGTAATAAAATGCAAGTTAAATATAAATAATTTATTTATTTCAAATCTCAAATTAAATAAATATTTAACAAAGTAAAAAATAAATTAATTGCAAATTTAAATTTCATAATTAATTGAATTTATTTTAAACTAAATGATCTTGCAAATTAAATTACATTTAACAAAAATTTAAGTACAATAAAAAACTAATGAAAAAAACTTGAATAATTAAAATTATAAGTACGGTATTAAGGTCATGAGAATTATAATTCAAACCCACCCACCTTCATCGTTGCTAAAAGCTATCAGCTATCACGACTAAAACGATCATGAGAATTTTTTTAAATTTCATATATAAATAATTTATTTATTTTACATATAAAAAAATTACAAATTAAATAAATATTTAACAAAGTAAAAATAATTACAAGTATCAATAAGGAAGGAAGTAAGCCTGCCCCTCGCTAAAGCTACTAAAATTATCACGATTAAAATCAATAAATAATTAATAAAATATATTTTTTTAATTTATTTATTTTACATATAAAAAAATCTCAAATTAAATAAATATTTAACAAAGTAAAAATAATAAATTAACTGAATGTTTAAATTAAATATTTATTAAAATAGTATTTAAATAGTAAAATAATACATTAATAAATGATTAGTACAAAAATCTCACATAATTATTTAACCCTACATGAGGAGGACAAAATTTGAAACTTACCTTCAACTTCAAATATTTATATTTGAAGGTGAATTGAAGATGCTAAGTCACTTGAAAGAAGCAAACATACTTTTTCTTGATTTTGAGCGAGATCAACAAAGCAGAGTTTACAACTTGCTGCTTCACACGAACAAGAAATATACCATATCCTTTTTCTTCTTGGAGGTGGTTAACTTGGATTCTGTAAGTGCACTGCCACATATGCAACTGGGCTTATCTTTAAAGAGTTCCAGAACTTAATTTTTCCATCACAGATAAACCCATGCAACCAGCTGCATATTCTTTCAAAAGAGGATTTTAAGCTAATAAATATTCATCTCTGCTGATTGAGTAAATAACCTCCCCCCCTGTGCATCTATCTATCATCACATCCAAAGCCAGCGTCTACATATGAAGACGAGCCTACCTGGTAGTAAATGGACTTTTCTTCAGGTAAATCTGTTGAAAACGACCCAATTTTGCTATCCCAGGAGCTACCTTCATCAGGACTCCCCATCAGAAGGGTGTCAGAATAAAGTGTTATTTTTCTAGTATCGGAGTCTTCAATCTTCAGCCTGCTTGATTTTCGGATTTGACCAACCAGTACAAAGACATTTTCCACCATGAATCTGCTTCAAAGGCATATGACATCAATATAATTCATAAAAGTTGTCATTATGTAAACATTAATGCCAATAAAAAAAAGAAGCCTTTTTCTGTCCTCGTGAGAAACATTAAATACATCCAGGGAAGGATTAAGACACTGAAGATGATATCGATGAAAGCAGATATCACAGTGCAGCAGACTGCCACCCATGCCACATTCAAGACATCTGCTTTAGTAAGAATTTAGTAAAGAAAATAGGCACAGGGCACACATCTAAAAGAAACTAAAATTTCAAATTGCAATAATTTCTTTAGACCTTTCATCTCCAAACTGGAACAAACAGTGAATGGGAACAATCTAAGAAAGAGCCACTAAGATGAGGAAAATAAACGATATTGCTTCCAAAATGATTCCCACTCCAACCAAACCTGAAAAATGAGATGCCTTATTAGACTGATATCGTATTTTAAGGCCATTGAATATAAGTCCAGTCACTCCAACCAATTTAATTTTATCCCATGTTCCTAATTATAGAAGTGATGCACAAAAGCATCAATCACATTCAACTATGTTTCTACCACCTTTACCCAGGGAAAAAAAAAGGACGACATATTAAGATGCAGTGAGAGCAAGACACTAGCATGCATTACAATAATATCTAGTAGAGAAACAGTACACTTGGTGTCGGCTTATGGAAAGAGATTAAAAAAGGATGGGTTTTTTTTTTTTTTTTTTTCCCTCAATGAAGTAAGACTTGTGATGATAACAGTTGGAGGGTTAAGTTTTGGCATCATGTATGGTGTGGGGATACTTCCTTTGTCACTAGTCTTTTTAGATTCATATAGTATAACAGTAGGTGAAATGCTTTGCTCTCAACTACCTGATGAAATGGATTTGGAAACTGTGGGTCTAGAGTGGGAGTTAAAAGACTATAGTATAACAAGAAAGCAGTCGACTAACCAGCTTATGAAGTATTGACTATTAGGCTGATGAAGGAAGGTTGGGGTAGACCCTTCCGATGGGTTCTTGTTGCCTCAATCAAGAGGACTAAAACCTGCACCTGCAAGCCCCCACAAAATCCCAATCTCAACCAATGTGTTAGCCAGAGTAAAATATGCATCTAAACAATCGAAGAACCAGAATTTGATCATGAGGAGCTAGGATTAATTAAAGTGTGAAAACATGAGTTTTATATTTTAATGAAATGAAGCCACTGAAATAAGAAGGCTACTTGACTACTACTTTGCTACCAAGTGACAAAGACTAAAGCTAGCTATTTTGCTATTTAGCTATTCACAAAAACGTTGGTGTACTTACAACTATAATAGCAGCAGAAAAAATCAGGACCTAAGACCATGATCATCTTACTACTATTTTCCTGAGGCATGAATAACCATTCTGCCATATACACAACTTTTCAAAAGCTATCCCGTTGTTTGATAAGAGAACGGGACATGAGGACATCACCCATTTGGTCCCCGTTAATCCGGATGCTGGGAGGTGATAAGACTGGATATGGATACAGACATATTTTGCCTTAAATGTGCAAAGTGGCTACTCTTATACTCAAGTCCAATGTTCTCATGCTTGGCAGGCCAGGCTTTCAGCATTGCACCAAGCAATGCCCCTGAGCAAGAGAATATATGGATTTTCTTTAATAACAATGGCAAGGTGATTCGTGATTGTGACAAAGGAAAACTGCAAAGGTCTACCTGTCACTTGATGTCCACATGACTCCTCAATATGAACTCTCAACTCAAAGAAATCCAAATGGAAGACTTTAGGAATAAGCATTTACCATACTTTCCCAGAAACTAATATGTGCTGACATGCATGCTTCCCAAAAATACATAGAAATTCAATAAAACTGAAGAAAACCCATGCAAGTTCATCAAATCACACCCACAACAACACAATACTCAGACCCGGAGAGAGACACAGAGAGAGAGAGAGAGAATTCATATTCCACAATACATAATTAACATCCTTATGGGAGATTTCTAAGACAAGTTCATAAAGTTTACAAGAACCTACTCATATTTATAAAAATCCTATAACTAGATACATGGAAACTAAGGGCTTAATCAACTTGAATGAGAAAAAGGACAAGATTTATGAGTACAAAACCGCGCTTTGAAAGACAAGGATAAAATATTTCATTCATTTCTGTGATAAAGACAAGCCCCCAAGTTAACAAAGAAGACCAGAAAAATTGTTCAATTTTGCAAATATTATGTTTTGCATGAATGAAACTGGTAGCGACTTGAGTGCGGTGTCCAAAAGAAGCAACTACAATGTCGACATGGTATACAGGAGAATCCAACAGCCTACATATATTTACATAAATTTATGAATGTACTCCAATGACTCGACAAAATTCACATTATAGAATTATCACAAGCTTTTTCTATGCCCTCTTGGAATATATAGTTTAATGCAAGCCTATCCCAAGGTGTGATATGTACTGGGTGTTACAAGAGATTCCTAAAACTTCCTCCTCTTCAATTCTTCTATATGTCTTTTTATTATTTTTTCTTAGTAATTTTTAAGAAGAATTCTTCACTTGAAACTTTAATTAGCCTGTAATTCATTCATTTTCAACCTAGAGGCCAACCTTGACTGTTCACCACCCCGTAGTCCCTTTACACAACTCCAAAATCCATGAATGGTTGCCGTGCAGAAATTCCATCGGAGTTTTTCCTAAAATTCTGGTGGCCAAACACCCCACCAATTCTAGCCAATTGCACATATTAAATTCGTAACCCTACGCGCCTTGCATAATTTACTCCTACTATATGAAATCATTAGAGGCTCTATTATTTTACATAGTCTAGTACCAAAGCAAGTAGGAGCAATTTTTTTATGCAACTGATCAAGACTACCACTCATAGACAAGCTAATCAAGAGGTCAATATATATATATTACATCCTAAGCATAAAAATAAATGCATATTCTGAAGGATATATCAAAACCCCATTCGGATTGTGTTGTGTAGATCTTTCTCTCGAGTGGCACAAACTCTATTGGAAAAGTTCTTACAACCGACACCACCAGTCTGAAAGAATTGGATTTTCTCTACTGAATCGTTTTCTTTTTGAGCACCACCATGAAAGAGCGTCTCCTCAGTGGGCTAAGGAATTATACTCATGTCAGCATAATAAAACGAAGAGAAAATAGAGACAAAGAAACAACATAAAAATGCTATTAACTGGGTGAGTCACGTTCAAACAGAAAAGAATAAACCTTCAAGACCAAGCCTCAACCCACCATTTTTCCTTCTTAGACAATAATGATCGAGACAGAAAACAGGAAGCGTGGGAACTTCAGAAGCCAAGAAGGTGCTTCCATCCGGCGTCGACAATTTTTGTAGTACCAAAGCATGTAGGAGCAATTTTTTGTGCATCCTACATCAACTGATCAAGACTACCACTCATAAACAACCTAATCAAGAAGTCAATATACATATTACATCCTAAGCATAAAAAAAAACTGCATCATTCAGGCTATGAAGGGCAAGAACACAAGAAATCCTCTGGGAGGCTCAAAGGAGGCAATGTTTCAGAGTCTGCTAATCTAGTAATACAAAGACATAAGTATTATAGAAAATTTGAAAGCTGACCACCAAGACAAGAATTACAACCAACTGCTGCTTATAAACATTTTGAAGGCTCTTAGATTTAGACTAGTTTGAAATGCTCTGACAATGGTATCAATCTATAATGCGGTACACACAAGGATGCTACATCACACTCAAAATAAATGAATAGGGAAGCAGTTCCCTGAAACCCATATACCAAACTAAGTGAGATCAATTTAAACCATCTCTAAATATTTACCATCTCAACCCCATTGAAAATTCTATATGGAATTGAGCAAAAACAAAAAACAAAAAGGATGTAGAATAAACAAAGAAAAGTACAAAGAAATTACCCTAGCAAAGATGCAAGTATTGTAGGAGATGCGAAACAAGGGAAATAGCTAGAAATCAAACAGAAGCACTTTGCTCCAAACACATGGTGTTTGTATCAGTTTCACTTTCTGTAGTTTTTTCTTTCCTAAACTTAATTATAACAAAAGATGTTAAGCATTTGAACAGAGACAAAAAGTAAAAAAGACAAAAAGAGAGTGAGCTACCTGGCATAAGTGATGCTGTCTCCTGCCAGGGCCTGCTCTGTATCGGCATACAGCAGAGTTTCGAGCACAATGCATCATTTTGCTGCAAAGCCTACAATTATCAACATTATCAGCCACAAATGCGTAGTGTAGTTACAGATACCTCCTTTTCTCTTGGCATCCCCTCCTTCAACAACCATTTCAGTGCTGGTGCAGCCACTTCTTTGCCTGTGATTCTTCCGTCATATTCATGAACTGCACACCTGGATGAAGCTATGTTAAGACCAAGGGGGACCATGGCCCCCTAAAACCCCAATATATATGGTACAAATTCAACCCAAAAAGGGTTTACATAGTTTAAAAAGCCCTATTACATTTAGTATAGAACAAAGGCCCAAAAAATTCAAGATAACAAAACTTCCCTTTTATAAGCAATTTACATTGTGGTCCTTTTTTTTTTTGTTATGCGACCTTTTTCTTTTTCTTACCCAATTAATTTAGGGAAAAGTTTGAGGGCAAAAAAACATAGTTACCCATTTCGTCCAGATTCTCTAGACCAAAGCCCCTGCACAAAGGCTTAACAGTATAGCCGTAGCATTTTCCATTGCAACTTCAGTATACCCATATCTTAGAACCTCAACGATTTCCAAGCACCCTTCCTCCTCCAGAACGAGACTCTTATTCCTGTAGTGTGCTGAAAAAGTGCATATTGCATTTACAGAATTCTTTTGTGTAAGAGTTAGGAGATGAAAGTAGTTTCTGAAGGAGGAGGATTGTCTCTACTTCAGAAATGTACACTGGGAACCATGGGAGTTGTCAGGGGCTCAATGATCTTTATTCCAAAGGTTTTCCGAGGTGAAGCTTTTGGCAGGTATTCTGTTATTTGTAGGTTTCTCTACTTCAGGCTCTTCCGAGGGCCTTTGTTTGAGGTGAGGTTCTATAGTTTGATGGTTACCTCTGTTCTCCTCTCCCCTTCCCCGGTAGCTAGGATAGAGTTATTTAGCCGTGTTGGCTTCATCACAGCCCTGGTAGAAGAAACAGGTGGGAAAGTTTCTGCGCTGTCTGTTGGGTCAAAGGATATTCCATGAGCAATGCAACACAGGGAAACTAGACTGCGGACGTCACTGTTTGAAACAAGACAGATATGGACAAGCAATTGCCCAGTCTTTGGGCGGGAAAAATTCTCTCTTTTGATCCATTGAGAAATCGAAGTTGAACCACAGGTTTGTGCTGTTAAAACCGCCACTGGGTCTTGCATAAAATCCACTGAAATTGACAGCAGAAGATTTCTGGAATTGTAACAAAGGTCTCTGCAATCTCTTCAGAAAACAAAACCTTTCTCCGTTTCTTGTGATGCTCAAACTTTATCATTCCTTCATCATTTTCAGATCCAAAAAATAAAAATCTGCAATACCAGGTGAGTCCTCATGATTACATTTAACTCTTCAAGAAACTCAATCTCACTTCTGTTACTTTCTGCATCCTGAATCCCCAATATTTCCAGGAAAAGAGCTCAAAGCTCCATACAGTCTGGTACCATCCCAATGTCAAACTCTTTGACAAACCCCAAGCCTAATTCTCACAGCTTGATCCCTTTGATCAATGAAACAATTTGTTTCTCTGCAACTGCTTCATCAAAAGTTTAACCTGTTCTTGCAAAGGAAATACATAAAAAATCATCGATATCTCCCAATCCAGATCTTGAAAATGTGCAAAATCATACAATATTGAGTTTAAAGCTATAACTGAATTGATGGCATGCACTAATCTAATAAAATCTTTGATAGATACAACCAAACATTAAAGTTCTTTAAGCACAATTTAGCAGTTGGCGGGCAAAGCAAAGGTATAGCCTGACTCATGAAGATATTCAAAGAGAAGGACATATAAAAAATTGGAAACTTTTGCATTGAAACACTAATGTCTTATTGGAAAAGGATTTGACAAGCTTGTTTGAAATAGCAATGCGTGTTTGGATAAGAGTTGACTCACAGATAAAAATGGAGCTAAGAATGCCTCCACTGAAGGCAATCTTTGCCCCAAGGACAATAGAACATAGTAGCTGAAGCTATGGAAACATTCAACGGCTTGTAGTTTTCTGGGATTTATATAGTGCACAAGAAACAACTGTTCTCAAAAGAAATGCAGTTCGAAAGGGAACAATTGGAAATAAAGTGTTCTTATCCTGAATAACAATAATATAAAAACCTATAATTAAATGTCTATGTTAGGATTAGAATTAGTAGAAAATCATACAAAAATAAACCCTAGGCACAACCACTGTTATGGGGGAGAATCTATAACAACCTCTACCGCCTAGCATTAATCCTCTACGTAAAAATCTCTCTCTAAAAAAATATTCTCCCCCTCACATGCATACATCATCTCTCTCCCTTTAGTACAATTCAAACCTTATAATTTAGTCCCTATATTTATTCTCCCCCTTTTTGTTACGAATTCACAAACAAGATCCAATCAAATTTATTTTAATGACAATAGGATAATCAAGATGCACGAATAAAGAGATCATTGAGCCTATTTAGCCGAGCTAAGGTACAGCATGGGAGTGGATTACCCAAAAAATCCCTGGGACCATTGAAAGAAAAAAAAAAAGAAGATATCCAAGGAATGAATAAAAAATATGAATGAGAGATCCTAAAGCACACTAAAAAATAAAAAATAAGGTGTGGTTATGCAAATTATCATAGCCTCAATAGTATCTATGCACAAGATCATATGAATCAAATAATGTTCATAGGTTAATTGAACTCGATGCATGAACTAACATGAAATTCTAGGCTCTTTATCTCAAGATACGATATTCATAAAAATAACCAAGTGCGTGTATGCGGTGAACTTGCAAATACGAAACTTGATTATAAACAATAGTAGTAATGAATATTAATAAGATTATCCAAATTCCAGATCAAATCACACTACTAGAAGTCAAACCAATCATGTTTATAAGATATTCAATGGAAGCTTCCCTCAATTTGATAATGCCAACCACATTCATAATTCTTCTTTTTTGAGTAAGATTTTTCTTTTGTTCTTGCAATCACGTGGTGGCTTTCACACTATTGAATATGGTAGCCCTTTCTACGATTTTACCCAGAGGGTGCATATTTTGATATACATCCATAGTGGCTTTCACACATACTCATAGGTAGCCCTTTTCCATCATGCATTTTTTTTTTTTTTTTTTCTTTTTTTCTTTTTTTTTTTTCTTTTTTTTTTTTTTTTTTCTTTTTTTTTTTCACCACAAGCATGAGGGAATAATGAAGGAGATGGAGAAACATGATTTTTGGTCAATCTAGTATGCGACTTTCTCTTAGAACATGAGAATAATTCAAACTAATAAAACACACATACATGTTTCAATCAAGTCAATCGCACCAAGTGTGTACAGTGAGCACTAGGTGTATAATCATGAAAACCATTACTCAAAACTAAGAGTAAAGAATTAAATCTTAATTATGCACACTAGTTCTAAACTAACACAATTAGCATTATTTTCAACATATGAAATTAGGCATAAATGCTATGAACTTATCCAATATGCATAACCACAAAAAATCTTTTTGTATTTTTTTTAATATCAAAATAAAAAAAAAATATGATTATAACAATAGGTCTAATGAATAAGAATCCAATAACTTCCTATGCTATGTCGACCTTATTTAGAAAGCTCAACCCCTACAGAAGTTTTAGGGGTATTTAAGGTCTCTAAATCAGATTTTCTAACCCAAAACATTATTCACATGGGTCATAGGTCTAGATGTCAGTTTATTCAAATGTTTTAAAATGACCCTAATCTGATTATGCAATTTATTAGGCTTCCTAGGGTATGTATACATGAATGAATCGGAAGTCTTTCTAAGCATGCTATGCCTAGGCCTTATATGCCCAACAATACAACAATGATGACACGTCGGCGTTTAAGAAATCACAAAAGGCTGTATTCCAATACTATTTGATATATATAAAATTAAAATTAACTCAGAGCAAAAAAAAAAACCAAAACCAAAATAACATGGCCGCGGGTGCACATTCTAGCTGACAAACAACCCCTACTTGAGTCCTAGATAGTTGACAGATTTTGACCGAAGTAACTCTAAACTACAAAACATAAATGTATAATAGAAGAACTAGAAGAATCAATTTGAACATTTATTAGAGGTCAACTTATTTTGCTAAAAAAGAAAAAAGGTATAATAACTGTAAGGGATATGAAGAAAATGATGCATTCACTCAATATTTACCTTAATATTTTAAGTTGGTGGCCTGTTAATCAGACAATACGAGTTTGACCAGAGAGTTCAACTACTGTCAAATGTCAAGCCAAAGCAAAGGGTATATCAGGAGCAGCGATCAACAACAAAATAAATCAAGAATGTGTCAAGAGAATAACGATTTTTCTTTTTTTTGGAAGGTTAGATAATAAAGATTTCACTCAACATTCATCAAGAAAAGTCCAGATGATCGGCCCAACCTGAATAAAAACTAAACATGCTTAATTCAAGATGCTTTCAACTTGCTAACTAAAAGGTCCAAGAAAATCAGGTTTTACAGAAAAATGGTTCCATATAAAAAATTAAAAAAACAACGATTTGGGTTGGCTTGAATTTTCACAAACAGATGGAAAAGACCCACAAGATGATTAAATATTGAACCCCATATAAAGTACATACAAAAGATTTCGAAAGAAAAAATAAAAATGAGAAGCGCAGAAAGAGTAAGAGGCAATTCTTGGAAAACAAACATCCACTAACATGAACTTGTAATTCAATTCAAACCCACCAAGAACTAGAAAAAGGAATTAACAATTCACATCACCCAGTTCAAAAGCCTCTGACGTGAACATGTTTGGCTCTGACCCAGGGTCGCCGGCAGGCCTTTGTGAATGACATGGAAGAGAACAGCTTTAGCCTGAGGCGACGACCGTTTCGTTTCTGAAAGTGGCCTCATCGGAGACCCCAGAGACCACCACCTCGACTTCCCAGTAGCAGCGGCGGCGTTGAGAAACACCTCTCCTAAAGAGGAAACATTCACCCCTTATAATCCAATAAAAGAAATGAACCACATTGACCACATAATTTCCAAATATTGGGACTTGAAAAAGAAAACCCCAAGTGAATTGATCCAAAATAAAAACAGTCCTTGAATAAGTGAAAGAGAGTTTATACCTGCGTGCTAAGCAGTCCTTGAATGAGTGAATTTTTACAAGTTTTGTTTGCAGTGGTTCAATAGTAGACGCCCCTTTCTCTGGTCCTGCCTCTTTCTCTCCCATCTCTCCACCCTATCGTTCCTCTGTCGAACCCACTGCTTCTTCGTACAACACACAAACACGCTTCTCTTTTTGTCTACCTCCAACCTTCCACAACCACAATCACTTTGGGTATGGGGTTTCCACGACTGAAGACGGTGGTTTCGGGTGTGGCTAGTTCGTTGGGTTTATGGGTGTCTAGATACAGAGGGAGAGGGAGAGTAGAGAGAGAAAACGATTGATTGGGTTGAAGGGAAGAAAAGGGCGTGGCCAATGTTCAGGCATTGATCTGTAGGACGTCGTCACCCATATTGGTTTTGGGTGCCATGTCGGTCGGTAGGTCTAACGCTGTGCTTCGGATGAGAAAAAGATGTGCGCTGCCATGGTCATGCAATGGTGAGATGTTGTGGTGTGTGTGTGCGTGTGTGTGTGTGTGTGTGTTAGAGAGAGAGAGCGACAGAGAGAGAGAGAGGATGAAACGGAGGTAGGTTAACTGAGATGACGAGACAGAGCGGCGGTGATAATGGGAGCGTTGATTGCCTTGTTTCTTTGACTGCCTTGTTTCTTTGACCTAATGGCTCTTTTTAATCCAACGGTTGAGAGAGGGTGCGGAATTTGATCTAACGGCACACAGCTTTGTTTTTAGGCTATTTATTTTCACCCCTAAAATATTTTTTTATTTGATAACTCGACAAAATACGTATGAGTAAATTTATTTGTCTTTCTTTATTATTTCTCTTGACAAACTCATGATATAATTATTAAATTTATATTTTTACGACATCTAATATCAAAGGATCTGATAATGAGTAAATTTTATTATAAAGTGAAAATAAATGGTATGTATCATAGTTATCACGACACAACTTACCAAAAAAATATATATGATTACAGAGGATGATAACGGTAAGAAATTAAAATTATTTAAACCAATAATAATATATTTCTGGGAGCTTGAATAGCTTTAGCTTTTAAAAGTTGTAGTGCTTTAGTTATGGAAGCACTAATTGCAAGAAAATGTATGAAATTAAGACTAAAAGCAGGAATTAATGCTTCAATTTTTTAAGGGAATTCTCGTATTGTTATTTCAATTCTTAATGGCCAACGAGCAATAGCTCAAGAGATAGTAGTTGTAATACATGATATTCAACAACTCCAATGTAAATTCAAAGTATGTTCTTATAGTTTTATGCACAAGGTCCAGAATAATGCGACAAATGTGTTATCAAGTAAGGGTGTTTTAGGTAAGGGTTGTTGTTTGGTTATTTACCCCCTATATGGCTACAGGGCCCCTTGTTAGGGGATGACTACTATTTTGATGTTTGAGGGAACAAAAAAAGCTAGGAACTAAAAGCATTTTTACTAACAATGCTTAAAAACGCTTTTAGCGGGACATTTTGAATCTCATATTCAAAAGAGTTTTTTGGTTGAATATAGGATCAAGAGGATAAGTATATCTATGTACGTATATTTATATATTAAAGAGACACAATTTTAATTGAACTCTTCTTTATGCTCTAATCATGAATAATATAAAATGTCATTTGTTGAATACAGGATAAAGAACATAAGTGTATATATATATATATATATTTATATATTACAAAGAGAATCTGGAATGAACTACTTCTCTTGCTCCAATCATAGAAAATAGAAACTTTCAGCGTTGATGTAGAGAGTGTTTATCAAACTCTCCTTTTTCTGATCTCTTTTACTTGTGTAGTAATAGAATCTCAATCATACTCATTTTCTTTGCCTCAATCTTGAGATTTAGAAAGTTAACATTTTTAGTGAGTATCTAGAGAAGTTAGTACTAACAATGCGAATACTAAAAGTATTTTTATCGAGATTATATATGTTCATTTAAAATTTTTTATTCATGTTTTGAAACAAATTTTGAAATACAAAACATACATTAAAAGCATCATTACTAATAACTCTTTTGATAAAAGTGTCACTGTTAATTACGTCTAACTAATGCTATTTAAATAAGTTAAAACTTATTCTTATTAAATAAATAAGTATTAAAATATATGTTGTTAGGTAAAGAACCCATAAAACATAGACAACCAAGTGGCTAGGACTGTGTCGGGTTTGTTTTGAAATTGAGGTGTGTTTGTGACTTGCTTGATTGCAAAGTCAAGAAAATGTGAATCAATAATAAATACACAAGATTTGACTATTACAAAATTTTAAACTTTATAGGGATGTAGAATACTATTGTTCTTTTTGTCTGTTTGATTAATAATCAACATTTCCTCTTTCATTTTTCTTTTTCATTTTTTTATGAGGATTTGACAGGGCGATCCCTTTAGCATCATATTTTTTTATCCTTTGCACTAAGATTTTATCTGCCTCTTTTGTGTTGGGTGTGTCTTGTGTTATGCTGGGTCATTATTTAATTTTACATTTATTTGGATTGGGTTGTGTATCTGCTAGGGGATACAAAATGTATAAGAATTTTTTAATTGTATGAGAACTAAAATTATTGGGTTCACATACAACTAGAGAACTAGTAAGAATTCTATTTTTGACTTGTTGCCTAAGAGACTAGAAAGACGTTGAGGGCTCCAGACACTAGAAGGAGCAGGGATTGCTTCAAGACTTGGGTATTAGTATCGATATCAGATATTTTTTGGATAGTTCTAGACATGTAACCTCTTAGTTTATAGTGAATTTCTCTCTTACCTGTTGTTGTAAGCATAAGAGACGTTAAATTATGCAAATTCTCTGAGTATATTTTTCTCTTTAGTGTATGCATGTGGACCATGGGTGGCTCCATGTTACACATTGTGGGGTCAATACTCACTGAAATTTAAAATTTTTTTTTGTTAATGTAATATTTTCAATGACATTTAGTATTTATATAATTTAACCCCACTGATATGTCTTACAACATAAAGAAGAGGGTCATGTTTCAAAAATAAAATAAAATTTGAGCACCTTGTAAATATATATATATATATATATATTTCTAGGAACTTGTGCAATGACATAGTAAAATTTTAGTACTACATTCTCTTTATATGGATACATTAAAAAATTATGATCTAGTCTTTATCTACTAATATAAAAAATTATTAATTTCACGCCTATTTTGTGTTCTTTTATAGTCTCACGCTATCACACGGTAGGGCCATTCATATGAGAGTGGGCTATGGAAAAAAATATAATGACGTAGAATTATCAATGTAATGAAAAATATTTTAAACAAAAAATAAAAGCCTCAATCATCCAATTTTTTAACTTGTTGGTTATCTATATATAAAACAAATACATGCATAGCTATAATATACACAAAAGAAGATTTCAAATAAGGAAAAGCAAATAAGAAGAAGGGATAGATTTAATAAATCAATAGAGAAAGAGTTCTTAATATTTGTATCTTCATCCATAAAAAATAAAGGTCAACAAATTGAAACTCTTATCTTTTTTACATTAAAATTCTAAATTAATATCTCAACATATAGTCGTTCAAAATGGTGTAATTGTATAGCCTATTACAATATTTGATAAATATATAATTAATCTAATTCTATAACATTTAAATACCAAACGACTCCATTGAAAGAAATCCTGGAGCCACCACTACATATGGATCATGAGTGTGCTTCTGTATATATCTGAGTGAGTTTGATCCGCCTTACACTTCGACCTCCTAGCAAGTTATAGAAGATGTAGGGGTATTTCGGTTGTCACCATTCCCCTTCGATTTTACAAATGCTTTTCGAGGATGATTGTTTTCTTCTTCTTTTTTCTTTTTATTTTTTTTTCTTTTTTGCATAAAAAATGGAATATTGAAAGATGGTTGGATGTTACAATGGGTATTAAGTGTACATATTATGCCTAAGCGAGGGCAAAAGATTATTTTGTAATCTAGTTTGTTCTTAAGCCTAACATGATAGATGATGATAGGCGGATAGTTGTGCCCATCTTTGGTAATTCTATTTGATAAGCTTGAAAAATATATGAGTTCTATCCTAAATTTCACACTTAAAATGGCATAGATTTTTCAGGGACTAGAGTAGAAAACTCTTAGTAAAATTTAGGCTTGAAAAGTTCTAGCAATGTATTCTAGTTAAGTACTATTTCTGATTCAGGGAAGTGCGTAAGAAAATAAGAACAAGGGATAAATAGTTCACTATTGTATAGACCTATTGATTCACATGGAATCTTAGAAATATAAGCATCAACAATGGTTAATTCATACAAAATACTAAAAGTTGGAGAAAAACAATAGAACTCTTTTAATAATCTTATTTTTCATCAGAATTAGGATGGATCCCTTACATATTAATTTATAGAAAACAATACTAAAAATCCTAATTGAATCTAACTAAGGTTAAAATTAAGAAAATACAAAAGAAAAAAACTAAAAATGGCAATTTGAGTTAAACCTAAATTTGGATAGAGAAGTAAAGGAACATTGTAAAACAAATCTAGACAAAATCAAAATCTTTTGGTGTCATGACCTAAAATCCACCCTATGCGGATTAAGGATTATAATAGGCTAGTAACATAGCTATCAAAGGCCAAACAAATTAAAGAGGCTGATCACCTTTGCCTTATAATCGTTTGACAAGAAAATAGTGGAAGTTTTACATATAAAAGTAGAAGTAATAGTGCATTCATTGAGAGCAAGTGCCTAAGTCCCTGCTAAACATATATTGTAACATGGCATTAAATCAAATAATTACAATTTGGGCCACCCCATGGCCATATGTAATATACATAACTTGTCTCCAAACATATTACAAGGAAGTCATCACATAACTCAACAATAATACATGAAGTACATTATTAGCAAAATATGACAGTCACCTCTAAGGAGACGCAATAGACATCTCATAGGAAATCATGGCATGATTTTACAAAATATCCATAGCAAGCATCTTCGACAAAGTCTGCAAAGGTATGCGATGGTCATAGGTCCTCAGTTCCTGAAATTGTTAAGTAAAATCATGAGCTAAAAGTCTAGTGAATAATAAAGCAATCAAAGCATGAACATACCAGGCACATTATTTGAGTACATCATAAGCATTATATTATATAAAGTTAAAATAAATCCTTGATGCTTGTGTATCACATTCCTAAAAAAGGTAACGTAAAAATATTTATAACTTTTAAGGAAAGATTATTCATAGCTTTTATCATATCGAAACCTTCGTCTTTTCATCAACATGATAAACTAGGTATAATATGCCCATTACTTCATAACAAAAGTGATTTACCCCTTTCTTTAGGTAAATTCCCTAGGAGCTCGCATCCACTACTGGTACGTCTTGAGGTGGGACTTTCACCCATCTTCCAAGACATAGACATCTAGGAGTGGACAATCAATGGCCACCCTAGGGACGTCTCCCCTATAATATCATATCATGCTTCCAACTTATTTGACATTTCTTGGTGTAGGACTCTTTTGGCTTATTTGTCATCCCCTATTGTAGGATTCTCGAGAATGGCACATTTGGCTTTAAATGTATATTCCAAATCCATTCATATCATTAAGGCCACGAATTTATATTGTATGAGAGTTACAAAGCTTATCATCAAAACATAATAATGATACTTGAAAGTTACCATAGATAAAACATTTGTATTGAAAACATTTCAATTGTGCAAGGCTGTAGTAAAGAAGAGCATTTGTATATAAAATACATAGAGTTACTCCAAGTACTCTGTTACTCATCTTAATGTTCTCTTAAGTATTTGAATCCCCTCTTACATCTAGTAATCCTACACGAATAAAATATGCATTGAAGATAAATAAACAAGACATTGCATAAAAGTTCCTAATTCCAAGTAACAAAGAGTGTAAAATTTAAGAGTAGGGTGACTGCACCTGTGCGCACTACTGGCACCCCTACTCTAGTTTTGGGTCCAAGTTTGTGAATAATGATCGCACTAGTGCGCGCTACTGGTGCACTCATTGGCACGCTATTATGATTTTGGTTCAAGTTGTGAATAATGACCGCGCTGATGCATGATACTGGCGCACTCACTGGCATGCTATTCTGGTCTGAGAAACAGTGTATCCGAAAATAGAGTTTTAATTTCCCTTAACTATCCAAAAGCATTCTAAGCTTCATAAGGTCTTGAATGTGGTTCTAAGGTCTCAAATAAGGCTTCAAACATCAAAATATAAATATTTAAAGAGGATTCTACTAAGTTAATTTCATAAAAAGTGGATTTCTAAGTCTCATAACTTGGGTTTCGTGTTCTTAAGCTCAAATGCTCAATTGTAGAACATCCAAGTACCCTAGAGTCTATGTTACCTAACTAATTTCATGAAAAAGAATATATAATGTTGATTCCTACCTTGATTCAAGTTTTGAATGAATTTTCCTTGAATTTCCTTAGCTTTTCTTCTTATTTTCCTCCACTTTTCCACATGCTAGACACTTCAAATTCTAAGGATCTGCACTCTCTCTCTCTCTCTCTCTCTCTCTCCCTTGCAAACATTATGAGCTATAGATACAAGTCTTGCATTTGCAAGAATACACGCAATAGTGGGACACATGTCCCTATTCTAGGTAAGGAAGACATGCAATAGTGAGACACATATCCGTAGTATAGACAAGGAGTTTGTGAGGTGGTATTCTCACATGCAACCTCTCATGCAACATAGGTTGGGTTAGTTTTCCACTAATTGGGTAAAGTTAAGACTAACTAATTAAAGTTAAAGCTAATTAATCTCACTTATCAGCTAACTACACTTAACCGTAATTAATCACAACAAGTCTTAATTAAGTTCACATAAGTATATCAAATACAACTAATACTAACTAAAACAATTAAGCATCTCAATTAATTAACTTGACATTTTTGTCATAAAAATTAGGTATTTAACCTTTTATGAGAAATATAATTATAAAATAATATGCATAAGATGAAATTCAATAATTTGGGGTGTTACATTTGGATAGATTTATAACCAAAATAACAGTTTCCTAAAATAACCAAAAAAAAAATTTGAAGCCTAAATGATAGAATTCAGGCAAAAAAAACTTGCAGGGTCTATAATTTACTATGATTTTTGAACTCCATCATGTTTACAAGCTGACTACCAAATTTCATGTGATTCTAAGTTTGTAATTCTTGATTTCTAGTTAGTCTCTCACCCATTTCCATTTATTTGTTCTTTTTTTCCCTTTTGTGTTTTACACATTATCTTCGATTACTTTAATTTTTATGGATGGGAGAAACATAGGCAGGGATTTGTTGGAAGAGAGGGACTTCCTTCTGTTTGCCTTTTTAACTCAAGGAGGGTTGGACTTATGTGATTTAGAGCTTTTTGTTGGCTTTATGGGGGCCAACAATCGACCTTTGACTTGGTTGGCTCTTATGGGGATCCACGTGGAGTATGTGACTGGTCAACTCGTGACGCAGACCCTCATGCCCACCTGCCACTTAGTACGAGGCTTCATACTGCTAATGTATAAGGAAATAAAGTTGGCCCTTGGCTAATAGCAATTGCTTTTGGTGAAGTGGTAAGTGCTTGATCCTAACCTTGGTATCAGAACCTAGGCTCTTATAGTAGACTTAACCATCTTAGAGTGAATTATGACAACCATTTTTAATACTACCCTTACTGAAGGTCAATCAACTACTAGACCACCTTTATTTAATGACACTAATTACAACTACTCGAAGGCTAGAATGAGAATATATATTCAAGCAGTAGATTATGAATTATGGAAGGTCATCGTTAGTGGTCTTTGTATACCAACCAAGATTGTAGAAGGGAAAAATATTCTCAAACTAGAAAGTGAATGGAATGCTAGTGATATGAAAAGTGTTCAATTAGATGCTAGAGCTATGAATGTTCTTTATTGTGCTCTTGATGCAAATGAATTTAATTGTATATCTACTTGTGAATCGGCTAAAGTTATTTGGGATATATTGGAAGTCACACATGAGGGGACCAACCAAGTCAAAGAATCTAAGATTAGTATGCTTGTTCATAAATATGAATTGTTTAAAATGTATAATGATGAGTCAATTTATGATATATTTACTAGATTCACTGATATTATAAATACTTTAAAATATCTTGGCAAATTTTATACTAATGTTGAATTGATGAGAAAAGATTCTTAGGTGTCTACCAACGAATTGGAAGCCAAAAGTCACCACCATACAAGAAGCCAAAGACATTACAAAACTTACCATGAATAAGCTCTTGGGTTCACTCATGACTCATGAGCTTACCATGAATAGTGATGAAGATGAAAGAAAAAGAAAGAAAAATCTTGCTTTAAAATCATCTAGTAAAAATGATGATATTTGTGATGGTGGAGAAACTAGCAATGAAGATGAGGAGTTCACTGTGATCACAAAGAAATTCAAAAGATTTTTATGAAAGGAAAAGCAAGCTGAGCAAAAAATTTCAAAGAAAGATGGAACCAAAGAGGAAAGTAACAAAAATGATATAATTATTTGCTACGAATTAAAAAAAATCAGGCCATATTAAACTCGATTGTCCTTAACTCAAAAGATTAAAAAAGAAGGACAAAAAGAAAGTCATGGTAGCGGCTTGAGGAGAAAGTGACAATGAAGTTACCAACTTATGCTTAATGGTAAAAGAAGAAGATGAGGTATGTTACTCTATTGATGTTATATGAAAATAAATCTTAAAAAAAAAAATTGTGACATGCTTTGAAATGTTTTGAAAGTTATACGTATGAATTTACTTATACTTTATTTGTGATATATACTTGATTACATATTTTTTTTCCATGCATTCCTTGATATTGAAAAGGGAGAAATATAAAATGTTGTGATTTATAAAATATGTTTGGTATTGAATTGAATTTGTCTTGCATGTATGATATATACTGAATATATTTTGTGAATGTCAAAAGAAAATATATGTGTCGTTATATTTTATGAAATTTTATTAGTTTTATTCATGATTTTTTTTTATGATAACAAAGGAGGAGAAATATATTGATTGATATTGAATTCTATAACATATGAGTTTAAAGAAAATAAGCATTAGTTGAGGGGGAGTTTGGATTATAAATTTCTCTATTTTATTACTTTTTCATTAACCTTGAAATATTTATAAAAACATTGTTTTACTTGAAGTGATTTTATGAGGTAAATCAATCAAGGGTTGTCATCATTAAAAAGGGGGAGATTGTTAACCCTAAGTTTATTCATATGGAATTTTACATATGGTTTTGACGATAACTTACGTTGATTTATAAATGTTTTCTTAATTAAATATATTAAATATTTTTAATCCTTAATTTAGTTGGTATAATAAAGTTTTGCAGGATTATGAAACACTTGAAAGAGAATCATGTTTTAAGGAAACTTGATTCAAGGAAGAAAATTAGAGGACATAATTTTCTTCTAAGGTTAAAATTCGATGAAACTATATCATATGATACAGTCATAGTATTCTGCCCATAACTTCTGATCCAACCGTTGGATTGATCTGATTCGTATTGAGTAGAAAGAAGACTCAAATGTCTAATATGATATTTCATGAAGTTTTCATGATAAGAACGTTTTATGTGACGAAAATGAGTTGGAAACTGACTTATTGGATTTGAAATTCAAAATATGGCAGCTTAGAGATAGTCATGATTATTTGACCATAACTTTTGATCCAGAAGTCCAAATGATCTGATTCTTGAAGCTATGAAAAGCTAACATCCATATATACATTTGATATGTTATATGAATTTTCAAATTTAAATGTTATCTGGGTGAAACAAAAGGTGAAAGAAGACTTAGTGCAGCAAAAATTCAAAGATGACAGCGGGGAAATAGTCTGAGTATTTCACTCATATCTTTTGACTCTAATTTTGAAATGCTTTGATTTTTGAGGAAATGAAAAGATAACATCCATATCTACATTTCATATCTTATAGGAATTTTCAAATTTGAATGTTATAAGGGAGAAAATCAATGTGGAAATGAAGACAACTCTGTAGAAATTTAAATATGCCAACTATGAGACAATTTGAGTATTTTGATCATAACTTTTGATCTGACCTTTGGATCAATCTGATTCTTGAGGTTAAGAAATTTTGACTTCCATGTCTACAACATTTCTCTATATCTGTATTCAAATTCTAACGTTATCAAGGAGAAAATTGAGGTGAAAGTGAAGGTATCTGATCTGAAATTCAAAATCCTATCTGGCAGCAGCTTACTTAACGGGAAGAGAACTTGAATACTTTCTCAAACAGCTAGAAATAGATTTGAAGCTACAAATCAAGCATCATTCTTCATCCATAAATAGAGATACACTTGAGGAGTAAAGTAAACAACAAGAACAACAAGTATTGTGCTTCAAAATGATATTCATCCTACAAAGTGTTTGAGAGCTTTATTGTATTTTATCTTGTATTATTTTGAGAGCTTCATTGGCATATCTATTCTTTGAGAGAATTATTTGTAAGCAAGAGTGGTTGTACTCTTGTTGTTTCTTCTTGTAAGGGAGAGACTAGCTAGGAGAAATAACTAGGGGTTTGGTGTGATTAGCATTTGTACAAAAATTAGTTGGAGTGAGGGATCACTTGGTTGGGTGTGATTAACACTTGTGTAAAAATTAGTTAGAGGGGTATTATCGCGCACTAGTTTTTGGCCAAGCCCTCTTGGCTCGAAAAAAAGCATGGTACTCTCTCGTTATAACTCATTCTCCTAGAAGTACGAGTGCGACTAGGTTTTAACTTGAAAACATTATTTGATTTAAGGGCTTTTTGGCAAAAGTTTGGGAGTCGTCACCTAACTTGATTAAAGTGAGTTAAGTCACCTAAAACTAAGTATAATTCGAATATTAAACTTAGGATTTTTGAAAAAGGTTATGAAAAACTTCCTCAAGAGAGGGTTTTTAAAAAAATAGGTTGTTTGGCAACCTTTGAAAAGTTTTAAGCCCTTTTTGAAAATAACCTCATCTTGGTGTTTTGAAAACAAAAATCTATAGTTCAGGGGTTGGTTACGTGTAGGGAAGATATAATAAGATCATCACCCTACCCCGCCATTTTGGTACCTACATGTCTAATCACCCTTAATTTACTCACTTAAATAGCCGATTACTATTATCCATTTAATATCCACTTTAGAATTTTGAAAATGAGGTTTGGTCATCACTTTTTGGATGAATGATGCATGATGCAAATTTTGCAAAAAAAAATGCTTAAAAATATAGAAGTTTTGAAGAGATTCATAATAGAAATCTTGAATGGATAGAAAATTTTGGAAAGTGAACTTGGGTTGAAATAAGGGTTATGACCGCACTATTTTAGGTTACCTACGTATCTCATTTGGCGAGAATCAGGTCATTCGTAGTTCGGGCAAGGGCCCGAGAAAAGAAGCACATTGAGGCCATTGAAAAGTTTTAAAGACAATTTAAGGTTTTTGGAAAGTTTGAAGACACTTTGTGGTCTTTGGAAGAAGAGAACTTGAGAGTTTAGAAAAATATTTTTGAAATAGGACTTGGGATGTTTGAAATGTTTTTGAAATTAGGATTGAAGATGATTTTAAATATTTTTGAAATTAACTCAAGGGAGTTTTGAAATGCTTTGAAGTCTTGTTTGGAAAACTTTGGAGGTAGAGTTCGAGTTGGAAGTGCTCTTGTGAACTTGTCTTCGAAAGGCTCTTGAAAGTAATTTTTGAATACCTTATGAAATACATGTTTAATGTTTCATCATATTTGAGAGGTTAGTCGTTGAAGAACTAAACTCCTTTGGGGCTATGAGTTTTGAAAACAAGTTAGGAAAAGGGGGCTAGAAACTTCCTTTTTGGTTTTTTAAAACTTTAGGGTTATAAAACCCTTCTTGAATATCTCACTTATACTTAACCAATCTTAACCATGGAAGGATTAGGGTTGCTTCAAGAATGTGATGCTTGAAAATCATTTTTGAAAATGATTTTTGAAAACACTTTAGGTTTTGAAACCTTGATATGGACAACCTCGAAGGTTGTATTTCAATGTATCACCCTCCCTTGGAATCCCTAACTATAAAAGGGGTAGAGACATCTTAGGATTGTAAGTTCTTGAAAACATCTTTAAAAATAGTTTTTGGAAAATGTTAAGTGTCTAGCCATTTTAATTGAGACAAGTTTAAGAGAACTTCTTGGAAGTATTTTTGAAGATAAAGTGTGGGGTATTTGAAAAGGTTTTGGAGTTGATTTTTGAAATGTCAAGAAAGTAGGATGTTTTTGAAAGTATGTTATGAAATGAGTTAAAAGATTATTTGAAAAGGGGTCTTTGAATTGGAACCTTGAATCTTATTAACCTAGGTTGGGTTAACCTAGGGTTAACTAACTAAGGTTAGGTTAACCTAGGGTTAAGGTGACCTAGGGTTAACTAACTTGGGTTAGGTTAATCTCGGGTTAAGGTGACCTAGGATTAACTAATTAAGGTTATGTTAACCTAAGATTAAGGTGATCTAGGGTTAACTAACTAAGATTAGGTTAACTTAGGGTTTGACTGAACTAAGGTTGGACAACTAAGGTCAAGTTGACCTAGGGTTGGAAGGCAGTTTTGAACTAGGATTTTGACATAGTGGTTTTGGAAGGTGGTTTCGAACTAGGGTTTTGACCTAGTAGTTTTGGAAAGGTAGCTTTATGTATGCAACTTGAAGAAGTGTCTTGAAAACCATTTTGTGAAAACCACTCTAGTGAGCGTTGGGTTCATATGGTTGGTATTTGGAAACCGTTCAAGAGAGGGTTGCCTTGGAAACATTTCAACCACTAACTCAAGAGAGTAAAACTTGTGAAAATCAATATTAAATAGATAATTTTGAAGACTTTTTTTTATTGAAAAATTAAAGAGAATGAACCTTTAAAAATTATTTTTTGAAAAAGGAATTTTGAAAAACTGCTTTGAGATTTTGAAAACCACTCTAATAAATAAGGGTTCATATGGTTGATTTAAAAGAAATCACTCCTAAGAGGACTCCATGGGACCATTCCAATCACCATATTCAAGAGAGCAAAATTTCTAAAAATCAAGATGAAAATGGTAGTTTTGAGAAATTATTTTTATGCAAATCGAAGAGAATGAAATTTTGAAAATCCTTCTTGAACAGGGTTGTTTTGAAAATCATTTTTTAGGGTGTAGAAACCAATTCTGATGAACTAGGGTTCATATGGTCAAGATGATGGAAAAGCCACTCAAGAGAGGGTTCCAAGGGACCATTTCAACCACAAGGTTCAAGAGAGTGGATTCTACAAAAATCAATATAGAAGAGAATGGTTTGAAAACCAAATTTATGCCACATGAAATGCAAAGGAATGCAAGGATGTAAATGAAGTCAAGGGGCCTAAAGGGGGGTTTTCTAAGACATGGAAATTGACCTAGGTTTCAAGGAACCAACTCTTAGAATCATTTTTAGGAAAACACTTGAATATGGAATTTGAAGAAGACATAGAAATGAAGATGGTGAAAATTTTTACAAAATAATGATGGACATGAAAATAGAGCCAAACATGCAATACATGAACATGGTAACTGTTGGCCCAAGTAGGCAACCCAAGAGGGGGGGTGAATTGGGTTTTATAGAATTTATAACAAGAATTGCAACTAAAAATCGTTTATGTATTTTAGTAACAAATAATCAAAGTATATATATCAAGCAAATGAAGTGTACATTAATGCAAGTATTTGCAAGCATGTATAGTGAGCAAGTAAGCAAAAAGAGACAGAAGAGAAGTGCACCAGATTTATAGAGGTTCGGCCAACCTTGCCTACGTCCTCTCTTCTTCGATCCTTTCGAAGGAATTCCACTATGTAATACTCCTTACACAGCTGTTGGTTGTGCCACGAGTGCCCAACTCACTCTTACAAAAGCTTCTTCCCAAGCTTTCAAAACCCAAGAGATTTTGTCTAAGTTTCTCTCAAACTTACAAGTGTTTTTCTCAAGAACACTCAAACTCACAAGGTTACAAACACACCCAAATAAGAATGAATAAAGATTATACAAAGAGTAACTCTCCTAGTGAGTATATGAGCGAATACAACTCAATGGATAACTTTAAACACTCCGCAAAAGTATGTGGTAGTGAGGTACATGTGATTTTCAACTTCAAGCACTTGATATGAATGGTATGATTGCTCTTTTCTACTGCTTTGAAGCTGTATGTATCTCATATATATAGGTATGGATCGATTTTAGTCGTTGGAGAAGTATGGGAGAAGATTTGGTTGCATTTTTGCCCATACCGTCTGTCAGAAAACTAGCCGTTACGGTCTAGGGGTCGACTATTTTCACAATGAGTCGACTCTTTTTGCATTTCAGCAGATTTTTCAAGTCACTGTCCAAATGAGTCGACTCTTTTGTCCCAAGAGTCGACTCTTTTAAGCTGTCTGCAGAATTTTTGTTCTCTGTTGCAATGAGTCGACTCTTTTTGGCTAGGAGTCGACTCTTTTGAGTCTCCAACACAAATCCAAGGCTCTGTTCGAATGAGTCGACTCTTTTTGCTTGAGGGGTCGACTCTTTTTACCAAAATCCATATTTTTGCAATTTTTCTTCATTCTTTTCCAAATCTTCCAATCTCTTCAAGGATCACTAAATGACCTTTTTAAAGCTTGCAAATGCTTCTTCAAGGTTAGATGACTCCAAGAATATCTTCAATCCATTCAAGGTGAATTTTCTTTATTTTCATCACTTGTAGAGCTCTTCCATCATCATAGCTTCATCCATTGATTCAAGTCTTCTTCAAGATCTTCAAGAGAGCTTCCATGACTTAGAATCTTCATTTCTTCAATCAATATGGCTTCTCCATGGACTTCAACAACTCTTCCAAGAAAGCTTTCCAAGTCTTGTAATTCCTTCCATGTCTTCAAGACATCTTTAAATCTATCAAGGAAGCTTTTATGTTTTTGAGTTGGTCTCTTCTTTTTTTTATTCTTGCAAGATATCTTCAAGTCCTCAAAGTTTTCAATCTTTTAAATTAAGAGTTTGATCATTTTCATTCTTCTTCTTTGATATCCATCATCTTCATTCTCGTATAAAATCACCATTGTTGAATATGCTATTCTTTCATGCTTATCAATCTTCAATCTAGGATTTTCATCAACTTGAGATTTCTTTTTCTTCTTATAATATCAGCTTTGTAGAATACATCACTTCATCATGCTTTTCATTCTTTATTCAAATCTTTGCATCATAAATCCTCTATTATGATAAGCTTCAAGTCAAGATCTAATTAATGATTCATCTGCACACTAAGTAGAATTATTAGATCATTTAACCATGTTTTGTTATCATCAAAATCAGGGCATTGACTCAACAGTAACTATATGCAAAGGGGGTCATGCATTCATACAACGCTATAGGCCACACCAAATTGCAAGGTACTCTAAGGCTATATCATTTTAAAGCATGCTAGTGAGAGATCCCCCTACACGGTAGCTTTCACTAGCTTTCCTCTAAGCATGAACTAGGAACTCTCTTGTTTCAGGCATGTAAGAAATGGGGGTAGAAGATGGGAGTTTAAAATAAAGAATAGTCTAAGTAGGTTAGGAGAGAGAAGAGAAGAGTGGGGATGACAAAAATGTAAAAGAGAATACCACATTTTGCCTTCAAACACCTTCAAACCTCCATGGATGCTTTAACTTAAACTTGAATGGCCTTAGAAAGGCTTGCAGGGGCTGGAATTAGATCTTCTATGGCATTAAGGGCTTTGTAAGTGTAGTGTATGGGATAGAGGGAGGTGGAATCTAACCTAAGTATTTGGAGGGTGAGATGTATATGGAAATTCGAGGTTCAGATGATATTTCTGCAGAGCTTCGTTACTATTTTCCATTCTAGAATATACAAAGGGGGAGGCCTGTATTTACAGACAATCTGGAGAGGCCTGGCGCATGTCCTACATGCACTTGAGAAAATTTTGCCATGGCGCATGTGCTACATTCGCCAGTATTGTTCCACATAATGAATGCCACGTGGCACACTCTGTACTGGCTAAATCTTAAGGGGCAAGCAAAGTTTGATTAATCTGATCAAAATCTAGGCACATGTAGCATACGCTTTGCCATTGGGAATGTTAGTTTAAACTTTGCCTTGATAATTGTGCAATTCGGGATGGATTTGGAAAAACTGGTTATGTCCACGACGTTCTCCTAGTGTTTCTCACGAACCTGGAATTTTCGGGGAGCTTGAAAGGTGTTCAGAAGAATGAGATATTATCTCGGGAAGTGTGCACAAAAACACACTTCTGCTGAGCATCTATGATACGTTCCGTAGATGTTCAAAAGTAGCCGTTTTTGGGCCAAGTGATCAGGGCCTTTGGGAAACGATCTCTCCGATCGGGTCGTACCGATGGAAAGTGCTCTAGAAATACTTTTGAGAATTTCCTAATTTATGCATTTCTCAAGTTGTTTGACGGTGGGCTATTAGGGAATTGGAGAAAAGATAACCCTTGCGGAGCGTTTGTGACATGCTCCAAGGGTTACTAAAAGTGGTCGTTTTCGAGCCATGCGATCAGGGGTTTCAGGAAGCGTTTTGTTCAATCAAGCCATATCGATGGAAAGACTAATGGATAGGATTTTGAGAATTTTATGATTTATATATTTCTCAAGTCATTTGATGGTGCATTATAAATTGAGAATCGGGAGGAAAAGATAACCCTAGCGGAGCGTCTGCGAGACATTCCACGAGACTTTCATTGAGTTTGAAGTATTTAGAGTCACAGGGCTCACCTTGGGTCAAACAGGGGTATATAATGAAATCTTCCGTTCAATACTTATAGTCGGTGTAGTTTTGGGATGTGCTTAGTCGGTGTAGTTTGGTCCCAAAGATCGCTATAGTTTGAAGTATTTATAGTTGGTATAGTCGGTGTAGTTTTGGAAAGCTACCTATGCAGTGTTGGTCCCTAAGATCGCTCGATCTCGGAGAGCTACCTGTAGGGTGGTGTTGGTTCCTGAGATCGCCTAACATCAGAAAGCTACCTGTAGGGTGGTGTTGGTTCTTAAGATCACCCGATCTCAGAAAACTATCGGATGATGGACATTCTATATTGGTGAGCTAGCAAGCGCCAGAAGTGAACCGTCTGGAATTTGATAAGATGTTGGTCCCCGAGATCACCCAATCTCAGGAAGCTACCTGGATGGCGTTAGTTCCCGAGACCGCCCGGTCTCAAAAAGCTGTCTGGAATGCCTAGGGGCAATACGGTCTTTCTTAGCTTCATTGGGTCTTGCGGGCCTGGAAAGCAACCAATTGATTGTATTGGAGTTTGAAAGACCCAGCTTGGGCTATTATGAGTTGTGATGTTAGAAACTGGATCCAGTCGGGCCGGAGATTGCTAAGTGAGCAAAAATGGGGTGCTTACAGGTGTGACTAGCATGTAAAAAAAACTAACTGTAAAGGACTAGGGGTTGGGTTAAAAGGCTAGTAGCTGTATCTACGATTTGGATATAGTGGACAAAAATCTTAAGGAAGGAGTTTTGGGGAGTAGATGTAGACTTTGGAGTTGAAGTCGAACTATAATAAATCTTTGTGTATTCTCTTCTCTCTATCTCTTTTACTTTACAGTTTGAATTATTTCCATTTATTCACAACATATCATTGGTTGATTAATATTTATTTAAATATTTAGTTAGAATTTTTTAAATATGAAATTATTTATTAAATTATTGTTTAAACTTAATTCGCTCCCCTCTTGGGTTGCCACCTGGACTAACATCTTTAACCTGGCATTGCTTGGCATTTATAAGAAAGGTGCTTTTGGAAAAATATTGTTATCGAAATGATTGTAGATTCCATAATTTATTAGGTGTTACTGATACGTTGATTTGGAGTTTTGCAATGATTGTATTTTCATCGTAAGATTCCAAAGTTTTATTTTTGTGTGGTTTGCTATTCATAACAATAGGTGTAGAAACCCATTTGAGGATTTAGATCATCTTTGTTCCAGTGTACAATCTAAATATGTCTCCCCCTCTACTGTCCCTTCCAGTTGATCTTCAGCAGTTGATGGAGGGCTTTCATAATAGTTAGCACTTTGTTTTGCATAGGGCCGCCTCGCCCACTAGGCAGATGAGGTGGTTGCCTTAGGCCTCTAATATTTTAAGGCTCCAAATTTAAAAAAATAAATATTTTATAATAAAGGTCTTATATATTCTCAATATTTTTTTTTAAAAGGCCCCTATCTAAGGGAAAAAAGAAAGTTCATAAGAAAAAGAGGCCGAAAATCACCTTCTAGGAAGAAAAAAAAAATTCCAGTTTAACTAATAAATAAAATTATACAAATAAATAAAATTTTGAAGGCTCTAATTTTTTGAAATATTTTGCATGTTATAATGAAGGCCCTATGTCGATTCCATAATTTATTTGAACAAAAAACCTAGTCTAGATGAGGAAAAAAAACTCCATAAAAAGAAGGCCGAAAATCAACTATATTAATTAACTTTGGAAAGAAACAACAACATTGGTTATACCTAATAAATAATTTCTACAAAATAATATTAAATTCCATAAATTTTCTAAAACCTTATATGTTATAGTAAAATTTTATATAGTTTCTACATATTTTTTAATAAAAAAATCCAAAACCAACAAACTAGTTAATTTCAACAATAACCAATTTAACTAAAATTTTTTTGCAATAATTTAAAATTATATATATATATATATATATATATAAAAGGCCTTATTTAAAATTATCGCCTTAGGCCACAAATTATTTTGAGCCGGCCCTAGTTTTGCATTTCCTTGGTTGTATTTTCCTCTTCAAAAATAATTAAAATTATAAAAAGAAATCCCCTTATTCATGTAATATTTTCAATTTTTTTTATATTAACAGAAATAGACCTCACTCAAATTCCTCATAAGGTAACGAAAAGGTAAAGTTTAATAAGAAAATTTTTTTAGCACCTTCTTAGAAATAAAAAGTTCATTACTAGAAATTTATACACGTGAATAACTAAAAACTTGTAGAATCTCTTTATCTATACAATATATATAAATAGCTAAAATCACGTAACCATAATTGTTATTTACTTTTTAACTATTAAGATATTGTCATTTTTACACGTATTTTGTATGAGAGGGAGGGCTATAGAAAAACAATTAATGTTGTTGAATTATCAGCTACATTTAATATGATATAAAACTATATTTAAAAAAAAAATTCTACCATTCAAATTCTCTTGCTTACTGCTCACAATACATAAGAATATATATACTCATACATAGTACTATAATATATATACATATGTAATGATAAGATTTAAAAAAAAAGGAATTGATACCATTTAATAATGATATTTCTATGGTGATGAGGATCACTTATAAAAACTAGATGCTAATAAACTGAAATCTATCTTTTTATTTTGAAATTTTAAATTATTATTTAAACATGTAATTTTTCAAGAAAATATATTTTATTTTTAGTAAATTCGTAAAATGACAAGTTAACATAAAATTAAGTCATTAAATGAGCCCATTGAAAAGAACCATAGGGTCGCAATTGAGCATGTGGTTTTGGTACCAATTGATACCATTGCTTTTGCTTCTTGTTCTAGTGCTCATAAATGTTTCCCTAATGAAGTCTTGGTATCTAATATGTTCATCTAAAAAATAATCTTGGAAATTGGCATTGTGCAGTTAGGTAGTGTTTCAGATTAGAGAGTGTGGTGATGTGAATCCTTGAAGGCTAATGTAACAGGGCGAATCATTTATATTAATATATTATGCGATTCTTTATTTTTTTCAACAAAAAAGGGGGAGTAGTATAGTAGTCAATTTCAGACATGTGAACAAGATTGCAAGCTAGCAAATGAAAAGTCATAAAATTACAAGGACTATAGACATTTGAGATTAATAAAAAAATTTGTTTAGAAAAACATTCTTCTATAGTTATTTTTGTTTTCATTTGAAAAAAAAAAAGAATCATATAATATATTAATACCAATGATTTTGCTGGCTTCAATGGCTCTTGTTAAACAAGTGCTACTAAGAGTAGAGGTGCTGTTAATACATTACCAATTGTAACCCTAATGCTCGTTTTGTTGACATTTGAGATCAGTTGGAAAGTTATGCTGCGATTGTTATTGTAATATCCCAAACCTCTATTATCTGATTTAATGCGAATTTTCTAAATTCTGTATTATTTTAATATGCTATTGGGTCAAAATGACCAATGGTAATGCATATTGTAGCATATGCCTTATGTGTGTGACACATAGGATTAATTCCCATGGGTGTCTTTTACACACACACACACACACACACACACACACACACACTCTCCTTGGGGAGAATAGTAGAAAGAGAGAAGGAAGGGGGAAGAAGAGCAGAAGAAGGGAGAGATGGACAAGAGAGAAGGAGATCTATAAGAAGGAAGCTTGGAGAGCCATTCGAGTTTGGGGAAGCTTGGGAGAAAGGTAAGAACTTTACCTCTTGTAAATGTATAGTTGTGTATATGTATATATATATATATATATATGGGTTGATGTCTTTAGTTACTCCTTTAAGTCCCATTTACATAGATTTTGAGAGCTTACAGCTCATATTGTGAGATTTGGGGTTGGGGTTTGAAAAGCCCCAAATGTGTTTATGTTAGGGTTTGGAATTTCAAACCCTAGATCCCTTTGTTTTGCTTGTTCATTCTACCCCATTTTGAGTTATTGTAATATTCTTGGGTCAATTTCTAAACCCTAAAAGCATTGAGAAAGTTTGGGAGATGTTTGGTTGAGTTTGGGGTGAGAAAACCCATTTTTGTGTGTTGCTGCTAGAAGGAGGGCTCTAGAGTGGGGTTAAGCCCGCCTGAGAGCGGGGTAATCTGGTTTGGAGCGTGCTAGCACACACTCTAGCCCAATCTAGCGCGGTCCCAGGTTACAGCTTTGACACTCTTTAGTAAAATGGACAAAACTTGCTCTAAAAAATTTAAATTAATGCATCGTTTGAAGCGCTGAAAAGTAGACTCATAGACCTTTCTACCCATATAAGGTTTATACCCTAATTACTCATAGAATGCGAGATATTGAGATTTAAAGTAAACTCAAAATTTCTATCAGTAACATTATTTTTCAGAATTTTAGTCCCTTTTCTATTGGACATAACTTCTTTATTTAAAATGTGTTTCCGACCCATGATCTATCAAATTAAAGGTATTTGAACCTATTTTCAAATGAAATTGACCTAGAATATAAAATCATTGTTCTAATATGAATGAGATATAACGAAGGATTCGGTGTTTAGGGATTCATGTTTCAAACCTCAACTTTTATGTTCTTGCATTGCATCGGGGTTTTGTGTTTGATTCTTTTATGTACTCTATGTGTGGGAACACTCTTGTTGCTAATGAACTGAGCATAACTCTTAATGACTTAGCCTAGCTCTTATGATTTGCTTAAAGCACTCTATGTTGCTAATGAACTGAGCATAACTCTTAATGACTGAGCCTAGTTCTCATGATTGGCTTAAAGCACTTTATGTTTCTAATGAACTGAGTATAGCTCTTAATGACTGAGCCTAGCTCTCATGATTAGCCTAAAGAATTTCATGTTGCTAATGAACTGAGCATAGCTCTTAATGACTGAGCCTAGCTCTCATGATTAGCCTAAAGAACTCCATGTTGCTAATGAACTGAGCATAGCTCTTAATGACTGAGCCTATCTCTCATGACTGGCCTAAAACACTCTATGTTGCTAATGAATTGAGCATAGCTCTTAATGGCTGAGCCTAGCTCTCATGACCAGCCTAAAGAGCCTTATGCGTGACCTTTACGGTTACTATGATTAGCCTAAAGAGCCTTATGTGTGGCCTTTAATGTTACTAATGCGGAGCCTAACTTCGATGTTGGCCTAAAGAGCCCTATATGTGACTTTTAAGGTTACTAATGCAGTGCCTAGTTATGATGTTGGCTTAAAGAGCCCCATGTGTGACCTTTAAGGTTACTAATGTAGAGCCTAGATCTGATGTAAAAACATAACATACTTATATTCTAGAACGAGAAATATAATTTGTTAAAATGCTTTATGACAAGTTATGTATGTTTTCACAAGTATTAATGTCACGGTGTATCTCTCTTTATTACGATATTATGATATGCCTAACAGTACCATGTCATGATATACTTATGACAAGTTACATTCTGTCTTACGAGATCATGTTACGATTTGCGTCTCACTCCTATGATATTATGTTCGAATGTTATAACGTTTACGATACAAGGTTTTGTTACATCTCTCTTTTACCACACCATGATTTGATACGATATAATGTTTCAATATGAAAGCTTATGCTACATGTGTTTTCAAACTTACGCTTATACGTTTCTAGGTTCATACCATCTATGCATATATGTTTATCTATTGTCATATACATTAAATAAAAATGTTAGTCCATTGTATTTTATGCTCATACATTATTGTTATTCACTAAGTATTAGCTTACGTTTTCTAAAGTGTTTTCAGATAACTAAACTAGGAGGCCTTAGAGGGAGGCCCACTACGTGGATATTTGGACTACTGCTCATGGGCCTTATGATATGCAAATGTGTATATGGGCTAGACCCTAATGTTTGTAATATTACAATGTCATAACTATGGTGGTCTTCAATAGGCCCATTTTATGGTATGTTATGTTTTGATAATTAGCCACGACTCTGCTATGTATGACACACGTTTTGTTTTACATTCATAAAGTAAAATCCTATTTCCGCAATTATGTATCATCTTAAATGATCATGCACAGATGTTTAATTGGTTTATATAATGCGGCCTTGAGTAGCCTTGCTACTAGCTAGTCATGTACTCTAAATCCACATAGGCCGAGTCTCGAGTATTGTTATTATTATTATCCTCGTCTAGTACTTTCTGTTGACCCAAAAGGCAACCTAAGAGGGGGGGTGAATTGGGTTTTTAAAAAATTAATGGCAATTAAGATTAATTAAAATTAATCTAGTCAATATAACAACGATCAATCTATATATAGTGCAATGTAATCAAAAGAGGAATAAAAACAGAGTAATAGAAAGCATACCGAGAATTACTAAGGTTCAACCACAATTCGTGATCCACGTCCTCACCCCAAGATCCCCTTGAAGTCTTCCTCCACTATGTAATTTCCAATTACAAAATGGATGCTAATTGACCAAGTGCTCAGCTCACTTTTACATAAGAACTTCTTCCTAAGTTCTTCCAGCTATCAAGTGGTTTTGTCTAAGATCCACTCAAACTTACAAGAGTTTTTCTTCTACAAGTGAACTCTCAAACTTTCACTTATAGGTGTATAAAGATATATAAATGAATTACAAACTCTCTATCAAGAGTGGATAGAACAATAAAAGCTCACACTATAAAAACAAGAAGAATGTTCAGATTTTTCAGTTTGATCAGTCAGTGGTACTTGTTTTTCTTGTGTCTCTTATGTATAAATGCAGTTGGAAGCTTGTATATAAACCCCTATATTGATTTCATCTGTTGGAGGTTGTTGGGGGTCATTTAATGCAAGGCCAGTCCGTTATAATGTTAGAAAAACTAGCCGTTCTCTCCCAGGTGTCGACACTTAGTTTCATGTGTCGACACATCTGGTCTGCATTTTCCAGATGTTGTCTACTGTCTCCATGTATCAACACATCAACTCCATGTGTCAACACTTGATCATTCTGTCTTCAGATTCTCGGTTTCTGTCTTCATGTGTCGACTCTTCATTTTCATGTGTCGACACATTGCCCAGAAATCTTGCTTCTGTCTTCTCATGATCAAGTTCAACTTCAGCACAACTATAAAATCTTCAAGGAGTCTTCTCTTTGGGGTTTGATGATCAATCAAAGTTTTTAATACATCAAGATTGTTCTCTATTCAATTTGGATTGAATTCTTCATTTGATAATCATATTTTCTTGATTTCAACACTGTCAGAGCTTCACTCTATCAATGCTGAGCTCTTTTTCTTTGTTGCTGATCTTTCTCTTTCATTGCCAAGCTTTTTCTTTCATTGCCGAGCTATTGCTTTCATTTCTGAGCTCTTTCTTTCATTGAGATCACTTCAATGAGACTTTTATAAGCTTGATGAAGTCTATCTTGAACACCTTCATTTTCTCTAAGTACATATCATCTTCATTGAGTATTTATATCCCAGATAAAATCTTCACTTAGATTCTTTGTAGAGATTATGCAATTTTGATGAATTTTCTTCTCAAATATCTTAAATCTCTTCTTCAATAAAATTATCTTCAATTGATCTTTGCACACTTTGATGAAGTCTTTATTTGAACACCTTCAATCTTTTTGAGTGCAAGTCAACTTCATTGAGTCTATGAATACTTGATGAATTCTTCATTTGAGCACCTTCAATCTTTTCGAATGCAAATCATTTGTTTGAAGTTGGAATAGTTGTCAATGTTCTGTTTTGATACATTGCATGACTCTTGGAGTGCATTGCTCAATCTTAGCTTGTTGTGTATTCACTTTGACATATACTAGATTTAAAGTTAAACTTCTAAGTCTAAATTATGATATTTATTAATCTGCACACTAAGCAAATACATTAGTAAAATAACACAAGGTTTAGTTATCATCAAAATCAACATGGGGATCAACCTTGAGTCAACACTTTCCTTTGATTCCACTATTGCAAGTTACAACTTACAATGAGATGGTCCTCCATGTTACTCTCATAATCAATCAATTAGAAAAACAGCAATAACAAAAACAACAATAATGAATGAACATAGTTTTGACCAAAAATTGTTTTTGATTCTTTGCAGTGTTCGTTCAAACTTCAAACCTAAGGTAGTCAAAGAAGTATATAAATCTCTAATTTGCGTATAGAAATACTAGTAGCAACCCAAATTTCACTTTGAAACCAAGCCCCCCCCCCCCCCCCCCCCCCCCCCCCCCCCCTCTTAAAAAATTTTATGGAGGTGTTTGCCAACGGATTGTGCATATGCATCTCCAAGTGAAAGTTAGGTTTATCTAAAGTGGCACCTACAAACATAGGAGAACATGTACAATTTATGTAGTTGGTAGTAGCTTTTTTCACGCACGTGCCAGCTTTTTTAAGAAATACTAGTCCATGGTAGGGAGACACAGTTTCACCAATTCTTTGCCCCAATAATTCCAAAACCTTGCCTCTGGAGATACTTATGCAAAATAGCAACATGGCTTCTGCTTATGGAGTCCAAGGAGTCCTAACGAGCTTATGATGCTATATGAACGGGTTGTCCATTAGAACCTGACTCCATCAGTATATTACATTCCACTAGTCTACATGAATATGTCTCATAAGTATAATGAACAAGTAAAAACTGTATTGGAGCAATGGTAGCATAAAAATGAACTAACATCCTTATGTGCTGCACAAAATGTCAATAAATGAACATATTGGCTCGCATCGACATCTGCATGAGATTAAATCCTCAAGTAAACAAATAATTCTAGGGGGAGGAACTAAGAGGTCTAAACACATTATGGAACCTGCACCTGTTATAATCCTGTCAGCCATTCCTTCCTATATTCACCTCATCACTTAACACAATTTAAGGTTCCTCTTTGGTATGTACTTCAAACATGGATTATACCGGTTGTTCAGCAATGGCTTGGAAAGAGGAGTTTTTCACTACACTATTTGATGAGGTTTCTGAACAACATGTTGGGTTATCTTCTTGGAGATTCATAGCAACATTTGGATGCAATAAAGAAAGATTTATTTCAAAATTATGACTTTGTACTTGTTTAGGAAGAGGTGAGGTATTCTTTAATATGTATATCCTAGTATGCAGTTTCTCTTCCTCTTGCTCGTCACTGTGTATATAGAATAATGAAAAAGTTAAGCAGGTATTACATAGAAAACTTAATTTAATGGGTTTGAGTGACCCAAGTTAGTATGAACATACATCTCAATCTCCATAACAGAGCCTATATGAACAGAGGGAATATCATTACCTTTGCTGGTTATCTGTCACCAAACCTAATGAAATGATAAATAGTCGCTAACAAAGCGATTTAAGGAAGTTCCAATGCAATATTGTATAGCATTTTCTAGGTGACGTACAGGTACAACCCATATGGCCCAACAAATGCAACACACAGACCACACACTCATAAGAGCAATAACAATAATAAAATTGTATTTATCAATGCCTAAGACAAATAAAAATACAAGATACACTAGTAAGCTTACGAGCAGAACACCAAAAAAGATAAAACTCAACCCCTGCAGAAGTTTTAGGGGTATTTAAGGTTTCTAAATCATATTTTCTAACCCAAAACATTATTCACATGGGTCATAGGTCTAGATGTCAGTTTATTCAAATGTTTCAAAATGACCCTAATTTGATTATGCAATTTATCAGGCTTCTTAGGGTATGTATACATGAATGAATTAGAAGTCTTTCTAAACATGTTACACCTAGGCATTATATGCCAAACAATACCACAATGATGACACGTCGGCATTTAAGAAATCACAAAAGGCTGTATACAAATACTATTTGATATATATAAAATGAAAATTAACTTAGAGCAAAAAAAAAAAAAAAACAAAACCAAAATGGCCGTGAGTACAGATTCTAGCTGACAAACAACCCCTAGTTGAGTCTTAGATAGTTGATAAATTTTGACTAAGGTAACTCTAAATTTCAAAACATAAATGTATAATAGAAGAACTAGAAGAATTAATTCAAACATTTATTAGAGGTCAACTTATTTTGCTTAAAAAAAAAGGTATAAAACTGTAAAGGGATATGAAGAAAATGATGTATTCACTCATTATTTTACCTTAATATTTTAAGTTGGTGGCCTGTTAATTAGAAAACACAAGTTTTACTAGAGAGTTCAACTATTGTCAAATGTCAAGCCAAAGCAAAGGGTATACCAGGAGCAGCGATCAATAACAAAATAAAATCACGAATTTGTCAAGAGAATAATGATTTTTTTTGGAAGGTTAGATAATAATGATTTCACTTAACATTCATCAAGAAAAGCCCAGATGATTGGCCCTACATGAATAAAAACTAAACATGCTTAATTCAAGATGCTTTCAACTTGCTAACTAAAAGGTCCAAGAAAATCAGGTTTTACATAAAAATGGTTCCAAATAAAAAATTAAAAAAAAAATGATTTGGGTCAGCTTGAATTTTCACAAACCGATGGAAAAGACCCACAAGATGATTAAATATTAAATCCTATATAAAGTACATACAAAAGATTTCGAAAGAAAAAATAAAAATGAGAAGCGCATAAAGAGTAAGAAAGAAAACGGCAATTCTTGGAAACACACATCCACTAACATGAACTTGTAATTCAATTCAAACCCACCAAAAACTAGAAAAAGGAATTAACGTAATTCACATCACCTAGTTCAAAAGCCTCTGACGTGAACATGTTTGGCCTGACCTAGGAAGGGTCGCCAGCAGGCCTTCGTGAATGACATGGAAGAGATCAGCTTTAGCCTGAGGCGACGACCGTTTCATTTCTGAAAGTGGCCTCATCAGAGACCCCAGAGACCACCACCTCGACTTCCCAGTAGCAGCGGCGGCATTGAGAAACACCTCTCCTAAAGAGGAAACATTCACCTCTTATAATTCAATAAAAGAAATGACCCATATTGACCACATAATTTCCAAATATTGGGACTTGAAAAAGAAAATCCCAAGTCAATTGATCCAAAATAAAAACAGTCCTTGAATGAGTAAAAGAGAGTTTATACCTGCGTGCTAAGCAGTCCTTGAATGAGTGAAATTTTTGCAAGTTTTGTCTGCAGTGGTTCAATAATAGACTCCCCTTCTTTGGTTCTGCCTCTTTCTCTCCCATCTCTCCACCCTATCGTTCCTCTGTCGAACCCACTGTTTCTTCGTACAACACACAAACATGCTTCTCTTTTTACCTAATTCTAACCTTCCACAGCCACAATCATTTCTTGTATGGGGTTTCCACGACTAAAGATGGTGGTTTCGGGTGTGGCTAGTTCATTGGGTTTATGGGTGCCTAGATATAGAGGGAAAGGGGGAGTAGAGAGAGAAAATGATTGATTGGGTTGAAGGGAAGAGAAGGGTGTGGCCAATGTTCAGGCATTGAACTATTGGACGTCTTCACCTATATTGGTCTTGGGTGCCAAGTCATTCGGTCGGTCGGTCAGTCAGTCGAACACTGTGCTTCGGATGAGAAAAAGATGTGTGCTGCCATGGTCATGCAATGGTAAGATGTGGTGGCAGTGGTGGTGGTGGTGTGTGTGCGTGAGAGAGAGAGAGAGAGAGAGAGAGAGAGGATGAAATGGAGGGGGGTTAACTGAGATGAGGAGACAGAGCGGCAGTGATAATGTGAGCGTTTATTGCCTGGTTTCTTTGACCTAACGGCTCTTTCTAATCCAATGGTTGAGAGAGGGTGCGGATTTTGATCAAACGGCACACAACTTTGTTTTTAGGCTATTTATTTTCACCCACAAAATATTTTTTGTTTGATAACTCAACAAAATACGTACAAGTAATTTTATTCGCCTTTCTTCATTATTTCTCTTGACAAATTCATGATATGATTATTGGATTTTTTTATGACACCTAATAAGTTTTATTATAAAGTAAAACAAATAGTATGTAATATAGTTGTAGTAGGACACAACTTACCCAAAAAGATACATGATTAAAGAGGATATTGGCAATAGCAATAAGAAATCATAATTATTCAAACCAATAATGATACATTTCTATGACCTAGAACAACTTTAGTTTCTAAAGATTGTAGTACTTTAGTTATGGAAGCATTACTGCATGAAAAGGTATGAAATTAAGACTGAAAGCAGGAGGTAATGCTTCAATTCTTGAAGAGGATTCTCATATTGTTATTTCAATTTTTAATGGCCAACGAGTAGTAGTTTAATAGATAGCAGTTGTGATCAATGATATTCAGCAACTCCAATGTAAGGTCAAAGTATGTTCTTATAGTTTTATGCAAAAGGTCCGAAATAATGCAGCAAATGTGTTAGCAAGTAAGGGTATTTTGGATGAGGGTTGTTGTTTGGTTGTGTACCCTCAATATGGCTACATGGCCCCTTCTTAGGGGCTAGCTACCGCTTTGATGTTTAAGGGGACAAAAAAGGCTAGGAACTAAAAGCATTTTTACTAACAATGCTTAAAAATGCTTTTAGCGGGACTGTTTGAATCTCATATTCGAAAGAGTTTTTCGTTCAATATAGGATCAAGAAAATACATAAGTATATGTACATATATTTATATAAAATGTCATTTGTTGAATACAAGATGAAGAACATAAGTATATGTACATATATTTATATATTATAAAGGGAATCTGGAATGAACTATTCCTCTTGCTCCAATCATAGAAAATAGAAACTTTCTGCGTTGATGTAGGGAGTGTTTATCAAACTCTCTTTTTTCTAACCTCTTTTACTTGTGTAGTAATAGAATCTCAGTCACACTCATTTTCTTTGCCTCAATCTTGAGATTCAGCGAGTTAACATTTTTATTGAGTAGCTAGAGAAGTTAGTATTGACAATGCCAAAACTAAAAGTATTTTTATCGAGATTATATCTATTCATTTGAAATTCTTTATTCATATTTTGAAACGAATTTTGAAATACAAAACATACATTAAAAGCGTCATTACTAATAACTCTTTTGTTAAAAGCATCACGGTTAATTACGTCTAACTAATGCTATTTAAATAAGTTAAAACTTATTCTTATTATATAAATAAGTATTAAAGTAAATGTTGTCAAGTAAAGAACCCATAAAACATAGGCAACCAAGTAGCTAGGACAGTGTCAGGTCTGTTTTAAAATTGAGGTGTGTTTGTGACTTGTTTGATTGCAAAGTTAAGGAAATGTGGATCAATAATAAATACACAAGATTTGATTATTGCGGAAATTTGAACTTTATAGGGATGTAAAATACTATTGTTCTTTTTATCTGTTTGATTAATAATCAACCTTTCCTTTTTTATTTTTATTTTTCATTTTTTTATGAGGATTTAATAGGGTGATCCCTTTAGTATCATATTCGTTTATCCTTTGCGCTAAGGTTTTATCTGTCTCCTTTGTTTTGGGTGTGTCTCCCTTGCACTAAGGTGTTATGCTGGGCCATTATTTAGTTTTACTTGTATTTGGATTGGCTTGTGTATCCGCTAGGGTATACAATAAGCATAAGAATTTTTTAATTGTATAAGAACTAGAATTATTGGGTTCACCTACAACTAGAGAACTAGTAAGAATTCTATTTTTTACTTGTTGCCCAAAAGATTAGAAAGACATTGAGGGCTCCAGACACTAAAAGGAGCAGGGATTGCTTTAAGACTTGGGTATCAATATCAATATCAGATATTTTTTGAATAGTTTTAGACCTGTAACCTCTTAGTTTATAGTTGATTTCTCTCTCACCTGTTGTTGTAAGCATAAGAGATGCTAAATTATGTAAATTCTCTGAGTATATTTTTCTCTTTAGTGTGTGCATGTGGACCATGTGTGGCTCCATGTTACACATTGTGGGGTCAATTGACCCACTGAAATTTTAAAATTTTTTTTGTTAATGTAATATTTTTAATGAAATTTAGTATTTATATAATTTGACCTCACTGATATCTCACAACATAAAGAAGAGGATCATGTTTCAATAAAAATATAAAGTTTGAGCACCTTGTAAATATATATACATATATATATATATATATATTTCTAGGAACTTGTGCAATGACATAGTAAAATTTTAGTACTACATTCTCTTTATATTGATATATTAAAAAATTATGATTTAGTCTTTATCTCCTAATATAAAAATTATTAATTTCATGCTTATTTTGTGTTCTTCTGTAGTCTCACACTATCACACAGTAGGGTCATTCATATGAGAGAGGGCTATGACAAAAAATATAATGACGTAGAATTATCAATATAATGAAAAATATATTTTAAACAAAGAATAAAAGCCTCAATCGTCCAATTTTTTTTTAACTTGTTGGTCATCTATATATAAAAACAAATACATGCTTAGCTATAATACACACAAAAGAAGATTTCAAATAAGGGAAAGCAAATAAGAAGAACGGATAGATTTAATAAATCAATAAATAAAGAGTTCTTAATATTTGTATCTTCATCCATAAAAAATAAAGGTCAACAAATTGAAACTCTTATCGTTTTTATTTTAAAATTCTAAATTAATATCTAAACATTTAGTCGTTCAAAATGGTGTACTTGTATAACCTATTATGATATTTGATAAATATATAATTAACCTAATTCTATAATATTTAAATACCAAATGACTCCATTGAAAAAAATCCTGGAGCCACCACTACATATGGATCATGAGTGTGCTTCTGTATGTATTTGAGTGAGTTTGATCCGCCTTACACTTCGACTTCCTTGCAAGTCATTGAAGATGTAGGGGTGTTTCAATTGTCACCATTCCCCTCCGATTTTACATATGCTTTTCGGGGATGATTGTTTTCTTCTTCTTCTTTTTTCTTTTTTTTTCGTTTTTTGCTTAGAAAATGGAATATTGAAGGATGGTTGGATGTTACAATGGGTATTAAGTATATATTATTCCTAAGCAAGGGAAAAAGATTACAAAGAGAATCTCTGTTCATAGAAAATAGAAAATAGAAAATAGAAACTTTCAGCATTGATGTAGAGGTGTGTTTGTGACTTGTTTGATTGCAAAGTCAAGGAAATGTGGATTAATAACAAATACAAAAGATTTGATTATTACGAAAATTTAAACTTTATAGGGATGTTGTATACTATTGTTCTTTTGTCTGTTTGATTAATAATCAACCTTTCCTTTTTTATTTTTATTTTTCATTTTTTTGACTTCGAGATGAGGATTTGATAAGGTGATCCATTTAGCATCATATTTGTTTATTCTTTGCATTGAGGTTTTATCTGTCTCCTTTATGTTGGGTGTATCTTGTGTTATGCTGGGCCATTATTTAATTTTACATGTATTTGGATTGGGTTGTGTATCCACTTGGGGATACAATATGTATAAGAATTTTTCAATTATATGAGAACTAGAATTATTGTGTTCACATACAAATAGAGAACTAGTAAGAATTCTATTTTTGACTTGTTGTCCAAGAGCTAGGACATTGAGAGCTCCAGACACTAGGAGTGGGGATTGCTTCAAGACTTGGGTATTAGTATCGATATTAGATATTTTTTGGATAAGTTTAGATCTGTAATCTCTTAGTTTAGACTTGTAAAAAGATACATGATTAAGGAGGATACTGGCAATAGAGGTAAGAAATCAGAATTGTTCAACTAGTAATGGTACATTTCTGGGAGCTTGAACAACTTTAGTTTCTAGAGGTTGTAGTGCTTTAGTTATGGAAGCATGATTAGACTACATAAGTGTAGTCTATCGTCGCTAAACGACCCTTGCTAGCTGTAGATTAGGGTTAATTATGCTCTATTTGCTATATATTATATTTAACCTTGTACTCAATCATATTTTAGGTATTTGAAGTTAAGGGAGTTGATTTAGAGTCAAAGAAGTAATCCAGTCTGCGGGCATGGCTTGTTGAGGAACATTGCTGGGGCCTTGTCTTGGGAAACATGCAAATTTTTACTAGTAGCTCGGAATGGGATGAATGATATGCCGTTGGAAAGCTTTCTTCAAGTTACACATGTTTGCATTAATGAGTATCGCCAAATTCTAACTCCAAGAGCCTCAAACAAATCGAAACCAAAAAGGGTGAAAAATGGCTCTAGCGTTCGAATGCCAGCATAGCCGTTCGAAGGGCAAGAGGCAAAGAAGAGAAGAAAAAATGGCCTGGCGTTCGAACGCCAAAAGCTAGCGTTTGAACGGCCCGAGAGCATGCAAACCAAAAATGGCTTGGCATTCAAACGTTGGTTCTTAGCGTTCAAATGATGAAGAATAGTTATCATGGGCGTCGAATGCTCATTTTACCGTTCGAACGCCAAGGCAAATTTTTGACAAATTCTTGAGTTTGAGCTATGATCCCTATAAATACCAACACATTTTATGTTCGACCAAGCAAGTAGGAGGTGGCAATTGTAGAGGGTTTTTGTAGTTTTTACTCTAGAATAGTTTACATTTATTAGTTTGTTGCTTATATGTAATCGGATTCACTTCATTACAAGTTTCAATACAAGTTCTTTAGATTCCTTACATTCTGTTCAAGATTTCTTTTGTTTCTTTACATTAAATCGATATTTTCAGTGTTTATTCCATTATTTCAAAGCTTTTTATAGATGGAGAGGAGTAGTTAAACCTTCACATCTCGGGATTGATTGTGAAGACCAATTGGAGGTCTTGGATGGACAAAAGAGGTGAGATTTTGGGTTTTAAAGTTCAATATTTTGTTTTTATCTTCCTTTTCCTTCTTCGTTCTAGAGATTTTTGATAACTTGGATGATTGATTATGTTTGATAACGTTTATACATGAGTCTATATTTAGTATATACGCTGCACAAATCGATGGTATTCGTCATTGAATCTAACAACTCAATTTATTCTAGAAGTTGAAGTTTTAAAGAACACTTGGTTTTTATCGTTAAATCTTTTGAATCTGAGACTCGTGACGTAGTCGAAGGATTTGAGTTATAAAAATACCTCCTTTGGAATTCCAAGAAACACAATTGATTTGATTGATTAATCCAGAGGCTTGTTCTCATTAATTTAAAATCAAACTTTGTTCAAGTTATTTATTATTGCTTAACAGTTAGTTTAGATAATCAACCATTTTCCAAAATAATCATAATTTTATTTTCTTTTAAAAGCAATTTGTTTGGATTTTTGTGAGCGTTTGAGAGGCTTGTTCTAATTCTTTCGGTTCTGTGCACACAGGTCCTTGTGGAAACGATCTTGTACTCCGAGTATATACTACTCCACCATCCTACATTTGGGATCATCTCAAGCACACATTTGGTGCGAATCAAGTTTTTGGCACCGTTGTCGGGGAGCTTGCTTTCGCACAAGTGACCATAAGAGGCATGCTAGAACACGAACCTCAGTCAACAAGAAGTTCGGTGCACTGCTTTTCCATCAACCTACAACCACAGAGGAATTGTCGGCTAAGGCCACCTGGTAACTTTGTTCCATCATTTTTTTTGGTTATTTTTGTGGGGTTAGAATCTTAGGATTTTTACTTATTTTTCTTCTTTTTAGCGGTCTAGGTATATTGTAATTAGGAGGCGGTTAGGCTACGTGCTAAGTGTTTATTAGTGGTTTTGCCTTATATGCGGAGATTGGAGGATCGGTTGGGTTGCTTTTAAATTTCTTATGGGCTATGAAGTTGATATTTCTATGGAGATTGGAGGCTTGGAAGAACTTGACGTGATTTATGTGTGCATTGCATATGTATATCCTTATTTTTTAGAGATCACACCTATCGTCTTTGTAGAGTCGACCTTTTATATAACCTTCCACTAGGTTATCGAACTCCATCACCTGCTCGTTTGAATCCAACGGACTTACCTCAATTTCTCTTGGTTGATTCACGACCCACACCTATGGAAAACATTGATGATCCACTGGGATATGTCTCAGAACGTGGAAACAATGGCTATGAAAGGGGAAGCAACGTCGGGGAAGCCGAAGCCCAAAACCGCACTATAAGGGACTATATGAACCCTTTAAGGCAAACACCTATATCTGCTATAGTACTCTTACACATCAAACCACTCTAAATCTTGAACTAGGAATACTACAAGCCATGCCCCAGTTTCATGGCTTTGATTCAAAGCAACCATACACGCACTTCAAAGACTTTAAGGATGCATGCTCCATTTTCAAGACAACGCGTGTCCTTGGGAGGTTTTACATTTAAAACTCTTCCTATTCATTCTCAAGGATAGGACCAAGACGTGCACTACTAAACAAGTCGCTTTTTGCGACGGCAAGTCGTCGTCACAAAAGCTTCAGGTGCTGTCGCAAAAGCCCTTTTGCAACTGCTATGCGACAGCAAATCAGTCGTCGCAAAAAGTGGCGTCACAAAAGGTTTTTGCGACGACTGTGTTATTTGCAACGACAAGTTAGCCGTCGCAAAAGGCTGATGCCTAAGATAGTTTTTTTGTGACGGGAGAGACCGTCACGTATGCCATCGCAAATATTGGTTTTTGCGACAGTAGGATTAGTATTTGCGACGGGTGAAGCTATCACAAAATCTAGTATTTGCGATGGAAAATGTTGGCACAAATGCTAGTGTTTGCGACTGCTAGAATATTATTTATGACGGGGGTAGTCATCACAAAAGTTTGTTTTTGTGATAGCTATTTGCCGTCACAAATAATATTCTAACCGTTACAAATACTATATCTATTTTTAAATATAAAATTTTTAAAATGAAATTTCTGTAATTCCTGTATACTTGGCATAAGTCAATAAAAATATCTCATTCACCTTATAATTGCATAAATCAGTAAAATATTCATTCATGAAAAAATAAATCTATAAAATGAAGTTTAAATAATATTTTATAATATAAATACACATCATCCATACATTCAAAATGAATACATTAGGAATAAGTTATCTATACAAACTAGTTTTTTCAATCCAAAATACACAACCTATTGTCCAACATGAATACATCAAAAAATAATAATAAATATTTATTGACTGGGCACTCCATCAATCCCAAAAATGAATAACAGCCGTATACTCTTTTAGAATAACCTGAGTGAAAATAAAATAATAACAATACAATTAGTTAAATTGTTAATATATATAGGAATGTAATTAACGAAAAAATAAATGAAACAAAGTTATAATTTACATCAATAGATTTCCATGCAACGTGTTGTCTAACTAATTCACCCACAGTTGCAATCCGTTTGCGTGGTCTCTCTAAATAAGCATTAGGTTTTTTCGCATTTTCAACAAAAATTTTGTAGAAATTTAGAGCCATAGGTATACCATCCACTTCTGACAATGGGTCCATGCTAATAAGAAGTCCCTCTGCAACCTCGAGTTTTGCCAGCCCAAAACCAAGTAAACCTACTTCTACAAAATCCTACAACCATATATACAATGTTTTAATAAACAATTCAAAATAAAACAATGATTAAAAATGAACTTTGTGCTCTAACTCGTAAATCGGGAGTCCCGTGACCGTTCTGTTAAACCCCACACGTCACCCGTGTCTAGACCGTGCTACATACCAGGTTTGGGGCAGTTCGAAAGCCGTTTGGGGATTTTGAGTCATTAATCCCCGAAACTTAACACTTTATAACTTAGGTTGTTCTAAAACAGAAAAAATTTGATAACTCTCAAACTGAGAGTCCCGTGACCATTCCATCAATTCCCATACGTCACCCGTGCCTAGACCGTGCTACGTACAAAGTTTGGGGCGGTTTAGAGGCCATTTGGGAATTTTGAGCCGCTAATTCCCGAAACTTAACACTTTATAACTTAAGTTGTTCTAAAAGGGAAAAAATTTGATAACTCTTAAACCGAGAGTCCCGTGACAATTCCGTCAGTTCTCTCACGTTACCCGTGCCTAGACCGTACTATGTACCAAGTTTGGGGTCGTTCGGAGGCCGTTTGGGGATTTTGAGCTGTTGATTCCTGAAACTTAACACTTTAGAACTTAAGTTGTTCTAAAACAGAAAAAATTTGATAACTCTCAAACCGAGAGTCCCGTTGTTGACTTAAGGTTGATCCCCATGTTGATTTTGATGATAACTAAACCTTATGTTATTTTACTAATGCATTTGCTTAGTGTGTGCAGATTAATAAAGATTATAATTTAGATTTAGAAGTTTGACTTAAAGTCTAATACATGTCAAAGTGGATGAACAACAAGCTAAGTTTAAACAAATGTACCAAGAGTCATGCAATACATCAAACAGAACAATGACACCTATTCCATCTTCAAACATATGATTTGTATTCGAAAAGATTAAATGTGTTCAAAAGAAGATTTCATCAAGTATGCATAGACTCAATAAAGATGACTTGAATTCAAAAATATTGAAGATGTTCAAAAGAAAACTTCATCAAGTGTGCAAAGATTAATTGAAGATGATTTGATTTTGAAGAGATTGAAGATATTTGAGAAGAGAATTCATCGTAATTACATAATCTCTACAAAGAATCCAAGTGAAGACTTCATCTGGGATGTAAAGAATCAATGAAGATAATATGTATTTAGAGAAATGAAGATGTTCAAGAGTAGACTTCATCAAACTTACAAAAGACTCATTGAAGTGATCCTAAAGAAGAAAGAAGGATGTGCAACAAAAAGGAAGAACTCGGTAATGAGACGTCATATGAAGCTCTACATATAAGAAAAAGTGATTACCATAAAAAGGGAAAAGTTCGGCAATGAAGAAAAAGAGCTTTGCAATAATGGAGTGAAGTTCTGACAGTTTGAAAACCAAGAAAAGATGATTATCAAATGATAAATTCAATCCAAATTGAATAGAGAACAACTTTAGTGAATTGAAGACTTTGATTGATTATTATACCCCAAAGAGAAGACTCCTTAAAGATCTTATAGTATTACTAAAGTTGAACTTGATCATTGGAATAGTGAATGAAGATTTCTAGGTAATGTGTCGACATATGAAAACGAAGAGTTGACACAAGAAGACAGAAGTCAAAAATCTGAAGACAGCATGATCAAGTGTTGACACACAGAGACAGTAGACAACATCTGGAAAATGTAGACTAGATGCGTCGACACATAAAGCCAAGTGTCGACACCAAGGAAATAACGGCTAATTTTTCTAACATTATAATGGACTGGACTTGCAATAAATGAGCCCCAAGAACCTCCAACGGACGAAATCAATACAGGGGTTTATATACAAGCTTCCAACTGCATTTATATATGAGAGATATAAGAAAAAAAAATAACATTGACTGATCAAACTGAGAAAATCTGAAGATTCCTTTTGTCTTCATTTTGGCATTAAGTGAGCTTTTATTTTTCTATCCACTCTTGATAGAGAGTTTGAATTTCATTTGTACAACTTCATACACCTGTAAGTGAGAGTTTGAGAGTTCTCTTGTAGAAGAAAAACTCTTGTAAGTTGGAGTGCATCTTGGACAAAACCACTTGGTAGCCAAAAGAACTTGGGAAGAAGTTCTTGTGTAAAAGTGAGCTGAACACTTGGTAAATCAGCATCCATTTTGTAATTGGAGATTGCATAGTGGAGGAAAATTTTAAGGGGATCTTGGGGTGAGAACGTAGACCACGAATTGTGGTTGAACCTTGGTAATTCTTAGTGTGTCTTCTATTGCTCTGTTTTCATTTCCCTTTTAATTGCATTGCATTATATATATCTTGATCGCTGTTCAATTGATTAGATTAATTTTAATTAATCTTAATTGCTATTAAGTTTTTAAAATACCAAATTCACTCCTCCTTTTGGGTTGCTGTTCGGGCCAACACCCGTGACCATTCTATCAGTTCTCACATGTCACCCGTGCCTAGACCATGTTACGCACCAAGTTTGAGGCCGTTTGGAAATTTTGAGCCGTTAATGCCCAAAACTTAACACATTATAACTTAAGTTATTCTAAAATGAAAAAAATTTGTTAACTCCCAAATCGAGAGTCCTGTGACCATTCCGTTAATTCCCACACATCACCTGTGGCTAGAATGTGCGACATACCAAGTTTAGGGCCTGTCAGAGGCCGTTTGGGGATTTTGAGCCGTTAATGCCCGAAACCTAACACTTTATAACTTAATTGTTCTAAAACAAAAAAAATTAGATAACTCCCAAACCGAGAGTCCCGTGACCATTCCGTCAAATCCCACAAATCATTCGTGCCGAGACCGTGTTACGTACCATGTTTGGGGCCGTTCGGAAGCCGGTTGGAGATTTTGAGCCGTTAATGCCTGAAACTTAACACTCTATAACTTAAGTTATTTTAAAACGAAAAAAATTTGATAACTCCCAAAACGAGAGTCCCATGACCATTGTGTTAGTTCCCACACATCACCTATGCCTAAACCGTGCTACGTACCACGTTTGGAGCCGTTCAAAGGCCGTTTGGGGATTTTGAGCCGTTAATGCCCGAAACTTAACACTTTATAACTTAAGTTGTTCTAAAATGGAAAAAAATTAATAACTCCCAAACCGAGAGTCCCATAACCATCCCGTCAGTTCTCACACATCACCCGTGCTTAGACCATGCTACGTACCATGTTTGGGACTGTTTGGAGGCCGTTTGGGGATTTTGAGCCCGTTAATCTCTGAAACTTAACACTTTAAAACTTAAGTTGTTCTAAAATAGAAAAAATTTGATAATTCCCAAACCGAGAGTCCCATGACCATTCCGTCAGTTTTCACACGTAACTCGTGCCTAGGCCGCGCTACATTCCAAGTTTGAGGCCGCTCGGAGGCCGTTTGGGGATTTTGAGCAGTTAATGCCCGAAACTTAACACTTTATAACTTAAGTTGTTCTAAAATAGAAAAAAATTGATAACTTCCAAACAGAGAGTCCCGTGACCATTCCGTTAGATCCCACACATCACCCGTGCCTTGACCGTGTTACGTACCAAGTTTGGGATCGTTTGGAGGCCATTTGAGGATTTTGAGCCGTTAATCCCCGAAACTTAACACTTTATAACTTAAGTTGTTCTAAAACGGAAAAAATTTGATAACTCCCAAACCGAGAGTCCCGGGACCAATTTGTCAATTTTCACATGTCACTCGTGCCAAGATTGTACTACCACCAAGTTTGGGGCCATTCGAAGGCCGTTTGGGGCTTTTGAGCCACAAAAGCCCGGAACCTAACACTTTATAATTTAAGTTATTCTAAAACGAAAAAAATTTGATAACTCCTAAACCAAGATTTTCGTGGCCATTCTGTTAGTTTTCACATGTCACTCGTGCCCAGACCATACTACGTACCAAGTTTGGAGCCGTTCAGAGGCCGTTTGGGGATTTTGAGTCGTTAATCCCTGAAACTTAACACTTTATAGCTTAAGTTGTTTTAAAACGAAAAAAATTTGATAACTCCCAAACCGAGAGTCCCGTGACCATTCCATAATTTTCCACACGTCACATATGCCTAGATCGTGTTATGTACCAAGTTTTGGGGCCGTTCGGAAGCTGTTTTGGGATTTTGAGCCGTTAATCCCTGAAACATAACACTTTTTAACTTAAGTAGATTTAAAACCAAAAAAATTGGATAACTCCCAAACCGGGAGTCCCGTGACCATTCTATCAGTTCTCACACGTCACCTATGTCTAGACCATGCTACGTACCAAATTTGGGGCCGTTCGGATGCCGTTTTGGAATTTTGAGCCAGTTAATCCCTGAAATATAGCACTTTATAGCTTAAGTTGTAAAATCGAAAAAATTTGATAACTCCCAAACCGAGAGTCCCGTGACTATTCCATCAGTTCTCACACGTCACCCATGCCTAGACCGTGCTATGTACCAAGTTTGGGCCCGCTCGAAGGCCGTTAGGGGATTTTGAGAAATTAATTCCCGAAACTTAACACTTAATAACTTAAATTGTTCTAAAATAGAAAAAACTTGATAACTCTCAAACTGAGAGTCCCATGACAATTTCGTCCATTCTTACATATCTGCTGTGCCTAGACCGTGATACGCACCATTTGGGGCCGGTTGGAGGCCGTTTGGAATTTTGAGCCGTTAATCCCCAAAACTTAGCACTTTATAGCTTAAGTTGTTATAAAATGGAAAATTTTTTATAACTCTAATACCGAGAGTCCCGTGACCATTCTGTTAGTTTTCACACGTTACCTATGCCTAGAGCGTACTACGTACCAAGTTTGGGCCCACTCGGAGGCCGTTAGGGGATTTCGAGAAATTAATCCCTGAAACTTAGGACTTTATAACTTAAATTTTCTAAACTAGAAGAAATTTGATAACTTCCAAATCAAGAGTCTTGTGACCATTCTGCTAGTTTTCGCATGTCACTTGTTCCCAGATCGTGCTACATACCAAGTTTGAGACCGTTAGGAGGCCGTTTGGGAATTTAGAGCCGTTAATTCCCGAAACTTAAAACTTTATAACTTCAGTTGTTCTGAAACGAAAAAAATTTGATAACTCCCAAACCGAGAGTCCCGTGACCATTTCGTTTGTTCCACACGTCACCCGTGCCTAGACCATGCTATATACCAAGTTTGGGTTAACTCGGAGGTCGTTTAGGGATTTTGAGCCGTTAATCCCCGAAACATAACACTTTATAACTTAAATTGTTCTAAAATAGAAAAAATTTGATAACTCCCAAATCGAGAGTCCCGTGATCATTCTGTCAGTTCCCACACGTCATCCGCGCCTAGACTATGCTACGTACTAAGTTTGGGGCCGTTCAGAGGCCGTTTAGGAATTTTGAGCCGTTAATACCCTAAACTTAACACTTTATAACTTAAGTTGTTCTAAAATGAGAAAAATTTGATAACTCCCAAACCGAAAGTCCCGTGACCATTTCATCTATTTTCACACATCATCCGTGGCTAGATTGTACTATGTACCAAGTTTGGGGCCGTTCAGAGGCCGTTTGGGAATTTTGAGCTGTTAATGCATGAAACTTAAAACTTTATAACTTATGTTGTACTAAAACTGAAAAAATTTAATAACTCCAAAACCGTGATCATTTTGTCAGTTTTTACAAGTCACTTGTGCCTAGACTATGCTACGTACCAAGTTTGGGGCTGTTCGGACGCCGTTTGGGGATTTTGATCCGTTAATCTCCAAAACTGAACACTTTAAAATTTAAGTTGTTCTAAAATTGAAAAAATTTGACAACCCCCAAACCGAGAGTCCCGTGACCATTCTGTCAGTTCCAATACGTCACCCGTGCCTAAACTGTGCTTCGTACCAAGTTTGGGGTCGTTTGGAGGCCATTTGGGGATTTTGTGCTGTCAATGTCTGAAACTTAACACTTGATACTTTTAATTGTTTTAAAATAGAAAAAATTTGATAACTCCCAAACCGAAAGTCCCGTGACCATTCTGTTAGTTCCCACACATCACATGTGCTAAGACTGTGCTACGTACCATGTTTGGGGCCGTTTGGGGATTTTGAGCCGTTAATGCCCGAAACATAACACTTTATAACTTAAGTTGTACTAAAAGTGAAAACATTTGGTAACTCTTAAACCAAAAATCTTGTGACCATTCCTTCAGTTTCCACACGTCACCCATGCCTAGACTGTGCTACGTTCTAAGGTTGGGGCCGCTCGGAGGCCATTTGGGGATTTTGAGTTGTTAATCCCCGAAACCTAACACTTCATAATTTAAGTTGTTCTAAAACAGAAAAAATTTGATAGCTCCCAAACCGAGAGTCCCAGGTCAATTTTGTCAGTTCTCGTACGTCACTCGTAGCTAGACCGTACTACGTACCAAGTTTGAGGTCGTTCAGAGGCCGTTTCGGAATTTGGAGCCGTTAATCTCCAAAACACAACACTTTATAACTTAAGTTGTTCTAAAACGGAAAAAATTTGATAACTCCCAAACCAAGAGTCCCGTGACCATTCTGTTAGTTCCCACACGTCACCTGTGCCTAGACCGTGCTAAGTACCAAGTTTGGGGCCATTCAGAGGCCATTTGAGGATTTTGAGCCGTTAATCTCCGAAACTTAATACAATATAACTTAAGTTGTTCTAAAATAGAAAAAAAAATTGATAACTTCCAAACCGAGAGTCCCGTGATCATTCCGTCAGCTCCCACACGTCATCTGTGTCTAGACCGCGCTACATGTCAATTTTGGGGCCGTTCGGAGACCGTTTGGAGATTTTGAGCTGTTAATGCCCAAAACTTGACACTTTATAACTTAAGTTGTTTTAAAATGGAAAAAATTTTATAACTCCCAAACCAAAAGTCCCGTGACCATTTCGTCAGTTCCTACGCATCACCCGTACCTAGACCGTGCTACATATCAAGTTTGAGGCCGTTCGGAGGCCGTTTTGGAATTATGAGCCGTTAATGCCCGAAACTTAACACTTTATAACTTAAGTTGTACTAAAAGTGAAAAAATTTGATAACTCTTAAATCGAGAGTCCCGTAACCATTCCGTCTATTTTCACACGTTACCCGTGAGTAGACCATGCAACGTACCAAAGTTGGGGCCATTCGGAGGCCGATTGGAAATTTTGAGCCACTAATCCCCAAAACTTAACACTTTATAATTTAAGTTGTTCTAAAATAGGAAAAATTTGATAACTCCCAAACAAAGAGTCCCGTGACCATTCTGTCAGTTTTCATACGTCAGCCGTGCCTAGACCGTGCTACACACTAAGTTTGTGGTCGTTCGGAGGCCGTTTTGGAATTTGGAGCCGTTAATTCCCGAAACATAACACTTTGTAATTTAAGTTGTTCTAAAACGAAAAAAATTTGATAACTCCCAAACTGAAAGTCCCGTGACCATTTTGTTAGTTTCCACACATCACCCGTGCCTAGACCCTGCTGCGTACCAAGTTTGGGGCCGTTCGGAAGCCGTTTGGGGATTTTGAGCTGTTTATCCCCGAAACTTAACACTTTATAACTTAAATTGTTCTAAAATAGAAACAATTTGACAACTCCAAAATCGAGAGTCTCGTGAACATTCCGTTAGCTCCCACATGTCACCCATGCCTAGACCGTATTTCGTACCAAATTCGGGGCCGTTCGGAGGCCGTTTGGGGATTTTGAGCCGTTAATGTCCGAAACTTAACACTTTATAACTTAAGTTGTTTTAGAACGGAAAAAATTTGATAACTACAAAACCAAGAGTCCCGTGATCATTCCGTATCTAGACTATGCTACGTACTATGTTTGGTGTCCCTCAGATGCCGTTTGGGGATTTGGAGTCGTTAATGACCGAAATATAACACTTTATAACTTAAGTTGTACTAAAAGAGAAAAAATTTGATAACTCTTAAACCGAGAGTCCCATGACCATTCTGCTAGTTCTCACACGTCACCTGTGTCTAGACCGTGCCACGTACCAAGTGTGGTCCCGCTCGGAGGCCGTTTGGAAATTTTGAGCCGTTAATTCCCAAAACTTAACACAATATAACTGAAGTTGTTCTAAAATAGTAAAAATTTGACAACTCCCAAACCGAGAGTCCTGTGATCATTCCGTCAATTCCTACACATCATCCGTGCCTAGAGCGTCTTACTTACGAAGTTTGGGGCCGTTCGGAGGCCATTTGGGAATTTTGAGCCATTAATGCCCGGAACTTAACACTTCATAACTTAAGTTGTTTTAAAATTAAAAAAATTTGATAACTCCCAAATCGAAAGTCTGTTTACCATTCCGTCAGTTCCCACACATCATCGGTGCCTAGATCGTAATACACCCCAAGTTTGGAGCCGTTCGGAGGCTGTTTGGGGATTTTGAGCCGTTAATGCCCGAAACTTAACACTTTATAACTTAAGTTGTTCAAAAACGAAAAAAATTTGATAACTCCCAAACCGAAAGTCCCATGACCATTCCGTCAGTTCCCAAATGGTACCCTTGCTTAGACCATGCTACGTACCAAGTTTAGGGCAGTTCGGAGGCCGTTTGGGGATTCTGAGCTGTTAATGCCTGAAACTTAACAATTTATAACTTAAGTTGTTCTAAAACTGAAAAAATTTGATAACTCTCAAACCGAGAGTCCCGTGCTCATTCTGTCAGTTTTCACGCTCACCCGTGCCTAGATCTTTCTACGTACCAAAGTTGGGGCCATTCGGAGGCCGTTTGGAGATTTTGATCCGTTAATCTCCGAAACTTAACACTTTATAATTTAATTTGTTTTAAAATAGAAAAAATTTGATAACTCCAAAACAAAGAGTCCTGTGACCATTCTGTTATTTCCCACACATCACTCGTGCCTAGATTGTGCTACGTACAAAGTTTGGGGTCGTTCAAAGGCCGTTTGAGATTTTGGAGCCGTTAATCCCTGAAACTTAACACTTTATAACTTAAGTTGTTCTAAAATGGAGAAAATTTGATAACTCCCAAACCGAGAGTCCTGTGACCATTCCGTTAATTCCCACACATCACCCGTGCCTAAACCGTATTACATACCAAGTTTGGGGCCGTTTGGAGGCTGTTTGGGGATTTTGAGTCGTTAATGCTTGAAACTTAACACTTTATAACTTAAGTTGTTCTAAAATGAAAAAAAGTTGATAACTCCCAAACCGAGAGTCTCGTGAGTGTTCCGTTAGTTCCCACATATCATCCCGTGCTTAGACTGTGCTATGTATCAAGTTTGGGGCCGTTCGGAGGCCGTTTGGAGATTTTGAGCCATTAATGCTCGAAACTTAACATTTTAAAACTTAAGTAGTTCTAAAACAGAAATAATTTGATCACTTCCAAACCAAAAGTCCCGTGACCATTTTGTCAATTCCCACACGTCACCCGTGCTACGTAGCAAGTTTGGGGATGCTCGGAGGCCGTTTGGAAATTTTGAGCAGTTAATGCACGAAACTTAACACTTTGTAACATAAGTTGTTCAAAAATGAAAAAAATTTGATAACTCCCAAACTGAAAGTTCTGTGACCATTCCGTCAGTTTCTATACATCACCCGTGCCTAGACTGTACTACGTACCAAGTTTGGAGCCGGTCGGAGGCCATTTGGGAATTTTGAGCTGTTAATGCCTGAAAGTTAACACTTTATAACTTAAGTTGTTCTCAAACGGATATAATTTGATAACTTCAAAACCGAGAGTCCCACAACCATTCCGTCAGTTCTCACATGTCTCTCATGCGTAGACCGTGCTACGTACCATGTTTGGGGCTGTTCGGAGGCCGTTTTGAGATTTTGAGCCCTAATCTCCGAAACTTAACACTTTATATATTAAGTTGTTTTAATACGAGAAAAGTTTGATAACTTCCAAAGCGAGAGTTCCGTGACTATTCCATCAATTCCCATATGTCACCCGTGCCTAGATCATGCTACGTACTAAGTTTGAGCCCGCTCGGAGGCCGTTTGAGAATTTTGAGTCGTCAATCCCCGAAACTTAACATTTTAAAAGTTTTTTTCTAAATTAGAAAAAATTTGATAACTCAAAAATCGAGAGTCCCGTGATCATTCTGTCAATTCTCGCACGTCATCCTTGCCTAGATCGTACTACGTACCAAGTTTGGGGCCAGTCGGAGGCCATATGGGGATTTTGAGCCGTTAATGCCCGAAAGTTAACACTTTATAACTTAAGTTGTTCTCAAATGGATATAATTTGATAAGTTCAAAACCGAGAGTCCCGCGACCATTCTGTCAGTTCCCACATGTCTCTCGTGCATAGACCATGCTACGTACCATGTTTGGGGTTGTTCGGAGGCTGTTTTGAGATTTTGAGCCCTAATCTCTGAAACTTAACACTTTATATATTAAATTGTTTTAATATGAGAAAAATTTGATAACTTCCAAGGCGAGAGTTTCGTGACCATTCCATCAATTCCCATATGTCACTCGTGCCTAGATCGTGCTACGTACTAAGTTTGAGCCCGCTCGGAGGCCGTTTGAGAATTTTGAGCCGTCAATCCCCGAAACTTAACATTTTAAAACTTAAGTTGTTCTAAATTAGAAAGAATTTGATAACTCACAAATCGAGAGTCCCGTGATCATTCTGTCAATTCCAGCACGTCATCCTTGCCTAGACCGTACTACGTACAAAGTTTAGGGCCGTTCGGAGGCCATTTGGGGATTTTGAGCCGTTAATGTCCGAAACCTAACATTTTATAAATTAAGTTGTTTTAAAATGAAAAAAATTTTATAACTCCCAAACCGAGAGTCACGTGACCATTCCGTCAGTTCTAACGCGTCATTCGTGCCTAGACCATGCTACGTACCGTTTAGGGCAGTTCGGAGGCCGTTTGGAAATTTTGAACCGTTAATCCGCGAAACTTAACACTTTATAACTTAAGTTGCTTTAAAATAAAAACAATTTGATAACTTCCAAACCGAGATTCTCGTGATCATTCCGTCAGTTCCCACACGTCATCAGTGCCTAGACCGTGCTACGTACCAAGGTTAGGGCCGTTTGGAGTCCGTTTGGGAATTTTTAGCCATTAATCCCCAAAACTTAACACTTTATAACTTAAGTTGTTCTAAAATAGCAAAAATTTGATAACACCCAAACCGAGAGTCCCCTGACCATTCCGCTAGCTCCCATACGTCACCCATGCCTAGACCGTGCTAAGTACTGAGTTTGGGGCTGTTTGGAGGCCGTTTGGAGATTTTGAGCTGTTAATGTCCGAAACTTAACATTTATAACTTAAGTTGTTTTAAAACGAAAAAAATTTGATAACTCCCAAACCAAAAGTGCCGTGACCATTCTCTCAGTTCCTACACATCACCCGTGCCTCGACCATGCTATGTACCAAGTTTGGGGCCGTTCGGAGGCCGTTTTGGGATTTGAGCCGTTAATACTCGAAACTTAACACTTTATAACTTAAGTTGTACTTAAAGTGAAAAAATTTGATAACTCTTAAACTGAGAGTCCCGTGACCATTCTTCCAGTTCCCACACGTCACCTGTGCCTAAACCGTGCTATGTATCAAGTTTGGTCCTGCTCGGAGGCCGTTTGGGGATTTTGAGCCGTTAATCCCCAAAACATAACACAATATAACTGAAGTTGTTCTAAAATAGTAAAAATTTGATAATTCCCAAACCAAGAGTCCCGTGATCATTCCGTCAGTTTCCACACGTCATTCGTGCCTAGACCATCCTACTTACGAAGTTTGGGGCTGTTCGAAAGCCGTTTGGAGATTTTGAGCCTTTAATGCCCAGAACTTAACACTTTATAACTTAAGTTGTTATAAAACAGAAAAAATTTGATAACTCCCAAACCGAAAGTCCATTTAGCATTCCGTCAGTTTTCACACATCACCGGTGCTTAGACCGTAATTCGTACCAAGTTTGGAGCCGTACGGAGGCCGTTTGGAAATTTTGAGCCGTTAATGCCCGAAACTTAACACTTTATAACTTAAGTTGTTCTAAAACGAAAAAAATTTGATAACTCCCAAACCAAGAGTCTCGTGAGTGTTCCGTCAATTCCCACACATCAACCGTACCTAAACCGTGCTACGTACCAAGTTTGGGGCCGTTCGGGGGCCGTTTGGGAATTTTGAGCCGTTAATGCCCGAAACTTAACACTTTATGACTTAAGTAGTTCTAAAACTAAAAAAATTTGATAACTCCCAAACCGAGAGTCTCGTGTTCATTTCATTAAATTTCACGTGTCACCAATGCCTAGATCTTTCTACGTACCAAAGTTGGGGCCATTCGGAGGTGGTTTGGGGATTTTGAGCTCTTAATCCTAAAACTTAACACTTTATAATTTAATTTGCTCTAAAATAGAAAAAATTTGATAACTTCGAAACCGAGACTCCTGTGACCATTCTGTCATTTCCCATACATCACTCGTGCCTAGACCGTGCTACGTATCAAGTTTGGGGTCGTTCAGAGGCCGTTTGGGAATTTGGAGCCCTCAATCCTCGAAACTTAACACTCTATAACCTCAGTTGTTCTAAAATGGTGAAAATTCAATAACTCCCAAACCGAGAGTCTCATGACCATTCTGTTAGTTCCCACACATCACCCATGCCTAGACCGTACTTCGGTGGCCGTTTGGGGATTTTGAGCCGTTAATGCCCGAAACTTAACACTTTATAACTTAAGTTGTTCTAAAATGGAAAAAATTTGATAACTCCCAAACCGAGAGACTCGTGAGCATTCCGTCAGTTCTCACACATCATTCGTGCCTAGATCGTGCTACGTACCAAGTTTGGGGCCATTCGGAGGCCGTTTGGGGATTTTGAATGGTTAATGCCCGAAACTTAACACCATAAAACTTAAGTAGTTCTAAAATAGAAATAATTTGATAACTCCCAAACCGAAAGTCCCGTGACCATTTTGTTAGTTCCCACACATCACCCGTGCTTAGATCGTGCTACGTAGCAAGTTTAGGGATGCTAGGAGGCCGTTTGGAAATTTTGAGCAGTTAATGCCCAAAACTTAACACTTTATAACTTAAGTTGTTCAAAAACGGAAAAAATTTGATAACTCCTAAAACGAAAGTCCAGTGACCATTCCATCAGTTTCCACACATCACCCGTGCCTAGACCGTGCTATGTACCAAGTTTGGGGCCGTTCGGAGGCCGTTTCTGGATTTGGAGCCGTTAATGCCCGAAACTTAACACTTTATAACTTAAGTTGTTCTTAAAAAGAAATAATTTGATAACTTCCAAACCGAGAGTCCCGCGATCATTCCGTCAGTTCCCACATGTCACCCGTGCGTAGACCGTGCTACTTAGCATGTTTGGGGCCGTTCGGAGGCCGTTTCGGGATTTTGAGCCCTAATCTCCGAAACTTAACACTTTATAACTTGTTTTAATACGAAAAAAATTTGATAACTTCCAAAGGGAGAGTTCCGTGACCATTCCATCAATTCCCATATGTCACCCGTGCCTAGATCATGCTACGTACTAAGTTTGAGCCCGCTCGGAGGCTGTATGAGAATTTTGAGCCGTCAATCCCTGAAACTTAACATTTTAAAACTTAAGTTGTTTTAAATTAGAAAAAAATTTGATAACTCACAAACCGAGAGTCTTGTGATCATTTTGTCGGTTCTCGCACGTCATCTGTGCTAGACCGTACTACGTACCAAGTTTGGGGTCGTTTGGAGATTTTAAACTGTTAACGCCCGAAACATAACACTTCATAACTTAAATTGTTCTAAAATGAAAATTTTTTTTATAACTCCCAAACCGAGAGTCCCGTAAACATTCCGTCTGTTTTGACACGTCACCCGTGCCTAGACCGTGCTACGTACCAAGTTTGGGGCAGTTCGGAGGCCGTTTGGGAATTTTGAGCCGTTAATCTCCGAAACTTAACACTTTATAACTTAAGTTGCTTTAAATGAAAACAATTTGATAACTCCCAAACCGAGAGTCTCGTGACCATTTTGTCAGTTCCCACACGACATCAGTGCCTAGACCGTGCTACGTACCAAGGTTGGGGCCGTTTGGGAATTTGTAGCTGTTAATTCCCAAAACTTAACATTTTATAACTTAAGTTGTTCTAAAATAGAAAAAATTTGATAACACCCAAACCGACAGTCCCGTGACCGTTCCCCTAGCTCCCACATGTCACCCGTGCCTAGACCGTGCTTCGTACCGAGTTTGGGGCCATTCGGAGGCCGTTTGGGAATTTGGAGCCGTTAATTCCCGAAACTTAAAACTTTATAACTTAAGTTGTTCTAAAACAGAAAAAATTTGATAACTCCCAAATCGAGAGTCTTGTGACCATTCCGTCAGTTCCTACACGTCACCCATGCCTGGACGTGCTACGTACCAAGTTTGGGCTCGCTCGAAGGCCCTTTGGGGATTTTGAGTCGTTAACCTCCGAAACTTAACACTTTATAACTTAAGTTGTTTGAAAACGAAAAAAATTTGATAACTCCGAAATCGAGAGTCCCGTGAGCATTCCGTCAGATCCCACACGTCATCCGTGCCTAGACCGTGCTACGTACCAAGTTTGGGGCCGTTTGGAGACCGTTTGGGGATTTTGAGTTGTTAATGCCCGAAACTTAATACTTTATAACTTAAGTTATTCTAAAACGAAAATTTTTTTATAACTCATAAACCGAGAGTCCTGTGACCATTCTTTCAGTTCCCACACGTCACCCGTGCCTGGAACGTGCTACGTACCAAGTTTGGGGTCGTTCGGAGGCCGTTTGAGAATTTGGAGCTGTTAATCCCCAAAACTTAACACTTATAACTTAAGTTGTTCTAAAAGAGAAACAATTTGGTAACTCCTAGATTGAAAGTTCCATGACCATTCCGTTAGTTCCCGCACATCATCGGTACCTAGACCGTGCTACGTACCAAGTTTGGGGCTTGTTCAGACGTCGTTTGAAAATTTTGAGCCGTTAATGTCCAAAACTTAACACTTTATAACTTAAGTTGTTCTAAAACGGAAAAAAAATTAAAAACAGTGATCTAGGTTCAGAGGTTAATTACGTGTAGGGAAGACGCACTAAGCCATCACCCTTTACCACCTTTGTGGTACCTACATGTCTATTCACCCTAGGTTCACTCATTCGGAATATTTGATTAATAAATGTCCAAAACTATCCACTTTTGAAAAGAACTATGAAAAGAAGTTTGACATGATGCATGATATGCAAGTGCAAGAATTTGATTTAATTTTTGAAAGTAAATTTGAAAAGACTTGATTTGATTTTGAAAATAGATTTGAAAAGAAGACTTTGAAGTTTGAAATAAAGTTTTAGAAATTAGAAATAGAGATTTGAAAATAGATTTTAGAATTAGAAACTTGAAATAGACCATAGAATTGGAAGTTTGAAAATAGTAATGGGATTAGAAACTTGAAAAAAAGTTATGACCGCACCCATGAGGATTGCCTACGTAACTCTTTTTGAGAATCAGGTCAGTCATAGTTCAGACAAGAGTCCAATTGAAAATAGACATTTTTAAGTTTTGAAAAGTTTAATTTGAAAAGATTTGATTCGAAAAGAATTTGATTTGAAAAAGAGTTTGATTTAAACTCTGAATAAGAGACTTGAAATTGAACTTGAAATTGACTTTGATTTGAATAGAACTTAAAGATTTGAAACTGATTTTGATTTGAAAAGATTGAACTTGGACTTGATTTGGAAAGATTGAGGTTTTGAAAACATTTTGATAAAGATTAAAGTTGGAAAACCATCTTGGTTTAGAAAAGAGTTGAAACTTCCTAACTTTAGAGTTAGGGTTGAACTAGGGTATAGATATCCTAGGGACCAAGCAACCTAAGATTAGAATATATAGTTGAATTAGGAAGGTTTGATTTAAACTTGAAAAGTTTGATTTTAGAAAGTTAGATTTAGGAAAGGTTCGAATTAGGAAAGTTGGATTTAAGAAAGGTTTGGAAAGAGATTTGATTTGATTTGAAAATACTTAACTTGGAATGATTTGGAAAGTTAGAGTTTAGGAAATACTAGATTTTAGAAACCTTTGAACTTTAGGAAAGTGTCAAAATAGAAAAGTTTCATTTTAAGAAAGCTTCATTTTGGAAAAGTTTTGGATTTGGAAAGATTTCAATTTTGGAAAGATTTGGAATTTGAAAAGTTTGAACTTAGGAAAGTTTGGAATAGGAAAGTTCCATTTTAGGAAAGTCTTGAATTTAGAAAGATGTGAATTTAGAAAATGTTTGAATTAAGAAAGACTTGATTTCTATTTCCTAAAGTAGAAGATTAGATATTATTTCCAAAAAGAGATGATTTGATTTTATTTCTAAAATTGAATGATTTGATCTAATTTCCTAAATGAAAAAATTTGATCTAATTTGCTAATTTGAAAAATTGGATTTGACATGAAATTGGAAAGGTTAAGTTTTGAAAATCTAAGATTTGGAAACTTATGATTTTGATGAAAAAAGAGATTTTAGAAACCTAAGATTTGATTAAAAAATAGTTTTTTAGAAACTTTGATTTAAGCAAAAGTGAAAGTTATGTTTTTGGGAAAGAAAATTAGGGTTTCCTAACCATGGGATCTAAGGCTTGACTTAGACTCCAAGAAAAAGAGTTTTTGGAAAGTAGACCTTTTGAAGAAAGTTTCTAGGAAGAAGACTTGAATATAGTTTTTAGAAAGTGAATTTTTAAAGAGAACTTTTAGAAAGGAATTTGAAACGAGCTTTTTGAAAAATAGATTTTTGAAGGGAGTTTTTAGAAAGTGGATTTTTGGAGAGAACTTTTAGAAAGTATATTGAAATTTTTTTTTAAAAGGGGTATGAATGTGGACTTTTTGAAAACCTTTTACATGTCTCACTTTCTTAAAACGATTCTGACCATGAAGAGATTAGAACTATTCTAAGTTAGTGGTTTTGAAAATAACATGGATTTGAAATATGGACCCATTTGATTGCTTTGAGTATCACACTTTCTTAAAACAACCCTAACCATGGGATGACTAGAATCATCTTAAGATTATGGTTTTGATGAAAAACAATTTAGGTTTTACATCCAAAATATGGATCTTAATGGTCACAATGAATACAACACTTTCCTAAAGCAACCCTAACTATGGAATGACTAGAATCACTCTAGGAGTATGACTTTGAAAACAAGATTTTGAATGCAAGTTTGAAAGATGATTTTGATGCAAACTTTGAAAATAACTTTTTGAAATTTTTTTTGAGTAGATGGAAGAATATGATATACACAGTGCAAGTAGGGTCATGAACATACGAGGTTGGCTTCACCACATAATCAAGGGGGCCGAATCCACATGGTCTAAGGTTGTATTAGAAGAAAGCCCCCGACATGGTGGCTTTTAACCATTCTTCCTACACATGAATCGGGGAACCCTTGTTTTAAGCATGCAAGAAAGGTGAGAAGAAGATAGGGGATTAAAATAGAAGAAAATTCAAGTGGGTTAGGAGGAAGAAGAAAGGGGGGAAGTATATAAAATATAAAGAGAGAGCCTACCTTGTATTCTTCTTGTTTTCTTGCTTTATTTTGCTTGATCCTTGAGAGCCTCCAAGTTGCAGCACTTTGAGTCTTCAATGGAGGCTTTGGAGGCTTGTATATGAGTGTATAGATGTGTATAGATATTAGGGTTACGTGTATAGTGGCTAGGGTTTTAGGAAGCTAAAGAGAGCTAGGTTTTGAGAGACTTCGAGCTCTGTAATTCGAAAAGCAGAGTTTTTGGACTGAGTTTGCAGACCATTTTCACGCAGGGGGAGGCTCTATATTTATAGACAAAAGATTAACCTGGCTCTTGTTGTAGTGGTGCCAGGGCAATTTTTCCACTGGTGCCACTAGGAGTGGTGCTAAGCCAAATTTTGGCTTGATGCCACTGGTAGTGGTACCAACCAGTTACGAAACGTTTTAGGTCAGCAAACAACGTATCTTTCAACCCTTGATATGCAAGGCAAAAGATTTGGGCACCTATATTAGTGACTATTATGTAATTTTTGGCTTGACTTCACCAAGTATGACTCCGGAAGGTCCGAGAATGTTCTAGGAGGCTGGGAATGGTCTGGAAGGCCAAAAATGGGTAGAAACCCTTGAAATAGTGTCCCGAAGGTAACGGACTTGAAAAACAGTGTCGGGATGGTCGATCGAGCTATTAGGGGCAAAACAGTCAACTAGATCAAAACACCACCAGAATGAACTTGGAATGAATCATGAGAGGACTTGAAAGTTGGAAACACTATTTAAAGTGTTTCGAGGGATTACCAGTTTGATATCCAGAGCCGGTGTGGTTGAAAAAGGTGACCGGCCCCTAGGGGCAAAATGATTATTTTGCACCAAATTTGTCGGAATAGACTCGGAATGCTTTGAAAAGGTGCTAGAAGATTAAGAATACAATTATAAGCATCTTCGGAAGGTAACCGGTTTGATACCCAGAGCCGGTGTGGTTCTTGGAGGCACTCAGATGCCTAGGGACAAAATGGTCATTTTGATCGGATGGTCTTAGAATTGGTTCAAAATTGATTGGAAGGCATTTGAACATATCGGATCATATTTGGGACGATCTTGGAAGTGTGGACTTACTGCCCTAAGGACTTAAGTACTTTTTTGAGAAGCATGCTGGAAATGGCCCAAGGGGTAGTTTGGTCATTTTTTACTAGAGTGGGCTAGCAAGCACTGGTGTTGACCCGGGTTTTGAGTGTTTCTGTCACTCTGATGGTCTGTGATGAGGTGGTTTCCAAAGGTATCTTATCCTTTGGTAAATGTGTCATGGTCAAGAGGCGAGTTTGATCTCGTGACTTAATTGGTTTGTTGGCAATTCTCAATGTCGGTTTGTTTATGAGTGTTTTTGCCACTCCGACGGTTGCGATGTTTGTGAGTATTTTTGCCACTCTGACGGTGTGTGTTCATTCCAGAGATTGCCTGATCTCAAGAAACTACTATGTGGACTTATCGTTTGAGGAATCAAATTTCTCGAAAGACGTGCCAAATAATGAATATTCTTCATTGGCAAGCTAGCAGGCACCAAAGGTGGACCGTTCTACCATCTCGGGGACTTGGGTTCCGTTCTGGTCAATGAGTTTGAAGGGACTTACCGTTCCGAAGAGTTTTATCAGAAATCGTGCTAGACTGGATGGTCTTACCACCTGAAGTATCAACTTTCTCGAAAGGCATGCCGGATTTGATTGGAATTGAAATTGGATTTGAGATTGAATTTGAGAGTGAAATGGGGACTTACCGCCTCTAGGAAGACGTACCAACTAGAATTGGACCAAGTAATGCCACAAGGGCATTTTGGTTATTTTACTTTTGTTGGGCCTAATGGGCCCACTAAGCGATTAGTTGATTGGATTGAGTCTGAAAAGCTGGTTTTGACTTGAATGTGTCTGTGTCAGTTTAAATATAAGCCCGGTCAGACTGGAGATCGCTGAGTGGACAAAAATGGGGTGCTTACAAGTTTCCATGGACTAATGTTGTAAGTAGGGACGTTGCTGCTAGATGCTTTGAAAGTCTATTCAAGGGAAGAAGGCATTATAAGAGTGGTTACCCCCGGCTTTTTTAAAGTAAAGCCAACTCCTTAGTTCTTCTTTCTCATGGGAGGATTGGGGACGAATTACTCTTGGACACCAAGTCCTTTTTCTAGATTGAGTTGTTTGCTTCCATAAGACGACGAGAACAATGACAATTCCAGATTGTAGAGTTTGAGCAAACCAGCCATGATACCTTAGCTTTTTATTCCCCCAATTGATTGCTAGAACTTTTTATTGTCTATTATTTATTTTAATTTTTCTACCATGCTCTGGTTTGTTTCCTATATAGAATGTGAAGTTTAGAGTTTTATCTTTTCTGGAGTTCTGCTCATAAGCTTACAAGTGTATCTGGTATCTTTATTTGTCTTAGGCATTGATAAATACAATTTTATAATTGTTATTGCTTTTTTGAGTGTGTGGTGTGTGTGTTGCATTTGTTGGGCCATTTGGGTTGTACTTATACCTCCCCTCGAAAGTGCTATACAATATTGCATTGGAACTTCCTTAAATCACGTTGTTAGGGACTGTTTATCATTTCATTAGGTTTGGTGACGGATAACCAGCAAAGTTGATGATATTCCCTCTGTTCATGCAAGTTTTGTTTTGGAGATTGAGATGTATGTTCATACTAACTTGGTCACTCAAACTCGTTAAACCGAGTTTTCTATGAAATACCTGGTTAACTCTCTCATTATTCTATATACACAGTGATAGGCAAGAGGGAGAACAACTGCATACAGGGGCATATATATTAAATGATACCTCACCTCTTTCTGAACAAGTACCAGGTCATATTTTTGGAATAAATCTTTCTTTATTGCATCCAAATGTTGCTATGAATCTCCAAGAAGATAACCTACATGTTGTTCAGGAACCTCATCAAATAGTGTAGTAAAAAAACTCCTATTTCCAGGCCATTGCTGAACAACTAGTATCATCCATATTTGAAGTACATACCAGAGAGGAACCTTAAATTATGTTGAGTGATAAGGTGAATACAGACAGGAATGGCTGACAAGATTATAACAGGTGTAAGTTTCATAATATGTTTGAACCTCTCAGTTCCTCCCCCTAAAACTGTTTGTTTATTTGAGGATTTAATCCCATGCAAATGTCAATGCGAGTCAATATGTTATTTGTTGACATTTTATGTAACACATGAGGATGTTGGTTCATTTTTATGTGACCATTGCTCTAATACATTTTTACTTGTTTATTGTACTTATGTGATAGATTCATGTAGATTGATGGAATGCAATATACTGATGGAGTCAAGTTCTAATGGACAACCTGTTCATGTAGCATCAGAAGCTCATTAAGACTCCTTGGACTCCATAAACAGAAGCCATGTTACTATTTTGCATAAGTATCTCCTGGAGGTAAGGTTCTTGAATTTTTGGGGCAACAAATTAGTGAAACTATCCTTACCATGGATAGGTATTTTTTTAAAAACATTTGCAGGTGTGTGAAAAAAGTTGCTGCCAACTGCATAGATTGTGCATGCTCTCCTATGTTTGTAGGTGCCACTTCGAAGAAACCTAGCTTTCACTGGGAGATGCATTTGCTCAATTCATTGGTAGAAAACTCCATGAAATTTTTAGGGGGGTGGTTTCAAAGTGAAATTTGGGTTGCTATTGGTACTTCTATACACAAATTAGAGATCTATATACTTCTTTGACTAGCTTAGGTTTGAAGTTTGAACAAACACTGCAAAGAATTAAAGACAGTTTTTGGTCAAAACTATGTTCCTTCATTATTGTTGTTTTTATTGTTGTTGTTTTTCTAATTGATTGATTATGAGAGGAACGTGGAGGACCATCTCATTGGAAGTTGTAACTTGTAACAGTGGAATCAAAGGAAAGCACCAGACGAGGAAAATAATAATAATAATAATAACAATAATAATGGTAGCATAACATTCCAACTGATCTCAAATGTCAACAAAACAAGTATTAGAGTTGCAATTGGTAATGTATTGAGAGCATGTCTACCTTTAGTCGAGCTTGTTTAACAAGGGCCATTGAAGCTAGCAAAATCATTTGTATTAATATATTATGTGATTCTTTGTTTTTTTTTCTAATGGAAAAAAAAAGTGTAGAAGAATGTTTTTCTAAACAAATTTTTTATTGATCTCAAATGTCTGTAGTCCTTGTAATTTTATGACTTTTCATTTGCTAGCTTGCAGTCCTGTCCACATGTCTGAAATCGACTACTACACTATTCCCCCCCCCCCCCCCCCCTTGTTTAAAAAAATAAAGAATGGCATAATATATTAATACAAATGATTTTGCTAGCTTCATTTGCCCTATTACACTAGCCTTCAGGGATTCACATCACCATTCTCTCTAATCTGAAACACCACCTAACTGCACTGTGCCAATTTTCAAGATTATTGTTTTAGATGAACTTATTAGACACCAAGAATTCACTAGGGAAACAGTTATGAGCACTAGAACAAGAAGCAAAAGTAATGATAACAAGTGGTAGCAAAACCACATGCTCAATGGCGACCCCACGGTTCTTTTTAGTGGGCTCATTTAATGACTTAATTTTATGTTAACTTTTCATTTTACAAATTTACTAGAAATGAAATATATTTTTTTGAACAATTACATGTTTAAATAATAATTTAAAATTTAAAATTTCAAAATAAAAAGATAAATTTCAGTTTATTAACATCTAGTTTTTATGAGTGATCCTCATCACCATAGAAATATGAAGAACCATTTTCTTTAATTCTTCATTATGTTACTTTTTCTCCTTTTTTATTTAAAATTTTATCTTTATGCATGTATATATGTATATTATAGTATTATGTATGAGTATATATATTCTTATGTATTGTGAGCAGTAAGCAAGAGAATTTGAATGGTAGAACTTTTTTTTTTGAAATATAGTTTTATATTGTATTAAATGTAGCTAAAAATTCAACAACATTGATTGTTTTTCTATAGGCCTCCCTCTCATAAAAAATACGTGTAAAAATGGCAATATATTAATAGTTAACAAGTAAATAACAATTATGGTTGCGTGATTTTAGCTATTTATATATATTGTATAGATAAAGAGATTCTACAAGTTTTTAGTTATTCACGTGTATAAATTTCTAGTAATGAACTTTTTATTTCAAAGAGGTTCCAAATTTTTTTTTTAAATTAAACTTTACCTTTTCGTTACCTTATGAGGCATTTGAATACAAAATACGTGTAAAAATGGCAATATATTAATACTTAAAAAGTAAATAACAATTATGGTTGCGTGATTTTAGCTATTTATATATATTGTATAGATAAAGAGATTCTACAAGTTTTTAGTTATTCACATGTATAAATATCTAGTAATGAACTTTTTATTTCAAAGAGGTTCCATTTTTTTTTATTATTAAACTTTACCTTTTCGTTACCTTATGAGGCATTTGAGTGAGGTCTATTATTGTAAATATTAAAAAAAATTTGAAAATATTACATGAATAAGGGGATTTCTTTTTATCATTTTAATTATTTTTTGAATAGGAAAATACAACCAAAGAAACACAAAACCAAGGCCGGCTTAAAACAATTTGTGACCTATGGTGATAATTTTAAATAAGGCCTTTTATATATATTAATTTTAAATTATTGCAAATTTTTTTTAGTTAAATTGGTCATTGTTGAAATTAACTAGTGTGTTGGTTTTGGGTTTTTTTTATTAAAAAATATGTAGAAACTATATAAAATTTTACTATAACATATAAGGTTTTAGAAAATCTATGGCTTTTAATATTATTTTGTAGAAATTATTTTATTTGGTATAACCAATGTTGTTGTTTCTTTCCAAAGTTAATTAATATAGTTGATTTCCGGCCTTCTTTTTATGGGGTTTTTTTTATCTCATCTCGACTAGGTTTTTTGTTCAAATAAATTGTAAAGAAGGAAGAGCAAGACAATAATGATGAAATAAAAGAGGGGCAAAGCCAACAATGTTACTGGTTTGAAAGTGAATTGCAAGCCATTCGGCCAATGGAGAAAAGTAGCTCGGGCCATAGGCAAAGAGAGCAAAGAAAGGGAAGAAAGAAAGGGAAGAAAGAAAGAAAAGAAAAGGAAAGGAAAGAAGAAGAAAAGGGAAGAGAGAGAGGTTTAGAAATGTTAGAGAAATAAACCCAGAATTTTAGAGAGAGTTAGAGAACTATTCGGCTGTGGGAAGAAGATGGCTGCAGAAAATTCAATGTAAGTAAGCCCACCATAGGTACAGTACACCCTCAATTCGCTAGCATCATTCGGGTGGATTTTGAGTTGTGTAAGTAACCTTACCCTAGTATTTTCGATGTGTTGAATCTATTTTTGATGTTAAATTGATCAAATTTTAATCATGTCAATGAATGAACGGTCAAGATAGCATTTATGGTAGTTCGACTGTCAAATGTGATCGGATTGCTACGAAATTTTAATATATTAATCTTGATAATAAATATGGATAATCCAGTAGATTGATTTCATATATTGGTGTTTCGAATGTTATTTGCATGAGATGATAGTCTTGGCATTTTGAACACGTGTTACATACCTGAAGCTTATACAGTGATGAATTACCATCAATTATTTCATTGATTGATTATTGAATATGATTATTGTTCATAATAATTGTGATATCAATTATTGTATGTTGTTGTAATCCTTGTGATATGCCATGTTCTTGGAGATTATTATTTTGAATGTTATGATAATTGAGATCGATATGGCATTGAGTCACATAGACATGATGGTGTAATGGTAACATGAATTTAGGTATCGAATGAAAATTTTGGGAGATTGTGGCATCTGAAGAAGTTGAAAATAATAATTATTGTGATTTGAGAATAAATGAAAATTTTGAGATAATAACAAGCATGGGGATGTAGGTAAGTAGGGATTGTTCCTTCATCGGGTGAAAAGCCCTGAATTGAGTCTTGATCAAGTGCATTTAACATTCTCAGAGGCGTGTTGGTCCACTTGTACCACAAATAAAAGTTCTAGAAACGGGGTTGGTGGATGGCACCATAGATTAGAGCTCCAAAAGGCATTGCTTTCCCCTAAAAAAATTAATATATGACAATGAGTAAAGAAATGTAAAAATTGAAAAGGTGAATTAGATAATAGAATTGTATGGCAATAAATGAAATAAATAGTTGGAATAAGAAGATCATATTGCGTTAAAGTGAAAATCAGTTCACCATAGCATTACATTCATATTGTATTGTAGTTTAGCATTGTTATCATGCCTATGTCCTACTTTATATGTTATATGTTAGATGTTTTCGGACTACTGGGCATAAGCTCATACCCCACCAGACTTTTCAAGCTTAGGTTTGAATATGAAGACCGATGATTTGGATAACCTGGATATCAGTTAGATTTTTGTTGTTTGATATTCTGTTAGCATTGTGAGTAGTCTTATATTTTACTCTGTGTTCTATTTGCATATGAGAATTTTGGGATTTAAATTATTGATAGTTGAGTGACTTATAGTTGTTATGTTGTACTTATGGACCATTTTAAACTGGACATTATATTTATTTTGGGAACAAACTAACGCTTTGTTCTATTTTTCTTAAAATTACTTTATTTTTGTTATAAATCACCCCGAATTTTGAGACATGGAAACATTCCTCTCGCAAAGCTGGCAACAAAACCTTATAATGAAAGATAACGTACTTCCAAAAGATACACAAAATAATAATATCTTATGCATATGGAGCTGTTACAATCAGATGGTAGAAATCGCTTTCTGTTCTTGAGTCGACTTACTCCGTTAGCCCCACGGAGCATTCCTGTAGTTAACTGCCCGTCGCATAATTGTAGATGTGCTTGGGCAAAGTGTTAATCAATCCAATCAAGTAGTCAGCCTTAGGGATACTGAAGAATACAGAGATCAAATACCTAAGGCTCGACTAGACTATGTTGACTCTGCGCCTTGATTTTAATAATAATTAAACTTTGTGTTAGTTTACTAATACATTTAATTAACGTGCAGATTAATAAGGATTATAATTTAGACTTCAAATTTAACTTAAAATCTAATTCATATCAAAATTGATGCACAACACTTACAAGTTCAAGCAATGCACCAAAAGCCAAGCCATGCATCAAAACAGAGCAATTGCACCTATTCAAACTTCAAACAGATGATTTGCATTTGAAGAGATTGAAGGTGTTCAAAGAAAGACTTCATTAAGTATGAAAAGACTAAATAAAGATGACTTGAATTCAACGAGATTGAAGGTGTTCAAAAAGGGAATTCATCATGTCTGCAAAAATCTTTACAAAAGAATTCAAATGAGGACTTAATCAGGGATGTGAAGATTCAAGATTGTTGATATGCATTAAGAGTGTTCAAGAGTAGACTTCATCAAACTTCTAATAAATTGATCCTAAAGAAGAAGAAAACGGCATAATGTATATGAAGCTCTACACGGATGAAAAGAACATTAGCAACAAATGGAAAGAGCTCGGAAATAAAGAAGAGAAGCTTGGCATTAGTGAAAAGGAATTTGGCAGCTCGGCAACAAAGATAATATGATCATCAAAAGAAAAATTTAATCCAAAGTAAATGGAAGACTTCTTTGAAGGATTGAAGACTTTGATCTATATCATATCCTAAAGAGAAGACTCCTTGAAGATCTTAAGTGTGTTTGAAGAACATCCTCAAATTATTTGAAGCTAAATTGATCAAGAAAAGTATGAAGGGCAGTTTCTGGGTGATGTGTCGACACATGAGTTTTATGTGTTGACACATGAAGACAGTGGACAAATTATGAGAAATGCAAACTTAATGTGTCGACACATGGGAATCAAGTGTCGACACTTGGGGACCAACGACTATATTTTTAAATGTTATATTGAAGTGGACACGCATTTAATAAAACTCCAACAACCTTCAAAGGGTTAAATTAATTTAGGACTTCATACATAAGCCTCCTAATGAATTTATGGACAAAGATACAACATTCACTGATTGATCGAGCTGAAAATTCTCTTTGTCTTCAAGTTGGTAGTTAATAAGCTATTCAATTCTCATTCACTCTTCATAGAGAGCTTGTATTTCATTTTTATATCCTTCATATACTTGTAAGTGAGAGTTGGAGTGTTCTTTTGTAAAAGAAAAACACTTGTAAGTTGAAATGGATCTTGAACAAAACCACTTGGTGACTGGAAGAACTTGGAAAGAAGTTCTTGTGTAAAAGTGAGCTAAGTACTTTGTAAATCAGCATCTACTTTATAATAGAAGATTACATAGTGGAAGGAGACTTCAAGGGGATCTTGGGGTGAGGACGTAGACCACGAATTGTGGTTGAACCTCGGCAATTCTTGGTGTGCTTTCTTGTGTTTTGCTTTAACTCCATTGTTGTTTACATTGCATTACATATATCTTGAACTACTATTCCATTGATTAGATTAGTTTTAATTGATCTTAATTGCTTTAATTTTTAATAAACCCAATTCACCCCCCCTCTTGGGTTTCTTTTTAGGCCAACAGACTAGACCACTGATATATACATTGTCACTCAAATCATTATGTGAGCGGTTTTGCACAAGACTCAAACACTTGGTGTCAGATGGGGATGGATTTCCAATTACATGCAATAGAATAAATACATACATACAAACATACATACCTAAGATCTCCACTTTAAAAAGGAAAGAAGACTAGCCTTTTCGAAAGGTTTGTTGGTTGGTGATGCACACTAATGACTCATTGATTGGGGTGCAGGAGTGGTTTAAAAATAAACTTTCTGAAAATAAAGAAGGGGTAGTCTTCAAGCCAAAAGGCATAGCAGACTGAATGGTGGCAATTTGCAGAGATGGAATTTTCTGCAATGGCTATACAAAATGATGATGAATTTGTTGGTGCAATGAGACTGGGTTTAATCTGTACACTACACAACATCATGAGTTGTTTAGCTGACAAGGGTTTTTTTATTACTTATTTACTTAATCAAGACCCATTTGAGCTTATTTATTGAACATTAGCTAGTTATGCTAGAGCTAAAAACATTGTCAGTAAACACGCTACGAACTAAAAGTGTTTTACTAAAAATGTTGGTATTTGTCATCTTTTAGAATGGATACTTCCTCCTTGAAGGGTGATTCTTTTGCTAGTTGGTAGTTTTTTTTGTGTGGTAGGTGGGGAGAAACTGAAGAATACTCTATCTATTTGTTATGCTACTGCAGTCTCAATATTATGGTCCATTTGGAAAAGCAGAAATGGATCCCATTTTTAAATTTTGAAGTCTGGCCCAATAAAAGTGGTTTTTCATGTAGTTCAGAAAGCTCATGATTATTTGAACGCCAATCAATATGAGATGTGTAGTGATCTTCCTACTTTTTCTTCTGAAGAATACCACCCTTGGTGTGGCACATGCCTTTTGCAGGTATGATGAAATTTAACTTGGATAGTGTGTTCAAAAAGAAGTCTGGTGGTTTGGGTGCAATTGTTCCAACCAGCAATAGTACATTTTTGGGAGCTCCGACAACTTCATTTCTAGAGGTTGTGATGCTTTAGTTATGAAAGCACTCGCTGCAAGCGAAGGTATGACATTAAGGCTGGAATTAGGAGTTGATGCTTTAATTCTTGAAGGGGATTCTCATATTATTATTTCAATTCTTAATGGCCAACGAGTAGGGGCATAAGAGATAGCAATTGTGATCCATAATATTTAACAACTCCAATGTAAGTTCAGAGTTTGTATTCGTAGTTTTGTGCGTAAGATCCAGAATAATGCGATACATTTATGGGAGCTCGGCAGCTTCAGTTTCTAGAGGTTGTAGTGCTTTAGTTATGGAAGCAATCATTGCAAGCAAATGTATGAAATTAAGGCTAGAATTAGGAGTTAATGCTTTAATTTTTGAAGGGGATTCTTATATTGTTATTTCAATTCTTGACATTCAACGAGTAGTGGTACAAGAGATAGCATTTGTGATATGTAATATTCAATAACTCCAATTTAAGTTCAGAGTCTATTTTTATAATTTTGTGCGTAAGGTCCAGAATAATGCAGCACATATGTTAGCAAGCAAGAGTGTTTTGAGCGAGGGTAGTTGTTCTCAGTTGTCTACCCCCGGTGTGGCTACATGGCCCCTTGTTAGGGGATGATAGCTACTTCGATATCTGATATCTCTTATTATCAATATATTCTTCCATACTGTTTTGGAAAAGAAAAAGAAAAAAACATGCTAGGAACTAAAAGCATTTTTACTAACAACACCTTTAGCGAGGCTCTTTGAATATCAGATTCAAAAGAGTTTTTCGTTGAATATAGGATGAAGAAGATATATACATATTGTTGCTTTATGAGGACCAGCAATTGACCTTTGACTCGATTAGGTCTAATGGAGGACCCACATGGAGTACATGACAGGCCAACCTGTGGCGCTTACATGGCGTAGACCCTCATACTCACCTGCCACTTAGTGCGGGGCTCTGCACTACTAAGGTATAAAGAAATAAAGTTGTGTTTTAGCTAACAGCAACTGCTTTTGGTGCAGTGGTAAGCACTTGATCATAAACCTAGTATTAGAGCGAGGCCACGATTCGAGTCTTAGAGTCACTGCTGGGGGGAGATTGTTGGCTTTATGGGGACCAACAATTGATCTTTGACTCGGTTGGGTTTTATAGGGGACTCACATAGAGTATGTGACTAGCCAACCCATTGCGCTTACATGGCGTAGAACCTCATGCCTACCTGCTACTTAGTGCAGAGCTTTACGCTGCTAAAGTGTAAGAAATAAAGTTATGTCTCGGCTAATAGCCATTACTTTTGGTGCAGTAGTAAACGCTTGATCCTAAACCAATTCCATAACTCATAATTAGTAGCTTGAATATATATTCTCATTCTAGCTTTCCAATAGTTATAATTTGTGCCACTAAACAATAGTGGTCTATTGGTTGATTGACCTGCAACAAGGAAAGTACTAAAAATGGTTGTTATAATTTACTCTAAGACGGTTAAGTCCACTATAAAAGCCCAGACTCTAATACTAGTTGTTAGTCCATGTGGCAACCTAATAGGGGAGGTGAATTGGATTTAAATAATAATTCAACAAATAATTTCAGATTTAAAAAATTCTAACTAAATCTTCAAACAAATATTAATCAGCCAATAATATGTTGTACACAAATGCCAGCAATTCAAACTATAAAGTAAAGGAGATACAGAGAAGACAATACGACACCAAGATTTATTGTGGTTTGACTTCAACTCTAAAATCTATGTCCACTCCCCAAGGCTCCTTCCTTGAGATTTTTCTCCACTATATCCAAACCGTATATATAGCCACTAGCCTTTTAACCCAGGCGCTAATCCTTTTTTATAACTAGTTTTTTCCACAGATGCTAGTCATACCCCTCTAACTAGTTTTTACACAGGTGCTAGTCATACTAAAACAAGTGATCCCTCACTCAAACTAGTTTTTATACAGATGCTAGTTGATCGCTCCACAATAGTGCAATTTATATTCGCTAGTGTACGATTGCGATGCAGTAATAATATCTTGATAAGTCCGAGGTTAAACCACAGGAAAAATGGATGGAATATAGTAAAACTCACTTTGGGAAAATAGAACTCTTAAGAAAAACAACTTTGAAATGTAAAGGAAAAAATCTTATTTGAGATTTGGTTTGAGAAATTATTCTAGGCAATAAAAATAAATTTAGAAAAGCATGATTAACTAACAATAAGTAAAAGGTCTTGGCAAGACTGATCTAGTTAGTGGCCTACAAGTAAGTCCCCAAGATAGTCTTGATTAATAAGACTCAAGATTCATTAACCCTCTTTAAAGTTAAAATCTAATAAATTGCTAGTGTTTGTACCAGGGTCCCATGCTTATGCATCCCAGTTCACAACCCTGCTTACGCATAGGTATGGAGCTTAATCAGGAACAGTAGATTCTGAAAATACTCTTTTTAGGAATATGTATAATTATAATCAATTATCATAAATTCTAGGTATATGTATCCCTGCTCACAAATCAGTCTATACATACATTCTAGATATGATCAAAAATATTATTTTTGAAGATATTCAAGAACAAGAATATATCAACAGTTAAAATCGACTTTCGTATCAGTGATCTAGTTCACATCCATTTCTAGACTATGTTCTAGATGATAATTAGGTGAAATCATTTTCGAAAGTATTCAAGAGCAAGAAAATAAATCTTGGTTTAAGGTCTTGAAATCTTGAAAAATATATGACTGTCTTGAATCTCTACCTGTAATCTGTTTACCTTTCCAATCCATGCCAAGAAAAGATCTAGCAACTTAAAGCCATAAGAAAGTACATGAAAATTATATTGAAAGCTTGGAACAATTGAAAGAACATCAAATCTTGAATATAAAAATTGAATGATTCCAAAAGTTAGGGTTCTTGAATGGTAAAAAGGTCTTTAAAACTACTCCTACTCCTACTCCTAAACTGAATTTTTTCCCTCTAATTAAGACTCCTCTTCCTTTTAAATGACTTAGCCTGGATAAGGCAGAATCTGATATTTTTTTCATCAAGCCGTTCGCAAGGGCGTTTAAACGGGCATTCGAACGAGTTTGGTCTCGTCATCTGCTATGGCATCTTAAAGTGGAGGTTGTTTGCAAGGCCATTGTAAGCACCCTATTGTTGACCGCTCGGCAGTCTACACTCCGTCCAGACTTGTTTTCAAGTCATTGTGGGCATATTCCTATCGAATCCAATTCTCTAGGTCCAAATTCTGTCTTTCCATCGCTTCGTGGGCCTGTCAGGCCCAAATAGAGGCAAAATGACCAAAATGCCCTTAGGGGCATTGTCCTTTCCAAAATCTTTCCAATTCCACTCTCGAAACAGTTTATTCCTCGAGACGGTTCCAATCCAGGCACGTCTCTTCGGAGACGATAAGTCCTCTTTCTAATCCCACTCTCGAGACAGTTTATTCCTCGAGACGGTTCCAATCCAGGCACGTCTCTTCGGAGACGATAAGACCCCTTTCCAATCCCACTCTCGAGACAGTTTATTCCTCGAGACGGTTCCAATCCAGGCACGTCTCTTCGGAGATGATAAGTCCCCTTTCCAATCCCACTCTCGAGACAGTTTATTCCTCGAGACGGTTCCAATCCAAGCACGTCTCTTCGGAGACGGTAAGACCCCTTTCCAATCCCACTCTCAAGACAGTTTATTCCTCGAGACGGTTCCAATCCAGGCACGTCTCTTCAGAGGCGGTAAGGCCCCTTTCCAATCCCATTCTTGAGACAGTTTATTCATCGAGACGGTTCCAATACAGGCACGTCTCTTCGGAGACGGTAATACCCCTTTCCAATCCCACTCTCACGACAGTTTATTCCTCGAGACGGTTCCAATCCAGGCATGTCTCTTCGGAGACGGTAAGACCCCTTTCCAATCCCACTCTCGAGACAGTTTATTCCTCGAGACGGTTCCAATCCAAGCACGTCTCTTCGGAGACGGTAAGACCCCTTTCCAATCCCACTCTCGAGACAGTTTATTCCTTGAGACGTGTCCAATCCAGGCACGTCTCTTTGGAGACGGTAAGACCCCTTTCCAATCCCTCTCTCGAGACAGTTTATTCCTCGAGACGGTCCGAGTAGCGAAACTACTCACAAAACCGTTAGAGTAGCGGAAATACTCACAAATAGGTCGATATAGGGAATTGGCAACAAACCCCTGTGTCACGACGACCGCCGTTAGAGTGGCGGAAACACTCAAAACCCAGGTTAACACCAGTGTCTGTTAGCCCACTTTGGTGAAAAATGACCAAACTGTCCTTTGGACCTTTTTGAGACTTTCCGGTCAAGATGACCATTTTGCCCCTAGGCATCCGAATGCCCCAGGAACCACACCGGCTCTGGGTATCAAACCGTTAGTGTTCCGAGAATAATTTTTATAGTGTTCTTAACCTTCCTTTACCTTTCCAGACCATTCCGAGTCAGTTCCGGCCAACCCGATACAAAATGACCGTTTTGCCCCTAGAGGGCCGATCTCCTTCTTCGACCACACCGGCTCTGGGTATCAAGCCAATAATATCCCGAGAATACTTTTTATAGTGTTCTCGACCTTCCTTTACCTTTCCGGACCATTCCGAGTCAGTTCCGGCAAACCCGGTGCAAAATGACCGTTTTACCCCTAGTGGGCCAGTCTCCTTTTCCGACCACGCCGGCTCTGGGAATCAAACCAGAAACCTCCGGGAACATTCTGAATAATGTTTCCAGATCCCAAGTCTTCTTTTGGGACAAACCGAGTTCACCCCGGCAGCTTCCCGGTCCGATTGACTATTTTGCCCCTAAGGGCCTGATCAACCTTTCCGACACATCTTGTCCTCGCTTTTCAAGTCAAATACCTCCAGGACACTATTTTAAGTGTTCCTGCTCCTTTCTGGCCTTCTGGGTCATTCCCGGCTCCTCCAAATCATTTTCGGACTTTCCGGAGTCACTCTTAGTGAAGCCAAGCTAAGAGTTGCATGGTAGTCATTAGTACAGGCGCCCAAATCTAGTCAAAGATACGTTACTTGCCGACTTATAAAGTTTCCTAACTGGCTGGCGCCACTAGTAGTGGCGCCAAGCCAAGAATTGGCCTGGCGCCAAGAGAAAGTTTGCCTTGGCGCCACTGCAACAGGCGCCAGGTTTGTCCAACTTCTATAAATACAGAGCCTCATTCAACATGAAAAGGGTCAGCAAACTTAACCTAAAAATCCTATATTTCGATATACAGAGCTCGAACACCTCCTAAACCCTAGCCTCCCTAGATTTTCCAAACCCTAGCCACCCTACACCAAACCCTAGCCTCCTATACACTTATACACTCTCACATACACTCATACACTAGCCTTCAACCATTCTTTGAAGATTTGAAGAGCTGTCATCTAAAGCTTGAAGACAATGCTTGAAGATTGAAGGCGAAGATCAAGACGAAGACCGAAGACCGAAGACTGCACGGCGCGCAAAATAAACAAGACATACGGTAGGCTCCCTATTAAAATTTCCGCACTTCCCCCCTCTCTCTTCTCTCTCCTAACCCACTTGGGTTTTCTCTATTTTAATCCCTTATCTCTTCCCCCCCCCCCCCCTCTCTCTTTGCATGCTTGAAACAAGGGGATTCCCGGTCCATGTGTAGGATTGGGCTATTGGAGAGTCACTGTGTCGGGGGCTTTCTTCTAGTCTAACCAAAGACCACGTGGGTCCGACCCCTTTGATTACGTGGTGTAGCCTTAGCCTTGTATGTTCACGACCACAAATTGCATTGTGCATATCATAATCTTGCATCTTCCCAAAATCCGTTTTCAAAGTTGTTTTCAAAATCGTTTTAAAACTTGTTTTCAAAATTGCATCAAAATCTCTTTTTCAAAAACTTGTTTTCAAAATCACAATTCTAGGGTGATTCTAGCCTTTCCATGGCTAGGGTTGCTTTAGGAAAGTGTTACATTAAAAGTGACCAATTTGGTCTATATTTTCAAATTTTATTGTTTTCCAAAACCACTTTCTTAAAGTGGTTCTAGCCATTTTATGGCTAGAATCGCTTTAGGAAAGTGAGACGTTTTCATACTTTCCAAAAAACTCTCTTCAAAAATCTCTTCCTAAAAATCTCTTTTTCAACATACTTTCCTAAAACTTTCCTGTTCAAAATTGTTTTCAAAAACTCCCTTCCAAAATCTATTTTCAAAACTCTTTTTTTCAACTCTTCTCCAAAATCTTTTCCTCAAAATTCACTTTCTAAAAACACTCCCTAGATTCACCTTCCTAAAAACTCTCTCCAAAAACCTTTCTAAAAAACTCTCTTTCCAAAGTCTTCTTTCTAGAAATTTCTTCTCTAGGATTTTTCTTCTAAAATCTATGTTACCAAAAACCCACTTTTCAAAAACTCCCTCTTTCCAAAAATCTTTCCAAAAACTCTCTTTCCAAATTCACTTTCCAAAAACTCCTCCCTAAGATTTCCCTTCTAGAAAGCCTTCGTTTCCAAAAACGCGCTTTCCAAAAACTCTTTTCTTAGAGCCCAAGTCAAGCCCTAGAACCCACAATTAGAAAACCCTAATTTTCTTCCCAAAAACATGATTTTCAAATTTTGCCCCAAACTTAGCTTTCCAAAATCTCTTATTTTCACGTCCAAACTATACATGTTTCCAAAACCTCTTTTCTACGTCAAAACTACAAATTTTCAAAACTAGGGTTTCTAGAACCTCTTTTTCCAAATCCTATCTCCCCGTTCAGGAAACTAGATCCCGTCCTCCGTTTTTGGAAACAAAATCCAACTTTTCTCTTTTAGAAACCAAATCCAATCACTTCCTAATCCAAACCTTTCCTAATTCAAATCCTTCCTAAACTTCTACTTTCCTAAATCTTAAGTTTCCAAAACTTGAACATAAAAATCTTTTCTAAAATTCTAAAATTCAACCCTTTTCTAATTTAACCCCTTTTCTAAATCTTAACTTTTCAAACCTAAGTTTTCAAACTTTTCCTAAACTCAAACTTTTCCTAATTTCAAGATTTTCTAAAATTCAAACTCTAAAACTTTCTAAATCTTAAACTTTCTAAATTTCAAATCTTTCTAAAATCAAAACTTTCTCTTAAATCTTTCTAAACTTCCAAACTTTCTAAATTCTAAATTTTCCAAAACTTCAAAATCTTTTCAAATCTAAGACTTTTCTAAAACTCAAAACTTTCTTAATTCAAACATTTCCTAAACTGAAAACTTTCCTTTTTCAAACCTTTCCCAAAACGAAACTTTCTTATTTTCAAAACTTCCTTGTTTTCAAAGCTTTCCAAATTCAAAACTTCCCTTTTTCAAAACATTTCTAAATTCAAAACTTTCCGATTTTCAAAACTTTCCTAATTTGGAAACTTTCCTAATCTTAAAACCTTTCCTTTTTTGAAAACTTTCTAAACTCGAAACTTTCTATTTTCAAAACTTCCCTATCTCAAAAAAGTTTTCTAATTTCAAAACTTTCTTAAAATGAAACTTTCCAAAAATGACACTTTCCTAAATCAAACCTTTCTTAATTCGAACCTTTCCTAAATCCAATCTTTCTTAAACTCTTAAGTCTTTCCTAGGTCTCCTATCTTTCCTAAGTCTAGGTTTCCTAAACTTCCATCTTTCCAAAACCAGGTCTTTCCAAAATCAATTTTTCCAAAGCAAGTCCAATCTTCACAAATTCAATTTCCAATCTCCTCTTCCAATCTCAAATCCAATCCAATTTTCAATTCAATCTCTTTTTTTCAAATCAACTCTTCTATTTTCAATCGGACTCCGGTCCGAACTACGACTGACCTGATTCCTCCAAAGGGATACGTAGGCAACCTTCATAGGTGCAGTCACAATACTTTTCAAACTTTCAATTCTACCCTCATGGGTGCGGTTTCCAAAATCTTTCCAAATCTCAAATTCTAATCTATTTTCAAAATTTCAATTTCAAAATTTCTATTTTCAAATTTCTACTTTCAATTTCAATTTTCAAATCAAATCAATTTCTTTTCAAATCTATTTTTCAATTCTCATTCCTTACACTTGCATACCATGCATCATGTTAGTTTTCAAGCATTGTTTTTCAAAGTGGATAGGATTGACCAATAGTTAGTTGAAGACTCTCATAGGTGAATCTAGGGTAGATTGACATGTAGGTACCGAAAGGGCGGGGTAGGATGATAGCTTAGTACGTCTTCCCTACACGTAACCAACCTCCGAACCTAGAATCACTGATTTTAAAGTCCAAACGGAATTATTTTTCAAAAAGGGCTAAATGTTTTCCAAAAGGTTGCCAAACAACCTGTTTTCTTAAAAACCCTCTCTCGAGGAGATATTTTCAAATCATTTTCTAAAAACCCTAAGTGTAGTTTTCGGATTACTCTTAGTTTTTAGGTGACCTAACTCACCTTAATCAAGTTAGGTGGCGACTCCGAATCTTTTTCAAAAGCCCTTTATTCGAACCAATTTTTCAATTCAAACCTAGTCGCACTCATTCTTCTAGGAGGGTGAGTTCTAACGAGAGAGTACAGTGTTTTTCTCGCTTGGGTGAGTATTCCTCGAGTGCGAAAAATCTGAGCGCGACAGCCATTCGAACGAGGTGTCCCAATCTGTCCGCATGGGCATCCGAACGGGTAAAGAACTTTCAGTTTTCAAATTCTTCTCCCATATTGTACTGTTTTACTCCTTTTTTTCTTCAAGCTCACCCAAAAACTTGCAAAATGCAATTAGACTTTAGTAGCACAATTTAGAGGTAGTTATACCACTTATGTCTCTAAATTAGGGTCAACGTGGGAAGAAAGATGGATTATTATAGCAATTCTAAAGCACAATCACACCCCCCAACTTAACCTTTACTAGCCCTTAGCAAAGCAATTCAAAAGACCCTCAATTCTGGAAAACTAAGTGATGATCAAATATACTCACCTTTTTCACAAGCAATTAACATGCCACCTACAATATACTAATCTCACCTTTTTCAAATATACTCGTATCTAAACATAACAGTGCACATTTATTAGAATTACATCATAACCTATTAATTTCATATACTAGTACAACTCACAATTCAATTAAGTGTCATCCAAATAAGTGTATCATGCAGCTTTGATTTCAACACGTTACTAGGAATTCACTCACAAAAGAACACATAGGGTTCTCTCTTAAGTTATGCTTACAAAGAGTAATTGTGATGATCAAACGAGCATAACTTATAAGTCAAAAAATGCAACAGATATATGGAGTGAATTGGCATAGCTCTATGAAAGGTATTCAATTGCATTAAACATCCAACATATCAGCATAAGCTCTACATTTCCAACCTAAAACTATACACACTCTACCCACTTAGAACTTGTTCAGGTCATAAAGTATTAAGATAGAGATTGAGTCAATGAAACTGTCTAGATAATAAAATGTATAATATTGATGGCTTCCAAACATACTCGTTGGTTCCTATTCTCTTTCCTTGTTTTTCCTTTTCATCTCAACCATCCTTGACTATTCAAATTCTTTTTTTTTTTTATTGCACAAGGTAACCTCATTGTTGAAGTCTTTACTTTCTTTGTTGAAGTCTTTACTTCCCTTTTTGCCATCCTCTACTAAAGATTTTTCTTTTGTCTTTTGTGAATGCCATACTCTTCAAGTGATCATAACCTTACACGTAACAAGATCAGTACTTACAAATAAAACCAATGGCTCTATAAGGGTTACAAAAAAAAAAAAGGGCACACACAAGAAGAACTCTGTGGCTCAAGGTTACAATGATGGCCTAAGGTCATTCCTAGAAGTGCACAGTATCAAGTTTTCATAAGAGTTTCATGCATTGACATTTCTTCCATTTAAACAATTGAACTCAAAGTAACAATTAATAGAGCTATTGAAAGGATATACGCAAAAAGGATATAAATGAGTTAATGTAAAACTCTCCAGCAATGTAAGGCTCAATCCTAACCAAGCAATAATCTCCACTGTCTTTAGATACACTATTTAGAATTCAAGTAATAGAAATCACTTATTGCACCAGTATATTTAAGTAATCAACCTATTTAGCAATTTCTCAACATGTGCTATAATTATGTAAAAACATAGTATCTCAGAAACAGTAAAGAAAGACTTAATGCAAATCACAAGTATAAACTGCTAACTATCACTCATATTCACTTTAGCATAGGCATCTTTTAGCTATTCCAAAAAATAAAGGTAAACAAAACATTTTACTTGCAGACCGTTTACTATTACCCAGAAGGATGAGTCCTGTGTACTAGCAATCTCGCCAATCTCTAGGACAATCACAACAGAACAAACAGTGCACAAGAGCAGACCAGCTCCTCCACAATTAATACAAACATCTATGTATGTATATATCTAAGTACGATGTCCATGAAAACAAAAGGAACCATCCCTGCCTATGCTTTGAACCACCACACCGTGACGAACAATCTGAGCCCTAATCAAAATATAATCCAAATACTATATACTAACATCCATACTAACAAAAGTGAGTTTTAGATCATAGAAATATAAACAAAATGTAAACAGATCTAAACTCTCAGAATCTCTCTCTCACTCGTCCATTTTTTTCAATCTCAAAAAGTTTCTAAGTGTCAACCCCGTTTGCAAGCCCGTTCAAACAGGCAGAGAGGTTTTGTCAAAAATTTTCTAAGTGTCACCCTCGTTCGCAGGGCCGTTCAAATGGCCAGTGGCCAACCCAACCCGTTCGATAGGGCGTTCGAATGGGCAGAGAGCAACAATTTTTCCACCTTCAAAATTTTTCTAAGGCAGGTACTCATCCAACAGCGAGTCCGAACGGGCAGAGGCAAAAGTTTTTTTGCATTTTGAAATTTTTTTCTAAGTATGGAGCCCCTCTTGCTATAAAAGAAAACTAAGTGTGGCCACTTCCCAAAACACATAAAAGGGAATGATTACAATTAAACCACATCTAAACAGGGATGACCAAACAACGAAAGAATGAAGAAAAAGAAAAAAAAATGAAGAAAAAAAAATAGAATCAATCCTGACCCCTCCCCCAACTTGAATTGGCCATTGTCCTGAATGCAATAACACACTAGAGAAACAAAGTCGCAATAGATGAAAGATGAAGAAATTAAAAGATACAATTAATAGAAGTTATATTACTCTCCCTAAGTAGAAGAGGGTGACACTTTGAGACTCAAAATCAAAAACAAAAAATAAAAATAAAAATAAAAATAAAATGAATCAAGAAGATAAAAAACAAAAAATAAAAAATAAAAACTAAACTACAAAGCATTGAGTACAAAGTCAACCAATACCACATCGTGGTATGGCTTCAAAGTTTGGTCTTAGCTCATTCATTAGTAATTCATAATAAGGATTCAACAAATAAGAAGCAATTGAAATTCTGGGATTCTCATTAAACTCTTGGCCACAAGTCTTGTACAAGGAAGATTGTGAAGGAGTCGTGTGATTATGCACTAAGATGTATGGACTCACTTCCCTAGGTATCACTATGTTTTCTTCTCTTTTTGCACTCTCTATCTCCCTAGGCTCTTTCTTTATCTCACTTTGAACCTTATGAGGTTCATCATTCTCACTAACCTCCTCTTTGACCCTATATTCACTCAACCTAGAAGTGTCCTCTTTATATTCAGACTCATCCGGATAGATGGTTATATCAATGACTTCCTCATTCCTAAGAGTGGTAATGGTGGCTTGAAATTGCTTATGGTCAAAATTAGAGATAATGAGAGACTCTTTTATGTGGGCTAAGCTGGTGGGGCTAGGTAGAGATTGAGGTAGAGAAGGAGACTCACCATTCTCTTGAACACAGAAGCTTTGTGTTAAAAGACTCTTAAGATCATCTAGGTTGTTCTCCCCACTCCATTTGAGATTGTATGAATTGTGCCCAGGTATCCTCTAATGTCTCCTCTTAAGATTGATTGGCTTTAAAAGCTTGGGGTTCATAAAGCAAATGCGGGGCTTGGTATTGTTAAGGGCTTGAAGTTTCCCCATTACTCCAACTAAAGTTGGGATGTTGCCACCCTAAATCACAAGTTTCCGCATGTGGAGTGTCCTCTAGTGATCCCGTGTGTGGTGTTTGATAATAATTAAAATCTTATGGGTAATGTGTTTGGTAAGATGGTGGGGACGGGGCTTCATATTGTTGAGAGTGTAATGCACCCTTATTCATCCAATTGTAGTGTGAGTGATTTTGCCACCCCGGATGGTAGGTTTCTAAGTAGGGAGTGTATGTTTGTTTAGATGCATTCAAATAATCCCCAATAGGTTGGCACGGCGAGACTTGTGCCTCCTCATAACCGTACCTGCTCATATTATCATCATACACACCCATTGGCATGTTCTCAAAGTTACCCGACCTATCCTCCAATCTCCACATACTTATATTACCAATTCACAATTAATTAGTCTCCTAAATCTCCACTAGCAATCTCCTAACTAAAGAAAAAAATTAGATAAACAAATAAACAAATAAATAAAAAAAAATATGCTCACAAATTAAAAAGGGATGGAATGAGTGTACCCACGCAAGCTAAATGTTGAGTTGACTTGTTTTTGGGAGATTGATTGATGAAGTTACTTTTCCAAGAAATAGTTTCTCTAAAGATTGTCACGCTAACGCCAATTGCAAGACTTCCCTGGCAACGGCGCCAAAAATTAATCGCTCCACAATAGTGCAATTTATATTTGCTAGTGTATAGTTGCGATGCAGTAATAATATCTCGGTAAGTCCGAGGTCGAACCACAGGAAAAATGAATGGAATATAGTAAAACTCACTTTGAAAAAGTAGAACTCTTAAGAAAAACAACTCTGAAATATAAAGGAAAAATCTTATTTGAGATTTGGTATGAGAAATTATTCTAGGCAATGAAAATAAATTTATATTAAGAAAGTATGATTAGCTAACAATAAGCAAAAGGTCTTGGCAGGATTAATCTAGTTAATAGGCCTACAAGTAGATCCCCAAGATAGTCTTGATTAATAAGACTCAAGATTCATTAACCCTCTTTAGAGTTAAAATCTAATAAATTGCTAGTGTTCATACCAGGGTCCCATTCCTATGCATCCCAGTTCACAACCCTGCCTACGTATAGGTATCGAGCTTAATCAAGAAAGTAGATTCCGAAAATACTCTTTTTAGGAATATATATAATTATAATCAATACTCTTATCAGAAATTCTAGGTATATGTATCCCTGCTTACAAATCAGTCTATACATACATTCCAGTCTATACATACTCTTATCAACAGTTAAAATCGATTCTCGTATCAGTGATCTAGTTTACATCCATTCCTAGACTATATTCTAGATGATAATAAGAAGAAATCATTTTTTAAAGTATTCAAGAGCAAGAAAATAAATTTTGGTCCAAGATCTTGAAATCTTGAAAAATATATGACTATCTTGAATCTCTACCTGTAACCTATATGCCTTTTCAATCCATGCCAAGAAAAGATCTAGCAACTTAAAACCATAAAAAAGCACATGAAAATTATATTGAAAGCTTGCACCAATTGAAAGAACATCAAGTCTTAAATATAAAAATTGAATGATTCCAAAAGTTAGGGTTCTTGAAAGGTAAAACAGTCTTTAAAACAACTCCTACTCCTACTCCTAAACTGAATTTTTTTGCTCTAATTAGGACTCCTCTTCCTTTTAAATGACTTAGCTCGGATAAGGCAGAATCTGATTTTTTTTTTCGTCAGGCCTTTCGCAAGGGTGTTCGAACGGGCATTCGGACGAGTTTGGTCCCGTTGTCCGTTAGGGCATCTGAACGGGGAGGTTGTTTGCAAGCCCATTCAAACGAGGTGTCCCAATCTGTCCACAAAGCCGTCCGAATGGGCAAAGAACTTTTAGTTTCTAGATTCTTCTCCCCTATTGTACTGTTTTGCTCATTTTTTCTTTCAGCTCATCCAAAAACCTACAAAATGCAATTAGACCTTACTAGCACAATTTAGAGGTAGTTATACCAGTTATATCTCTAAATTAGGGTCAATATAGGAAGAAAGATGGGTTATTATATGCAATTCTAAGGCGCAATCACTAGTCACACCCAACCCCTAGCTAGTCTCTCCCTTACAAAAAGAAAGAAGAAGAGTACAACCACTTTACTTACAAATAATTGTCTCAAAATAGATATGTCAATGAAGCTCTCAAATCAATACAATATAAAATACAATGAAGCTCTTAAAGACTTTGTAGGATGTATACAACTTTGATGCACAAACTCTTATTGTTCTTTTTGTTGTTGTTTATTATTCAAGCGTATCTCTATTTATAAATGAAGATAGAAGAATGATTTGTTGCATCAAATGAGTTTACAACAGTTGAAAAGCATTGAAGACATTTCTTCTCATTGAGCTACTTGCTGCCAGATAGGTTTTTGAATTTCTAATCAGATGCCTTCAGTTCCACCTTGATTTTCGCCTTGATAATGTTCAAATTTGAAAATATCTATAAGCGAAATGTTATAGACATGGAAGTCAGCTTTTCTAAAACCTTAAGAATCAGGTAGATCCAATGGTTAAATATAAAGTTATGATCAAAATACGAAACCTATCTCCCAGTTGGCACATTTGAATTTCTGCAGAGTTGCCTTCACTTCTATCTCGATTTTATCCTTTATAATGTTCGAATTTGAAAATGATTATAGGCGAAAAGTTGTAGACATGGAAATCATATTTTCATAATCTCAAGAATCAGATCATTTGAACTTCTGGATCAAAAGATATGGTCAAATAATCATGACTGTCTCCAAACTACCATATTTTGAATTTCAAATTGAATAAGTCACCTTCCAGCTCATTTTTGTTTTACAAAACGTTCTTTTTATGAAAACTTTATAAAACACCGTAATTAGACATTTGAGTCTTCTTTCTAGTCCCATAAGAATCAAATCAATCCAATGGTTAGATCAAAAGATGTGGGCAAACTACTATGACTATATCATAAGATATAGTTTCATCAAATTTTCAACCTTAGAAGAAAATTATGTCCTTTAATTTTCTTCCTTGAATCAAGTTTCCTTAAAACATTATTCTCAATTATTTAGATATAACTTTCTAAGTCTTGATCACTCTTTCGAGTGCTTTATAATCTTGCAAAATTTTATTAAACCAACTAGACCAAAGATTAAAAGTATTGAATATATTTAATCAAGAAAACATTTATAAATCAAAGTAAGTTATCATCAAAACCACATATAAAATTTCATATGAATAAACTTAGGGCTAACACACACACACACACACATATATATATATTAAAGAGATACAATCTTAATTGAACTCTTCTTTTTGCTCTAATCGTGAATAATGTAAATGTTCATTCGTTGAAAATACAGGATGAAGAATATAAGTATATGTACATGAATTTATATATGACAGAGACAATCTCAATTGAACTATTCCACTTGCTTCAATCATAAATAATAGAAACTTCCTCTGTTGATGTGGAGAGAGTTTATAAGACTCTCTTCTTTTTCGGCCTCTTTTACTTGTGTAGTAATAGAGTCTCAATCAAACTCACTTTGTCTATCTCAATCTTGAGTTGAGAGAGTTAACATTTTTAATGACCAACTAAAGAAGTTAGCACTAACAATGCTTAAAAGCTTTTTTATCAAGATTTTATTTTTTCATTTGAAATTCATATTTCGAAACGAAATTCCATTAAAAGCGTCAGTGTTAATGACATCTAACTATTATTATGTAAATAAGTTAAAACTTGCTTTTATTAAATTAGTAAGTATTAAAATAAATATTGTGAGGTAAAGAATCCAAGAAAACATAGACAACCAAGTGACTAGGACTATTTTGAGTCTGTTTTGAAATTCAGGTGTGTTTGTGACCTTGTTTGATTGCAAAGTCAAGGAAATGTGGATCCATAATCACATAGGGTTTTAAGCCCTAAAATATCTCTTTCAAAATTTAGTTTTCAAACAACTTTAAATTCAATGTTCAAAGGTTTTTTTTTTCAAAATTGGTCCAAGAGTTGTCTTTTTCAAGCCCTAGAAGTTCATGCCCTAGGATACTCTGGATTTGTCCCCTAGTATTCATCCTTGCATTTTCACCTTTATTCATTGCATCAAAAGGGTTTTCAAAGTTGTTATTACATCATCTTTTCAAAAAGTGCATAACTCTCCTGAGTTATTTTTAAAGAGTTTTACAGGAAATCATAGGTTTCAAAATCAAAAAGTTTCATATGAAATCATAGAGATTTTCAATTCAAATCTTTCCATTTTGCAAACCAAGTCAAATTTTCTATTTAGAAACCAAATCAAATCTTTTCTTTGTAGAAAACCAAATTCAATCTTTTCATTTTGGAAACCAAATCCAATATTTCCATTTTGGAAAACAAAATCCAATCTTCTATTTTTGGAAACAAATCAAAGCTTCCATTTTGGAAATAAAATGAAATCTTTTCATTTTGCATGAAATTCTATCTTTCCTTTTTTCACATAAAATCAGAGATTTTTCAAATTTCCTTTTCAAGTGCATGCATAAAACCACCAAGGCCAAACCCTAACCCTAAACTACCTTTTAAAACCACCTTCCAAACCCTAGGTCAACCTAACCCTAGGTTACCTTAACCCTAGTTTTCCCAACCTAGGTTAGGAGGTTTCAAGATTGTAATTTTGGGACCCTTTTCAAACTCCAATTCCAATCCAAAAATATTTTTAAAAGCTCTTTCAAACTTAACTCAATCCAAAATGGCTAGAAATTACCATTTTCAAAAATTATTTCTAAGATGACTTCAAAAACTCACAACCCTAAGGCAATCATCCTAACCCTTCTTGGTTAAGGTTTCCTAAGGAAAGTAATAAATTAAATGAAACCTATAAGATTCACATTAGGATTTCATGCCCTAAATGTTTTACAAATTTTTTTTTCAAAAACTATTTTCAAGCATCACATTCTTGAAACGACCTAAGCTTTCTACAGTTAAGGTTGTCCAAGATCAAGTGAGATATTTAAATAAGGGCAGTTTCTAGCTCCTCTTTCTAAAAATGCTTTCTAAAACTCATGGTCTTGAAAGAGTTTAATTCTTACATAACTAACCTCTTCAAGGCAATGAAACATTAACATACCTTTCATAAGGTACATAAAAAGCAATTTTCAAAACCTTTTCGAGACAAGTTCACAAGGGCTTTTCAAAATCCAACCTCAAAATTTTTCCAAACTCTTCTTGAAAACTTGCATCATCCATCATTCATCCCAGAAGTGATGACAAAATCTTTTTCTAAATCTAGTCAAGTGAACATAAGTGGACAATTAAGAACTGGAGATTCGAGTGAGTGAATAGACATGTAAGTACCGCAAGGGTGAGGTAGGGTGATGATCTTAAGATATCTTTCCTACACATAACCAACCTCCAAACCATAGATTTTTGTTTCAAAGACCACAACCAAAGTCATTTTTTAAAAGGGCTTTAAACATTTTCAAAGGTTGCTAAACAATCTTATTTTCCAAAACACCTCTCTAAAGGACATTTTCAAAACCATTTTTGAAAAACCTAAGTTTAGTCTTCGGATTGTACTTAGTTTTAGGTGGCCTAACGCACCTTTAACCATGTTAGGTGACGACTCTAAAACTTTTTCAAAAAATCCTTAATCAAATCAATTTCAAGTTCAAACCCCATCGCATTTATCCTCTTAGGAGGGTGAGTTCTAACAGACAGAGTATCAGATTTCGCTCGAGTTAAGACCTAGACTAGGGGAAAAAAATCAAGGCACGATAGCAACAGACCACATAGCAAGACATTAATTTAGTTGTTGGAGTACTGTCAAATTCCACAAGGCAGCAGAAGTATTTACATGGGGAATAAGTCCAGTATTGATGTACTTGGCATTGGTACTTACTAGTTGAAATTACGATATGGGCGCACTTTGTACCTTGGCGTGCTGTCACAGGTACCCAAAAATAAGATCGATACCCGAAAAACAAATATGTAGTAGTGCAAGTAAGGATCGTTCCCACGAAGAGTGTTTAGCCTAATTTTATGCTATGTGAACAAGGATTGGGGGGTTTTGGATCTAATGAAAACTATTTTAATAATCACAACTACGAAACAATTCAAATTAAAGTGTTGAAATCAATTAAAAGAACAAACCTTGGTCTAGGTCAACATCCACCATCAGAATTTACAACTAATCATTGATGCAAGCATACCAATTCACTCTTTGAATATTCAGCGTTGGAATTATTTTTCGTTCTCTCCTTAGTTGTAGTTAATCAGAAACAAGCAATCTGATTAAATCTAACTATTAAACAACCCAGGAAAAGCACACAAGGTTTAATTTAGCAGCAGCCTTAAGAATTAGAGAGATCGATGAAACTAAACAACACAAGCACAAGCGGTTGCATTTAATTTAGTCGAATGTCCTCCCTAAGATATAATAATTCCCAACACAGTAAATTATTAAATCTCAGTTGCTTCACAAATCAGAGGAATCAAACAAACGGATTTGATATCTAACTCAGCAGCAGATTGCAATGATTAATAAACTAGTAGGCCTCCTAGCGATTAAATAAGACAATCATGAAACTAGGCATAGAACAGCATTCGATACTCAAAGCATAAATCGAATAATTAAAACAAATTAGATCTCACAGTTCATTATTAATTCTGAGGTTTCTGTCTCCTTTGACCAAGATTCAAAATTTAGCAACGCAGGGCCATGAAAACAACTCAAATAATGACCTAAAATAATCTCCAAAAATGACCAACCCTAGTAACAAAATAGTCTCAACTTTTATAGACGTCTGAAAATCTGCAGCTGTATCAAACCGTTCCAACGGTACGTCAAACTATAAAACTCACTCTTTGAATCTTTGGAACGCTCTTCGAACTTGAACTTGACGTGTATCCGTCTAACGTAGCGTTCAAATGCATCTACTACCGTTCGAACGCCTCTTGGGACCGTTCGAACGGTCCTTCAAACTCTTGGTGTATTTTTTGCTCGAATTCGTCCTTTTTCAACTAGGATCCTCTTCCTGGGCATTCCATAGCACCCTAAGTCAAAATATAAGAATAGTGAGTATCTTTAGGTATCAAATAAGTATAAAAGACTAAACATTAAGGGAGAAAAATATGACATTTGCATTCTCATCAAATTCCCCCACACTTAACCTTTGCTCGTCCTCGAGCAAAACTCACACTCACTTTTCTAAGATATCAAAGTCTCAACAAAGAACAACCAAACTTTTTAAAACTCATAACAGATCATGAACAACATTCTCAAACAACTTACAATCACTTAGCAAGCATTCCCAGTTAAAAATGGAGTAAACTGAATATGTAGACCCTCACGAAAATAAACACTCTACTCTCATGTATTTAAAGGGTATGTGTATTACTTAAATTCATTCCAATGAAAATGATCTACCATAAGCTTACATATCTTCTCATTCTCCATCACTAGGATCACATACAGAACACGAATCATAAGGACTTTTCAAGGGTTATAACGGGGTTTAGGATCAAGGTGGAAAATATTTGGGAATGTAGCTCAAAAGCCATCGAAACTAGTGGAGCAAATATGAATCAACTCAATTTCGAATATATAAAACAGGTAAAACCAATCACTCCATGCAACAGCTTCTGTCTTTGTATAAATCCCATATAAACAGACCTATTTCGTAGAATTTTAGGAGGAATTATGAACATGGATAATTTGTAACATTGAAAGCAATTTCCTCCATCACTTCCCTTCTCTTTTTTTTTTTTTTCCTTTTTCCTCTCTCTTTTTTTCAAAATTACATCAACAATGGAACTCATAAATTGAGAATGAAAACTTGTTCCTTTTCACCAACCATAGCCCTACCACAATTCCAAACACTCCCACAATTATTTCTCGCGCACCCATACATATCATAAGAATGAACAATACTCTACTAGCTTTACGGCTTGGGTAAAAGCATTATATATATATATTTTTTTGGGTTTAAAGCTTGTAATGTGGGTTCACAATAATGACATATCAAGCTCAAAGGGGTTCACAAATGAAAAAAAATTAATTACAAGGTAGGTTATTTGGCTTATGTAGCTTATAACAAAGATGGCCTTAATCATGTTCATGCATGCATGTACCAATATGACCTCAAAGAGAGTCAAGGAAAGTTCTAGAGAAACAAATCCATGGAAGAATATCTCACATGAAAGAAAATAATGACTAATATGAATGTGTCAATCGGAAGGCTCAAAATCTCACTAGCTTTTGTCTACCAAATTCAGTCACTCCATTCTCAAGTAAAATAACTAGACTAATTAATTCTAAGTTGGAAGATTACTTATTCAATCATGTTATGAATTCTTTAAGCTTAATTGAATCTTTTATTTTATTTTATTTTTCAAAACAAATACGAAAACACAACGTAAATCCCCTCCCCTACACTTAAAACTTACCTTGTCCCCAATGTAAAGTAAAATGCATAGAAAGGGTAGAAATAACCAATATATAAATGTGAAAATAAAAAAAGAAAAATGAACTTCCCTTGGGTTGCCTCCCAAGCAGTGCCTTTGTTTATTGTCATGGGCTCGACTCAATACTTTCTTCTTCAATCAGTATAAATTGAATCCTCAATGTCCAATTTCTCTACATTCTCGACTTGGAAACCTTCATAGAAATGCTTAAGTCAATGGTCATTCACCTTAAACACTTTGGAAGTGGCTAAACTTTGAATTTCAACTACACCATGAGTAAAAACATTAGTAACGAGAAAAGGTCCAATCTAACGAGAACGCAACTTACCCGGAAACAAATGAAGCCGGGACTAGTATAGAAGAATTTTTTGACCAACTTTAAACTTCTCCTTAGAAATAGTCTTGTCATGAAAAGCCTTCGTCTTTCCCTTGTAAACCCTTGCACTCTTATAGGCATCATTTCAAATTTCCTCTAACTCTTGTAATTGCAATTTCCTATGTTCTCCACTTTCATCCATCTTCATGTTAAAACTCTTAATAGCCCAGTAAGCTTTATGTTCTAGCTCAACTGGAAGGTGACATACCAATGGGCATTTTATATGCAGTCCTGTACGCCCACAAAACATCATCCAATCGCAAACTCCAATATTTTCTACTTGGATTGACTGTCTTTTCAATGATGGACTTGATCTCTTGATTTGACACTTCCGCTTGTCCACTAGTTTGCGAATGATATGAAGTTGACACCTTGTGCATTACATGGAACTTTCTCAACAAAGTCGCCACAGTTCAATTGCAAAAATGAGTACCTCAATCACTTATTAGAGCTTTTGAAATTCCAAACTTGGAGAATATATTAGACTTGATAAAATCTGCAACAACTTTAGAATCATCAGTCCTGGTGGCTTTAGCTTCCACTCATTTTGAGACATAATCAACAGCAAGCAAGATATAAACATAACTAAAAGATACAGAAAATGGTCCCATGAAATCAATGCCCCAAACATAAAAAATTTCACAAAATAGTATGGGATTTTGCGGCATCTCATTCCTGTGGGATATATTACCTGTCTTTTGACAAGGATCGCATGATTTACAATAAGAATATGAATCTCGAAATATAGATGGCCAATAGAAACCACATTCTAGCACTTTTCTCGTTGTTCTCTTGGCTTTAAAGTGACCTCCACAAGCATAAGAATGACAAAAGGTTAAAATAGACATGATTTCATTTTCAGGCACACACCTTCTGATTACTTGTTCTGCACAATGCTTCCATAAGTATGGGTCATCCCACACATAGTATTTAGCATCAATCTTAATCTTATCTCTTTAAGCCTTAGACAAACCAGGAGGCAGTATGTTAGTAACCAAATAATTTACAATATTTGCATACCAAGGTAATGTCACACTCGCGGAGAACAATTGCTCTTCAGGGAATATTTCCTGCAAACGAAGTTCATCCTCGACATGAGCTAAACGACTCAAATGATCGGCAACACGATTTTCTGTCCCTCTTTTGTCTTTGATCTCCAAATCAAATTCGCTTAAGAGAAGTATCCGCCTAATTAATCTTGGTTTTGCCTCTTTCTTCGTCATCAAATAACGAAGAGCTGCATGATCAGAGTAAACAATGACTTTAGTACCAAGTAAATAAGATCGAAACTTTTCTAAAGTGAAAACAACAGTTAAAAGTACTTTTTTAGTAGTAGTATAATTTCTTTGAGGATCATTCAAAGTTCTGGAAGCATAATAAATAGCATGAGATGCTTTTCCAAGTCTTTAACCTAATACAGCGCCGACTGCATAGTCACTGGCGTCACACATTATCTCGAAAGGTACGCTCCAGTCAGGAGGTTGGATAACTAGGGTAGAAGTCATCAGTTCCTTTAACTTATCAAACAGCTTTTTACATACTTCATTAAACTCAAAAGCCATGTCCTTTTGTAGTAACTTGCATAAAGGTGATGCTATTTTGGAGAATTCCTTAATGAATCTTCGGTAAAAACCTGTATGTCCAAGAAAAGAACGAACTTCCCGCACACTAATGGGATAAGGTAAAGATTGAATAATGTCAACTTTAGCTTTGTCGACCTCAATTCCCCTAGATGAAACAACATGACCTAACAATATACCTTGTTCAACCATAAAATGACATTTTTCAGAGTTTAACACAAGGTTAGTTTCCATGCATCTTTGAAGAACAAGTGTAAAGTTGGGCAAACAATTATCAAACAAGTCTCCATAAACTGTGAAATCATCCATAAAAACTTCTATGATATGCTTAATATAATCTGAAAATATGCTAACCATATACCTTTGGAAAGTGGTGGGGGCGTTGCAAAAGCTGAAGGGCATGCGACGATATGCAAAAGTTTCGAATGGGCATGTAAAAGTTGTCTTTTCTTGATCCTCTGACACAATTGCAATTTGAAAATAACCAGAAAAACCATCAAGGAAACAGTAATAAGAATGACCAGCTAACTTTTCAAGCATTTGATCAATAAAAAGTAGATGGAAGTGGTCCTTGCGGTTTACAACATTCAATTTTCTATAATCTATACAAACCCGCCACCCATTCTGGACATGAGTAGGAACTAACTCATCATTTTGGTTTTTCACAACAGTTATTCCAGTCTTTTTAGGAACCACTTAAACTGAGCTAACCTAATTGCTATCCGAAATAGGATAAATCATTCCAACTTTAAGAAGTTTAAGGATCTCCTTCTTTACTACTTCCATCATAGGTGGGTTCAATCTTCTTTACGGTTAATGAGAAAGTTTTGCTCCCTCTTTAAGTAGTATACGATGCATGCATGTAGACGGGCTAATTCCTTTAATATCCGTAATTGTCTAACCAATAGTCGTCTTATGCTCCTTTAGGACCTGTACAAGTTTTTCTTCTTATAACTCACAAAGTTTATTGGAGATGATCACTTGTAATATTCCTTCATCTCCAACGAACACGTACTTGAGGTGACTGGGGAGAGGCTTCAAATCTGGAATGAGGGCTTGCAAAACAGAGAGCAAAGGCCTCTCATTAGAAACATGTAATGCAATATAAGGCACGTTACCTAACTGCTGTAACTTCGAAAAATCGTTCAGTGCTGCAACAGTTTCTTGCAGATCAGTACTCAATGCTAACTCTCCATTCTCTTCCTCAAGATGCTTACTGATGGAAACTTCCAATACATCTTGTCCATCAAGTTCAAAAACTTCCTGTGCTAAAGAATCAATCACATCAATAGAATAAACAAGATTATCATCACAAGGGTATTTCATGGCATCATAAATATTAAACTTAACAATCTTACCATCAAATTCCATGGTAAGTGTGCCACTATGGACATCCATCTTGGTCTTAGATGTCTTTAAAAATGGTATTCCTAACAAAATAGGGGCATTTTGGTCTCCATTTTCCATATCAAGCACATAAAATCAGCAGGAAAAACCAAATCGTTAGCTTGTACAAGAACATCTTCAACTACATCCTTAGGATAAGCATTAAATCTATCAGCCAATTGAATCACAACACCAGTTTTATTCAAAGGTTCAAGTTTCAAAGAAGTATATATAGAATATGACATGACATTAATAGAAGCTCCTAAATCAATCATGGCCTTCTCAAATCTAGTGTTACCTATCGTACAAGGGATAGTAAACATACCTGGATCCTTGCACTTTGCAGAGAGTTTTCTTTGAATAACTGCAGAAACATTCTCCCCTACTCTCACCTTCTCACATCCTTTAAGTTTTTATTTCCTCTTAATTGTACACAACTCTTTAAGAAATTTAGCATAACGAGATACTTGTTTGATAGCATCTAAAAGTAGAATATTTACCTCGCGTCTACGAAAAGTCTCATATAAATCTTTAGTTTGCTCATCTTTTCTAGATTCTACTAAAGTCTAAGGAAAAGGAGGTACAGGTTTATAATCAGAAAAAGGTGGGAACTTACGCTTAGGTATGTCATCGTCATTGAGAACGTTCCCGTCTGCTATGATATTTTTCTCCTTTTCTTGGTTCGACGGTGTTGGGGCTACCTTTACTGGAACCTCAATCTCTTTACCACTTCTCAAGACGATTGCACTTGCATTTTCTCTTAGATTTACTACCATCTGAGAGGGTAATTTTCCTGAACTTTGGGCTTCTAGCCGACTAATTATGGTTGCCATCTGGCTCATCTGATTGTCCAGACTTTGAATACTGGCCCTCGCCTCTTGTTGAAAGTGTTTTGTCTCTTGCTGAAATTGCAAAGTATTAGTGGCAAGGGACTTAATAATATCTTCCAAAGACATACCTAAATCAGAAGTTTGGCTCGGTTGTTGTCTAGGGGGGTATGGTTGCTTATATTGCTGGTAGCTTGGACGATTTTAAATCACGAGCTGATTTACTTGTGGGTTCCCATAGCTAAGATTGGGGTGATCCCTCCATTCCACGTTATACGTGTTCGAATATGGATCATACTTTCTTTGCGGTTGTCCAGGAAAGCCACCTGCTGCATTCACTTGCTCTATGGGCTCCTCTTGAAGAGTTGGACACATATCGGTTGGATGCCCTGCTACTGAACAGATTCCACAAGCCTTCGTTATTTGCATATTACCTACAGTCATTTGACGAACAAGAGAAGTTAGACTTGCAATTTATTGTTCAATGGAGGAAATATTTACCTCATTGACATGCTTGGATGAACGGTCAAGTCTAGTGCCAAATTATTGAGAATTGGCTACCATATTTGCAATCAGATTTCTTGCGGTCTCGGGAGTTTTATCCACCAAAGCTCCTCCACTAGCAGCATCAATCGTACTCCTATTAGTGGGTCAAAGGCCCTCATAGAAATATTGAATAAGAAATTGCTCACTAATTTGATGTTAAAGATAGCTTGCACATAATTTCTTAAAATGTTCCCAGTATTCATGTAGGGACTCTCCATTGTGTTGTCTTACACCACAAATTTCTTTTCGAATGTTGGCCGCCCTTGAAGCTGGGAAATATTTCTCCAAAAATAATCTTTTCATCTCATTCCATGTGTTAATACTTCCGGAGGGTAGATAATAGAGTCAATCCTTAGCCGAATCCTTCAAAGAAAACGGAAAAGCTCTTAATTTAATTTGCCCTTCAGTCACCGCCGTGGGTTTCATATTCATGCATACTACATGAAACTCCTTTAGATATTTGTGGAGATCTTCACCTGCAAGACCATGGAAAGTGGGCAAGAGATGTATTAATCCAAATTTTAATTCAAAGTTAGTAGGAATATCTAAAGTAGGAAATGTTATGCATAAGGGTTGTTGGTTCAGATCAGGTGCAACAAGCTCTTTCAAAGTTTGGTTTTCAGCCATGACTTCCTTCTCTTCTGAATCAGAATCGCTAGTAAATAGGGAATCAAGAGCTGGATCGTTCTCTACAGAATTTCTCCGCACTTCCCTTCTTAACCTGTGTAAAGTTCTCTCAATTTCTGAATCACACAGCAATTCACCTTGGTTAGAAGATCAAGTTATGCTTATAAACACTCAGAAAACTCTAACCAACCTTAAAAAACAATTCAGAAAGAAAAAATCTAGAGTAATGAAATTAATTGAAATAATTTTTTTTTCGAATAAAATAAAGATCACAAGAGCACAAAAATTAACTAAAATCACTCCCCGGCAACGGCGCCAAAATTTGGCATGCTGTTGCGGGCACCCAAAAATAAAATCGATACCCGAAAAACAAATATGTAGTAGTGCAAGTAAGGATCGTTCCCACGAAGAGTATTTAGCCTAATTTTATCTATGTGAACAAGGATTGGGGGGTTTTGGATTTAATGAAAACTATTTTAATAATCACAACTACGAAACAATTTAGATTAAAGTGTTGAAATCAATCAAAAGAACAAACCTTGGTCTAAGTCAACATCCACCATCGAAATTTACAACTGATCATTGATGCAAGCATACCAATTCACTCTTTGAATATTCACCGTTGGAATTATTTTTCGTTCTCTCCTTAGTTGTAGTTAATCAGAAACAAGCAATCTGATTAACCTTAACTATTAAACAACCTAGGAAAAGCACACAATGCTTAATCTAGCAACAACCTTAAGAATTAGAAAGATCGATGAAACTAAACAACACAAACACAAGCGGTTGCATTTAATTTAGTCGAATGTCCTCCCTAAGATATAATAATTCCCAATGCAGTAAATCATTAAATCTCAGTTGCTTCACAAATCAAAGAAATCAAACAAATACGGATTTGATATCTAACTTAGCAGTAGATTACAATGATTAATAAACTAGGAGGCCTCCTAGCGATTAAACAAGACAATCATGAAAATAGGCATAGAACAACATTCGATACTCAAAGCATAAATCAAATAATGAAAACAAATTAGATCTCATAGTTCATTATTAATTCCGAGATTTCTGTCTCTTTTGACTAAGATTCAAAGTTTAGCAACGCAGGGCCATGAAAGCAACTCAAATAATGACCTACAATAATCTCCAAAAATGACCAACCCTAGAAACAAAACAGTCCCAGCTTTTATAGACGTTTGAAAATCTGCAGCTTCGTCAAACCGTTCAAACGCCCTTCCAACCATTTGAACGTATCGGACTACCGTTCGAACAGTACGTCAAACGCACTTAGAACGGTAAAACTTGCTCTCTGAATCTTTCGAACGCTCTTCGAACTTGAACTTGACGTGTATCCGTCTGACGTAGCGTTTGAATGCATCTACTACCATTTGAACGCCTCTTGGGACCGATTGAACGGTCCTTCAAACGCTTGGTGTATTTTTTGCTCAAATTCGTCCCTTTTCAGCTAGGATCCTCTTCCTGGGCATTCCATAGCCCCCTAAGTCAAAATATAAAAATAGTGAGTATCTTTAGGTATCAAATAAGTATAAAAGACTAAGCATTAAGGGAGAAAAATATGACATTTGCATTCTCATCATACCTCTATGATATGTTGTATGCTTTAGGGATTCGACAAAACTTGTTATCAGTAACGTAGACTTTATTTTTTGTTTTGAGGGTCAACGTGTTAGCATTTATAAGGACTAGAATTATTATGGTTCTGGTTATGTAACAAATGGTTTTATTGTATTGGATATTGACTATTCTAGTAATAATAGTTGTGCCTATGAATCTTATTCTTTTAATGCATCTATGTGTGATGTTAATTCAATTAAATGGCATGCTAGACTAGGTCATATCGGGCAAGATTGTATGACCCTATTAGCTCGAGAGGGTCTCTTAGGCCCACTAGCTAAAGTTCATTTGCTCGTTTGTGAGAATTGTCTCGCAGACAAGTTAACTAGAAAACAATTTGGAAAAGCTAGAAGGGCATCTATGCCATTGCAATTAATACATTCTGATATATGTGGCCCAATGAATGTTAAGGCAAGAATGGTGCACACTATTTCATCACATTTGTAGATGACTTTACGCATTTCAGTCATGTCTATATGCTCTTCCTTAAGTTCGAAGCATTGAATTGCTTTAGATGGTATGTCAACTTCGTTGAGAATCAGTTAGACAAGAGCATTAAGGCTCTTAGGACTGATCGAGGCCGTGAATAACTATTTGACCAGTTCAAGGAACTTTGTAAGGATAAAGGGATACTTAGACTGTTGACAATTCTAAGGACTCTATAACAAAATAGTGTAGCAGAGAGAAGGAACCGCACCTTGTTGGACATGGTTAGGTTGATGATAGTGTAAGCTAATCTTCTTATTTCATATTGGAGGGATACTTTGTTGACTGTTGCCTACATCCTTAATCAAGTTCATTTTAAATTAGTACCTTCCACCCCACATGAGTTATGGAATGGCAAAATCCCTGACTTAGGTAATTTGCGTCCAAGGGGATCTACTGCTTACATACACAACACTTCTTATAAGCATAGAAAGTTAGGCCCTAAAAGGAAAAAGTGTAACTTCATCCGTTATTCTAAACACTCTAAGGGATATGTGTTTTTAGGTGAGCAGCTTGATGGAAGCGTGACTGAACTTAAGTAACGAGACAAGGTTTTTTTTCTCGAGGAAGATTTCCCTAATAAAGGTGATGTGTCTAAAGAGATTGAACTCTTTGATTTACCAGATCTATATAACGATGCTCCAACTATTTTAGGAGAGGGTGGGGAAGTAATTTCTCAATCTTCTAGGGAAAGTGGGAGCAACTTACCTAACAATGGACTAGTTGCAATGAATGTAAATCCTCTGGAGACATAATTGCGTAGAAGTGAACATGGAACTATCCCTCGTTGTCTTTTTACGATTGAGGGGAAAGCTTTCATGGTTCCTCCGTATGATGATGCAGAACCTAATACTATCAAGGAGTGGACAATTGTAATGCATGATGAAATAGAGTCCATGGAATTTAATCAAGTCTAAGACTTAGTTGATCTACCTCTTGAACATAAGACTATTAGGAATAAATGGATTTTCAAGATCAAGTGTAAAGCGGATGGATCCATAGAGAGGTATAAGACTCGTCTAGTAACTAAGGGTTACACCCAATGATAGGGTGTTGACTACAATGGAACTTTCTCTCCAATTGTAAAGTTTTCCTCGATTCGCATGATTATAGCCATTGTTGCACATTTAGATTTAGAACTATACCAAACGGATGTTAAAACTGCGTTCCTTAATAAAGAGCTAGTTAAGGAGATCTATATGGATTAACTTAAAGGTTTTGGGGCAATGGGTCAAAAGTAGAAAGTCTGCAAACTTAAACAATCCATCTATGGCCTAAAACAATCATCTAGACAATGGTATTTGAGATTTCATCGAGCTATTATTTCTAATGGGTTTACGCTGATTGATGAAGAACACCACGTGTATGTTAAACGGTCTAAGGATAGTTTCTTGATTCTTTCATTATATGTAGACGACATTCTATTGGCTGAAAATGATAAGGAGTTGATTGTTGCCACTCAAGAGTGGTTATTCTCAACTTTTGAGATTAAGGACTTGGGCGAAACGAGTAACGTGCTTGAAGTTAAGATATTTAGGGGTCATTCTAAGAAACTTCTTAGTTTGTCGCAAGAGACTTACATTAAGCAAATACTTGAATGATTTTATATGCAAAGTTGCACGCCCATAGATACTCCTATTGTGAAGAATGAAAACCTAAGCTTTGAGATGTGTCCTAAGACTTCTAAGGACAAAGAACAGATGGCATGTGTTCCTTATGTTAGTACTATAGGGAGTTTGATGTATACTATGATGTACTTGCCTCGATATTCGTTATGCAGTAGGTCTAGTTTTCAATCAAATCCTAGAATAGCTTATTAGAAAGCTATCAAAAAGACTCTACCATGGAGGCAAAGTATGTAGCTTATGCCGCTGCCATTCAATAAGTTGTTTGGTTGATGAGGTTCCTTCAACACCTTAGAGTTGTCACACATTCTTGAGGTCTAGTGACAATTCATTATGATAGTATGGTTGGTTTAACCTAGACGAAGGATCCTAAGTATCGTAAGAGAACCAAATAGATAGATTTGAGATATTATTACATCAAAGATATGGTTGCACAAAAGGAAATGATTTTAAAGTACATATCTACAACCCACATGGTTGCGGACTCCCTAACTAAGCCAGTACTTATTTGACTCATGTTAGATCTTTAGGACTTCGTAGATTGTCATAATGTACTTGTGTTAGTGTTGATCACTTAGTTATTTGTATTTAACATTTTGGGAATATTATTGCCTTAATGCAAAAGTTTGTTTAAGTTTTAATATGTCTAAATGTTGCATTATTGTCTTGGAATTTTGTTAGCACACACATTGAGTATGTCAACAGGCAAGATTGGCTCACTCACACAAGCAATCACCTTTGGCGCTTATAGTAAGCATGCTTTTAGCATTTTAGTTGTTTTTGGCGCTTGAGATACCGAGCAAAGATGAGACACAGTACGCTATAGTGTTACCTTGTTCGTAAACAAGATGAGACATGATGCGAAGTTCAATAATGGTCATAACCTAATATCTATTATGCTTGTATTGTTTTAGTTAGTCAGATCCGAGATCTTAAATTTGACACTTTTTGATAGCGTGCAAACAAAGAACTCGAGTTAGATGCTTATGTAACGGCTAGACTAGGATCTGTGCTTTGTATGAATATGAAATATACTCTCCTCAGTTGGATCGAGACACTCCATTATAGCATGTCTTTCATACTACATGTGCTTGACGACCTATTAAGGAGGTGTGATCGAATAGGTCCCTACTTCATCACCGTGTGAAGTCCTTCAAGTCCTTTTTACATGACTAGGTCATTTGTGTTTGACCAAATTTATTCAGTACTCTTTGACCTTAAACTATGTCATACGGGGATAGAAATAATATTCAGCTACTTTAGGGTGTTACCTACGACCATGAGTGATTCGGCCTTCTGGGACATTGCTGGGAAGGTGGTTATATCTAGTCTAGGTGACATGAGGGCAAGAGAAGACCATTTGAAACATCCCGCGATATATTTACCATTGACACCTTTGATGTTGTAGCATACTGCAACAAGGATGTGAATATGTAGGCGAAAGTTTCGAGGGGTTAAACATGCTTTTATTAGAGGGATTAGAGATTTTTGAACCGATGCAACTAAATAGATCTAGGGTACATGAGACACTATGTTTTTTTTGTTTAGGATTTATGTCTCTATGTTGCCTTTGATAAGAGTTCCTAGTGTAGAGCTCCTAATTATAGGTGTGCTCAGTGGTCGCACAACCCATTAGCCTATATGAACTTACAATATTGTATATGAAAGATCAAGAGAGATGATAGAGTTGCCCACCATGTGCGAGTGAGAGATGTTGGTGGGTTGACCCGGTAATCACATGGATAAAGACATGTCTGTTAAAGAACAGACATGACCCAAAACAGACATGGCCCATTAGATGGTGACCCTTCATTGGTGCCTCTTGGGTGTCTATATAAACGCCAAGTGCATCCAACGTTACGATTGATTGAACGTCATATCATTCTCTCTATGAAAATATAAAGACGTAGAGGCTTGACTTCTGTGTTGTGGAATCAGTGTGTCTGTTCTTCATTGTAACGACATTACACTGTTGTAGATTTAAGGCAGTACGTAAAACATCTTCCAGTTCTGAATTAAGCATTCTAAGTTATGGTTTAATCCACTTCCGCATTCGTTTACGTATTTCTTACACATTATTAAGAAAAAGGCCTTGTAATAACTACCAAAGGCCTTCTCATTTCTTAGTTTTCCTTTTATTTTTTATGTTGGAACTTTTGAAAAATAAAAAGAAAATAGCGTTTTGAAACTATTTTCAACTTTTTGATATAGAAATTTTTGAAAATCATTTTTAAAAACTTGAACAAATTGAAGACAACAAAAAAGGTGCTTTCATGTTTTGTTTTTTCATGTTTTCAAGTATCCCCCTTCTCCTCCCTCACCAGCCACCACCACCATCACTAGCGCCCCCATCTACTACCGCCTTTTTCATGACCATCCAACACCCGGCTAGATTCTGGAAGGATATCATAAAGGTTGGGCTTTGCACTAAATGTTGCAAGGCATGGCCTCTCCTCTTTCTTACATGATTTTGAGACACTTTTTGACAATATCACGTGTGATTAATCCTCGACCACTGAAATCTCTCCCTTTCATTTCTTTTGAAATCTTCTTTTCATGTCCAGCCCTTATCTGGTGATACTTCTTGTTGCTTTTACCCCTGTAAACATGTGAATGCTTTTTTTCCAGACCGGCCGGGTTATTAGTTGATATACACGTGACTGCTTTTTCAGAGCAAAGAACTCCCTTTTCTTATCATCGCCTCTCTCTCGCTACCTCTCTCGTCCACGTCACATCTCCTCCTATTAATGGTCTTTACATTCAAAACAGTTTTTATTATTATTATTATTATTATTATAATTATTATCCCACTTTCTGGTCATTCTCGTGAATAATATTGCATCAGTAACGTGATGTAGATCTTATCACGCGCGGCTTCGACTGACAGGTACAGAAATTAATTTTAGATTTCTTGAATTACTAGTAAATTCAAAATAGAAGATTTGTAGATTTCTTAAATTACTAGTAAATTCAAAATAGAAGATTTGTCGACCTATAAATACATAAATAAGTGCATATATTTGAAAGACTTGCCAAACCAATTATTGTATATTTACGTATATATGTAAATACATATACTCTGATAGCTGTATATGAATGTACTTTGGGTTGACTTTTAATACTAGGATACAAATTCACTATTAAGTAAAAGTACATTAATCAAACGTAAACATTTTATTAACCATGGACCTAATTAAACTTGGATATTCAAGTTTGGTAAAAAATTCGGTAGCTATTTCATGAGGCTTTTCGTTTAGTTTTATACGGCCATTAGGAAAACAAACTATAAAAACTTAATGTACTAATAAAACATTAAAGTTTTTGTACAATACTTTCCTTTTATTTATGTAATTGACAGTTTGAATCAGGTTTCAATCCACAAACCATACCCGGTCTGGGAGGACGAGGTCTAATAGGTCTTCCATGATGTCGAGGTCTAATATGTCTAAAGTCGGAAATGAGCATTCAAATCAAACCCATCACAATTAATTTAAAAATAAACAATGCAATGATTATCAAATCAAGTGAAGAAAAAGGTAACTAATAATTATTAGTATGAGATTCACTGGTGGTGTGGTTCCATTTGACAGAATTGACTTGGAAATCCGGTGAAGGTGTGTAGCTCAATGTATAAGGATCGCCGTTCTCAATTGAGACATCAAAAAGCTTCATATTGTTTCTGTCAACAGCTGTCAAAAGAGCCGATGATGGATTCGTGAAATTCATGATCCCTCTTTCACACTAATATAGAGAGAGAAACTAATTTATGTGTAGTTTTTAGAGAGAGAGAAAGAGAGAGAGTTTTTTAATATATAAATTCATCATTTAAGTTTATTTGTTTTTATTTTAATTGGTAAATTAGGACTTAATTTTCATGACATTAATTTGTTAACATTCTAGTGCCTGTTAGGGATTTATACTAAAAGACATGCTTTGTGTAATGGTTTTAGTATTTATAAGTAAATTAATTGTTCTATTATAATGAGAATCTGTGTGAGCAATATTTGCATTACGTTATTTATTTAATAATTATGTATGTGTGTCTCTTATTCTATATAGTAAATAATTTGGTGTGTACAGTACGGCTTACACACGGAAGATCAGATCATCGATTCTTATGAAATATAAACTTATCGTTCATAATCTTAGATGGAACTGGACACACCATTAGTAAGACTGTAACACAAAATTTTAATAGGTTTGTCTTGACTATGGAGAACGGACCGTGTTGAGGTAATTATTTTTATACTGACTATATAAAACAAGTAATAGCGCATGATTATTATCAGTGCTTATACTTTTAATCTTAATACATAAATAAAGACGTGCATATAGTGTTTATTGTTTTGATTCACAGAAGAGTGAGATTCTTTGTGCATCAATAAACTCAATGAAGTAGACAATAACATTACGTGTTCGGTGAATATTAGTTATTAATGGAATCCACATCCCGGTATAGGAATTGATGATACTCCCTTGAGGAAGTTTATAAGTTTCGATTATGTCAAATCCTATAGGTGGATTATGAATCTGACATATCACATAAATTAAGTGGAAGATCTCAAAAAATTAAATAAGTCTATTAAATTTAATTGTCAATAATTTATTTTAATAGACGGGTATTTAAAATTTTAACGTGAGAAGACAAATAAGCATTTAATAATATAAAACTCGAAATATAATTTTTAGTATAACAGGGAGAGCAATTATAATTTATTAGCGGTATAAATTATAATTTACATAAATAGACATTAATCTTAGTTGAATTAGAAATCCTTATTTGCATAGGAAGTCCTAGTTATACTAATTCTACGGTCTCTACTGTAACCTCTATATATACGCACTCTAAGAGCAGTTAAGGTTACACTTGCTCATAATAGAGAGGTACATGTTTTTGTGAGAAAAAAAAATCCTATCAGCTGTAAGCCTACTCTCTCTAGAGTAAGGTGTATACGAAGGATACAGCAGAAGTCCGAAAGTTGAATTTGAGTAATTGATTCGTGCTTATCACTGTTGCTTGATGTTCAAGATCAAAGCAAAAGGATTTCGAAGTTCATACCTGCTATTATTTGGGATCAAACCAAAGAGATTTCGGAGGTATGATTCTAATTACATAGATTATTCTATACTAATTAGATCATATTTTTTTGGTATTATGCATCTGCACTATAGTCGGGTCGTGAGAAATTTCAAAGTCCCCAATAGTGCTTACTTGTATAAAAAAATTCTATACTATCAATGCATCAAAACTATACTCTTTATAATAGGATCACTCCAAAATAGTGACATTGATATCCGCCAGTGTGCAATTGTGATGCAGTAATAATACTTAGTAAAATTCGAGATCGATCTACAAGAAAGAGGGTTAGCGCATTTAGGAAAACTCACCTCGGTTTAGAAATCTCAAAAAAACACTCCAATAAAATAAAATAAAAATAATTTTGAAAATGTTGAGTTATCTAATCTAAACTATGAAAATGATTTAAGACTGAATAAATAAAAGTCTCGAAACTAATTGTTCCAATCAATTGCTTTATTCGAAATTTTAATAGAGGCTTTTGATAACTCAAATCATTGACTGCGTTGTGAGTCTTTGATTCAGAAGATTTAACGATATAAACTATTATTCTTTAACAATCAATATTAGAATAAATCAGGTTTAGAATCAGATATGCACACCATTGACTTGTGCAGTAAATATACTGAACTAAGGTTTGTGCATAAATATTACCAAGTATAATCAAACATCTAGGTTTTTTTAAATATCTAGAGTTTGATCCCAAAGAATTAAGGAAAAGAAGAAGATTTAAACATTGAAAACCAATTTACTACAATTATTCATCTAAGATCTTCAATTAATCTTCACAATTGATCCCAAAATGAGATCTAGCTACTCAAACACATTGTAAATATGTAAAATTGTATTGAAAACTATATTGAATGACTGAATCTTACTACAAAAATTGAAAAAAATTGTAGAAAAACTATCAAGTTCTACTCTATCCTACTCCTAAAGCTCTCAAAGAAACTCTAAAACCAATAAAATAAAAAGCACTCTCGAACTAAGCCCAAATCCACCTTAAGTAGGCTGCAAAAATTCAAAAAATTCACACTAGCGTTTGAAGAGGCGTTTGAATGCTTTTCGAACACACTTTGGATGGTGAAAACAAGCTACAGAATCTTCAAATAGGGCTTCAGACCTAGTTTAGACGCGAAAAGGCGTTTGAACGCCCTTCAGACACGCTTCGGACGCTCACCGTTAGAAGGCTGTTCGAATGGATAAATGCATTCGAACACCTTTCGAACAGACATAATTGAATTCCTTCAAAAATTTACATGAAATCGATATATTATGGACCCCGTTAGCTCTTCTGGTTTGAGAGATATGATATTTAAAAATTTCAGCTCTGTATGCTTTAACAACTTGTACTATAGTTTCAACAGCTTGTACTCTGATAGCATTATCTTGAAACCTTTTGCCCGAATTGTGTTTGCAGTCCTCCAATTTAAGCTCAAAACTTATAGAAATTAAAATAAACTTAATTAATACTAAAATATAACTAAAAATATATATAAAATCCTAAATTAAGGTTAACAAAGTACATATTAAGATCTTATAATTACACTTTTAGAGCGCAATCAACAAATATAGTTCATAAACTTATTCCACATGTCAAAAAAATGAAAAATAGATGAAATTATAAAAGGGATTTTTTGTAAGTCAGTTGCATAAGGAAATATGAGCTCTTATAAAAAAAAATGAAAAACAGTCCACTAACTAAACCAAAAGAAAAAAAAATATTGTGAAAAAATGGTAGCTCATAAACAACTCTCAAATGCTAATTAAAACAAAAATATAATCAGTTTAGTATGAACAAGCAAAAGAACAACAATAATCAATGGACTTGCAACATGTAAAAATACTTGTTCTTGTGAATCTCAACCAAGAACAAAATTTTCATTTGTTTATGTCGAAACGGCCAAAATGTTTTCATTTCCTAAGAAACCGCAACGAAACATTAGTAGAACAACGAAAATCTATAATTTTCATCAAAACACATTGGAACATAAAAAAATGCACCAAAACACAACGCTATATGTCAAAAAAAAAAGTTGTTGAATCCAAATTTACAATAATTAATAAATATTGAATAATTTTGATTGCAAAAAATACAAAATAGTGTATTATTTTGTATTCTTTCAAATATTTTCAAAATGTTTCCGAAGCACTTCCATTTTCAAGCCAATCGAAGTGAGCTATCAAAATGAGAACAAAATTTTGATCCCTGATCTCAACACATTATCCTTTGTTCCTTTTTCTTTCTCACTTCACCTTTGTTGGCTTTCACTTTTGTGCCCACTGTTTCATGATCATCCAATTGGTGAGTACTAGTTTATATTTCTTCCTCTACTCCATTACTCCTCTCCATTTAACGTTAAACAATGGGCAATTTTTGGCAATGAAGTTAAATACTTTTAAAAATGATGAATTGTATGCATATATTGTATGGAATATTTCGAATTGTAGGACTCTCGGACAAGTTATAGAGAGCCAAATAGTAGGACAACCCACAGTCGCGCCTACTAGACAGGCGCCAGTTAATGGGAGACAAATCAACCTGATCCACCAAATACAAGTGGGCTCGGCTGATTTGTCACCCATCAGTCGGCGCCTGTCTAGTAGGCGCAATTGTGAGTAGCAAATTCCTAATAATATATTGTGCGGATGTAGATAACATCATGAAGATCTCTACTTTCGCTTCACCAATTGCTGTTATCTGCACTTTGGTGTCTCTCACTCTGGACCACTCTTGTCACGGGTGTTTTACGAGAGTACTATTACATAGAATTTACCTGAACGAGCCAGTGGAATTGTGAACTAGACTTTGAACCGGTCCAGTTTAATGAAAATTCTTATGAATTTGGATTGAATAGAGAGAATTGTTCGATTTTTAGTAAAACTGTTAGAACTATGAGAACCAGATGATTTTTGTAAACGCTCAAAATGACACTATTATCTAAGATTTAAAGCATTTTCTTTTAGCACGTATTGACACTCTGTCTAAGATTTAAATTAATTTTTTTAGCATGTACTTTTAGTCTGTTGATATAAAAATAGAATTAAAAAACTAGAACTAAAAGTTAAAAAAAATAAAAGAAAAAACAGAACCCTCTAGGATAAATATTTTGTGATCCATGCACAACCTATTCAATCCAGGTTAGTGTTTTTACTTATGCACTTGTTAAGAACGAAAAAAAGGAACAGCTCTTTGAATACAAAAAAATGAAAGGCTAGCAAGATGAAAAAAAAAAATCTGACGTCTAAAATAAGGTAGACAATTATTCAAAAAAAAGTTCAGCATATTAATTTTTTAATGCTTAAAAAATATAAAGAGATAATAATTTATTGAAATAGTTAGGTTTCCTAATAAGGAGATTTTATGTTCATTTTCAAGGATTTAACAGATTGCTACAGTAGAACCTTGTTTTGATTAGAAGGGGCAACATTATTTTGAAGAGGTAATTTCTGTCCTTCCCAAATTATACCAATTACCTATTAAACTTGAAACTTGAAAGAGATATATATATATATATATATGTATGTATGTATTCATTTTTTTTTTTTTTATGCTTGTTATGAATTGTTGTATATATAGGTTTTAACATCATTGAATAATTGACCATTTCTTTTAATTTTATATTCTATTTAAATATATCTTTACTACTTAGTAGTTTTAGGAGCAATTGAATCGGTGAACTATCTAATAACTATGTTGGAGAGATTTTACTATTTCTTTCCCTACTAAAAAAAAAAAAATAGCAGTACAGAGAAATTCCATATAATGGGTGTTTAAGTCGAAAAATGATTTTTGTGTTTTATAATGGGGGAACCCATTCAATGTATAAAACACAAAAATCATAATAGAAGAACCGAACAACAAAGCAGCCCTGCGGGCAGGCCTGTCATATAAATGATAGATAAATCATAACTAAATTCGAAAGGGTCATAGGCAGCTTTTCGCTTTGTTTTTTCGTCACGCTGCCAAAGGCCAGTCAATAGCTGGTTGCCACACTGGGGTCGAAAATTTCTATTGTTTCTCGTCATCAGTGTCACGGCGTGGAAAATTAAAATTTCGTTGGTTGGTTGGAGACACACGTAACGCAACTAATTGGTAAAAGTCTTGGCCAAACGGCTGAAGAAGTACGTAACCGTGTAAGAGTAGTAAGGCTCTGATTGTTACGTGGAGATAGACAAAAAGAAAAAAGAAAAAGAGAAAATTCTCACTCTTAGTTTGGTTTTTAATTTAAAATATAAGATACAAGTGTTAAAAAAAAAAAGAGAAATTTGTTTTCTACCCACTTTTTTTCTCTTCCCTTCCTCTTTTCTTTTCTGTTTTAATAGTTATTTCTATTATTTTTTTCCTCTTTCCTTTTAATTTGTATCAATGGATAGTGATTTTTCTTTCCTTTTCATTCAATTTCTTTGCAAAATCAAACAAAGAAAAGAGATTACAAGCATCCACAAAAAATGTAGTTTGAGTGACGCTAAAACTTGTAAATGAGAACGAAACCCAAGTGTTTGAGAACTAGTTTGGCTGGTTTACTTATGGAACCACTACATAAGAGGTGTTTGGATTACTTTTTAAAAAAGTCATAAGTTTAAGTTAATTTTAAAGAGTCACTTATTTAAGTGAATTTTTCAAGTTTACGTTAATTTTAAAAAATCACTTTTTTTTATTAAAAAAAAAAAACCAAACACAACTTTAAAAAATTATAAATTTTAAGTCACAAAATACTAAAAAAAGTCACCATATAATATGAACCGGTTTGGCTAATTATCCGGAAGAAGCGAGGAAAAAGGAAGGTAGAGCTGGCGAAGGGTAAAAGTCAAACGGGCATAATAAAGAAGAAAGGAAATCGAGTTGTAGAATTGTTAGTGACGTCCGTCGAGGAAAGTGGATGAGGCATTGAGTCCATTCGTCCATCTATTTTTGCTTAATAAATTTATTTATTTATTTATTTGGGCTATAAATTGATGAGTCACATGTATTTAACAGTACACTCACTCTGTTGTGATTCGAGGATGGAGCAGCAGTACTAGTACGTAGTAGTAGAGTCCATTCGTCCATCTACTTTGCCCCACTTTCACAATTTCCACCTCTCTCTCTGCTGTTTTTTTTTTTGCCCTTTAATAATCGTGAGACTAAAACGATGAGTCTCTAGGTTTTTTCTGTTATATATATATATATATATATGTATGTATGCCAGTCCATTGAACTCATAGCTGCCTCTCTTTGTGAGTGTCTGCGTCACCTTCCCTCCCGCTCGCTGCTTCGAAGATGGGAAGCAATAAAGCTATCAGTACTCTCGAGGAGATTAAAAACGAATCCGTCGATCTGGTATCTGTTCTTCTTCCTCTCTCTCTCTCTCTCTCTCTCTCTCTCTATATATATATATATATATGTATGCATGCATAATATCTGCACATATTTCTCTCTTATATAAGAGAGGGATGTTTGTTTGTTAATCTGCTAAACTAGATTGTTCTTTGATCAATGGCGGCCAAGTTTCTGCTGCGGCAAAAGACCCCGATTACCAACGGTTTACGCTTCACTTTTTGTTAGCAATTATCTACACATATTTCTCTCTCCTCGTTGTTCGCGATTATTAGATGCAGTTCTATACTTTTACTTCACCTTTTGTTATTCTCTTTTGTATGAAATAGATTTTTTATTTTCCTTTTTTCTTTTTCTTTTTTCTTTTTCTCTCAATTCGGTTAAGAGGATTTGGGTCTGAGATCGAATTTAAAGGGATCTCTTTTCCATCAACAGATTTCATATAACTTAAGTCTTAATCTACTCGTCCACATATATATATATATATATCTATATATAAACATGCACACAGATATATATATATATATATATAGAGGAGATCGTGTATACATGTATATATGAGAGCACTTACATGATGCTGGTCGTATAAGTATAAACGTCGTTTGGGTTACCGACTGCGCAGCATACGTGCGAGGCTTTTTATTTTATTTTATTGAGTTAATTACATGTATCATTATGTATTCATAAACTTGTATTAATCAATTCTTTTTGTTAGTAATATATTAGCAATCAATTACGATAATACATAAAAAATTATCATTTAACTTATACATGATTACAAAAGTTTATTTTATACTTAAATTATATTATCTTTTTATAATAATGATCTAATTACTAAAATACTCATTTTTTTTTTTTTACATTTACATGTCATTTTAAGGGATGTTTTAATTATTGAACAATTATTATAACAAAAGAAGATCAATTTAGATACAAAATTATACTTTTGTTAACATGTATAAATCAAATAATAATTTTTTTTTTCTATTTTTTTAATGAATTGCTAACATAAGAAATTAATTGATACAAAATAGTAATTTAGTGTATTAACTTGTTACGTTTTAAAATTTAAAAAGACATAATAATATTGAGTCATAGTTGAAAAATGTGATTATAATTAATTCTATTTTATTTTATTGATAATGATGATGATGAGAAATTGAGTCCGTGGTACGCTTACTTTCAATCACGGGATGGAAAAAGTGTCACGCTTTTCTTCAAAAGTAATCTCGTGTGACAAGCCACCGGAGTATCCTCTACACGCGTCAAGCATCAGCATCCACGCTCGCGGAGCACAAGTGATATATGCATCTGATTTGTTTGTTGCATCTCTATCTCTAACCTCATCATTTTCCCTTTGCCATAATTTATTCACATATGGTCTGACTTATTACAAAGGGTTTACGAGTCTTTTATTTTGGACCAAGATTAATTTAAATTTATATGATTTTATATAATTATATTCATAAACAAAATTATGATATTGAAATAGTTTTGATATATTTTTTTTTATTGTATATACAAACTGACTTTACAATATGCTACGTGTCACATTTTGATACCTCTCTTATAAAAGAAACTTTACACAGTTAGTATGTGGAACTTAAACTCATGTATAAATGCTAAAATTAAAGTTGAAGTCACCTTAAATATTCATGTATAAATACTCAAAATTAACAAACTGACACTCCTTAGGTAGTGGGTTGGTTGGTAACTTTAGAATTTTTGCCATTTCCGTCAAATAATTTTAGGATTTTAGATATATATATATATATACACGTTTACGTATGTGTGTGACATGAGTAAGTCCGTAATACCTCACCCTCTTTATTTATTTTTTAATGTATAATCATTTCTTCATATTGAAATATATCACGATTTTTATTTTAGGTCTAAGCTTGAGTCCATGTATGTTGTTGAAATGATAGACCTTTTTTGGTAAAGGAAAATAAATTAGAATGTCCATCACTCACTGGCTAGGCAGCTAGCATCAGCCGGTGAGTGATGGACACTCCCGGCGGATGCTAACAGCCCTCTTTTGGTTAATGACATGGCATAGAGTATATTGTTGCTGTGGGTGGATGCTTAGACTGGTCAAACAGCTGTGCATTTTGAACATCAGTCCAAATTTCTATGGTATTATCCAGAAAAAAAGCAGAAGGGCTAATAACATGATACATGAGTTTTGTGTTTTCTTTATTTGTTTTTATTTTTATATTTATTTTTTGGGGAGAAAGAAGAGAAACTTGTAGGCTTTCATACTTGTGAGATGTCCCTGAGCTTTTCCTTTCCTTTTTTTTTTTGGGGCCCGAGATGTCCCTGAGCTCAAGTTCCAAATAGTGTTTTCACATTCTAACTTTTTCACGTGTCACATGTGGATTTCTGAGATTGGTTTAATTTATGTAGCAGGGCTGTTGATTCAGTAGTAGGTTCTAGTTTACTTCATGGTTCTGACCATATATAGTCTCTTCTCTTGGTTGCTACATTCTAATAATGTAGAATTCACACAGAATATTATGACCTAGCTAACATGTAATTGGCCCTGACTCTCGTATGTGAATTTCAGAGATAATAATTGGATTCGATTACTATCTATCATACACGCACGCACAAAGAAAAAACATGAGGGGAAATAACATTTTATATAATATAATTGATCCACTGTACAACGGGCGCCCCGGGGGGTGGGGCATCAAACCTAATGCCCTAATCATAGTCTCATTGCAGTTGATAGTTTGTTTGTTCTCAGCAGCACCGATGGATGGGTCATAAGCCTGTTAACCTTGCAGTTGCGGCAAACCTTTTAGCATTGATGGGTTGTGTTATGTAGTCTCTATTTTACAAAAGAAACTTTTAAGCAAGTTTGTAGTCGTATGCCTTTCTGTGGAATTCGGGTAGCGTTCTTTTCCTGTTCTCTTGGATCCTGATTTTTCTCTCTACGAGTCCATGCCACTCGTATCTTTTGTTATTTGAATATGGAGAACTCTCATGTGGCCTATTTGAATGTGCCTCTTAGTTGAAGCAAGTAAAGTAAATACTTACTTGATACATAGGGTGAGTTGTATTCTACACAACCCCATTGATTGTATCATGTCATATCATTAATTTTGAGCAAAATTGTCAGAGGTGAATTTCCAAAACGATAATATATAGAAGCAGCTGATTAGAGAATTATCCCCCAGAGTAGAATCATAGGATTCTAAACCATGTGAGAACAATTGAATTGAGAACTTATGCTGGAATAATAATTGTTCTTTTGGCTGTCAGTTGTTTAGTCTTTCCAATTATTCTATCAATAAATATGTGCTCTCCGTAGTTATTATTATTATTATATTTTTGAAGTTGTGTATTTTAATGTATATTTGAGGATTTTGATTATTATTTTTAATATGCAGGAACGAATCCCTATAGAGGAAGTGTTTGAGCAGTTAAAATGTACACGGGAAGGTTTGTCATCAGAGGAAGGAGCCAACCGGCTTCAAATTTTTGGACCAAACAAGCTAGAGGAGAAAAAGGTCGGACTTGGTTTTTCATGATTTTTCCCTCGTGTTTCTCTTCTTCTATTTCTTTATGATTATATTAGTAAATTAATGTCACAGCATATGATGTTTTGATAATTCACAAACAGGAGAGCAAGCTCCTCAAGTTTTTGGGCTTTATGTGGAACCCTTTGTCATGGGTCATGGAAATTGCTGCTTTGATGGCTATTGTTCTAGCAAATGGGGATGGGAGACCTCCAGACTGGCAAGATTTTGTAGGCATCATGGCCTTATTGTTTATCAACTCCACAATCAGTTTTATTGAAGAAAACAATGCTGGTAATGCAGCAGCTGCCCTTATGGCTGGCCTTGCTCCGAAAACTAAGGTACAAACTATTTGTGAACTCAAAATCCTACATGTGTGGTTGGTTACACTACCAGTCTTCCTTTCTTAGTCTTCTTATTCTGGTAATGGAATTTTAGGTTCTGAGAGATGGTCGATGGAGTGAGCAGGATGCAGCTATTCTAGTTCCAGGGGACATCATAAGCATCAAGTTGGGAGACATAATTCCAGCAGATGCACGTCTGCTTGAAGGTGATCCTTTGAAGGTTGATCAGTCGGCTTTGACAGGAGAATCTCTTGCCGTCACTAAGCACCCCTCAGAGGAAGTATTCTCTGGTTCAACATGTAAACAGGGGGAAATTGAAGCAGTTGTTATTGCTACTGGTGTTCATACTTTTTTTGGTAAGGCTGCCCATCTAGTGGATAGCACCAACAATGTGGGACATTTCCAAAAGGTTCTCACTGCTATTGGTAACTTCTGCATTTGCTCAATTCTTGTTGGGATTCTTGTTGAGCTTATAGTTATGTACCCGATACAGCACCGCAAGTATAGAGATGGCATTGACAATTTACTGGTTCTCTTGATTGGAGGAATTCCAATTGCTATGCCAACTGTTTTGTCTGTTACCATGGCCATTGGTTCCCACAGGCTTTCTCAGCAGGGTGCAATCACCAAGAGAATGACTGCTATTGAGGAAATGGCAGGGATGGATGTTCTCTGCAGTGATAAGACTGGGACACTGACCCTAAACAAGCTAACAGTTGACAGAAGCCTGATTGAAGTGTTTGCAAAGGGTGTGGACAGAGAGCATGTGCTTTTGCTTGCAGCAAGGGCTTCAAGGACTGAAAATCAGGATGCCATTGATGCTGCCATTGTAGGAATGCTGGCAGACCCAAAGGAGGTCTAAACATTATTTACATTTTGACTTGATTACAACGATTAGCCAAGTGATCAAATTCTTTTGCTTTTATCTTTTATCTTTTTTTTGAATTCTTGAGTACTCTGGGCAGGCACGAGCTGGTATTAGGGAGGTTCATTTTCTTCCCTTCAATCCTGTGGACAAGAGGACAGCTCTGACCTACTTTGATACTGATGGAAATTGGCATCGAGCCAGCAAAGGCGCCCCTGAGCAGGTAACCTGTTCTTCTTTGTTATGTAAAATGAAGCTTGAAACTTCCAGAACCGTAAGTGGTAACTTATTTGTTTCTCATCCTTTACAAATAGATATTAACCCTTTGCAACTGCAAGGACGATGTCAAAAAGAAGGTCCACACTGTGATTGATAAGTTTGCTGAACGTGGACTTCGATCTTTGGCAGTTGCTAGACAGGTTTGCAGATGTAGATCTGATGCATTTTTACTCTTGCTGATTTACTGGGATAATCTTATTCTTATTTTTCCTCCCACTGTTAATTTCCAGGAAATACCTGAGAAGACAAAAGATAGTCCAGGGGCACCCTGGCAGTTTGTCGGTTTATTGTCTTTGTTTGATCCACCTAGGCATGATAGTGCAGAAACTATCAAAAGAGCTCTTAATCTTGGTGTGAATGTAAAGATGATTACTGGTAATAATACTATATGTTATCTCTCTTAATATTGATATCATCCTGCAACTGGTTTGTCATCCTTGTTGTTTTTACGTTATCCCGCTTTGTTTAGGGGATCAGCTTGCCATTGCCAAGGAAACTGGTCGCCGGCTTGGAATGGGAACCAACATGTATCCATCTTCTTCATTGCTAGGCCAAGACAAGGATGCATCCATTGCGGCCCTCCCTGTCGACGAGTTGATTGAGAAGGCTGATGGATTTGCTGGAGTATTTCCAGGTGGGTCTGTTGCCGTATTTTCCCAACTTGAAACATATTTTTCTTGTCATGATCATGGGAACTGTTGTTTGGAACCCATTTCCCCTAATCTGAATGACTACACCACATTATCCTGACTCCCTGAGTTTCTGACCTTTTCTTTTTTTATTTTTTCAACTTAATGACTCATCTGAATCAACATTGACGAGACATGGTTTCCTCTCCTTTCTCCTAAATATGTTGTGAAAATAAATCCAAAATACCAAATTATTCCAATAGTGAATATAATCGTATTTAGAACCTTTACTGGGATTTTTTTTTTTTTTTTTTGGTCTTTTTTTCTTTCGTTTTTTATATATAGGTTTCCATTTTAATTTTGTTTTAAATGTGCTTCATTGTTTTGATCTGCTCTGTACTTTATAGAGCACAAATTTGAAATTGTAAAGAGGTTGCAAGAGAGAAAGCACATTTGTGGAATGACGGGAGATGGTGTCAATGATGCCCCTGCTTTGAAGAAGGCTGACATTGGAATCGCTGTTGCGGATGCTACTGATGCTGCTAGAGGTGCTTCTGACATTGTCCTCACTGAACCTGGACTGAGCGTTATAATAAGTGCAGTGCTGACTAGCAGGGCTATTTTTCAGAGGATGAAAAACTATACTGTAAGTGGTATATCCTGTTTTCTTTTATTGCAAGCCTTCAGTTTTTGACATTTTATTTCAGAAGTTCCTAAACTTACTCTCTTCTGATTTTCTCCTCCTTATCAGATCTATGCAGTTTCAATTACCATCCGTATTGTGGTATGTTAATAAGAGATGTTTATATTTAAAACTCTGGTCATAGAAATTAGTTGATGTGTTTCTTCTCTTTATTTTAAAATTTTCAGTTTGGATTCATGCTTATCGCTCTGATATGGAAATTTGACTTTGCTCCCTTCATGGTTCTAATTATTGCCATCCTAAATGACGGTGAGATCAGATCTTTAAATATAATTAAATTACAGCATCAAACTGATTTCTTCTGAGTTTCGTTGGTTTCTTATGGATCGAGCTCATGAGTCTAATTCCGTAACATATATATATCCCTCCCTAGGAACAATCATGACAATTTCAAAGGATCGAGTCAAGCCATCTCCAATGCCAGACAGCTGGAAACTGAAGGAGATTTTTGCAACTGGCGTTGTGCTTGGAGGTTATTTGGCTCTAATGACAGTAGTATTCTTCTGGGCTATGCATAAAACCAATTTTTTCTCGGTACGTAGGATGTCAATATTTTGTTTCACCTACATAAAATTTGCAACTTTACTCAAATGTTATAGATTGGATTCATTTATTGACTTTGTCCAATGCAGGACAAATTTGGCGTGAGATCGTTGAGAGGCAACCCTCGTGAAATGATGGCTGCCTTGTACCTGCAAGTGAGTATTGTGAGTCAGGCTCTCATATTTGTCACAAGGTCCCGCAGTTGGTCCTATGCTGAACGCCCTGGATCACTTTTACTCACGGCATTTATGGTTGCACAGCTGGTAAGAATTTCTCCTAATCTTCTTTATATGTAACACAGTAGCAGATCGACCTAGGAACTAAAGAGGGCCAAGCCAACTTTGCTACTTCATCAACATTAACATTTATATGGTAATCATCCAAAGAGGGAGTCTTAAAATATTTCTATCTTATCAAAGTTTAGGTCCATATTCTTCTTTTCAAGTAGTATTGCTGGGATTAAGATACTGAAATGGAGTTGCTAGGAACAATTTTTGTTTCCCTATGGCATTGTACAAGGTCCAGTCTTCATGCGTGCTTTATAGGGTATAGTACAGAGGTCAATGGACCTTTCGTGAGCGACCAGGAAAATTTGAGTGAAGCATAAGAACAGTTGGCATTTTCTCTGCAGTGATGGTGAATCAGTCATTACAAAGGAATTGGAACTTTTCCACTGTGTTTGTATCTTTGAATATGTGGAGGGAAATGAGAAGGAAAGCGAAAAGATAAAAAAATAAAATGAAGTGAAAAAAAACTAAATTTACTTATTTATTTTGATTGGGTTAAGAAAATAAGAGGAAAGTGTATACGTATTTGTCAAAAAATTGATTTTTTTTCATTTGGTTACTCATAGAAAATCAATATATATATATATATATAAAGTAGTTTATTTTCATTTCATTTTGTTTTTCCTTGACAAATCCAAGATTCAAACATTGCATTAAAGAGTTCATTTCACATTAACATTTTCCTGCTCAGGGCTTTATGAGATTAGTATTGGAATGATTTTGGACTTGAATCCGTATTTTACATGACGACATAGTATGGGAAGTAATTGCAGAACTCATAAACACCTTTTTTTTTTAATTTTCCCCTTGTATGTGCCTTTGTGGGGTGCTGGATTGTGTGGATTGGTTTGGATGTTTGGTGAAATGCAACCACATGGAGTAGTATCAGGTAGTTGTTGTGAACAGTTTGTTAGTCTGCCATGTACATATATAGTACAAACTGCAAAAGTAAACCGCTAGTAAATCGCAATGGGAAATATAAAAATATCCTATAATTTTTCTTAGCTAGGTTAGAATTCCTGGATTCCAAGTACTGGATATTGAGACCCTTCTATGGAATTCGGAAAATTTTCTAATGGAGATGAAACTTTTCTATGGTTGACAGATTGCCACTCTAATAGCTGTTTATGCGAACTGGGGTTTTGCAAAGATAGAAGGATGTGGCTGGGGATGGGCTGGTGTCATCTGGCTTTACAGTGTCGTAACATACGTTCCACTTGACTTCCTCAAGTTTGCGATCCGCTATGTTTTAAGTGGGAAGGCTTGGGATACGCTTTTGGAGAACAAGGTATGTAGAATTCTATATTATGATAATTCTCTAAGAAAGGGGAATTTCACTAATAAAATGATTTGGTTGAATGAATCTTTGTAATTTCTTGGCTGTTTCTTACTTGGTTCTGGTGCTCTTCTCTTGTAATAGACTGCTTTTACTACCAAGACTAACTATGGGAAAGAAGAGAGAGAAGCACAATGGGCTACTGCACAGAGGACTCTACATGGCCTTCAACCACCGGAAACCACTAACCTTTTCTCTGACAAGAACAGTTATAGGGAGCTTTCAGAAATTGCAGAGCAAGCCAAGAGACGTGCTGAGGTTGCAAGGTGAGAGTATGTTAACAGCTTCTGTGTTTATCGACTTACATGCACTGACTGATGCCTGGGCCATCTTAAGTTTTGCTGCCGGAAAAAGTTTCCAGAACCTATTTTTATGAAGCAATTAGCATCCAAGGCCAAGGCCGCCCAGATCCTCAGACCATCTTATTATGGTTCTTAGAGGAGTGAAACTAAACACCTGATTTATGATTCTTAATAAATAAATAAATAATGAAGGTGTGTAGATGATTCTTTGAAGTTTGAACATCTGAATGAGTACTTTTAAAGAAAATAAAGATTAAAAGAGGCCATCTAAAAATGAAAATGGAATACTAAATGAAATGAACACAAAAATGGTTGAAAATCACCAGAGCATCCCTTGTCTCTGTGTACCCATTTGTTGGTATATATATATATTGCAAGGGCACCAATTTCTTGGTCCCGGTAGTAGGGCAAGTGTGGTACTGAACTGTGCTTTTAGCAATCAGATTTCAACAATTGCTCTTTCCTTTTTTTCGGTTTTTTTGGGATAAAAAGCTATTTGTGGAGTTCCTGATCAAATACGAATTAACTTGCGGTTGCAGGCTCAGGGAGTTGAATACTCTAAAGGGACATGTTGAATCAGTTGTGAAGCTGAAAGGATTAGACATTGACACCAACCAACAACATTATACAGTTTGAGCAAGGGCTTGAAACATAACGCGCCGGCGGGGCTGTGGTTGACTGAAAAATTGCACAATTGATCAGAATCAATGAAGGAGCAGTCTTAAGACCTTATCTTTAGGGTAGAGTGATATGTAATTAGAGCGATATGTTGACTTTCCTTTATAAAGAAAATCACACTTTCTGATGATTTGCTTTCCCTCTCTAGGCTATGTTCGGACTGTACTAATAGAGAGACGGAATGGGAATCTCATTTTGTATATCCTTCATTAGCTCGTTCGCGTTCATCCAAAACATGGAATCTGATTTTGGGTTATCTTTTCAAAGTGGAATGAGATTGCCAAACTAACAGCCTGTTTGGAACGCGAGGAAGAGTAAGAAACGAAAGGAGAAAAAAAAAAAAAAAAGAAAGAGAAAAGGAAGAAATATAATTTTTTATTTTCTATTTGGTTTCATAAAGCAAATAATGGAAAAATCGAAGGCCAAAAGAGAGAGGGTGTGTGTCTTTTTCTCCCTTATTTTTCCTCCTCTTTCTTTCTTAAAGAGAATCAAACAAAAGAAAAATTTTAATTATTTGCTTGTCTTCTGTCACCCAAGTTCCAAATAAGTGTGAATCTTATTCCCGCACACCACCATGGGAATCTTCTTGCAGCATTGAACTGTAAAAAAGAAACATAGGCCCACATTATAGAAATCTTGGCTAATTCGAATACTAGGATTGGATTAACTTAGGAATCTTAGCGTTGACAATGAGATTCATGGTGGTAGTATTCCCATTTCGTTTCTCTGATTCTTGTCATACATGCTTGTGCTATTGTTATGGTCCTCGCTTAGAAAAGAGTAAACAATCATTTTATCTCTCCAACTTTATTTCAAATTTTAATATTATTCTTGAATTTTGATTTCTTCTATTTTGATTTCTTCTATTTTGATCCTCCAACTTTTAAAAGAAAGTCAATGTGGTCTCCCATTTTAAAATAAGTTAAAAAATTAAAAATTAATTACACTTCGACTCTCTTAATTATAATTTAATTTAACTTTATTTGCTAAACTAAAATTCCTTACATTTTATCCCTAAATTATAAGAATTTAAGTTTGTATTAATACTATTGACAAAAAAAATAAATAGATAAATTGAGTATTTTTGATTGGGTATAGTATAAAATTTTTTTATCACTGGTTAACAAATGCATAGTTTTAAAAATCTCATTAATATTGTCAGGACTAGTAATTGGTGGTACACAAAAGCAAGATTTTATTCTGATCATTTTCTTATGCATTTTGAGATGATTTATAACATTTCATAACTATGAAATATTTTTTTTCTTTGTTTTAGAGATTAGTATAAAACTTTGACCAAAACAAATTTCTAATTTTAGATTTTTATTAGGGTGAAAATGTAACTATTTTAGTTGAATGGAGATGAAGTTATATTAAATTATAGTTCAGAAGGTCAAATATAGTTAATATTTAATTTCTTTACTTATTTTGAAAAGTTGGACCACATTAATTTCTTTTAAAAGTTGAAGGGCTTAAATAAAATAAATTAAAGTTCAGAGATGATATTAAAAACTGAGGCAAAGTTAGAGGGACTAAATGATTGTTTACCCCTTAGAAAATGTGAACAAAGAAGTGAAAATGTAAACAAACAAACAAACGTTATTTAGTAAAGAATAAAAACCTTTGTGTAGCCCTCAATCACGATTGGGCAAGGTTCCCCTTCATACTTTAACATCTAGAATTCTCCAAACTTCTTATCTCATTAAGCCACACGTTGATAAATGAAATCCAACGAATAATATTGTTATCCAATTTAAACCACGATCTTCTTTTGTTAGTTTTTTTAATGTTAAGTGAAGTCTTGAGTTTAAATAAGATAACATCATCTATCAAATCTGAGTAAATAACACGTGCAACAAAATAAAATGTTTGGAGGATTTTAAATATTAGGGTCTAAAGAATTTTGAATATTAGGATCTGGAAGATAGCTGAACCCATCATGATGGCAAGGAATAATTTACATGTCATATGTTAAGATATAAGGTAACCCCATAAAATCCACAACCAAAACGAGAATAACCTATATAGGAGGTTAGATACGTCGACAGATTTGATCTCTTGAAAATGTATTTTGATAAGAACTTTTGAAAAGATTTTAGAGTCGCCACCTAATATCAATAAATATAATTAGGCCATCTCAAAATAATAGTGTTCAATAGAACACCCTAGATTTTTGGAAAATGGTTTTTTGGTTTTTAAAATAGATTTTTTATTTTTGAAAATTTTTTTTAAAAAAAATGACTCTAGGTTGGTTTGCGAATAGGAAATATCTCAAATAACCACCCTACCACATCCAATAATCAGTACCTATATTCTATCCACCTTATATGCCTACTCACGAATCTCTAGTTGCTAAATTCACTCTTATTTTTCTACAAAATAAAATTAGTTATCACATTAGAGATGAATGATATACATCTGTATATCTTTTTAAAAGAGTTTTGACAATAGAAAGATTAAATAAAAGTTTTAGAAGCTTGATTTGAAAAGAGACTTGAACATTTGGAGTTAGAAAAGAGTTTTCTTGAAAATGTTGAGTTGAAAAAAGTTCTCAGAAAATGTCTATTCAAAAGATATGGTAACCGCACGTAAGTTTTTCCAAATAGTTCACGTCATTTTTTACGAGAATCAAGCCAGTCATAGTTCATGCACAAAAAATGAAAAGAAGATATGAAGATTTTGAATAGGATTGTCACTTTTTGGATAAGGGGACAAAAAAATTTGAGAATTTTAATTTGAAATTGAAAGAGCTATGAAGGAACTCAAAATGGATTCGAAAGGGTTTTAGCTTGAAAATGGGTAAGCTATAGAGGAGCTCAGAATAGATTTGAAAGAGTTTTAACTTAAGAATAGGTAAGTTATAGAGGAGCGCATAGAGAGTTTTGACTTAAAAACTGGTGATGTACAAAGGAGCTTGGAGAGAGTTTTGACTTAAAAATTAGTGAACTAAGGAGAAGCTCACTTAAAATTGGTGAGCTATATAAGGAGGAGGTCGCAAAGAGCTTTGAAAAGATTTTGAAATGATTTTCGAAATACATTTTTGAGATTTGTGAGTTTAAAAAGAAACTTGATTTGGAACTTTGGAAAGGACTTTGAAGCTTGAGAGTGAAGGTTGATTTAGAAGGCTATTTGAAAAGAGCTTTTTGTTTCTTGTAAATTGTTTCGAAAATCTCCTCCCTCCTTAAAGACCATGCATGGTGACATAACGGCTACATCTCATGGAAAGGATGGTTGTTTAAACACGATTTTACAGAAACCTTTTCAAAGATAGATTCCAATAATTTTTACGAGGTTTCATTCCCTCTTCGGTTTCATCCGTTAGATACCCTAGCTAGGTCCCCGCCTGATTAGCTAGCACCGATAGGCAAATCTTTGGTTTTACAAAATTTCATCCCGCCATCGGCCTCGGTATCTTCCGTCAGTTTCTAAGCCGGTTCCGCTTTGGATAGTCTCAAGGCTAAAGTTTTTGAAGTTCTCATCACCCTTGATTCCACCTTACATATGGTCAGCCCACGAACAAAGTCGGCTTAGCGCCCAAGAAAAAAAATCAAAGCTTGGTGGCAATAAGTAACTTTTTGAGAACTATATATTGCTCATCCCCCGGTTGATGCCGATTTCACTACAAGATAACGAAACCAAGGGTTTCAAAAAATGATGAATCTGTGTCTTTGGATTTGTTGTATTATCAAATCACATAGAATCATGCCATGAAAAGTTTTGAAAATACTTTATGAACCTTTGAAACAACAACGAAAAGAGTTTTGAAAACTTGGTTTTAAATTTTGAAATGGAGATTTTGAAATCGATAATATTTTTAGCCACTCAGAAAGGGATGATAAATGTAAAAAAATTTTTTTCCTTATTACATTAAAGCATCTATGCATGCTAGTTGTATCTCTTATGCTTTAGTCCGATCAGTTGGAGTGCCAGCATATCAAAACATATCCACAAGTATATGTCATTATTAATGTTATTGTTGTATCTACATCTTATATTTTTGAAAGGGTAGGAAACACTATAATTGTCAATTTAAAATTGTGCTTTAGAATCTAGAAATGGTTGGCTTCTGAATGGTAAATAAATCTACTTGAAGATGGTTTGTTGTATAAGACTGATAAAGTAAAATTGGGATCATTAAAAGAATTCAGTATTCTCAATATAAATGAAATAGACATATTTCGACTTGATGAGATAGATTAATTTGCAATGTTTAAGACAATCAAAGTAAGTTCAAATTTCAATGATGATTCTGTTGCACCGTTGTCACACCCCAGTTTTCGAACTGAGTCTAAATCTTGGCTCAAATGAGCTTGATACTCTCTCTTTTAGAACTCACCCTTAAAAGGACAAGTGCCATTGAACTTAAAAACAATTTGTAATTTTGAATAAGGGTTTTTGAAAAAAATTTGTACTCACTACCTAACATAGTTAAAGATGTGCTAGGTCACCTAAAATTAAGTACAATCTGAAAACTACACTTAGGTTTTTTGATAATTTCATTCTTAAGAAGATTTTTGAAAACTAGATTTTTTAGCAACCTTTTTGAAAATGTTTTAAAACCCTTTTTGAAAGCATGACTCCGGGTTGGTCTTTGAAACTAAAAATCTATGGTATTGGGGTTAGTTATGTATAAGGACGATATGTTAAGATCACCATCCTACCTCGACTTTTTGGTACTTATATGTCTAATCACCCTTAATTCACTCACTTAAATAACCGATTACTAGAAGTCCACTTATATCCACTTTAGAGTTTTAAAAACGGGGTTTGATCATCACTTTTTGGATGAATAATACATGATGCACATTTTTTAAAAGATCTTTGAAAATAGAAAGGTTTTGAAGTGTGATTTGAAATAGAAATTTTGATTGAGAAAGCATTTTAAAAATGGACATTTGACTTGCAAAAAAGGTTATGGCCACACTATTTTAGGTTGCCTACGTATCTTATTTGGCAAAAATTAGGTCATTCGTATTTCGAGAAAAAGCCCGATTGAAAGTAAACTTATGAGAGTTGTGGAAAGTTTTGAAACTTGAATTCAAGAGAGTTTTGACTTGAACTTGGAAATTTTTTAAAGTGCCTTTGAAATAGGACTTGAGATGTTTTTGAAAAATTCTTGAAGTTGAACTTAAATGTATTTTAAATGTCTTTGAAAGTGTTAGAATATTTTTAGAAACAACTCAAGGAAGTTTTGAATGGTTTTTGAAACAACTCAAGAGTGTATTTGACATATTTTGAAATAACTCAAGAGACTTTAAAAATGTTTGAAAGCTTGATTAGAGATTTTAAAATTAGATTTTGAATTAGAATAGGAACCTATTGAACTTGTCTTCGAAAAGTTTTTTAAAGTAATTTTTGAATACCTTATAAAAGATATGTTGAATATCTCTACACATTTAAGAATACCTGTAAAGCTATGAATTTTGAAAACATGTTTATAAAAGGTATTAGAGACTCCCCTTAGATTTTGAAAATTTTAGGGTTATAAAGCCCTACTTGATATCTCGCTTTCCTTGAACGACCTTAATTATGTAAAGCCTAAGATTACTTCAAGGATGTAACTTTTGAAAATTATTTTTTAAAAAGGATTTTTGGAAAACACTTAGGATCTTAGAAACCTAATATAAACAACCCTGAAAGATATATTTGATGTATCACTTTTCCTTTGGAAACCTTAACCATGAGGAGTATTGGCCTAAGTAGACAGTCCAAGAGGGGAGGGGAATTGGGTTTTACAAAATTAATAGCAAACAATCCAATTAAAAACTTATCACGTAATGTAGTAGTGGGTAATCAAACTAAAAACCAAGCAAGCAAATAATAGAATGCAATGCAAACAAGTGTTATGAGAAAGGAAGAAAAACAAAGCAAGCAATGAAGAATGAAGGCACAAGAATTTTACAAAAGTTCGGCCAATCCTTGTCTACGTCCTTTCTTCCTCGATCCTCTCGAAGGTATTCCACTATGTAAAGTTCCTTACACAGTTGCTGGTTTTGCTCCAAGTGCCTAGCTCACTTCTTACAAAAGTTCTTTCCCAAGCTCTCAAAACCCAAGAGATTTTGTCCAAACTTCTCTCAAACTTACAAGAGATTTTGTCCAAACTTCTCTCAAACTTACAAGAGATTTTGTCCAAATTTCTCTCAAACTTACAAGTTTACAAACCCACCCAACAATAGATGAAGGTTGTACAATGAATAACTCTCTCTTAACGAGTAGATAAATAAATTTTCAGCTCACTCAAGAACCCTCCAAATGAATAAAAACAGAGTATAAAATGTAGGAGATTAAATCTCATTTTCTAGCACTTGATCTTGTGTTCTTCACTTTCTTATATGTGCTGGGGATCTTCTATATATAGCCTTGAGTTGATTATGGCCGTTGGTGGTAGATGAGAGACCATTTGATACAAGATTACATTGTTATAACGGTAAAAAATATAGCCGTTAGAGCCCAAGTGTCGACACTTGATTTCATGTGTCAAAACATCAAGCCTGCATTTTTAAAATTTTGTTCACTGCCTCCATGTGTCGATACATGACCATCCATTCTTCAGATTTTGGCCATTGCCTTCATGTGTCGACACCTGACTTCATGTGTCGACACATCAACCTAGAAAACTTGATTTTTGTAGATTTTACCCAATCTTCTCCATTGTTTTCAAGTTCTTCAAGGGTCATCCAAATAAGCTTTCTAAGGCTTGAAAACACTTCTTCAAGGTATATTGACTTCAAGAACACCTTCAATTTCTTTGAGATAAATTCACTCCATTTTGATTACTTGTAGAGTTCTTCAATCAACATTACTTCTTCTATTTATCCAAGTCTTCTTCAAAATCTTTAAGAGAGCTTCCAAGACTGGAGATCCCTTTTCTTCAACTGATCTTCTTTGAACATCTTTAATATCTTTACTTGATCTTCATCAACTTGCTTTCTTCTAGGATTCTTCAATCAATATAACAAACCTCTTCAAGTTTTTCAAGAATCATCAATTTGAAGCTTCTAAAGCTTGAAAGGTCTTCTTCAAAACATGTGGATCTTCAAGAATACTTTCAATGGAACTTGTGATTTTTAACTTTACTTAAATTTTGACTCCTTTGAACACCTTCGATCTCTTCATACTTCCAAGTTCATATTCAAACTTTCAAGACTTGTAATGCATGAGCTTGTTGAATGTGTCAACCTATCATGCTCATCATCTTTCCATCCTTCTTGATTCTTCAATATCTTCCATTGTGACAAGCATAAACTTATTGAAACAAAAACTTGTTCCCCCTTTCTTTTATACTTTATGCCTCAATGCATACAAACTTTTGCTCCCCCTTTCTTATGCAATTGATGTTTCAGTAGATTAATGTGGCCATAAGGATCAAAGGTCTTCATAGTAAATAAGTTCTTGAATTATCATAAGATCTTTAGTCACTTTGAAATGAAATTAATCTAATAGGTTCCTCTATCAATCTTCAAATTCTTCTATCAATCTTTATGTTTCCAAAACATATCACCATGATAGAAATTCAGAATTTGCATAATTCTTCTCAATACTGGTTGAACTTATTAAGCATCTTCAATCTCTTCGAGAATAAGTTTACCTAAGAATCTTCTTGTTGGATACTCAACCAATCAGTTCAATTATTTTCCTATTATCAAATGGTTATAATATAACCTGCACACTCAATTAAAATCATTAGATAACAACCACATGATTTTGTTATCATCAAAATCAACATGGGGATCAACCTTGAGTCAACAAGGAGGTTATGATCACCTTAGGGCTGTGAATTTTTTAAAGCATTTTGAAAGGGGTATGGTACATTTAAGAGGACTTTTGAATTAGGGTTTTTGGAAACTCAAGAGAAGAGGAGATTTTTGAAAACATGTTTTGAAAAGAAGATTTAAGTTGAAAAGATGGTTTGAAAAAAGGTTTAGAGTTAGAGCCTTGAAGCCATCTAACCTTGGATAAGGTGAACTAGGATTAAGGTAACCTAGGGTTGATTAAGGTTAGGTTAACCTAGGGTTAGGTTGGACTAGGGTTGGATGACCTAAGGTCACCTAACTAGGGTTAGGTTAACCTAGGGTTTGGTTGACCTAGGATTAACTAACTTGGGTTAAATTAACCTAGGGTTTGGTTGACCTAGGGTTAACTAACTTGGACTAGGTTAACCTAAGGTTGGACAACTAGGGTCAAGTTAACCTAAGGTTGGACAACTAGGGTTAAGTTAACCTAGAGTTTTGAAAGGTAGTTTTAAACTAAGGTTTGGACCTAGTGATTTTGGAAAGGTGGTTTTGAACTAGGGTTTAGATCTAGTGGTTTTGGAAAGGTGGTTTAATGCATGAATTTTGAAGTAAGGTTTTGGAAATCACGGTTTTATGAAAGAAATTTTGCCATTTCATATGAACATATTTTTAGAAAAACAACTCAAGAGAGTTATGAATTTTGAAAGATCATTTTCATGAAAATTTGTTCTAACAAGTGTGGGATTCATATAGTCAAAATGGCGAAGCCACTCAAAAGAAAGCTACATGGAAATCATTACAACCTTTAACTTAAGAGAACCAAATTTTTTAAAAATCAAAATGGAAATGGTGGTTTTAGAAACCATTTTGGTGTAGAACAAGGATAGTGAGTTTTTGAAAACCTCTCTTGGAGAGGGTTATGTTGAAAACCACTTTTAAAGATGTAACAAACCACTCTAGTGGGTTTAGGGTTCTTATGGTCATTATAATGGAGGAGTCACTCAAGAGAGGCTTCATGGGGACCATTTCAACCACAAAACTCAAAAGAGCCAAAACTTTGAAAATCAAATGCAGTAGAATGTATGAAAACCCATTTTAATGTAACTTGAAAGTAATGAAATGTAAGGATGCGAAATAAGATTAAGGGGTGTAAGGGAGGCTTCCTAAGGCATGGAAATCTAAGGTTTAACCTTAAGTTTCAAGAAATCAAATCTTAGAACCATTTTTAGAAAAACATTTGAATAATGGAGTTTGAGAAAGACATAAATAGAAATAGTTAGGATTTTTGAAAAATGGTGATGAGTATGAAAATGAAGCCAAGCATGCAATATATGAATATGGTAACCGTATGCAAGGGGGTCATGAAATTATACAAGGCTAAAAAGGCTACACCACATTACAAGGGGCTTATGGCCCATACAATGATAAAGTTGTTGGCCCAAAAGACAACCCAAGAGGGGAGTGAATTTGGTTTTTCAAAAATTAAAGCAATTAAGATTAATTAAAATTGATCTAATCAATGGAACAGTAATTCAAGATATATGCAATGTAATGTAAGAAATAATGAAATGAAAACAGAGCACAAGAAAGTATACCAAGAATTACCGAGGTTCAATCACAACTTGTGGTCTACGTTCTCACCCTAAGATCCCCTTGAACTTCTTCCACTATGCAATCTCTAATTACAAAGTAGATATTAATTTCTAAAGTGCTCAGCTCGCTTTTACACAAGAACTTCTTCCCAAGTTCTTCCAGCCACCAAGTGGTTTTGTTCAAGATCCACTTCAACTTACAAGTGTTTTTCTTTCTTAAGAGAACACTCCAACTCTCACTTATAAATATATGAAAAACATATAAATGAAATATAAACTCTTGATGAAGAGTATATGGGAATTGAATAGTTCACTAAATGCCAACTTGCAAACAAAGAGAATTTTCAGCTCAATCAATCAGTGAATGTTGTATCTCTTATCCATAAATACATTTGGAGGCTTGTATATAAGGCTCTGAATTGATTTCACCCGTTGGAGGTAGTTGGAAGTTCATTAAATGCGTGCCCAATTCAATATAATGCTTAAAAATATAGTTGTTAGTCCCCAGGTGTCGACACTTGGCTTCATGTGTAGACACATCAAGCTTACATTTTTCAGATTTTGTCCACTGTCTTCATGTGTCGACACTTCAAGATCATGTGTTGACACATCACCCAAAAATCCTCATTCATGTCTTCCTTGTCCAGTTTAGCTTCAAATAATTTGGGGATGTTCAAGGGATCTTCTCTTTAGGGTATGATGGTCTTCAAAGTCTTCAATCCATTATGATTATTCAAAAATGACTTTCAATTCAATTTGGATTGAATTCAATTTGGTTTCTTCTAAATCTTTTCTTGGATTCTTTAAGAAGTTTTTGCACACATGATGAATTTTTCATTTGGATCACCTTCAATCTCTTCGAATTCAAGTTAACTTCATCAAGTCTTTACACACTTAATAAAATCTTCTTTTGAGCACCTTCAATCTCTTCAAATGCAAATCATTTGTTTGAAGTTTGAATGGGTGCAATTGATCTGTTTTAGTATATAGCTCAAACTTGGAATTGTTGTGTATCCATTTTGATATGTATTAGACTTTAAGTCAAGCTTTAAGTCTAAATTATAATTATTATTAATCTGCACACTAATTAAATGCATTACTAAACTAACACAAGGTTTAGTTATTATCAAAATTAAGGCGTAGAGTCAACAAAGGTAGGTTAATGGGGGAGCCCCCGACCGATGGCTTCCCTAAAGCTTCCCCTAGGCATGGACCTAAGGTCCTCTTGTTCACGCAAGCAAAAAAGAGGGATAGAAGATGGGGTGTAAAATAGAGAAAAGCTCAAGTGAGCTTTAAGAGGAAGAAGAGAAGAGTGGGTGAAGGCAAAATGTAAAAAAAAATACTACCTTGTCTTTAACACATCTTCATGCTCCTTTAGAGGGCTTGTCTTTAGCTTGGAAAGCCCTCAATGTAGCTTAAGTGGGCTGGAGTTAGCTTGAATCTTACTTTGAAAGCTTGGAAGATAGAGTGTATAGGCTAGAGAGGGATTAAATCTAGCACAGATGCTTGAAAGGTGAAGTGTATAGGGTTTTCTGGAATTCTAGGGTAATTTTAGCAGAGCTTCGCTACTATTATGGCCTCTGAATTACATTGGGGGTGGCCTGGTATTTATGGGCAAACAATATGGCTTTGGCGCATGTGCTTACATATGCCTAGGCAAATTTTTCCTTGGCGCATGTAGCATATGCGCCAGTACTGTGACAGTGTTTGATTGCCACGTGACACTCCTTGTACTAACCCAACTTGGGTTGCAAGGCAAGTTTTGTCTGATCTGATCACTTTTGGGGCACATGTAGCACACGCTTCGCTGTTGGAAACTTTTATGCCGACTTTACTTCTATATTCGTGCAATTCGAGAAAGATTCGGGAAAATTGGTCATATTCACAATGTTTTCCCGCTGTTTCTCATGAAATGAGAGCCTTCGAGGAGCTTCAAAAGATTTTGGATGACAGAGATAATTTCTTGAGAAGCATGCATGAAAATAAAAAATTTTGGAGCGTTTGTGAGATGCTCTGAGGGTTTTTAAAAATAAGAGTCTTTGCGCTACATGATCTTGGCTTCCAGGAAGCGACCACGTCAATCGAACCGTACGATGGGAGGTTCTCTAAACAAGCTTCAGGGAATTTTCTAATTTACGTATTTCTCAAGTCATTTGACAATGCGTTTTAATCAGAGAATTAAAGAAAAATTCAACCCTAACACAGCGTCTGTGAGACGCTCCAGGGGTTTTTTAGAGTGGCAACTTTCGGGCCATGCAATCGGATGCTTCAGGAAGCGATTCCTTCAATTGAGCCATATCGATGGAAAGACCTCTGGAAAGACTTTTGGGAATTCTTTAGTTTAGACATTTCTCAAGTCATTTGACTGTGCGTTTCAATCAGAGAATCGAAGAAAAAAGACAACCCTAGTGGAGCGTCTATTAGATGCTACGGGGAACTTCAGTTGACTTAGAAGTATTTCAAATCAAGAGACTCACTTGGAAATGGATAGGGATGTCCATCAGTGTAATACCCGCTATTTTTGTCCTCGTCTACATTAACCCTAACGGGACTGATTAAGACACTACCATAGGGTCATAAGTCATAAGCAAAACCTTTTCAAGCCTAACCCCGTCCGTTTGTAGAAACTTGATTCCCCGGAAAAAGGGTTCAAATCCCGTTACCTTACAATTCACATCAACCGGCACCCTAACTTTAATCGGAGCTTTCTCTCTCATCTTTTGTCGAATTTCGACGAATTATATGTCTAAAATTATCACCTTTTCGAGCCCGACATCTTGGTAATCTCAAAACACCACTTCGTTGAGTGTCAATTCCCCGGAAAGCCCCCGAATACCGCTGCACCTGAAAACTCACACCCGAATTTTCCAAAACTTCGTTTTGAGTTTTCTCTCTCACATGGTGTCGGAATCACACGAAATTCGAGTCTAAAGCAATTAAATTTTCGAGAGCCTTTTATTTACAATCTCGGATTGCGCATTTGACAAAAAACTAAAACCTTAAACTCAGTCGCTTTAAACTAGGTACTCCCTTTCATATTTCGAAATTGCCCCCACCCCACCAACTTGCATGGCCAGCACCTTATTTAATGTCATGTGTAGCATATATATGCATATATATATATATATATATATGCATGCATGCCTGCATATATATATACATATATACGCCTATCCTATTGGACCTAATTGATAATACAACTAACGCATATATTTTAAACGCACACACCATATCATAATAAACTAACGTTATTTTTTAAAACCGTTGCTATACACTTGCGGGGCAAAGCTTCTCATTCAGCCAATGGGAATTAAGGAATGAGGGAAGAGGGAGGGATCGAGGACTAGGAGACAGGAAGGAAGTTGACCGAGGGGAATGTCGTCTCGGAGTCTCAGACCGGAAATTCCCTATGCTCCCCACATGTTGGGCAGGCATGGGAAGAAGCAACATACTCAGCCTATTGTAGAGAGAGAGAGAGGGAGGGACCTTAAGAGAATTATAGAGAGAGAGGGGGGGGACATTAAAAGTGTGTAGTTATAGAGAGAGAGAGAGAGAGTTTACTTCTTGTCATGCCTGTACACACACCTATAGCCCTATAAATCACACACATCCCTTCCCTCATTCGGGTTGTGCGAGAGAAGGTTGAGAATGAGAGTTACAGTGAAAGAAAGAGAGAGAAACCGAGAGAGAGAAGAAAGGGAAGGCAGGGAAGAAATGGGTTGGGGCTTTATCATTCGAAAGCCAGGTGAGGAGACTACCTTCACCACCTATAACCCTTCTAAACCCAGCACAAAATGTCCCATAACCCCACTGTAGGACCTGAGGACATAGAGAGAATAAATGAGAGTGAAAAACACTACCCTTCTCACTCCGGCGAACCCAGGAGCTGAGGGCTATCACAGGGGCTTGAGACTTCTCAGGGACCCCTTCTAGGTGTCCTAGGGAGGTCCACGGCCTCTGTACGTGCACTAAGATCTCCTGGAGTGCCGAACTCGTCGGAAAATATTCAAAGAACCGAAACTCCGGCCACTGGCGAGCTTTGCCGACCGGATCACTTGGGGACGAATCGTCTCTGGGAAAGGAACAAAATTTGTGAAGGGACCATGGCCAAATTATCACGGAAAGCAGGCCAAAAACACGGTTGCAGTTCAGTAAGCCTAGGGTTCCGCTATGCAGCCGGCGTTTTTGGGCCATGCCGGCCACCTCCAACCATCTCCGGCCAAGCTCTGACCATGAATGTGTGACCCAGGTCCTTACCAATCTCTGGGTGATACATGCATGGCTAGGAGGTGCCGGGAATCACCAAAAAACGGGTTGGAAGCTCTGCTAGTCGCGCGGGAGGAAGAAGAAGGCCAAGCCTTCCACCGCCACGCGTAACTGGTGGCACGTGCAAGTGTGTGGCAAGCCCGATGGCTCTACAATTTTTATGGCAGCCTTTATATTACTGCAAAAGGTTACCCTAAAAATTTCAGGGCAATCGGAGACTTCTGTGAATTTTCATGAATTATTTACGATTGAAAGGATGAAAATTCACAGAAAATAATTTATAAGTAGAAAAATTCTGAAAAATTATTGGGACGCCCCTAAATATTCAGGGAATCCAAAAATGGGAGAGTGGCCTTAATAGCCCCCCCGAATGGAGGCTTCTAGAATTTCTCTACCTTAAGTCACAGGTAGTTTTGTTCCTAACTTGGCGATGTATATCACCCCAAAGGGGGAGTCTAAACCTTCCACCTCATTTAACTTAAGTGTTCACTAACTTAACTTACCCCTCCCCACCTAACCATGCTTTAATGAAGTCCTTTTTGTAATAAAATAACAAAGAGACTAAGGCAGGATATTCTCTTCTTTTACAGAAATACTGAGTTAAGTACAATCTTGATCCAGACAGATTCCAAGGGTAGGAATCTATACATTTCCTTAAGTTTCATGCTCACATTTTTTCACTATTGAATGATCTATTTATTGTTATGCTTTATGCTTTCCTGCCAAATTATCTTTCTGTTCTAAATGTTTTTCTATCATTAACTTCAAAATATACAAATATTGCTTGCATGATTGCATCACTAAGGAGGTATAAGAGCGATACAACCAGAACGGAAAAGACCCTAAGTTTATATCATGGGTGAACCTGACTGGCTTGATATTCAAGGCTATCATGAGTCGGTACTACTGGCTTGATATCGGGCTAGATGATCATGGATGGGCCCCACTAGACTTGATGATGGAGGATGAATCATGGGTGGACCCCATTGGCTTGAATTGGCCCGGGTAGGACATACTTGCAAGGATCCAGATACTGATGAAAAGAAAAAAAGAAATTACATGGGTCATATGCATGCCATGATGTTCTTTTATTGCATTATCTTTTACCCTGCACCTTGCACTGGTTTTACGGCCTTGATGTAATATTTCTGGACCATCTATGTTATGTTCATGTTTATGTTGTTGTGTTAAAATTATAAACCTCACCACCTAACGAGAAACCCAACTTTAAACCCTTCACTGTCACGACCTAGTGAGGGCGAAGTCAAATCGTGACAATCAGGGTATCCCAATAAATGGCGATTTGCTACCCAGAGCCGATGTGGTTTAGGAAGTGCCCGAATAACTATGGGCAAATGGTCATCTAGATTGGAACTTGCTGAAATGGGACTAGGACAGATTTGAGTGGCATATCAAAAATTCCAGACTATTTAGAGATAGTTTAAGAAGATGGCCTTATCGTCTCGAAGGATTGGTGCTTCCTCGAAGGATGTATAGGAGTGCCCAAGGGCAAAATGATCATTTTGACCGGAGTGGATGGAATTGAACCAGAGTTGGTTTGATTGACATCTTGATTGCGCTAGACTAACAAGGGACAATCAAAGAAGGTGGACTTACTGTCTTGAGAGCTTAGTACTTTCTCGAGGATGTGCTAGAATACTCTGGGGGCATTTTGGTCATTTTTCACTGTGTCAGGCTTGTAGGCGCTAGTGTTGACCTGAGTTTATGAATGTTTCTATCACTCCGACGGCTATGACAAGTTGGTTTTCAGAGGTCTTACCTTTCTTTGAAAAATGTGCCACAACCAAGGGGCAATTTCGATCCCGTGACACTAGGGGTTTTGATGGCATACTCGTGTCAGCCCGGTGTGTGTTCTTATCACTCGAATGGCTTAAAGGTTTGTGAGTGTTTTCGTCACTCTGATGGAGTGGTGTTGGTTTTGGAGACTGCTTGATCTCGAAAAACTACCAGATGCCAAGGGGTATAACAAACATTCAACATTGGTGGGCTAGTAAGCGCCAGAAGTGAACCATTTAAGATTTGTGAGTGTTTTCGTCACTCCGACGGTGGTGATTGGTTTCAAAGACCGCCTAATCTCTGAAAGTTGCTTATGATGGTTTTAGTTTTAGAGACTGCCAGATCTCGAAAAGCTACCTAGGATGCCTAGGGGCATTTTGGTCATCTGGCTTTAGGTGGGCTTGACGGGCCTGGGAAGCAACCAATTGATTGGACTGGGGTTTAAAATGTCAGTTTGGACTTTGATAGTGTTGTGATGTTTTATTAGAGTGTCAAATTGGACTGGAGATTGCTGAGGGGCAAAAAATAGGGTGCTTATAAGTGGACTGGGATTTATAGGCAGAATGGTTAGGGGTTGGCGCATGTAGGACATGCACCTATCGTCAACCTTTCACAGGATGCCACATGGCATCCTTGTACAACCCTAGCTTGGCGTGCAAGGCAAGTTTTTGGACGATTTGATCAAAATCTGGGCGCATGTAGCATTCGCTCTGCCGTTGAAAACTTTTATACCGACTTTGCCTTGATGTTTGTTCTATTCGAGAATGATCTGGGGAAATCGGTCATGCTCACGACATTCCCCTATAGTTTCTCTTAAACTAGGTGCCTTTGGGGAACCTTGAATGTTTTTAGATGATAGGGCAATCGCCTCTGAAAGTGTGTATAAAAATAAGCTTTCGAGAGCGTCTGTGAGATGCTCTGTTGGTCTCCCAAAGTAGCTGCTTTTATGCCATATGGTTAGGGACCTCGGGAACCGATCATTTTGATCAAATCGTACCGATGGAAAGCCCTCTGGAAGGGCTTTAAGGAATTCTCTAATTTATGTATTTCTCAAGTTATTTGATGGTGCGTTTTAATCAGGAATCAAGAATCAGGAAAAAAGTCAACCTTGTCAAAACATTTGTGATACACTACAAGAAGCTTTTGTTAACTTAGAAGGGTTTCGAGCCAAGGGACTCATCTGGAAATGGATAGGGACGCTCTTGGGAGTATTTCGGTGGATGCTGGTTTGATTCCTAGAGCTAGTGTGTTTGGAAAGAGTGATTGGGGGCAAAATGGTTATTTTGACCGAGGCTTGCCGGTTTAAGGCCATAATGGAATTTTCTCATACACAAGGGTGCGTTCGACTATCCAAAAGTATTTTGGTGTTGCAGTGACATTTTGGGGAACTTGTACTTCCCAATGAGGGTGTCGAGGGTGCCTGGGGCTAAAATGGTGATTTTAACTGAAATATATCAAAATGAGACCGAATGTTTCGAATGGCATATTGAACATGTCAGACTGTCTAAGGACAGTCTTGGAAGGGTGGACTTACCATTATGAGGAATTAGTACTTTCTTGAAGAATGTGCCGGAAGACCCAATGGGCAATTTGGTTATTTTTCACTGTGTCGGGCTAGCAAGCGTTGGGGTTGACCTGGGTTTACGAGTTTTTTCATCACTCTGATGGTTATGATGAGATGGTTCCCAAAGGTCTTCCTTTTTTCGAAAAGCATACACGACCAAGAGGCGTGTTCGATTCCGTAACACTAGGTTGTTTAGCGGTGTACCCATGTCAACCTATTTTTGAGTGATTTCTCGCGACTCGTGTGGTTTGATAGTTTGTAAGTGCTTCCGCCACTCCAACAGTGGGGTGTTAGTTCTAGAGATTGCTTAACCTCGGGAAATTACCGGATGCCAAGGGGCTTAACGAACATTCTATATTAGCGGGTTAGCAGGTGCTAAAAGTGAACCGTTTAAAGTTTGTGAGTGCTTCTGCCACTCCGACAGTGTGATTGGTTTTAGAGGCCACCAAGTCTCAAAAAGCTACTTGTGATAGTGTTAGTTTCAGAGACCGCCCAGTCTCGGAAAGCTACCTAGAATGGTATTAGTTTAAAAAACCGCCCAGGCTTGGAAAACTACCTAGATTGGTGTTACTTTCAAAGACTGTCTTAGTCTCGAAATGCTGGCAATAGTTTTAGAGACTGTCTGGTCTTAGAAAGTTGTTTGGAATGATATTGGTTTCGGAGACCACTCGGTCTCGGAAAGGTACCTGAAATGGTGTTGGTTTTAAAGATTGCCTTAGTTTCAGAAAGCTACCTAAAATGGCAATTGTTTTAAAGACCACATGGTCTCAGAAAGCTGCCTAAAATGGTGTTGATTTTAGAGACCGACTGGTCTCGAAAAGCTACCTAGAATAGTGTTGGTTTCAAAGACTACCTTAGTCTTGGAAAGCTACTTGGAACTGGGATGGTTTCAGAGACCGCCTAGTCTCGAAAAACTGCCTAGAGTTCCTAGGGGCATTTTGATCCTTGGGGTTCAAGTGGGCCGGTAGCGACCAATTAACTTGACTTGGAGTTTGAAAAGCCAGTTTGGGCTTAAAAGTGTTGTGACATTTTATTAGAGGATTGGTTTGAACTGGAGATTACCGAGCAGACAAAAATGGGGTGCTTACAACTGTATAGTTTGAGAGGGGCTCCATGAAGAGTTAGAACATGTGAGAGATAAAAAATAAATCGTAAAAGACACGTGAGTTCTTATACTAACTTTTAAGTAGAATTATAGATGTGTGTATCGTATGTTACACCTAATGTATATATGGTCTGATTATTTTTCTGGTATACATTGTAAACAATAAAACATTCAATACAAGCAAAAATATTCACATGTCAATGAAATTAGGATTAATGTCAATCTATTTGTAATTATACATATTTCCTAGTGGTTAAGTAATGTGGCATGTTCCCTTAAGTTAATGTTGTTGATGTAACTTCTTTGATTATATTTGAGAAATCTATTAGACTTCTTGTTATTGCTTTGTATTTCATCTAAGTTATCTTAACATTATAATATTACTCATGTTCATGCTTTTTAAGTTTTGTTTGCATATATGCCTTTTTGGTCGCAGAAAATAAAGCGTCAACAAGTGAAGATATGGTGAATCATATGAAATTAGAATTAAGCTCCCATGGAAAACACAAAAGTGTACTTCATGTAAAGCTTTTGGTCATACTATAAATGCCCATCTTCTGCTAGCCCTCTTCTGATGATCTCCTAATGATCATAGATAATGGAAGGTAAAAGAGGAAGTGTGTAAACCGTCACCTAGTCAGTGGGTTGAAGTCACAAAAGATAAAGGGAAACATAATGTGACATTCATACATTTATTAGAGGCATTTATCTTAATTAAGTATGAATTAGCCTAATCCAATGCTTAGTTAGCATGTTTTAGTGTTCATAATTTTCTTATATTTTCATTTGTAATTAAACTCAATTAACTAACTTAAGTAATAATTAATTAGTGCTAATCAAGTGATTAAGTTCACTTACTTAGTCATTGAGGTGCTTGTTAGTGTGACTTGTGAGGGTGACACCTTGGTGTGTGTTTCACCAGTAAGGTGTGTCCATGTGTGTGTGTTAGGGGTGTTCATAGATTGGGTTAGGGAGTCACTCGATCCAACTAGATCAAATTGAAGAATTTTAGAACCGCACTCAACCCATAGTGTCAAGCCCCGAAACCTGGCCTATGCGAATTTAAGGTGCATGACCGGCTAGTAGCTTGGCTACTCAAGACCACATTACATAACCCGGTTGAACACCTATGTATTTATCATTTAAAAGATACATAATTGCGGAATTACAACCTTATAAACGCAAAGTAAAACGTGCGTCATATATAGCAGAGCTGTGCCTAACCTTCAAAACATAAACATTCCATAAGATGGCCCTATCAAAGACCACCATAGTTATAACATTATAATATTACAAAACATTAGGGTCCAACCCCCCTCCCCCCATATCAGTACATAACATGAGACCCGTGGGCCGCAATCCAAATATCCACGAAATTGGCCTCCCTCCAGGCCTCCCAATTTGGTCACCTGAAAATATTTTTAGAAGACGTAAGCTAATGTTTAGTGAATAACAATAATGCATGAGTATAAAATACCATAGACTACCATTTATATTTAACATACATAACAATAGGGGTACTTTTATGTGTATGTGGCATCAATTTAGAAACATATAAGTGAAATCTTAAAGTCACATGAAGCATAGGCTTTTGTATTAAAACACTTCATCATTTCTACAACATAATATTAAAGAAAAGAGGCAGGCATGTTGTAGCATGAACTATTCGAGCATGACATGACTTGTCATAAGCATAATATATTATATCTGGTAAGCGTACAACTTAGCTCGCCGTGAAATATCAAGCACATCAAATGTTATCATCCTTAGTAACTTATAAAGCGTAGCTTGGAAACGTAAGTAACATAAGTATCATATTGAAATACTTTAACATTTCGAACATTGTATCATAGGAGTGAGACATAACACATAACATAATTTCGTAAGGCATAATGTAGCCGTCATAAGCATGCCATGGCATGATATTATAAGGGCATATCATAATGTCGTAGAAATGAGAGATATATCGTGACATTAGCACTTGTGGAAACATACGAAACTTGTTATGAAGCATTAGAACAAATCATATTTCTCATTCTAGAGCATAAGTGTGTTACGTCTCTATATCAGAGCTAGGCTCCGCATTAGTAACTTTCAAGGTCGTGTATAGGGCTCTTTAGGCTAAGATCTTAACCATGTACAATATTGCCCGCTTTGGGGCTTCATGTCACGCATGTGCCTACCTCACGGTTTTAAACGCATTGCGGCGACAACACTTCGTCGTGCCTACTCCCTCGGGAGCGCTTGAGCTATTAGAGTATGCAACACAATACTGTATATTCTGGCTCTCACCTGCCTACCCCCTTTTAGGCGTTTGGTCTCAGCCGCATGGCATGTATAGGGCTTTTTAGGCCAATATTAGTTTATCCGCTTTGGCTCGCACCTGTCTACCCCCTTTTTGGGCGCTTGGTCTCAGCAGTACGGTACATATAGGGCTCTTTAGGCTAATATTAGATTGTCCGCTTTGGCTCACACCTACCTACCCCTTTTTGGGCACTTGGTCTCAGCCACACGGTACACATAGGGCTCTTTAGGCTAACATTAGATTGTTTACTTTGGCTCACACCTACCTACCCCCTTTTGGGCACTTGGTCTCAGCCACACGGTACATATAGGGCTCTTTAGGCTAACATTAGATTGTCTACTTTGGCTCACACCTGCCTACCCCCTTTTGGGCACTTGGTCTCAGCCGCACGATACACATAGGGCTCTTTAGGCTAACATTAGATTGTCTGCTTGCACCTGCCTACCCCCTTTTGGGTGCTTGGTCTCAGCCGCACGGTATACATAAGGCTCTTTAGGCTAACATAGTAACCATGAAGGTCACGCATAAGCTCTTTAGGCCAACATAGTAATCATGAAGGTCACGCATAGGTTCCTTAGGCCAATCATAAGAGATAGGCTTAGTTATAGTAACCGTAAAGGTCACATTTAGACTTTTAAGTGAAGGGACGTCTCCTAACATGGCAATAGATTATTTCGTCTCCCCTACTGTAGGACCATCATTTATAGTTTAGGGTCTTGCCACGAAAGACCTTACATGTCAATGGTTTATTTCACGTCCCCCATCCTAGAATTATCAGGTTAGATTAAAGTCTCGCCACAAAAAGACGTTGAGTTGGATTCGTACGCTAGGAATCTTACATCTACTTTATGTAAACGTTCTAGTCCATAGGTTTTAATTCATAACATAAGTATAGCTTGCATGCATTTCAAGGTATGACACTTATACTTAAACATAAACATTGATGCATTGAAAACATATGAAAATCATTGCATGATATGTAATTGAACTTAAAACATTTTGAAAGTAATAGGGTTTTACTCATGACATATCGTTACTCACCTCTCTCCGATAGAACGGGTGCTAAACAAGGTGTCCCTATACAAAATGCATATAGAAGTATAGAAATATCAATACAAGACTCCAAGACAAAGCAACAACATAAAACGAGAACATAAGGTTCAGGTTTTAACATGAAAGCCAGGATGTCAACCCCTTCATTGTGTCTCAACCACTTCTCAAGGAAGAGTTTACACTCTAGGTTAGTTTCATTTGAAAATTGGCTTAGAGGGCTTTAATTTGATAGGTCATGGGTTGCAAATACATTTCGGATGAAGAAGTTATGTTCTATAGAAAATGGACTAAAATTTTGGGAGACTGACAGAATTTTAGGTCAACTTCAAAATTCAATATCTCTCAATCTATAAGGAATTAAAGTATAAAATTTATATGGTTACAAAGCTCTATGAGTCTACTATCCAATGTTTTAAATAGTTCATCAATTGAAGTTTTGCAAAGAAAGTTATGCCCGTTTTACTAAACAGTGTCTCAACTGAAAAGTGAAACTGGGGACTGGACAAAAGGGTCGACTCCTTAGACCAAGGAGTCGACTCCATAGCTAAAGAAATGAATCTGGGAGTGCTCTGGACAAAAGGCTCAACTCCGGAGACTAAGGAGTCGACTCCAATGCTAAAAACCCAGATTTCAAACCCGAAAATCCCCAAACCTCACTCAAACCAAAACCAAACTTCATCAAACGTTTCTCAAACTCCTCAAATGCTTCTAGCGAATAAAGATTAACCCAAGAAGACCACAATAACTTATAATGAAACAATTTAAACAAGTAAATCAAAGGGATCTAGGGTTTTAGGAACCCAAGCCCTAACTTGCATAAGTTGGGGATTTTAATTCCTGAACTCTCAAATCTTTCAATGAGGCTTACAATACTCTATATTTAGTTCAATTTGGGACTCAAAAGAGTCACTCACAACAACCCAACAACATAACCCACAAAGATAGATATATACACATGTACAATTGTTGTAGAAAATGGAGTCTTACCTTTCTTTAAACTTGCCCAAGTCTTCAATGGCTTCTCTTGGCTTGGGTGAAGACTCTCCAAGCTCTCTCTCTTCCTTCAATCTTCTTCCTTCTCTTTCTCTTCTTCTCTTCTCCCTCTCTTCTCTCTCTCAACCGGTTATGTGAGTGTGTCTTCATGTGTGTGTGTGTGTGTGTATGTGTATATAAGGATGATACACATGAAAATAATCTCATGTGTCTCACTCTATGAGCTTAAGTTACAACATAAACTCTTATTGATCATTTTTTTTTTACCCAAATGATGTAATAACTAACATTAAATCATGCAAACACTAAAAATTCATATTAATATAAATAAATAGAGGTTCAAAATATCACACATAGAGTGATCAAGTTGGGTAGGGTTGGGTGAAAATTCAATGTTCTAATGTCAAAATGTCAAATTGAGTCAGGTTGGTTGGATTGGATTGGATTGGATTGGAGTAATAAAGGACCATCACTTAAACCGAATATAGCCGGGTTGGTCAAAATTCACCTGTTATCCACCCAAAACTAATGGGTGGAACCACAAAATCAAGGTCAAGTCGAGTTGAAAATTCAGTTTTTTGAGTAGTGCTAGTGTGTGTCATGTGTTACATTAGATGTGAAGCTATATCTCTATGTCTTAATTGTAATAAAAGATAAAAGAGAGAGAAAAGAAGAGCTTGTGTAAAAATTCAAGAGCTTGTTAGAAATTCTGATTGCCTAAAAAGAAAGTGAAATAAAAAAAGAGAGAAAAAAGAAGAAAAGAAGAGAAAGTGAAGGGAGAAACTTTTGTAGTATTTATCTTTAGTAAGAAATGATATCCTGTGTCTATATTCTTTTCATCTATGTATTAAAAGTCTCTTTTAGACAATCACATGTCAAGAATTTATGCATGTGAATCCCATATTAGAAGACCAAGCTCATATGAGACATTGAATCTCATATTCTTAAGTATTCCTTACAATGGCGACTCTAAAAATTTTTATCAGTGGTGTCATTCAAAAAATAAATTTCAAAAATTAAAAAATTTTAATTAATGATATTCATTACCCATTTCTAATAAATTGACAAATTAATTTAAACTTCTAAAATCATAAATAAAAGAAGTTTTTTTTTTTTATATATAGTGATACTATTGTTTTAACACAAAGACATGCAAATACATGAACTTTTATAATTGACCTCGATGAGATTTGTTATTTTAAAATCGTTGCACAATAACCTCATTGTCAATACTTTTAAATATATCATTTTCAATATATGTAACCAAATAATCATTCATTCATTGGCTTTTATTTGGTTACACAAACACTTCTTTATGAATTTTAATGCCAAAAATACTCTTTCCATAGTCATTTAACAAAAGAAGTCAATTTAAGATATAATATATATATATAGGCCTCAGTTCTATATATAAAATATAGGCATTGGGCTTAATATATAGGTTTAGGGATTTCAAACTCTCAGTACTTTTAAGCAAAATAAAATTTATACTTAGTAATTTTTTTTTCAATTTTCAATGGGTTTAGGTGACCCCACTGACCAAAGGGTGGAGCCGCCCATGATTCCTTGATCATTTCTCATACAATTTAATTATTTGTGATATTTATTTATGTAACATTTACTTAAAAATCATTAGTGAGATGTCATTTTATGGATATTTGATTGATTTGGGAATTGAATTAATAGAAAAGAGGAGATTAAAGTAGTTTAGGGCTGAACTCACATGCTGTCAGTCAACACTGACACCCTTTGGGAATATGATCATAACTTTCTCTAGGAAACTCAAAAACTTTGCAAAACTAGACTTATATACCTTTTCATTGATATAAGGCTTATAACCCATATCATAGTAGATTAATTCAGATTTTAGTTCAAAGTTAACCTAAAAATGTTGACTGTAACTCTAATTTTTAAATTATTTTGTTTATTTTCGAATGGATATATCTCTTTCACCCAAAGTACATTTTAGACCCGTGACCTATCAATTTAAAGCTCTTTATCTATTTTCTAATGACAATAGTTTCAGTATCAAATTCTTACCGTTGTAAAAGATATAAGTGAAATAGTATAACTATGTTAAGGTGGTCATTGTTGGGTAATCCATATATTGTATATCTTATCATTTTAAGTAAATCCTTAACTACTTTAAAACACGTTTCACTTTATGCATTAAATGTTAATGAGATTAAAGGATCTTAAACCTTGGAATAAGTGAGTTATGCATATACATGCATTCCATGTGCATTTATGATAACGCATAATTGTGGAAAGTAGATTAAAGCATGCATTTAAGTGCATGAACATGAGAACATGATAATATTACTCATTGTATCATGTGATTTGATTTGTATTAGATCCAGAGAGTCCTACGCCCACTTGAACTCTGTTTAAAGGTTAGCAAGATCTAGAATTAGGTGATAATCGGTGTAATGTATTTATGAAATTATATGAACTGAAAACTTAACCATTCTATAACTATGAATCTTTTGTTTCTTTATAGCAATGGAATGGTTATCTATGAAAGAGGTTTTGTGAAATATTTCAACATTTTGGATCAAGTAGTTCCTTAAAGTACAATGATGGATTTATGCTATTATAGCTTTGTTACCTAGCTTTTGGGTTTTATAGGGAAGTGTGTGTGCCTTGTTTTTAGGCTTCATAGGGAAATGTATGCCTCGTTTCTAGGCTAGTGAGTAAGGATCTTTACCGTTAGGAAAATAATGAATGACTCTTGACTTTGCCAACATTAGAAGTTGAGTTGATAATCAGGATAAGATTACTGTTATAACTTGGGTTGGAGGATTATCAATCCTTGGCTATATGGAATGAGTTTGTTGTATCTAAACGGAATGTTGATTACAATTCGATTTTAAGGCAATAATCCTACATTGATAAATCAAATCATATCCTCATTATAGATGTTTCTATTCAAATGGTTTTTTTAAAAAGATTGTTTGAGCTTAATCTTGATTCATAACTCTTTTAAATAAATTTTATTTATGTAATTTTGATATACTCACTAAATGTGTAATTAGCTTACCCATTCTATGGACTACTTTTTTTTTCAAGTGTGCGATAACAAAAGTGATCCACTGAAAAGCTAGTGTATTAAAGATAGAGTTTTGTGAGAAGTGCTCAATGTTTATATTTGTCATTTTGTAGTTATGTTTGGTACATTATTGTACATATGTTATAGGATTTGTGATCCAAGGCTTGATGTTTTATAAGTGAGGAAAGTGATGTCATGGCATGTATTACAGTTTTTTATTACTTAACAATGGTTGTCTTTTTACTTTACCTTTGGGTAGGTTCTTTATGATTTATTGTGTTTGCAAAATATCAGGTTTTGCTATGTTTTATTTTAGAGAGGTATTAACAAACCATCAGAGATGAGGCGTGACTATGGATTCTTCTCCTAAACAAATGAAAAAAGCATCAACAAGTGAAAGAAATTCCAAGTTCAAATGTTTTTGATGGAAGTCTTAGCTTCTTATAGTGGTATGGATGATGGAAAAAAATGTTGAAGCAAAGCACATTGAGGTTCTTGCACCTAGGGATATGAATATTGATGCTGCATGACAATGAAGTTAACTCTAGTAATACAAAAATGTTGAAGCAAAGCACATTGAGGTTACTCTAGTAATACAAAAATGTTGTGAGATTCTCTGAACATTATAAATGGAATAATCTGATTATTAGGTCAGTAACAAAATGTAATTCTAAATGATGAACATGAAAAATAAAATAACATTAATAATTGTTGGTTTCCGTAAATTAATACCAAGTGTTGAATTAATTTACTAATAGAAATTATTTACTAATTATTAGTATTTGCAAACAGTAAACTTTGAGGGAAACAAAATCATAATTCTCAGAGTTTTATGCTAAAAATAAAAAGAGAATAAGCATAAACTAAGACAAAATTATATAAAGTTATAGCGGAAAAAAGGGGAAAAAAAAAAACACTAGTTTAGACTTTAGAGTTTAGACCATGAGTGAGAGCGACCAGAGAGGAGAGAGAGAGAGAGAGAGAGAGAGAGAGAGAGAGAGAGAGAGAGAGTATCAGCAGCGGTGCAATCTAACTTCAGCAAGAAAGCATAAACCATCAACGGAAAAAAATTAAAGAGAGACGAACGATAAGAGCAGCCCCAATGCTGCAGTGGGCAATCAAAGACACAGAAAATCAAAGATAATTAGAAGAAACAGCAACGACAGTCACTGAAGATTCGAAGCATTTCTCAGTGCAAGTAGAATTCGAAGCTCTTGCTTCGGTTGCAAACGTTGGAACTCATCGAATCATCAAAATATACATACTGTTTGATTCTTTCTCATAGTATCAATCTCGCTCTCGCTTTCTGTTTGTTTGTTTGTTTGTTTGTTTGTATTTTCTTCTTCCAATTTCTCGGTGAAACCTTTTGAAGTCACCACCCAGCTCAAAAAGTTTTCCGCTGATCTCTTTGGTTTCAGTTCAATTCTCGATCTCAGTGTGTCTACAGGGTAGAATTTCATTTGTAAAGTCGATGAATTTTGAATAAATGAGTGTGTTTGGAGGGTACAATGATGAAACTTCACGGGGGGTTTTACGGCTTGAACCCGAGAAGAAATTGGTGTGTCGGCGATTTGAAGTTGAAGTGAATACGAGTTGAGCAAAATCAGGGCTTTGTAAATGAGCTTGATCTCTACTTGAAGGCCGTAATCTGATTTTTAGGGTTTTGGTTTTACAAAGATGAGCTTCGACTGTGCATTGTATGGTCTGTGGATGGATGAATTCGGGTTTGTTTGGATGTTGAGCTAATTCTAGCTCGGAAGGATTTTGGTTTTCAGGGGGCAGTTATTTATATATATATATATATATATTCATATTCGCTGTGTATGAGTTTGTTAACTGAGAAATGCAACCGCATAAGAACTCCCGGATTGATGTGGCTGATTTGAAGGCTCAGATACTGAAGAAAATTGGGCCAGACAGGTCCAAGCGGTACTTTTATTACTTGAATAGATTGTTGAGTAAAAAATTGAGCAAGGTTGAGTTTGATAGGTTGTGTTTTCGGGTGCTTGGAAGGGAGAATGTACCAGTGCATAATCAATTTATACGTTCAATCTTAGAGAATGCATGTCATGCAAAGATCCCACCTCCAGTTCATGAAGCCGGACCTGCAAAATCTGCTGTAGTACCTGGAAAACATTCTCCCACCATAGAAGATGGCCATGAACAAAGTGGGTTGGTTGTTCCAAATCATACTCCAAGTGTACCGATTTGGTCAAATGGGGTTGTTTTGCCAATGTCCCCAAGAAAGGGAAGGTCTGAGATTCGTAATAGGAAGCTCAGGGATCGGCCTAGCCCTCTTGGACCTAATGGGAAGGCAGATAGTGCATCTCATCAATCAACAGCTACAGAAGACAATATTGTGAAGACTGTCATAGAAAATGGAAATTTGGTTCCATGTGATTACCCGAGGCCAGTGCAGCATATTCAAGGACACGCTGAGCAGCCTGAAAATGGGAGACCTAGAATAAAGATATCAACAGATGCTCCATTTACTGTAGGTAGTAAAGCCCAAACTAAAGCAGTGGCTGTTGAAGATGGGGAAGAGGTGGAACTGGCCAGCCACCTGAATATCTCTAGAAGTCCACTCCTTGCTCCACTTGGGATTCCATTTTGCTCAGCTAGTGTTGGAGGGGCTCGGAAAGCATTATCCTCAACCAGCACTAGTGATGCTATTAGCTATTTTGACACTGGTGGATTGTCTGATACAGAAACACTGAATAAACGTATGGAGAAGATTGCACTGATACAAGGCCTTGGAGGAGTTTCTATGGAATGTACTAATATGCTGAATAATATGTTGGATGTGTACTTGAAGCGGTTGATAAGGTGCTGCATGGAGTTGGTTGGGGTAACTTCTGGGTATGAGCTGAAAAAGCAGCCTGAGCACAAACATCAGATTCAGAGCAAGCTTTTTAATGGAATGTGGCCTAGTAATCACTTGCATATGCAAAGTAATGGTGCACCCCAAGAAGCTATTCAAGAACATAGACCACATCATCCAATATCATTGCTTGATTTCAAGGTTGCAATGGAGTTGAATTCACAGCAACTTGGAGAGGACTGGCCATTGTTGCTGGAGAAGATCTGTATGCATGCATTTGAGGAATAGCCCACACAAATAAATATGGTTTTCCCTTAAGTTGGGTTTGGGTCAATGCATCTGGCTTGAAGGCTTGACATCTGAGTTAACTCATGGTTGATACAGCTCTATTTCTTCTTACAGCCATGGTGAACCATATGACTCCCTCTCAGATGTAGCTTGGAACCTTGTGAGATGGACAGAGGGTCTGAGCTTGCCACATCTGTATTTTCCTACTTCAGATCTTGTACACTACTCTGACTTTTTCCAACAGCAACCAGTTAAGGGTAACTTCAAGCAAAATGCCAATGTTTGGTTGACCTTGTTGTACATTTAGCATTCATGTTGGTGTCTTATGCTCTCACTGCAGATCTTGGGCTTTCCATGTGATTTAGAGCCAATGAAGAGGAAACCTTAAAAAGTTTTACAGGGATACTGTTGTGGAGCTGGGAAGGTAAAAATCACGTTATGTAAAAGCTGAAAATTTGCTCTGTATGTAATTTCAAACCTGAGAATTGATTGACATCCCGACATCAATAATACATTAACATCCATTGAATATGACAATTGAAAATTCATCTGTTGAAGTCATATCCCATTGATCTTCAATTTTCATGGGGGAGATATGATTTGTTCTTGCATTCATTGCAGCCCTCATGGCTTACAATTTTAGCAGGACTAATTGTCATGCATATTACAGGTTTAGACTTGTCGAATTTGGCCATCCATGTTACAAAGGATTGATGCCATAAATATTCTTCTTTAATTATGTTGTTTGTGATGCTATCCTTATTCATTCTTTTTGAATACACTAAAAATGAGTGAGATAATAGATTTCCACAGCATAGAATTGATTTGGACATGAAGAGGTTTGGAGCAGGCATTTTCCACCCAATTTAACTTAGTGAATTAATAATGACAATTTTGTGATGGGGGTACTATACCATGAGTAAGAATAAAAGAAAACAATTTAATTAGGGTAGAGTCATGCACATGAATCCTAGGAAGCATCTGTTTTCATTCTGGATTTATTTAAAATAAGTTTGAACTGCAAGTAATAATTGAGTTGTTTTTTAGAATATGGTATAACACTTTTTTTATTATTTAAATTAATGAGTTACAATGAAATATCTCCTTAAATGTTCTTATAGGAAAAGTGAAGTATTTCTTGGAGTCCTCTATCAGGCTCATAGAATGTTGTTACTTTGAATCCTTGTTACCGTTGAGGAGTGATCTCATGCAAAGTGAATATTTTTGTCCTGTATTATAGTATACAGGTCATCTTTTCAGGTTTTCTGAAAACTTTTCTTTTAGTTTACCTACATATCAACTTTTTTGTTTTTGCTATTTTCTTTTGTAATGACTGCCCATGGCAATTTCATTGGAGACCTCAAAGATATTGAGTGCACATATGGTGAATTTTTTGAATTTGGAAAGAGCACTGTGGTTTTGGTTTTTTTGGGGGGGGGGGGGGGGGGGGGGGGGGGGGGGTGGTGGTGGAAGTACTAGATGTAATGAATGTTCATTTTATACGATGTTTCTTCAGAGTTGAAGTGGAACTTATGAACATCATGCTGAGTCTTTACTTCATTGATTTTCATTTGTCTGTCAAAGATATCCAATTCCACAAACAACTTTTTTTTTTATCACAATGTAAACTGCATTCATTTGGTCTATGCTGCTATTTTCGTTATAGCAAAAAGATCTTGTGCTGACAAACGAGTTCCTTGGAGAATAATTCATATTTTAGAATGTAAATTTGAGCAGGTGACATTGCAGATTGAAGGCCTTGCAGATTGCACACACCTCTGTGACTGACATTTGTAACAGAAAGCAGATAGAAGAAGGGGAAAACGCTTGATATTGTAAAGATAAATGTATTTAACAGTGTTGTGACACATCTTTTGCCCAAAATCTTTGAACCCTCTATTCAATGAGGTGCATAAGCTCGTAACTGACCATGACAAGGGGGTTCTGTAAGAACATCTATTGCAGATGATGTCCATCACTCACAACGAGAAGGTAAATGTGAATTTACAAGTTTGCCATGCTCAATTAATTTTTTTTTATGTTCTTTCTCCTGTTCAAATAGTGGCTCTGACATTCATTTTTTTTTATCTTTTATTCTTCCTGCTTATTAGGTAGCCACTTGTCCGGCATGAGTGTGCTTTTTTTCAAACAAAGATACTTAGAAGTCTCTGCAAGTTCATTTTCTGGCATTCTGTTAGAGTTCTACCCTGCCTGCTTTAGTTTCATTCTTATCAATCATTTCTATGTATTTTGTCTTCTTCTTTTCTTTTTCCTGTTCTTATCATTCTTTTAGAGTTCTACCGTGCCTGCTTTAGTTTTATTCCTCGTCAATCATTTCAAGGATTTTTGTCAATATTTTTTTGAAGTTCATTTTCTAGCATTCTATGAATTCTACCCTGCCTGCATCGTTTTTATTTGTTATCAACCATTTCCATGCTTTTTGTAATTGCTTCATGGGTACTTTACTGTGCAGCTTCAGGCCTTCTAGGACATGCTTCTCTGAGTAAATATTGATGTTGTTATCTTTTGGACGGTTATGGTGTTTGGTAATGCTTTCAGTTTTTAGTTTTTGTTGTTAGTTTTCTCTGTTATGTTTTTGTTTTTTCTCAAAACAACGAAAAAAGAAAACATGTTTATTTGACTTATCAAAACAAATATGTCGAAACTATTGTTTGTTTCTTTCATTATTTTACATTAAAATATTGATATAAAAAAATTCGTTTAATATTGATTTATGGGCAAGTGAAGGAGGGGTGGTGGGGGTGGTGGGGGAAAGGGGGGGGGGGGGGGGGGGGGGGGGGGGGGGGGGGGGGGGGGGGGTTGTTGTGGGCTGTAGGGTGGGGATGCAGGTTGGGGGAGACTTATTTTGAATACAAAAACAAAAAAGTGAACTCCTTTTTTTTGCGTACCTTTTTCAAAATTTTGTAGATTGTTTTTAGATTTTTGAAAACCAAAATTGTGTGTACGGCAGAAGTGACAATGGTGGGTGGTGGCAGTGGGTGGTGGAGGAGAGGATAATGGAGGAGACTTGTTTCAATTTTTTGTGTTCACTGTTTTCAAAATTTTGGAGTTTTTTTTCATATTTTCGAAAACAACAATATATGAAATATGTAAACAAACATGCCTAATAACAAAGATTAAGCATATCCACTAGTAACAGTAATCTGTAAAACATTTGTAAATCAAGTACTAAAGTATGTAATCAGTAAAATCATATAAAAGACCATCTAGATATTCTTGGGGCTAACAAATTAGAATATCCAATTAAATCTTCAGAACTAAAGTGAATCCTAAGGGAATGATACTAACAAGAAAATCTATGGCTCAAAAAATAAGAGAAAGACGGCCTAGTTTCATCTCCAAGAGGGTACAAAACCAATTCAATAGAGTTTAAAACTTTCAAACACTCAAAAGTGTTTACATATGAATCGAATCAAGAGCATTGAAACTCTTGAATAAAAGAGATATGAAAGAATTTATCTAGAGAAAATGTAAACACTTAGAAAAGTGTTATGGCTTTAGAACTCACCAGGTAAATATCTCCACTCAATCAAGAATCTAAATTACTCAAAATCTAAAGTTGAAATCTAGTATAATGATGATGTAAACAAATACCATTCTCCTAACTCATGTATCTCTGAGTTATTATGTTAAGGTAAAAGAACGACTTGAAAAACAATAACGCATTCATCACCCTACACTAGCATTAAACGTTCCAACCCGCAAGATTGTATTTGAATATGATCTATGGGCATCCATATGTTAAAAGCCCAACATTGACATGATCACTAAAAAAGATATGATAAGTTACGCAACAATTAAGCTTCAACAGAAAAATACAATGGATGAGAGTAAGCCTGCCATCGTAAATCTTAATATAATTAAGGAAGAATATATCAATAATTAAGGAAGAATATACAGTGTATGATCAGTTACTAGGCAAGCATTGGAGCACAGTACTCTCAATCATGCACTCAAATCAAGAATACTCATCTAATACATCACAGCTAATCAGAATATCTCATCTAAAATCAGGTAATAACCCCACACCCTGCAACCTAAATGAAATATTGTCTTCAATGTGAAAAGTAGAAAGGGTAAAGTGTACCTTAAATAAGAAAAATCCAAGAGAATAACTAAGCTCTGTAAAATTTTTAGAAATTACAAAACAAAGAAAAATATAAAAGAACAAATTCTAAAATTAATACTTCTACGACTACTACTACTACTACTATTATTATACAATGTAGGGTTGACTAGCAAGTGACCCAATACCACAACATAGTAGGTCTTCAAACTTCGATCTCAATTCATTTGCCATTAACCCATCGGAAGAGGTCAACCAAGAAGCACGCACATCCCCCTCAAACTTAAGATAATAAGAATTAATCAAGCAAGTTTTTAAAAGATTTGAAAAATATGAGATATCAAATTGATCTTGCACACATGTATCTATCAAATGCACTTTATGGACCTCTTCATCCTCCCCTGTTTGCTTGCCAACGTGAAAGATATTCAATTCTAATGTTGGGGCTTTAAATTCCAAAAGTTTAGGCGTGTTAGGACTAGGTGAGGCTTAAAGGTAGGGGTCTATTGACCCATATATATGGTTGACACGACCTCTAGACGAAAAATATCCTCTTTCACTTGTGCATCCCCAATATCTAAGACGTCAAAACCCTCACCAAGGGCAATGGCTTTCTCTAGAGGATCCTCTATAGAGTCTTCTCACTTTTGACCTTCAGCTCCTCTTTTCTCTCACAAGTTCCTTCATTAAACTTTTTCTCACTCTTTTCTTCACTCACCCTTGAAGCTTCTTCCCTACACTTGGACTCTTGGGGAAGGATTGTTTTATCTATATTGTTCCTGCTCCTAAGGGTTGTAACATCTTGGACTTGCTCATGACTAAAAGTAGGATTGGGATTTGTTTCACTCATAAGCACTTGCCTAGTGGGATGGGATTGAGGTTGCATCAGAGACTTGTCCTTTTCTTGAACAATCAAGGTTTGGATTAATAGGGTTAGTTAACCCTTTATGTTATTAAGAAGTCTACCTTGTTGTTTAACGGTTTTTTCTACCCTAGAGTTCACATTACCATAAGTTTGTAGGAGTTGTTGAAGGTTTTCCTCTAGCGTATCCTCTATAGAGTGTCCTCTAGTGTGCTATTGTAAGGAGCTTGATACGCAGTAAAAGCTTGTGTTTGATAAGGTTGATATAGGGTTTGTGTTGGATAGAATGAAGGTTGGGCTTGTGTCTGACAGAAATGAGTGGAGGCTTGGTGTTGTTGACGAGCTGAAATTCCCTCACTCCAACTAAAGTTGGATTAATTTTGCCACCTTGAATTATAGGTTTTCGAGTAAGATTCGTTTGACCCCATTGGTTTGTACATGGCTTCCTATGTTGATTAACGACATTTGTTTGGCCATATAACATCTCTCTATAAGTCGAAACGGTGGAACTATGCCCAACCGAATTCAAGTATTCTCTAAAAGATCGACAAGGAGGTGCTTGTGCACATGTAACTATGGATGCTCTCATTACCATCAGTCTCAATCCTTTGAGGGAAGTATTCCATTGTCCCTATTTCAATGTGTAGAGATGATGTGTGGGAGAAATGAACTACTAGGCATAGTGGAATGGCTATTGAGGCTCACTCTCGAATGTCTACCGGTTGCGTCACGTACTCAAATATTATGCAATACACAAACAAATTAGCACTCTACGCCTCAACAAGTTAATTCACAATTCTTAACCACCAATTTCTAGCCTACATCCAATCTCCACAGAAATAGGCCACCAATTCAATACCAACAATCCAACCGATCCTCCGATTTCCATAAGAATAGTGCCACCGATTAGCTATTAAGCACACACCTAGGTCTCCTCTATAACCTACCCAACTAGAATCAAAGAACTAATGAAAACAACTTACCTAGTCAAACAAAACAATCTAAAAATATAAGGTGAATCAAAGTTACTTAGTTTGCTTGAAGTCTCCTTGTTATTGTAGATGAATGTGAAGTTATTTTCGTTAGGATCAATTCTGCCTAAAGCTCTTTTTACCAACACCAACTGCTAGTTTCCCTCGCAACGGCTCCAAAAATTTGATTGCTCTAGAAACGTGCAATTTAATCCGCAATTATGCAGTCGTGTAGTAGTGATAAATTACTCGGTGAAGTCTAAGGTTGATCCACAGGGAAACAGAGGGGTGTATAGAAACTCTCATTTTGACCTGTCAAAAACCCACAAAAATAACTTCAAAAAGAGAATAAAATCTGGTTTTGTCTGAGAAGATTGGTATCTAGAATGACTATTTGAAAACGAAAAGTTGATAATAGAGAAAGGATTTTGACACGGAATGATCCGACTGTTTGGAACGATTGGTAGCTTATCAAGGTATTATTTATCTCAATTCAATATCAACGACAGTGCCATTGAATTGGAAGATTTAACAATAAACCCAATTTATGAATCTTCGTAAAAACCCTAAGATTATGGAAAATCAATTCTAAGCGTTCATATCATGGATCTAAGCAATTCTCATATAAAAATAAATTTGTGCATGAAAACTCAAAAATTTGATCATAAACCCTTGATTCCGAAAGAACCTAATGAGAAGAAACAATATTCTTTAAACCAAAAGATGAAACAATGAAGCGCAATTAAATACTCTGGATAAGTCACCAATATTCAATCAAATTTCACATTCCTTGTCAAGAAGTTGATTTAGCTACTCAAAGACATGGTAAAACAATAACTGTACTTAAAAAAGATGAATGCTTAGATGTAGTTCAATCCAAAGCACCAAGAAAACCTTAAAATGCTCTAAGACTAATAAATTCGTAACCCTTTTAAAGTTAGGGTTTTTTGCTATATATAAGTTACAAGGAAAGAATTGGTCTGGCTGCCAGCGTACTGTCCGAACCATCTAGAAAGCTGTCTGGACGGACAGTGTCTTCTTACGGGCCGTCCAGATGCCATTCGAAACTGTCTGGGCTGGCAGTGACTCTGCACAGGTCATCTGGACGGCCTATCAAGCTGTCCGGACGGTTTTTGTTCAACTGCTATACTTTGCTCCATTTTTTGCTTGGTTTCCTCACAAAACCTACACAGAGCATATATAACTATCTAAAACCCATAAATCTCTAACTATAGCTGAAACAACTACCCTAAGGTTTAACAATCCGCAAATTCGTTAGTAAAGAGTACACTTTTACAGTGCAATCAAAGCATTTTACATTTTTTGTGATGTTTTCTGCGACCTTACTTTGCCGTTATTCTTGAGGAGTTCTAGGTTGGGTTCCTAATTTCTTCTTCTTTTTCTTCTTTCACAAAATTGCAATTATTGGGTTACTATTCACAGCCTAGAAAAGCCACTTTTTTCCTCTCCAAAACCTTAACAAATCATGCTTGAATCCTATCTAACTCATTCCACTACTTATCTGGCCTGCAATTTAACTATCACAACCCTAAATTACTCACTGTTTAGGCCCTCAAATAGCATATTTCGAAAAATTCAGCAACCGTAACTCTTGAAAATGAAATGAAATCTCACTTTTTTCCCTTTTAACCTTCTTCTACCTTATAGAGTCCTAAACCTAGAAGCTTTCTGAAACCAAACCCACCACAAAATTCAATTGTAGGTATACTTATTCCAAAAATTTCCTAAAGCTTTCCTATATAAGAAATTTTCAAAATTTCCTATTTTGGGGTCCTAGTCCTTTTAGAAGTTGGAAAATCTAGCAGCTTGCAATACCAACAATTGCCCTGAAGTAATAGTATAGTAAGGAATAGTTGAACCCCATGGATAACCATGGGGGATAGCCATCTCCAGCAGTAGCTCTTCCATGCGGGCGATGAGCTTCTGGTTTGTTGAACAAAGCCGTGGGTTCGTCCAATCAATGAGAATGTCTGAGGAGCTTAGATGATTCTACAATGCTATGATGGAGGCATCTGCAACTAAGCTTGGTCTAAGGATGGAGAAATCAGTGTCTCTGGGCATGGATTGTCTAGTGTTGGTTAGTAGTTGTAACTCAAGTGGCAGCATTCTCAGGTTGGATTCATTAAAAGAGGGGGGCAAATTCTTTGTTTTCATCTCAGAAATTGTGCGAGGGCCGGGGAGTGGCTGAGTGGAAGTGGCTAGAGGCCAAGGGGTTGGGCGTTGGTTTCAGTGTTTTTTTTTTTTTGAAGGGGGGGGGGGGGGGGGGGGGGGGGGGGGGCGTGTTTGAGGGAGGAGGTGCTGGGCTTTGATCCTGGAGGTGGTAGAGGCCTAGAGGGGGAGAAGTTCAAAAGAGGTTTTGGTTTGGGAAGGAAGTCTTACTTGAGCGGCTGAAATACAGAACTGGTGGGGTTGGCAGTAGTCTGGAACAGCGGTGACCAAGGTAAGAGCCTTGCTGAAGTTGAATGAGAGTCGTGTCAGGAACTATGGGTTTCTTGGAGAGGAGTCTGGTGGGGAGAATGTAAGAGACTCATATTTTTATTGCATTAATTTTCGAAGTGACGTTATATAAGCTCGGTCGGAACTTTAGGGTAGTTTGCTAGGAACATTAGGTTTAACAACTCTATAATCATTAAAACCCATAAAACAGCCACCCTAGTTTGGTAGGGACATTAGGTTTTAATTAGGTTAAATGTTGAAATGAAATATTTTCCTTCCAAAAGAGGAGTCACAGGTTCACGCACTTCACATCATATGATCTTATGCACTTAAGTTCTTTAAAATGGGTCGAGTTGGTTGTAAACATGTCGAAGTGATGTTATGTAAGCCTGAAATGGTACGGGTACTGGAAAATGATGAAAGAAAGAGAATGGCAAATTACTGTGTAAAATTGAGTGGGAGAAGTAAGTTTCAGGTGCTATTTTTGAGACCCAAATAAGGTCCGATCAGAATTGTGAAAATACCAGGTTGTAGAGCTCGAAAAGATGTTAAAATTAGGCACAAATTTCTTCCAAAAAGTTAGGAAATGAAGGAGAAAATTGGGTTTGAAGTTAGTGCTGCAAAATCAGGTGAATTGGAGGTAGGTAGTGATGAACAGTGCTCTGGGGCCAAAACCGCGTGCACTGGATGGCGTGTGTGGGAAAGTCATGCTCTTTGGTTGGTGGCCACATACTCCTCACATGCTGTACAGTGTTCCTAGCTCTTTGGCTCGGTTCGACTACTGTAGCTATTATCTACGATTTTTTTAAAAATAAAATAAAAATCCTATTTTCCAAACTTTAAAGTTCTTCCCCAAAATCTGTTGAGCCTATTTTAAATATTTCACCTGAAAAGGGATAAAACCTATTTTTCAAAATCTTTTTGAACCTAACATTCTACAATAATTTTAGGAAGACTTCTGAAATTTTTGGAGAAAAATTATGATCATCTAGTTAAAATTAGGGATCCGGCCAAATAAGACTTGTGGTCTTATGTAAACCATTGGCCCCAAATAAATTAGTGGGACCTATTGAAAGGTCAAGTTCTGATTTCTACAAACATATGCATGATCTGAGTCGTTCAAGAATGATAAAAAAAAAAAAATGTGATAATTATTTTATTTGACAGAATTCATAAATTACGAGAAGGGAACCTACGTTTTGGACCGAGTGTCAGGTAGGGGGTATCAATGCTGCTCCTTCAATTTATCTCAAAAGCATGGTTTATTTATCTGTTTTCATAAATGTTTTTGAATTTTGTTGAGACAGCTTTAAAGTAATATTGGAGATTGGAACCGAAATAATGATGATGATGGTGTTGAAACTAGATGCCCTTGTGTGTCAATGGCTGGTTGATGGATGCCCTTGTGTGGCAATGGTTGCTTACTGGGGGCCCTTGTGTGGAAATTATTGATTACTCTGATTTTATGATATATATAGGGATTCTGATTTCCACAAACTATATTATTATTTTTCTGGCTATATTACTAGAACTTGGGCAAATGGGTTTTTTATTAGAATCATGTTTTATACTACCGTTGTCTTATTTTTTTACAACTGCTTATTTAAACTACAAACCTATTGTGTCATGGGATATTATCTTACTACTCAGTTTTATAGCTCACCCCGTATTATGGGTAACATTTCAAATGAATAGTTGACTGACTAGTGGAGATGGCAGTGGAAGCTAAAAATTCCCAAGGCTAACATAGCATCGATATCATGTAATCTATTTAATAGAAATGCAAATGTACTTTGGAGTTAATTGATAATATAACACCTCTTATTTTAGAGATATTGTTGTTTAGTACGTTTGTAACTATTCTTTATTATTACTGCAGCATCACGCCTTGAATTATCCAGGGTACGAAATCCGGGTCATGATAGAGAGTAGGGGTAGGGGTAGGAGAAGTCATGCTAGTTAAATCATTAAACGAGTTCGCTGTTTGGAAATGGGGGTTTCGGAGAAGATAGAGGTGTTCGAATACAACAGAGCACTCTATTTGTTCAGCTTACCTTCTAAAGTTGAGGTTAGGAGTATTCGGAGCAAGAGTTGGGGTTTCGGGGAGAAGCCCCTCTTTCTTGACTAGTGGTTTCCATTTGGTGACTGTAAAATGTCTCTGAAGGGGCCCACAAAGGTGTGGGTGAGGGCGATAGCCTTCCAGCGCATCTGCGGGATGCTGAGATTTTTAGGGGAATTAGGAATTGCTGTGGAGGGTTCTTTGGTGTTGACAGTGAGATAGAGAAGAAAGTCCATCTCTGATGGGCATGTACTCTTGTTTGAGGCGAGGGAAGATCGGTTCCGGCCAAAGTTTGCATTAGCGTCCGCGTTGAGGGGGGCGGCTTTGAAGTGCCCACGGATAGAGCTTGGGAATACTTCGGTGCTTAGAGGATGCTCTGGTGTGCTTCAGGAGCCTGGTACAACTCTGGTTTTGAATTAGGGGGTGGCCCGCAAAGCATAATTGCATACTGAAGGCGACGTGGGGAGTTGGGGGGGGGGGGGGGGGGGGGGTGGGGGGAAGGTGGGGCATGTGGCCACTGTAATGGTGGGCCTGGGATTTTGAATTCTATGTTGGAAACAGACGGTCTTCAGAATGAAGTTGTGGCCAAGGCTAAGCCATGTGGCCTGTGATTCTACGTTTGGAGCAGACACTTGGTGGGCTCTAGGCCAAGGGCCAAAGGGTGGGCTGGGGCTACTTTCAGGCCTGGTTCATATTGGGATAGGTGAAGGAAAAGTTTTGGGGCTGATATGTTGTGGATTCTAGTGGGTAGTCCTTCAAAGCCCAGGTACTGACTCTTATCCATTAAAACGGCAGGTTAGGGTTGTACAACAACTAATGGTAAGGGTCATCACACTAGCTTGGGGCACGAAACCCGCCCTGCCCTGCCCCGCCCCATTGAGCTTTAGGCTGGTCCTAGCTTGAAGGTGGGCTAGCTTGAGCCCAGCCCTAATAGGGATAGGTTGGACCTCGGCTTGAATTTTGTGCTCTTGGGCGGCACGACCCATCATTAGCCCTATTTTAAAAAAAAAAAACTCAGCTCAAGGCCCAACACAGCGAAGCTGCAAATTTAAAAAAAAATGGCTAAAAAAATTGTTACATTTTACGTTTGTTAGGTCGCAAGCTAAGAAGGATAGACACGGGCACGCCGCCATTATGATTTTCAAAAAGTGCAAGACACGACATGGAGAGGACATAATAAAATTATATTTTTTATGTATATTGTATATATCATATATTGAAAAGTTTTACTGAAAGTTAATGCAGAAGAAAACTAATTAAGATTAAAAACCATGAATTCATAGTTTAAACATCAAATTAGGTATAAAATCACATTGCTTTTAATTTACAATTGGATTACAAGTTTTTTTTTTTTTTTTTGTTTTAAAACTTGCAACATGTTTCATATGTGTAAGTGATGGACACAAGTGTGCGAGTGATGAACACGTGTGTCATCCATATGTCCGAAGCGTGTCTGATTTTAAAAAATAATAAAATTATAGAACTCATTTGGACTCGTGTCTGACATGTTTTAGAAGTGTCCTATGCTTCTTAGGTCACAACTCGCAAGTAAATTAAAGCTTTTGAAACTATACATACCAGTTATTGGGTTCCAACAAAAACTGAAGTTTTGACATTATGCACAGATTAAATTTCTTTCCCTAAGATTTGTATCAAAAATAGAGGGCCATTAGCTATTTTGGTAAATTTTACCTCGTGTTTGTACTGTACAACCTTCATGAGTTCTCATGAAAATTGTGGGAATGGATGAATAATCAAATGGAATTTGTGGAGGCACTCTGGTTATCTAATAAGAGGGTTGTGAAAGGGTGCTTAAACAACACAATTGTGAAACACGTGGTCAAGCTAAAGTTTTATCTAGTTTAAGTGCTTAAGAAGCAAAAATAAACTTACCTGATTAGGGAAGCAGAAGAAAAATAATCAAAGGTCATTCTAATCAGAATAGAGCATAAAGAATTACCAATTTTTTCAAACATTGTATTACAATTTTTTATTTTTTCCCAATTAATTTGGAATCTATTAAAAAGCCTGAATTTAGGCCTATTTTTTGGCCCAAATTAGGCCCCTCTGGGCCAAGCCTGACCCGAGCCCACAAACACATTCACTAGGCCCATGGGCTCGGAATATGCTTCAACAAATGGCCATGGGCTGACCTGGTCAAAGCTTGATGGGACTGGCCCCCACAAAACTTGGCTGGGCCGGCCTAGCCCAGCCCATTGATGACCCCTAGTTCATAGAGCTATGAGGGAATTTTTAGACTTCATTGTTTAGGATGAATTGATGGACTTGCCTTTGCAGTGGGAGAGATTTACATGGTGCAATAGCAGTGAGCCATCTTCTTTATAGAATTGGCTATTTTCTTATTTTTACAGGTTGGGAAGAACATTTTCCAGATGTGAACCATTCTTGTCTTCCGAGACTTGTTTTGGATCACGTGCCTATTATGGTTGACAATAGAGGTTTGAGAGGGCCTACTCCATTTCGATTTGAGAATATGTGGTTGAGGGAAGAAGGGTTCTCAGATATGGTGGAGACTTTGTGAAATGGGTATGAGGTGGAGCGGGACCCCATTTTCCGTGTGGCTAGAAAATTGGAACTTTTGAAAGAGGATTTGAAGAAATGGAATGGTGAAGTTTTTGACAGGTTGGAAGAAGATAGCCAGGATTTTAGAGGATATTATGTATATGTTTAACCTATGAGAAGAAGGTGGTAAGGGCAATGAAGAAGCGAGAGGTGGGAATACTGATGATTTCGAGAGAGGTGTGTTGAAAGCAGAAAGCACAATCATTGTGGCTTAAGGAGGGAGACAATTACAAGGTTCTTCCATCACATGGCTAACGTGCATTGAAGGTGAATCATACTGGCAGTGGGAAGATAGAAGGGGTGGTGATCATAGATGATTGGGATATTGCTAGAGGCATTGTTGATTTCTACAACAGGTTGTACACAGATGCAGAAGGATGGAGGCTGCGTTTGGATGGCTTGGACTTGGGGCCATGGTTGGAGGTCATTGGGGCCTTGAGTAGCATGAATAGGGATAAAGCCGCTGGTCCTGATGGTTTCACTATTGCTTTCTTCTAGCAATGTTGCGGTTTGTCAAAGACAAGGTGTTGTCCAGTTCTTTTATGAGGGGCAGTTTTGAGAGAAGAACTAATGCTTCTTTCATTGCTCTTATTCCTAAAAAAAGAGTGGTGGACATTAGAGATTTGAGGCCTATTAGCTTAGCTTTGAGGTTGGGGAAAGTGACGGGTATATTATTATAGTGTCTCATAATTCTTGGCGGGTGGTAGACAGTTTTGGATGCAGTTCTGGTGGCCAACAAGTGTGTTGATACTAGGATTAAAAGTAATGTTTCAGAGGTGGTGTGCAACTAGATGTTGAGAAGGCTAACAATCATGTCAGGTGGAAGTTCTTGATTTATCTGTTGGAGAGGATGGGATCTGGGGATAGATGGTGCAGATGGTCAAATTTTGCATTTCCACGGTGAAATTCTTTGTTCCCTTTAATGGGATGGCTCAGGATTTCTTTAAGAGGTCCAGGGTTTTGAGACAAGGAGATCTCCTTTCTCCTTTTTTGTTTATTATTTTGATGGAACCATTGAGTCACATGCTGGTGAGAATGGTGGGTCGTGAGTGGTGGGAGGTTGGAAGGGTTGTAGGTTGGTAACAAAGGGGGGAAAATGATGTCCATGTCTCATCTGTTCTTTGCTATGATGCAGGGTAGGAAAGGACGAGTTGAGGGTTCTGAAGTGTGTTTTGCTTTGCTTTGAGGCCGTAGCTGGGCTAAAGATTAATTTAGCCAAGAATGAGCTCACTCCGGTGGGGATTTTTGAGATGTTGGCAGCTAATTGGGGATGCATGGTTGGTTCTTTACCTTCTGTCTACTTTGTGTCTACCTCTGGGGCCACAATTTATAAAGTGAGGAGGCTTAAGAAGCTGACTAGGGATTTATTATGGGGACTGTTAGGGGAGGAATTTAAGTATCATTTGGTGTGTTGAGAGGAGGTGGTGTCCTGGTGAAAGGGGTTGGTTTGGGGATTCATGACTTAGTCCTTTTCAATAGGGCCTTGTTGGGAAAGTAGTTGTGGAGGTTTGGTTGGGAGAGGACCGTTTGTGGTGGAGGGTGATTACTGGGAAGTATGGTTGTGTTAGGGGTGAGTGGTTATTTGGGGAGGTTAGGGGGTCCCATAGGATAACCATTTGGAAGAGCATCTTGAAAGTTGGGGATGATTTCAGCAAGTACACTTCTTTCAGAGTTGGCATGTTCATGGCATGAGCAGAAGCCTCTTAGGGAGGATTTTCCTGATTTCACGGTCCATGTGGAGGCCTTAGTGGAAGACTGTTGATCACCTATCCTTCGGGTGGTGCATAGTCTCCTTTGTTCAGGAGGCCTCTACAACATTGGGAAATGCAGTTGATTGTTAATTTGTTTAAGAGGCTTCAAGATTATAGTGAAGCTGGGGCGGGTGGATGTTGTCATGGAAAGGGTCTTCAAAGGGAATGTTTACCATCTTTTCTTTCTATTGGCATTTGGTTGCAGAAGGTGACTCAACATTTCCTTCGGAAGGTGTATAGCATACTGAGGCTCCTACCAAAGTGGCCTTTTGTGCCTGGTCTGCTACTTGTGAAGCTATCTTGACGTCTGACAATTTGAGGAAGAGGCACAAGTTTTATTTTAGATTTGTGCTGTATGTATAAAAGTGATGGGGAAAGTGTCAAGCACTGCCCCTTCACTGTTTGGTGGTTAGGGAATTATGGATTATGCTTATTGTTGTTTTTGGCGTTGAGTGGGTTATGTCTTGGTCAGTTAGGGAGTTTGTTATATCTTGGTTCAGGGGGAGTTCAAGTAATAGCCAAAGAAAGGCTTGGGTGACTACTCCTTTATGCTTAATATGGTGTTTATGGAGTCCTTAGCTTGAAAGGCACGATGCTTGCTTCTTTATGTTTTTTGCGGATGTAATATATTCCTGTAGATGTTAGGGTGGCTGTGAGTGTATAGTCCTTTGTATTCTTCATGTGTACATGGTTGCACCCACCTTTTGTGGCACCTTTTATATAATCGTTTTACTTATTAAATAAAAGAAGTGTTTACTGTAGTAACTTGGAAATCTATATATATATATATATATATGTACTTGTTTGAGTTCAATTTCGGATAAGCTTTTGAAGCTCTGTAGATGTATGTTGCAACCTAGCTTAGGAATTGGAGCCTGAGGAATAGCAACAGGATTCCTAGAAATTCTCCTCCTTTTTTGTCTTTTTTCTCCTTCTCTTTCAACCTTTGATCAGATTTTGTTATTTAATTACAACAAGCCTTAATTTCTTTAATTTTTCATAATAAAGCCCTTAAGTTTTCATAATTTGCTGTCTAGAATTTCTAGCAACTATTCTCCTCTATTCCAATATCAATCACTTTGGAACCATAGCTGATCCTCACTTTCTTTATTTCTTCCTCGTTTCTAAACCATAATTGTACAAGCTTTTCGTTATCTTTGCCCACAATAAAATTAGTTGTAGGCAGCATTCTTTCAGGTTGCTAGTTTCGTTCTACATCATCTTACATAATGCACAGTTGTCATACTACTTGAAGTTTGAGGTTTCTAACTTTGGAGCTGAAGTTCGTGTAGAATCAGGGCACAACTAACAGCATGTATTTTTAATTTTTAAGGTAATTCAAAGAATTTCCCAGGGCTTGAATCTTTTAAATGATTCCATGCAGTTTTAGAAGTTCTGGACAGATTTCTAATATAGTTTTTTTCTTTTTCTTATCCTCCTCTTTAGTATACTCTCTCATCACTTTTTTCGTGGACTATGGGAAATCTAACTCTTTGAGGAGAGAAATACTTAATGTTGACACTTGAATTTTCTAATCTATCCATCTTTTCCCCGCTATTAGTTGCATTCTAACTCATTTGAAATTGCTGATGTGGTAAAATCATAAGATTAAGTGCCTTGACTTTTCAAGATGGACAATCCTTTCGGGCATACCAAAATGGAGTAGAGGACAATAAAAATGGGCAGATGGAGTATAAGCATAAGCTTTTGTATTGCTCGCAATCAGATTAGGTTTTTTTATATGATTTTTCAACCTGGAAACTTATCTCCTAACCTAGCCCTTTTGCTACATGTAAAACCTTTTCCCTATTGTCCAATAACTTAAAATAGCTAATCTCCAGAAATGTTGCTATGTTTGTTTTGAAATTCAAGCAGCTTATTACTTTTCCGTTTAACCTTTCAAGCCCTTTCTAGTCCTTTTTCTTCTGTTGAAAAGCTTACTATATCCCAGAATCTATATTGAAAAACGAACAACTTTTCATGACTTCACCTCAGCATATAGCGCACCCTATGTTATTAGGGGTTTTCCTATTTCAGTTAAATTATTCCTTACAGGATATAAATTTTAGCAACACTTGATTTGTAATAAAATACTTGTCAATGGTCAACCTTAGCGTCTATCTCAAAGTAACATAAAAAATGAACATTGGAAAGGATGGAAAAAAAATAAAAATAAAAGGAGGATAAATGATTCTAAAACCATTATTACAATCCTATAATTACATTTGAACAAGAAGTTACCTAGAAGGCCATTTGGAAGGTGAAACTGCCTTTCCAGGTTGAAGCCTTGATATATATGTGTCTCTATATATATATTTGTTTTTTTTCTTCTTTTATTTTGGTGTGGACAGCAGTTTTAGATACAATGTTGACTATAGAAAACCCGGTGAAGAGGTGTAAAGCATTCCAAATTGTGTTCCTTAGGCAAGAAGGAAAGTGAGTTGGTACTGCCTCTTTTTAAATTGCATTGTTGCTAGGAGTTTTGGAGTAATTTATTTCCATTGTTTGGGATCGAAGTGTTATGTTTAGCTCAATCAAGAAGGAACTAGTAGTTGGCAGGTTAGCCGCTCTAGGAATACTTGAAAGAAATTGTGAAAAGTGGGCCTTTCATGTCTTTTTGGATTATTTGGCAAGCGCAATAGAAGGTCCTTTGAAGGCGTTGAAGCCTAGTACTTACATTGTGGCAATCCATGTGGATTTATTTACTTACTTATCTTTCAGTTTTGTGTTTTGTGTTATTTTTGTCTCATCCCTTCTATAGTTACTTGGGTGTCTCTATCCTTCCAATGTGGTTTAGTTTTAGTTCTCATTTGTGTACCTCTTGTATGCAATGGCTTTGCCTCATCTTTGCAGGTTACTGTTGAAATTTTACCTATTTAAAAGGAGGAAAAACTAGAGTTTGTCTATAAGATTCTAGATCTGATGAGCCTTTGAACAATACCATATGTCTGTGAGCTATGGATGTTATGTGCACGGGTGGAAAGGAATGTTGTCGGGTTACTTTAAAAATTGGAAAGCATAATGGACTAGTTTTAGCAAAGGGGACGGGTCATCAGCTTTTCTTACTGAGGATTTAGTAGGATATGTTCCAAAGAAGCTGGAGTCTGAACCATCATGATTATAAGTGGTAAGTTATGTCAATAAACCACAAGATGTGGCCATTGATGCTGGGTGGAGAGGCTATGATTTGCAGGAAGGTTAGATAATTGATGATAAGAAGTTGGATGTGGATTATGCAGGTTTCCTGGCAGGACAGGTGAATGAGGAGAGTTTGGCTGTAGTGCCAAGAGGTTGACAATGGAAGTCTTTGTGGGAGGTGGGTGCTAGATATTGAGGAATGGATTTATTTAATGTCTTTGTACGGAGTGGACAATGGGACAGAAATGGAAGGGAGGCAGTTGGAGGTTGATGCATCCAATTGAATGTACCCCAGTAGCATTGATGCATCCTTGGGGTAAGCATTTTAAGTCTTTTTGTTGACCCAGGAGAAGGTGTCCCAAATGTGGCTTGAATTGGGTGTTGACATGTTTTAAGGGCTAAAGTGAATTTTTCGGTGCGTTTTGAGGGTTTTAAGGGGGATGCCATCAACTTATTTAGGGCTAATGGAGCTGGGCGGAGGGAAAATGAGGTTAAGAAAACGGTTCAAAACAATTGGGGATCTAGAACTTAGTGGGGAAAGAGTAGAAGCATTGCATTATCCTTATTAAAATTATGATGGGGAGGATGGGGGAGGCGAAGGGAGTATTGGGAAGGAGAGGGATTCTTTGTCATTGCCCACATGAAGCTTAGGATAATACCAGGGCTTTAATGTGGAGGATAAGCGGGTATAGGTGAACGTTTTATTGGGGAAGTGGAAAGTGGATGTAGTGTGCCTTAGGGAAATCTCCAAAGTGTTGGCAAGGACTGTATTTTTATGGAATTGCAAGTGGATGTTGAGCTGGGAATATGCTCTGTTTCATTTTCCTCGTATGCAAAGAATATAATTTGGTGGGCTTCCATTGCAATGCAAATAGGAATGACTTTTGGGCGGAATTGGTGGCTAATGCTTACAGGTGGGAGGAGGCTTTTTGGTGGACAGGAGGAGACTTTAATGTGGTTTGGTTTCCATTTGAATGATTGGAGTGCACGAGGACAACTAGAGCCATGCGAGATGGTTTTGAGATGATTGATGATGTTAAGCTAATGGATCTTTAATTGGAGGGAGACCTGTTCATGTGGTCTAGTAATCAAAATTCTCCTTCAATGACAAAGACTCAGGATCTATTAGTATCTATAGTTTCTTCTTCTTTTCTTTTTAGTTGGTCTTTTAGCATCTATAGATTCAAAGGAGCATTATCCAACTGTAGCTCAAATTTATCTGCTAAGATTAACCTCCTATCTTGTGTTGATCTTTGGAGTTGTGGTGGCTTAGGAGGGGTAAAGCTGCTTGTAGATTTAGGAATAAGCAAATCCTTGAGGAAGGTTTCAGTGACGAGGTAAAAAGTTGGTGTGATAGCTGTAGAATTGAAGGAATTTTTTATTTTGTCCTTGCAACGAAATTTATAATGTTAAAAGGGACTTGTAGAAATGGAACAAAGAAGTTTTCTACAAATAGAGGTGCGCAAAGCTGATGGGGGATGTCAAAGAATTGGGTAGCCTTGAGGGGACACTCAATAGAGGAAAGGATTAAAAGGAAGAGTTTGGAACTTAGCAAAGACGATGAGATTAGCTAGTGACAGAAGTCTAGAGTATTGTGGTTGAAAGAAGGAAATAATAATGCAGGAGATTTCTTAAGATAGCTAATGCTTATACAAGAGTTAATCATACAAGGAGGTTGCTTATTGGTGATATGAATTGGTTGGGAGAAATGGAAATCGAGGTAAGTATTGTAGGTTTTTGTAGAGTTGTAATCAAAATCAAAAGGTTGGCGACTTCTATTAGATGGCATGAAATTCGACTTCCTTCCAGCCTTTAAATGAGGGTGGGGAAGTGCAAAAAGGTAAATAAGGACCGTAACCAAAAGCAAGGGATTCTCGGGGTCTGAACAAGAGCAGATTGGTATTGATGCTGGGGATGGGTTTGTGAGAGCTTTTTTAAGGAGGCAAAATTTTGGGCTAGGGGCCTGATTGGTATGACCAATGCTTTTCTTGAGAGATTTTGAAGGCTCCTCGGGAGGGGTTTTGGAATCTTAGTTCATTTTCATGAGACTGGAGATTTGAGAGGAGCTCGAATGCCTCTTTATTTTTTTTATTTCAAAAATAGGATAACATACTTCTTGGGGGGATGGCACACCAATGGAATGACTAAACAAGTATGACAAGCTTTGGAAGCCTAAATGCAGCTGTAGGTCCCACAGTTATCGAGCCTTTTTGTTTCAAAGGAAAGTGTCTATGGTAGTATTTAGAGTATTCAATACATATTAATTTTAAGTTGGTGTGCCTATGGAAACATTTATTATAATTTTTCAGGGTGGTCAAGGTTATTCTGGTAATTATAGAACCATCCATGGGGTCGACAGTCATAATGTGGGTCAAGTTATGTTTCTAGGTCTTATTTGTGCTCTATGTTGTGCTTAGTTTCCTACTTATCATTTGTAGTCCTCCTAGTAGAGTTAGAGCCCTAGCCAACATATAAATATGCATGTATTCTTTATTTAAAAGTTACGAACCTGAGATTGTCTATGGAAATTTTCTTAACCCATGCAAGAGTGCAGCCTTTCTTCTTCTCCTCCTCCTCCTCCTCCTCCTCCTCCGCTTCTCTCCATAAAACAGCAAACATCATTCTAGGGTTACTGTTCACAGTCGCAGAACAGCCCCTCTTTTCAGTGGAAAACGCTACCCAAATCATCTTCAACCCTTTTCCCTTCCTTTGGGCCATCAATTTGACACTTCAAAAGCCCTATAATAGCTGCTGTCCAAAGCCTCTTTTCTGTCCAAATCCAGCAATCAGCCATTTTTGGAAATCAACCCAATTTTGGCTTCTTACCTCTAGAAACCCTAAAATCTTTCTTTTATCTTTTAGAACCCTAACCTAAGCCCACCGTAAACCCAATTGTAGGTAGCACTATCACAAGTTTTCTGAAGCTGTCCTATATCATTGTGTTGGTATCAGAGCTAGAAGTGGGTCCTAATTTTGTCGATATTTGGAGTTGTAAGGACTTTCTCTAGGCCAGTAGCTTAGTCACTTCCTAGTTGGTGAGGTTACAAAGGTAAAAAAGAGGAAAACTAAGTCATGGAATGCAGTCAGTGTGTAAGGTGGTGCATTTTTTGTTTTTTTTTGTTTTGTGTGTGTGTGTGGGGGGGGGGGGGGGGGGGGGGGGGGGGGGCGGCGCAAACAAAGGGTGTAGAGGAACATTTCACTTTTTTGGTAGTGGAAGAAGCTATGGACAAGGCAAAAGGCAATTTTTTAAGTTGTCTTATTTCATTGTTATTGGGATACTTTATGCCTAATCTCATTGAATATTTGGAGTCTCTGGATAATTTAGATTCTTGAGTTGATAATATTGCCTATACCTAGAAGAGGCACCCCCTTTGGGTGTCCTTTTAATATTACTTTCTTTTGTTAAAAACACAAAGAAAAAAGAAAGTTAAAAGTCTTTGATGCACCGTATTGTTAGGTAAAGCTTATAGTACTTATATCATACTTAGAAATTTGCGTCAGATTATGTGTTCCGTTCTGTTGCCGAATTGCACATACATTTAACAGAATTTCAACCATGCCACCACGCCGATGAGCAGACTGAGCTGGGAACTGCTCAAATATCCTTACCTGTTAAAGAAAGAAGTATCATCCTTCATGTTGAAACAAACTTCAAATCCGGCCTTGAGCTTAGCTCAGGTAAATTAAGGATGAATATCCAATCATAGGTCGATACCTACGAGAAAAACAAAGAAAGAAGGAAAACAAAAGAAATAAAGATAAAAGTTTATTATAAAATGAAACATTTTAGCTTTTCGTATGATTGTCCGAAGAACCCTTGAGTGCATTTTGGTACCATACGATATATGTAGCAAACCTGTCACACTATCCACCAACTCCATGTAGTCTCAAGACTCCAGAGGCTACTTTGATCTGGGAATTCATGTGATGCCCACCAGCAATACCTTAAAGGGGTTGTTGTTTCATCTTTCATGAAATTAATTGGTTTACTTAATTCTATTGCATTAGCCCATAGGGTTAATAAAGGGACCAAGCCCAAAAAAAAAAAGGAAAAAGCCTAAATTTGCATTTTCTATGGTGCTTGTTATAAGGGCTCAGAATCAGGTGATACCCCCCCCCCCCCCCCCCCCCCCCCCCCCCCCCCCCCCAAAAAAAAACACCAGTGTATGTGCCTCCGACTTCTGAAACTTGTACTTATTGTGTCAAACCTATGAAGTTCATTTTGTCACAACCCCTAACTCATAAACGAACGTCACAGAGTCGAAAGTGGTGACCTGTGATCTACCAAAGGCCTAGCTATCAAAACTGAAGTGTTGTAGCAGTTATTTTATCTATGATCAATGTAATAGAAATTATGGTGCATGGAAGCATACCACATTAAGTAATGAGCGATGTGCAGATCTCATTTCCATTCTTAGAGCAAACTGCCTATATATATGTTTCAAATTAATTAACATCGCATGCATACCACAACGTAACACGTAGTTAAGTTATTACAGAACATTTGGCTGTATACAAGGCCATATAATATCTACATTGTGGTCTCAACATATTATGTTGAGTGAGCTTCATGCATAGTCCCAACAATAGCGTAGCATAAAATTCCAACAAAATATGGAAGATTTCTATATTTGAATAAATTCTACTTGAGTGTTCTACATTTGAATAACGTAATAGGTCATTATTCAATCCAGGCAGCTCATATTCTAATCTCCAACTTTTAAATAATAAATTAGGTATAGGGAATGACAACATGTTGAATTTTCACAAGAAAATAACAAAACTAGTCCTCATGCTCTTTAGCTTAAACATGGTTTCCTTATATATGGGAGTCTAGCTTTGGATTCACAAATTTTCATAATTACAGTGGTTTGAGGAAGATTTCTGACTAATTAATTGAAAAAACAAAGGCATATGAATGGTTTCCTTACCTTAGTTCAAGCTTTGAGTGCAATTAACTTGAGTTTACCTTTTCTTTCCCCTTTTTCCTTCTTATTTTCTCACTTGGGAAATAACCCACCAAGTGTCTCTCTATATCCACTTTCTAATCACTCATGTATGTTGCATACAAAAGCCTAGCAAGACTTGTATTGCAAAGAAAATGGTGGGTATCTCTCATGTGTGACGTGTCTTTATTGTCAATTAGTTGCTAAAATTAGCTTTAAATAAAGTGATCTCGACAGCGGAGTTGACTCAATTTGCCTGGGAATCGTCTCAAAAGTGCGGTTTATGAATTCTGCTGACCTCTAAAGTTTTGAGTTGACTTCATGTGTCTTGTTGCTGACTTAAAATTCCAGTAACTAGACAAATCTCTGTTAGTCTTGAAAGTCTTAAGTTGGCTCTATATCCTACTTTGGTGTCAACTCGATCAAAGTACTGTCTGGGGGGCTCTCAAAAGTTTTGTTGACTCTTAAGTGTCCTTGGTGTCGACTCCATCACTTGGGAAACCTGACTTCACTTTTTAAGCATTCCCAGCTTGATCCAAATCAAATTTAATTCTTAGATAAGCCAAGTAATGAATGTCTTAACACAAATATAGAGCACTATCGAATCATGCAAGACTCAGTACTCAATGGCATGAAATGCAAAGTTGACAGGTATGCCGATGAAATTTAACACCTAGGGTGTTACATATGTTTTCAGCTGACCCTTTCAGATTGCTACATCATAAGCTAAGAAGCACGGATGAAGGTGGTTTATCTGTGTCGAACACATGACGAATGCTGACACTTGTTGGACACTTCTCGACACATGTACTATTATTATTATTTTTATTATTTTTAGAACCAGACACGTGGGCGCGTTACATGTCTATCACTTAGACACGCATGAAACACATTGCAAGTTTGAAGAAAATAACTTAGATAAAATGTTTATGTTAAATGGTGGTTCCAAATTGAATTACTATTATGGTTTTCATTATTTGTGGTGGTTTATGGATATTACAGTCATGTACATAGCAAATAAAATATATAAAAAAAAATTTACAAATTTTCCTCTCGTGTCCGTGTCCATGTCCATGCTTCTTAGATCATAGCAGTTGATTTTGTGAGTTGCAAAAGTTTAATTGGGGTGATTAATGAATTCGAATAGATCAAAGGCAGTTATATCTGTTTTCTTTATGAGCATTTGGATTTGGCGCCCATAAAAAGGTTGAAAATTGGATGTTAGTTGAAAAAATGCCCTCAAAAAAGTAAAAACCCAAACTAAAAGCTCATAAAAAACTGCATCCATACGAGCACGTACCCTGCCCTCTAGTTTGCATCACCTTTACATGTCTTATTTCATGCTGACTGACTCTCTGTTTGGTTTCTGTCATGCAGACAACATTATTGCAAAGCCCAGCACCTTAAAGCTGCCACTCAAGAGGGCCAGGCCCATTATTTTCAAACTATTCGAGTCAGAAGAGACGGCCAGCGAGCTCCAGAAGGATCTGGACCAAATTTAGTTGTCCAAAATTAGGAATGCCCTTCCAAATACCATGTGGTGAACTTTCTTTTTCAACTGCACTACTTATTGTTCAATAGGCTTTTTTATTTTTCATATGTATTCATTCATTTACTCTGTCCTGTTTTATGTCATACTTTCCATTTGTGCAAGTCTCATTTAATGTGCCTCAGCTTGATATGTTGAAATTTTAATCAGTACTTTTTCATATTACCCTTATTTACATTTATGTTTAAATACAATCTCAATTCCCAAAAAAATATTGCAAGGTGCCTTCTCTAAACTTTTGTGCATTGTCAACTAAGACATAAAATGAGACGAGGGGATATTTTTTGTTACCTTTCCTCCTTAGGAAAGCTTCTTTTTCAATGTTGGTTGGCCGATGAGTTCAGAGCTACAAATTATGATCTATTTGTTTCTTTTTTTTCTTGTTTTCTATGCAACTCATGTGGCATATGTAACATCTTATGTAAAAGGAAAAGAGGAAGTTTTAATTCCTGTGTGGATATCCTATTGTTTGAGAACATTTGTGCGGGCTTTGGGTGGCATAAATTTTATCATATAAGATAAAGCTTTGATTGGTTGAGATACTTTCCACTTATAGCTGTTTAGTGATTCCATCTTTTGCGTAGCTGAGAATTTTTGGGTCAATTGATGTTGATTAATGATTTTCAACCAGGTTCTTAACAGACTGAACCTTGAGTTCTTCATGAGCAACTTGGTTATTTTGCAATCTAGATGTGCCATCAAGCAGCAAACACTGGAGCACTCAAGGAGGAAGTAATTTTCACTAATGCTGTACTTGGATCAAGGACTTGGTGAGAAAAAGGAAAGGAAAAATAATTTTAAATTATATTGTATGTTTAGTTGTTAGAGAAAGTGAAAAGTAAAAGAACATAAAAAGGAAATGAGAATGGATTTGGAATCTATTATTTTATTCTCTTTTTCCTCTATTTTTCTTTTACCTTTTCTTTTTCCTTGATAAATTTAGGTTCTAAACGTGGCATAAAGGACTTTTATGGTAAACTATACTTAAATCATGAAAGTAAGCCTTTTGGTTGTACAAACTCCTATCTACAAGTCCATGTCAAGCTGCATAAAGGACTTTTGTGGAGCATCTGCAGTTGCTTCCAAGTCTTTTGTACACAATATACTGACTGACAAATCTGCTTCTGTGCTTAATTTTGAAGTGATGATGGCTTGCTTTACTTTTTTATGCTAGTGTTTAGGTTTATGGATTATTTTCTGGTATAGATATAACCAATTGCCTCAAGTTCCATTAGAAACTTATACCTATAAATCATCCATGTACATGTAGTAATGCTCGCATTGATACTTTCTCCAGACAAATTTATGTTTCATTATGTGGGTTTTCTGATTTATTTCATGCTAACCTTGGTCTTCTTTAACTGTGTTAAAATGCTGCCTGATTTATTGAAGCAACTGTCCAATCCATATACAGGGGAGTGCTATACTATTGTATGAATTGAGTATGATATCATTGCACTTTGGGAACTGTTCGGTTGTCGTCTGACTGTACAACTGCCCTCTCTCTCTCTAGTAATGGTTACGGCCCATTCCAGAGATTCAAGCTAACAGAGTGGGGTGGAGGTATTATTCTTCGAGCAAAAGAGGCAGGATGGGTCTGTGGGTGTTTGCTGCTGTTGCTGCTCAATGCAAAAGATAGAGCTCGCGAGTTACCAAATATCGAACTATAGTTAGGAATAGCTAGCTAGCTCAAAGGAAAGCTTTTAAATCAACTGCAGTCTTCTGTGGGGCTGTTTATCAAAACATGTTTATTTTATTCAATAAATATTAAAATAAGGTCACTTTCTCAATATCAATATTTACAAGATGCGCATCATTAGCATTGACGCCTTTTAAGGAAAGTGTCACGATTTTTAGTTTTATTTTTCTTTCATTTTAATTCATTTCCTTAACCCAAAAAGAAATTTTGAAAAATAAAATAAAAGTGTCAAAAGTATTGACACTTCTAATGTTTAACTAGAAAACATTAGCGTAAGCGTCAATGCAATTCTATTTTTCTTTCAATAGAATTGACACTTTTAGCAAGCATATAAACTTTACTCTTTCACTCTATTACGCAATCTCAAAGATCAGAGTTGATCTCTCTCTCAACTCTCTGAATTTAGCGACTAATAATCTCTCTCTCCCAACTGTCTGATCTTCCTCTCAACTTTGCATTTCTAACCCTCTTCTCCCTCTTTTCCCTCTCAACTCTGGGTCGAAGCCCACTGCCCAGCTCTCTCTTCTTGTGAAGTCTTCTCAACGGCTTTTTCTCTATCAGGGGTCATCATATTGAAGTGTAACACTCTCTCTCTCAACACAACGTGTAAGAATCTGGATTTAGGGCTTTGTTTGAGCCTTACGTTGTCTCAAAGTTCTCTATCTCTTTGTGTCTGATTTGGAAGCCTTTTCCCTACAGCATGTTAGCTGCTAGTAAGGGTTTCGTTTGAGTTTACTTTTACGATGCTACATTGTGTTCTAAGAGTAGCATATATATAGTTGAAAGCTATTTTCATATTCTTGATTCTGATGCTACATTAGGTAATATATATATATATATATATATATTTTTTAGACGCTAGATTGGACACCCACTACCTTTGGCGATGGTTATGGTTTTGGTTTATGTAAGTCAAAATACCCTCAAACTAATTGATCTACATTAGTTTGTGAATTGTGACCAATGTTATTTTTATTTTTGTAATTTGCATATGTCAATTGTGGACACTTTCACTTCTTGGACTTCTATTTCTTTTTCTCAGCTCTTTTCGCCCCATATGTTAATCTTTTATGTTACAATCTTTATTGGCTATGTTCCTTTTGAATTTTTCTTATGTTTCTAGCCAATGAGTTGCTTTTGAGTAGTTACGTTTTTCTAATGAGGATTCAAGTTTTTAAGTGTTTTCACTGCTGATTTTTTGGAATAAGAGATTCACCTTTTTATTGGTTCTTTTTTTTTTTTTGTATGTAATTAAGTTCTTTGTTTAATTAGGAGTTGGGTATATGTGATTTGTGTATGTAATATCTTGAATTTCATTAAGTCTAGATTTTGGTGTAGACAAAGTGGGTGGTGGCCTATAGGTGGTTTTGTGGTTAGTGACAGGGGAAACAATTGATTGCGTTTGTAGCTTATATAACAAGCCATATGAAATCAAGAAAAGATGTAAAATTTGTCTTTGAACTTTTTATTTTAACTTCGTGTAACTTGTTCACAATGAATATTTGAATTTAAGTTTGACTTCATCTAACTTGTATTTTCATATGTTGAGTTAGAGTAAGTCTAACAGAATGAATACCACAAAGGTGATGTGCTATTGGGGCGGGACTATAGTACAAGACCACTATATGATATCGAAGCGAAGGGGTTTTACACTATACAACGCAAAATAACACTTGAAGAATTAGAATAGTTTCTTATTCTCAAAGTTGTAAATGAAGGGGAAAACATCCAATTGCAGGTGGAGGTTTTGAGCGTCAAAGAAAGAGAAACACGGTTTGTTTAAGATCAAGACATATCCCAATCCACATCATTATCTGTTTGCGAGATTGCAAATGGACCATTATAACATTGATACGACGATCATTCTGGACTCAATTAAGGTAAACAATTTCTATTTAATCAATGTAATTTAAAATTAATGTAATCGATATTTGTGTACTGGCAGACACGAAAAAGAAGGTGGCATCGCTTATTACTACCATACGAACTGCATTGAAGCACACAATAACTTACAGGAAGACATGGCTTGCAAAAACAAGAGTTATTGAGGTGATATTTGGGAATTGGGACCAATCATACACAAAGCTTCTCCAGTACATGACGACACTATAGACCTTTAATCATGGGATAGTTGTAGAATAGAACGTGTTGCCGTCGAGTACGCCAGGTGAGGTGGTGTTTAATTATGTGTTATGGACTTTCAAACCACCTACCATCAATGGATTCGCTCACTACCCTCTTGTTATCAGCATTGATGGGACTTTCTTTAATGGTAAATATACCGGGAAGATGTTAGTAGCTACCGCACCAACTGGTAATGGACATATTTTACCACTTGCTTTTGTCATTGTAAATGAAAAGACAACAACGTCCTGGTCATGGTTCATTACGAACTTGAGATGGTATGTAGTGCCTAACCGTGAGGGCATCATGTTGATATCTGATAGGCACGAGAGCCTATTAAATGTTGTTACGCGGTACTAGGCACATTCATGTTTGCGACCAGTTGGATATTATCGATATTACCTAAAGTACATCTGCAGCAACTTCAATAAGAAATTCAGCAACACGAAACTCATGCATTTGGTATGGAGGGCTACTAGTGCCATCAAATTCAGAAGTTCAACTTGATTATAAAAGAGATTGAAATTCTTAGACTAGAGGTGTTAACTTAGTTACAAGATATGGCGCCTAAAAAGTGGACACTTGCACATGACGGAGGTCATCAGTTGGGGATATTGGCTACAAACCTATCAGAGGAATTCAATAGTGTATTGAGGGGTGCCTAGAATGTGCCCATCACAACATGTGTGCAAACTACATTCCACCTACTTGTTAAGTATTTTGACGAGAGAATTATTGAATGTATTAAGAATCGGGCTGTTAGTGTCAAGTACGGCAGATAGGTAAAAAAAAAAAAATTCTTGGAAAAAAGGAAATACACATATATAAAGAGCTTTTAATAGGTAGTTACCCTGCCATCACTTTTAAGATTACTATTATTTTGTGAAATCGATAGTAATTTGAATGTTGTTGATAGGCAATAAGGTGAATATAAGGTTAAAACCACATATCGTGTGAGGCTAGGTGGACACAAACAGGCTGTAAGACTTAACCCTCCCAGATGTTCTTGTTCAAAATACATCATCAACAAATATCTGTGTTCACACATGCTTGCTGTCACCACGAACTTAGGCATCGATCCGTTTTACTTGGTGGCACCAGAGTATAGAATTAATATATACCCACGCATTTGGAATTCTAACTTTAGCGCAATGCCCCATGAAGATTACTGGCCCTTAAGCACTATAGCCACGTTGCTCCCCAAAACAAGCTATTTGTGATCATTGAATCCAAAGTCAAGTTGGCCCAAAATGGCTCCTCCATCGGAGTCCCGGTCACGAAGTTAGGGCATATTCTGCTTTAAGTATAACAATTGAAAAAAAAATTTCATGATATAAAAGTGTCATTGCAAATGACGTTTTCATTAAAGCACTAAAAGCGTCATTAGCAATTACGCTTTATGGTTAAAATGAAAAAGCGTCAATGCTAAAGAAGCTTTTCATTTAACTAATAAAAGCATCAATAGTATTGACGCTTTTAGTTTATTTTTTAAAATTATATTTTTATTTAAAAAATTAACTAAAATTGCATAAATTAAAAGGTAAAGCATCATTCGCATTGATGCTTTTCTTAAAGGCGTCAATGCCAATGACGCTTAACTAAGGGTTCTGTAAATAAGTTGAAAATAGCCTTGGTTATTTAAATAAGTATTAAAATAAATATGTTTTGGTAAATGGTCCGTCTTCTCTAAAGTCCCAAGGAATGGAACTTTTACTGAAGTCATAGTTCAGATCCGCCAAGGCAGGAATGGTTGGAATGGAAGCGCTAAAATTTCAAACTGTTGAAAATCGGAACATACATATATTGGTATATATCTGAGCAAACAAGGTAGGTGGGTGGAAGAAGGTTGCAAAGGCTTTTTGCAAGTTTAGGATATCTGATATTAACAGTATGTGGACAAAGAGAGAAGGTCTTGTCCGCTGGTTGCAAAGTTTTAGGCATCAGTCAAAAAGCTTCTCTCACACTCTGTTTGGATCTTGGGGGGGGGGGGGGGGGGAGTGAAGGATTTGGAAGGAAAGAATCAATATTCACCATGTATTGGGTGTTGGAAAAGGAGAGAAAGCCCCCATTATATGCAATTTTCTACCTCTTCAAAATTGGGTGGAGCTTTGTTATTATTTTGAATTTAAATACCAATTATACCATCAATTTATGACAAGATAAAAACAGAGTTTACATAAATGAACAAGAGGAATAAAAGGCCACGGTGATTAACCTATTACGAGCTTAGCTAAAAACAGAAGAAATTCTCAAAGTCTTCTTGCAGCGAGATGAAGAAGAACACAAATTTTATTTTAAAAAAAAAAAAGAATAGATAGAATTATATTCAAACATCTTATCCACTCTTCTCCCTTTTGTATGTATCTTATAGTCTAACTAACTTGTAACAGAATTACACTTCGATCGCCTTGTCTTCTCTTCTCTGCTATACAAACAAAAAATAGATTAACTAAATCTAAATGGAATTAACAAGAAGAAGAACAACAACAAAAAAACGAGTGACAACATTTTGTAATCTAAGCTAACAAACTAACTGTCCGGCTAATACTGTTGCCATGTAATCTATTTTTTTGCCAACTCACTTAGCAACTGAGCCACGTCAACACTTGTTTGTATCCTTCACAAAACGGAGTAATGTTTAACATTACCCCACCTATGCTATCTTTGAACAGGCTCACACAGGTATAATATTGCATACAGGGGCGACCCCCTATCTCTAAAAGTGAGCCAACACATTATACTTAGTACTCCTCTTAAAGTAAGGGCACCTTTAGGGTATGCATTGCATAAAAATTTTCAATCCAAAGGCACTAACTTTTCCTTTTTGTTTTTGTTTTTACATTCTCATTGTCTTCTCCCTAGCCAACAAAGGTCAAGAAAACCAAAGGATGAAGCAAGAACAAAAAGGGGGTCTTCTAAACTGCATATTCATTGCCATTATGTTGCCCATGTATTTATTATTCTATCCGTGCATCATATCCATTCCAAGACAAGAGTGCTAAGAAACTCAAGTCATTGCATTCTCATGCATTCAATCAACTATAGAGAGAAAGGAGCAAATTCAATCTCGCGCTAAAAAGAAGCCTACGTAAACTCCAAAGGGTTCATATAACCCTAAAGATTCATGGCATGCATAGAACTATATCTCAAAGAGAGGCCCAAATCTCTTTTCGTCCATAGAGGCGGGATTGCCTAAACAAAGAAGCATCAACCAGCCCATGCCAAAGAGGTATTTGTTGGCCCAAGAAGGCAACCCAAGAAGGGGGGTGAATTGGGTTTTATAAAATTTATATCAGAAATTGCAACTAAAAATTGTTTATGTATTTTAACAACAATTAATCAAAATATATATATCAAGCAAGTGGAGTATACATCAATATATATATTTATGCAAACATGTATAGTGAGCAAATAAGCAAAACAGAGGCAGAAGAGAAGTGCTCCAGATTTATAGAGGTTCGGTCAACCTTGCCTACGTCCTCTCTTCTTCAATCCTTTCGAAGGAATTCCACTATGTAATACTCCTTACACAGCTGCTGGTTGTGCCACGAGTGCCCAGCTCACTCTTACAAAAGCTTCTTCCCAAGCTTTCAAAACCCAAGAGATTTTGTCCAAGCTTCTCTCAAACTTACAAGTGTTTTTCTCAAGAACACTTCAAACTTACAAGGTTACCAACCCACCCAACTAAGAATGAATGAAGATTATACAAAGAGTGACTCTCCTAGTGAGTATACAAATGAATACAACTCAATGGATAACTTTAAACACTCAACAAAAATATATGGCAGTTAGGTACAGGTGATTTTCAGCTTCAAGCACTTGATATGAATGGTATGATTGCTCTCTTCTGCCTGTTTGAAGCTGTATGTATCTCATATATATAGGTATGAATCGATTATAGCCGTTAGAGAAGTATGGGAGAAGATTTGGTTGCAGTTTTGCCCATACCGTCTGTTAGAAAACTAGCCATTACGGTCTAGGTGTCGACTCTTTTCACAATGAGTCGACTCTTTTTGCATTTCAACAGATTTTTCAAGTTACTGTCCAAATGAGTTGACTCTTTTGTCCCAAGAGTCGACTCTTTTCAGCAGTCTGCAGAATTGTTGTTCTCTGTTGCAATGAGTCGACTCTTTTAAGCTTCCAGCAGAATTCCAAGGCTCTGTTCAAATGAGTCGACTCTTTTTGCTTGAGGGGTCGACTCTTTTTACAAAAACTCATATTTTTGCAACTTTTCTTCATTCTTTTTCAAAGCTTCCAATATCTTCAAGGATCATCTAAATAGGCTTTTTAAAGCTTGCAAACACTTCTTCAAGATTAGATGACTTCAAGAACATCTTCAATCCATTCAAGGTGAATTTTCTTCATTTTCATCACTTGTAAAGCTCTTCCATCATCATAGCTTCATCCATTGATTCAAGTCTTCTTCAAGATCTTCAAGAGAGCTTCCATGACTTAAAATCTTCATTTCTTCAATCAATATGGCTTCTCTATGGACTTCAACAACTCTTCCAAAAAAGCTTTTCTACTCTTGTGATTCCTTCCAAGTCTTCAAGACATCTTCTAATCTATCAAGAAAGCTATTATGTTTTTGAGTTGGTCTCTTCTTTTTCATTCTTGCAAGATATCTTCAAGTCCTCAAAGTCTTCAATCTTTTTAATCAAGACTTTTAGCATTTTCATTCTTCTCCCTTGATATCCATCATCTTCATGTAATATCAGCTTTGGAATACATTACCTCATCATGCTTTTCATTCTTTATTAAAATCTTTGCATCACAAATCCTCTATTATAATAAGTTTCATCTGCACACTAAGTAGAATTATTAGATCATTTAACCATGTTTTGTTATCATCAAAATTAGGGCATTGACTCAACAGTATTGTATTGCACACAGGGGCAAAACCTTACCTCTAAAATGGATTCAACATCATGCCTAGATTCCCTCAAAAGAAGGGACCCCCATAAGACATGTATTGCATAAAATCTTTAACTCTACATGCTAATTACATTTTCTTTTTCTTTTTCTAGGTCTAAGAGAACAGTCAAACCGATAGAACCCATCCAGGATCCCACCCAATTCATAATTCATGCAAAACCATAACCTCGACACCATGTTGCCACTCTACCAGACCTCAAACTCCCAAAGCCATCCATGTGCAATTAGATGACACATGCGACAAATGGAGTGTAAAGGATGCCAGTGTGATTCCGAAACCAGTCTGAGTGGTTTATTCTGGAAAGGGAGATTTCTTTCAAACCCGTCTTTCAACTTTCAGTCCGAATTTGAGCATGAAAATAACATCATCTAAATGAAAAGGATCCAAAGTCTTCATGTTTATATCAATTTCTCATGGCACTTCATGAATGATGTTTTTTTCTACAGAAATTTTTCCCTCGAAATGTTTTACTCTGACTTGGAGGATGGAATAACATAAGCACCACCTTCAGCAAAGACAATCTCTAACTTTGAAAAAAGGGAAGAGAGGAATAGAAATTGCACAGAGAGGGGAAATACAGAGGGGTGAGAGGTGACTATCAATTATGTAGCTCGTTGAAATTCGAGTAACTCTTGAAGGATGTCCTGGTAAAGCAGTAAGTAGCTAAACCCTCAAAATAAAGGGGAGTCATCATTTCATTCTCCCAAATATAAAGTAGTCCATTGGTGAGCCCTGTAGCACCACAAATAGTTTCAATTCAGAAACCCAAATTGGGAGCTACCCCCCACACTAGGGCAAATGCATGCAATGAATGAATCCGCAAACTAACATTTACCATTTTTAAGGTGTTGCTAAAATTTTAAAAGAGCTTTATAGACTAAGCAATTCCACTTGAAATGAAAAGAGGCCCTCTTTTCCTCTACTATACATCTAAATATAACCCTTGCAAAGCCCACTTGAGCCGGTCGCATTTCCATCATTTAGCTGACCTAATGATCATTGCCTACACTAGGTAAAAGCAAAGTCGTGAATGTGTGGTAATCTCCAAGAGCACATGCAGCAAACAAGAGAACGCGCAGTGAACAAATGGTGAACTCCAATTGAGCGCGTGATAAATGAATGGTGATTTTCAAGAAAGCACGCAATAAATGAACGATGATATCCAAGAGGATGCAGTATTGACGACATCTCTAGAAGCCGGCATAAGAGCGAGATTTAAAAAAAAAATGATGAATGATGATTTCCAAAAACAATGATAACTTTCAAAGAGAAGACAGAGTCATCTAAGGCAACAACAAAAGGACAAAACAGAAGTGAGCTTCCCGACAAAGAGAAAAGACCAGGGGAGTGACAAGGGTAATAGCCACTTGCCAAAGGTGATCATGAGTCTTCAGGAGCCTAACAAATATAATAGGTTTTGAGCCCTTATCCTCCCCTTCAAATACCCTATCACTTAGCCTACGTTACAGTTCAAATTAAAGTCCTCTCATATCAAGAAAAATTGCTTAGTCTAAATAAGCTTGAACAAAGAAACAACAACATCTAAAAAGAATGGTACATATAGGGGCAAAATTCATTTCTTGCAAAAGGTGGTTCTAGTTCATACAACCCCCACTGAATTTAAAGATTCGGGCCAATGTATCCCTTCATTTCTTATAACCCTTAAACTTGGCCTACATTACGATTCCAAGTAAAGTCTTCCCCAATTAAGGAAGGAAGCTACAAGTTGTTTTGCCAAAGGGCGATATCGGCTGTCACTCGAGAGGTTTACTTAGAGAAGTTTTCTTTTTCAGTAAAAGAGAGAGGGAAAAAACGAGTCAATGGATCGAATCTTTGAGAATGGTGCAAATGCTATCACATCCTGACAAGAAAAGGGAAGAATTAGAAAGGGGAATCCCAAGAAAAGAACAAAAGTTCAAAAGATTGCCTAATTCTAAGATATAGCTCCTACAGCTGAACACAAACCCTGGGGCATACATTATTATCATCCCTGGATAAATCTGTGCATTCATCTTTATCCATGTATATAACTTGTGCATTCATTAAAAAATATGACATGCATTCAATTTTATCCATGTATAAACTTGTGCATTCATCAAAAAGTATGACATGCATTCAACTTCATTCTTATATAATTCTATGTATTCATCAAAAAGTATGACATGCATTTAATTTCATTCATGCATAAGCCTTTGCATTCATCAAAAACAATGACATGCATTCATTTCAATCCCTGTGTAAACCCGTACATTTATTTATTTACATTCTTGTCTAATTTGTGCATCCATCTATGGGTATAACATACATCATTCTAACTTCTAGTGAAAACTTTAAATAGCTTAACCCGACCTTTTTCAAACAATGAAGACTGGAGTAACGTCCTACCCTCGACCTCCCCAATCACCTTTGGAAAGCCGAATTCGACCATTCTCAAATCATTGAAGGTAGGGCAACGACTCACCCTACACCTCCCATTCAATTTCAAACCAGTTGATTCATTCAAAAAGGAACCCACCAAAGATGTTCAACCCTCCAGATCCCTCAAACTTTTTAAAAAAGACCTCACCCCCTCCAAAAATAAACTCAAGATGCCTAACTTCAGAGAAGCACAACCCCTAAGAAGATATGTCAGCAAGAATCTTATTATGCCTAGCAAAAGCAGAACTCGACAATCAAGCAAACACCGAGTATTCTGATCTTAAGAAATCTCAATTCAAGAGGCCACAAATGTCTCCCCTTCAAGCTCCGAGATAGAAGAATTACAAGCATGAAGCCATCTCTGATAATTCCACAGGCTCAACCATTTCCAAACCTTCAAGGTAAAGCCCAGGTATAATCTAACCGAATTGTCCCAAAATCAACTTTAAAAACAAAAGCCCTTGCTTTCTTTCAAATCCAAAATTCAGTTTTCAAAAATCCAAAAACTTTCAAGGCTTCGCCTACAAAAACTTTCAAATTTCAAAGTCAGTTTCAAAAGCTTTCAAAACTATTTATACAAAAAGTTTCAAACTCAAAAGATTAAAGCTCTTGCTTTCTTTCGAAAGTCAAAATCAATTTTCATATCCAAAAAAAATTTCAAAGCTTTTTCTACTAAAAGTTTCAAATTTCAACTCAATTTCAAAGAGGAAAAGTCCTGTTGTCTTCCAAAAACACCATCAAGTCTAAAAACTTTCAAAGGTTCAAGCTTCAAATTAAGATGAATTTTCTAAACATTTTGTCTTCAAAAAATTCAGGTTTCAAGCCGAAATGAATTTTCTATACGTTTTGCTTTTAAAAAAATGGAAAGTGTTGAGTCAAAATAAATTTTCTATACATTTTATTTTCAAAAGTTCAAATTTCTAGTCAAAATGAATTCTCTACACATTTTGTTTTCAAAAGTTTAAGTTTCGAGTCAAAATGAATTTTGTATATATTTAATCTTCAAAAGTTCCCAAGTTCTGAGTCAAAACAAGTTTTCTTACCCTCATAAAAAAAATAGTAGTTTCTGAATTTTGAGTTCAAATGAATCCCCTTCAAATGGTTTCCACCTTTCTAGGGTTTCTAACTTTTTCCTTCAAAAAGTTTGATTTCAAAAGTATCCTCTAGGTTTTCAAACTTTTTCCTTTAAAAAGTTTGACTTCAAATCATTTCTCAGGTTTTCCAAAAACTTTTTCCTTCAAAAAGTTTAATCTCAAAAACACTTATTAAGTTTCTCGAGCTTTTCCTTCAAAAGCTTCGTTTTTCAAAAGAATTTCGGGTTTTTAAGCTTTCGCCTCAAAAAGCCTAGCTTTTCAATATTTTCGGGTTTCCCGAGTTTTCTCCTTCAAAAGCTCCATTTTCAAAATATTTCTCGAGTTTCTTAAGCTTTTTCCTTCAAAAGCTCTGTTTTTCAAAAATCTCAAGTTTTCAAGCTTTTGCCTCAAAAAGCCTAACTTTTCAAAATTTTCGGGTTTCCCAAACTTTCTCTTTCAAAAGCTTTGTTTTTAAAATATTTCTTGGGTCTCTCAAGCTTTTTCCTTCAAAAGCTTCATTTTTCCAAAAGGATTTCTGGTTTTCAAGTTTTTACCTCAAAAACCCTAACTTTCCAAAATTTTTGGGTTTCTCGAGCATTTCCCTTCAAAAGCTTTATTTTCAAAACATTTTCTTGGGTTTCTCGAGCTTTTTTCTTCAAAAGCTCCGTTTTCCAAAAATCTTGGATTTTCAAGCTTTCGCCTCGAAGAGCGTACTTTCAAAAAAGTTTTCGGGTTTTCAAAACTTTCTTAACAAAAAGTTGAATTTCAAAATCAAATTCTAGGTTTTCAAACCCTTTTCCTCAAAAGTTTCATTACAAGTTTCAAAGGTTTTCCAAACTCTTCCAATTCAAATCCAAATCCATCCATTACAGAAGGCCATTTCAAATAATCAACTTCAATTTCAAAATCATTTAAAAAATCCTTTTCAAAATTCAAAAAACCTTGAATCTTCCTAAAGGGGTGTCATTCCATTGGTCAGAATGTCGGTTTAGGAAAAATTAATTTCAAAATCATTTCAAAATCAAGTTTTCAAAATTCTAAAATTCAAACAATCTAGTTTTCAAAACTTAAAATTCCAAATTCCAACTACTATGGTCCCTCCGATTGCCTCACAGTCAGCATGGGATCTTTCCTTATTATTTTTCTGCCTTTAATAAACAAAGACAGAAACAAAGGGGCAGCTGTAAGCACCCCATTTTTGCCTACTCGGCAATCTCCGACCCGACCAGATCCAATTTTTAAATATCACAACACATACGAGCCCAAGACGCCTCTTTCAAACTCCATTCCAATCAGCTGGTCTCTTCTAGGCCCATATGGCCCAATTGAAGCTAAAAAGACCATATTGCCCTTAGGCACCCCAAACAGTTTTTTTAGACCAGGTGGTCTCAGGAACCAATGCCATCCAGGCAACTTTCCTAGGCCGGGCGGTCTCGGGAACCAACACCATCTAGGTAGCTGCCTGATATCGGGCGATCTCGAGGACCAACACCTTATCAAATTCTAGATGGTTCACTTCTAGCGTGTGCTAGCCCACCAATATAGAACGTTCTTCATTGGGTAATTCTCCGAGACCAAGCGTTCTCAAGGACCAACACCACCCTCATAAGTAGTTTTTTGAGACCAAGCATTCTCAGAAACCAACACCACCCTACAAGTAGCTCTTTGAGACCGGGCGATCTCAGGGACCAACACTGCACAAGTAACTTTCTGAGACCAGGAGTTCTCGAGAACCAACACCTAAGTCAATACTAGCGCCTGCTAGCCCAACTCGGTGAAAAATGATCAAACCTATCCCTTGGGCCTCCAGGCACCTCTTGAGAAAGTTCAAAATCCCTCAAGACGGTAAGTCCACCTTTCCAAAGTGTTCCTAAACAGTTAGGCGTACTCAACACGCCATCCTGTCCAATTTCGGTCCCATTCCAATCAATTCCGATCAAAATAACCGTTTTTTCCTTGAACACCCCAGCACAGTACAAGTCCTACTAAACAGTGAAAACATCTTCAGGACAGTCCCTAAACAATCCGGCACGTTTAACACACCACTCCAATCCATCCTGACCCTTTTCAATCACTCTCGGTCGAAATGACCATTTTACACCTGACGATCCGAACGCACCTTGAAACTACACCGGCCCGGGGTATTGAACGGTGGGCCTTATCGTGCATTCCTATTTAACCTGAGGTGAACCTCACAAGCACTCCTGACTCAATGAAAGTCTCCTGAAGCATCTCGCAGATGCTCCGCCATGATTGTCTTTTCTCCTGATTTCCTAGTTATAACGCACCGTCAAACACTTGAGAAATGCGTATATCAGAGAATTTCCGAAAGCTCGTTCATAGGTTTTTCCATCAATACGGCTTGATCCGATAGATCGCTTCTCGAAACCCCTCACCGTATGACTCGAAAACTACCATTTTCAGTAACCCCTGAAGCATCTTATAGATGCCCTGCCAAGGTTGATTTTTTCTCCAATTTCCTGATTTTAACGCCCCGTCAAACAACTTAAGAAATGCGTAAATTAAAAAATTTTTGAAAGTATTTCCAAAGCACTTTTCATCGGTACGGTTCGATCAGAAAGATCGCTTCCCGAAGGCCTTAATCATGTGGCCCACAAATGGCTACTTTTAAACCCCCGTGGAACGTATCACAGACGCTCTGCAAAAATGTATTTTCGTGCACACTTTCCAATATGATATTTCACTTTTCCAAACACCTTTCAAGCTTCCTAAAAATTCAAAGTTCATGAGAAACACTAAGAGAACATTGTGGATGCAACCGATTTCTCCGATTCCTTTCTAATTTGCACAATTATTGAGGCAAAATTTAAACGAATATTCCCAGCGGTGGAGCATATGCTACATGCGCCCATATTTTGTTCACATCGATCAAACTTCGCTTAGCCCTTAAGATTTAGCCAGTATAATGTGTGTCACGTGGGATTCTGCCAGTGGAACAGTACTAACGCATATAGTACATAAGCCAAAGTAATTTTGCCCATGTGCCAATCCTCTCCACCTTTACCTATAAATACAGGCCTCCCCTTTTGCATATTTCGGAATCGAATTTGGTAGTGAAGTTCCTCAAAAGCTGCTCCAAAACCTCGAATTCCTATATACATCCCACACTTCAAGTACTTAGGCTAGATTCCATCTTCCCCTAATCCATATACTACACCTATATGGACATCAATGTCATAGAAGGCCTCATTCTAGCCCTTTCAAGCCTCTTCAAGGCTATTCAAGCTCAACTCAAAGCATCCATGGAGGTTTGAAAGTATTGAAAGGCAAAAGATAGTATTCTCTTTATATTTTTTCAATCTCCACTCCTCTCTTTTCCCTCTTAGCCTACTTAGACTATTCTCTATTTTAACCCCCATCTTCTACCCCCTTTTCTTGCATGCTTGAAACAAGGAATCTCTTAGTTCATGCCTAGAAGAAAGTTTGTTATAGCCACCATGTAGGGAACTTCTCACAAACCTACTTTAAGATGGTATGACCCTAGAGCACCTTGCTATTTGGTGAAGCCTCTAGCCTTATATGATTCCATGACCCCTTGCATATGGTTATCTTGTTCATGTTTTGCATGCTTGGCTTTGTTTTCATGTTTAAAACCATTTTTTCAAAACTTTCACTGTCTCTATTTCTATGACATTATTAAGCTCCATATTCAAATGTCTTCCTAAAAAGGATCCTAGAGTTGGTTCATTAAAGCCTAGGTCAAACCCTCAATTTCTACACCGTAGAAAACCTTTTTAAGTCCCTTGACTTCATTTTACAATTCTATATTTCATTGCTTTTCAAAATTGCATTAAAATGGCTTTCAAACCCTCTTATTCTATGTTGATTTTTAAGGGCTTTATTCTCTTAAATTTTGTGGTTGAAATGGTCTCTTGGAATCCTCTCTTGAGTGGTCTCCCCATTATCTTGACCATATGAACCCTAGTTCATTAGAGTTGGCTCTATTCTCTTTAAAATGGTTTTCAAAACAATCCCCTTCAAAAAGAATTTTCAAAATTGCGCTCTCTTCACATTGCATAAAATAATTTTCCTAAATTATCATTTTTACCTTGATTTTTAGAAGTTTTGCTCTCTTGAATATTGTGGTTGGAATGGTCCCATGGAGTCCTCTTTGGAATGGTTTCCTTCAAATTAACCATATGAACCCTTATGTCTAGAGTAGTCTTCAACTTGTTAAAACTGGTTTTCCAAAACCTCCTTTCTAAAGCCAATTTTCAAAAGGTCATCCTTTTTTATTTTTAAGTCTTCAAAACTATCTATTCAATGTTGATTTTCACAAATTTTGCTCTCTTGAGTTTGTGGGTGAAATGGTTCCAAAATAACCATCTCTTGAGTGGTTTTCAAATATCAACCATAGGACCTTAATACTCACTTGAATGGCTTTCATAAAATGGTTTTCAAAAAATACTTTCAAATTTCATGCATAAAATCACCTTTCCAAAATCACTTTTCAACTCTAGGTTAACTTGACCCTAGTAATCTAATCTTAGTTCAACCAAACCCTAGGTTAACCTAACCCCAGTTAAGTTAACCCTAGGTCACCTTAACCTTAAGTTAGTCCAAGCTTAGTTAGTTAACTTTAGGTCACCTCAGCCCTAGGTTAACTTAACCCAAATTAGATTACTCTAGGTCACCTCAACCCTAGGTTAACCTAACCTAAGTTAGTTAACCTTAGGTCACCTTAACCCGAGGTTAACCTAACCCAAGTTTATTAACCCTAGATCACCTTGACCCTAGGTCAACCCAATCTAGGTTAGTAAGCTTCAAGGCTCCAACTCAAAGACCCCTTTTTAAATAATCTTTCAACTCAAAAACCATTTTCAAAGCAGCATACTCTATTGAGATTTCAAAAATTAACTCCAAAATCTTTTTAACACTCTATCTTCAAAAATGTCTTTAAGAAGTTCTCTTAAATTTGTCTCAACTAAGGCGGTTAGACAATTAATACTTTTCAAAAACTATCTTAAAAAATATTTTCAAAAACTCACAATCCTAAAGTGTCCCTAACCATTTATGGTTAGGAATTCCAAGGGAAGGTGATACATTAAATACAACTCTCAAGGTTGTCCATATTAGGTTTCCAAAACCCTAAGTGTTTTCAAAAGCTCTTTTCAATAATGATTTTCAAACATCACATTCTTGAAGGAACTCTAATCCTTTTCCATGATTAGGGTTGGTCAAGTTTAAGTGAGATATTCAAGAAGGGTTTTATAACCCTAAAGTTTTAAAGAACCAAAAGAAAGTCTCTAATACCCTTTTTTTTAAACATGTCTTCAAAACTCATTACCCTAAAGGAGTTTAGTTCTTCAATGACTAACCTCACAAAGGTAAATGAAACATTAAAAATGCCTTTTATAAGGTGTATAAAGACTACATTCAAAATCATTTCAAGAAAAGTTCATAAGAGCTCTTGCAAGTCCAAATCTAATTTTCAAGCCCTTAATCAAGTTTTCAAAACATTCAAAACTCTCTTGAGTCATCTTCAAAAACATTTTAAAAAACTTCAAAATCCCATTTCAAGAGCACTTTAAAAAACTTTCAAGTTCTATTACAAAAACACTCTAACATTCAATTTCAAATCAAAATTCTCAAATTCCCTTTTCTCAAAGACCACAAAGTATCTTCCAACATTTCCAAAGACTTCAAAGTGTCTTCAAACATTCTAAAGGCCCTAATGCACCTATTTTTCATCTGGCTCTTGCCTGAACTATAAATGACTTAATTCTCGCCAAATAAGATACGTAGGCAACCTAAAATGGTGCAATAATAACTTTTATTTCAACTTAAGTCCTTTTTTTTCAAAACTCTCTATCAATTCAAGATTCCTATTTCAAATTCCTTCAAAACTTTCATATTTTCAAACATTTTTCTCAAAATTTGCATCATGCATCATTTATCTAAAAAGTGATCACCAAACCTCGTTTTTAAAATTCTAAAGTGAATATTAAGTGGATGATAGTAACTGATTATTCAAGTGAGTGAATTAAGGGTGATTAAAAATGTAGGTACAGAAAAGGAGGGATAGAGTGATGATATTAGGATATCTTTCCTACACGTAACTAACTCTCGAAACATAAATTTCTGTTTTCGAAAGACCAAAATGAAATTATTTTCAAAAAGAGCTTAAAACTTTCCAAAGGTTTCCAAACAACCTATATTCTTAAAAATCTTCTCCTGAGGAAGTTTTCTAAAACCCTAAGTTTAATTTCCAGCTTATACTTAGTTTTAGGTGACCTAACTCACCTTAATCAAGTTAGGTGACGACTCCTATTTTTCTAAAAAGCCCTTAATCAAATCAATTTCAAGTTTAAAGTTAGTCGCACTCGTTCTTCTAGAAGGATGGGTTCTCATGACAGAGTTCCGTACTTTTTTCTGAACCAAAAGGACTTGATTAAAAACCGGAGCCTAACAATATATATATATATATATTATAATATAATATATATATATATATAATATAATATATTTACCCACTCATATAGATAATGTACATCACTTTGTTTCATTTTGCTTATTTTTATTTTTAAATCTGCTCAAAACATGTAAAACATAAAACATACTATAGTTATATAAAAATAATAAATAACACACAAATAATAATTAACATTAGCATATAATTAAGGATTACAATTGTATTTTTTTAAAGTGCAATTACCATTAAAAGAGAGCGCACAACTGAATAATATATATCTCATGTTCCTTCACTATATAGGCCGTAAGAAGAATGAATAAATAGTCAAACTTGAGCAGATCCTCCAAGCAAGAAATCTCTGTACAATATTATTTGAACAGAACTCGCATATGAAGAAACATTCCCCGCTCCTGTAAGACTTTCCAAACAAGAATCTCCAACAAACAAAAAATTAGTATAGTCTCACATAATGATAATTATGATTTCAATCTCATCATTTAAAATAAATAATAATTTTATTTTTCACAACCCCCCCATTTCACATACTTCTAAAGTGTACCTCTCATTATGTGGCCAATGCATCTAAAGTTACAAAATTCTTTGATCCGAAGAAAGTGAAAACAAAAGTTGTTCAACACATAACTAACTTCGGGCAAGAAAGAAGGGAAGGCTGGACTTAATATTACTTTCTCTATGTTTTCAAAGACTAACATGAAGCTCTTCAATAGATTGGCACAAGAAAGCAAATTCCAAAATATAATATATCAAACAATGGTTAAATGAACCACATAATGATACTTAGCGAGCATGCTGCACCAACTGATTGTATAGGCTGTAATATACAAAATGTCCTAAGACATTTCAATACCCAGTGTGTATAAATACGTAAATATATCTGACAACAGTAATAGATAATAGAGTAATAGAAAATTAAATATCTTTTTGATTACCTACTTAAAGACTAGAATAAAAGCAAGTATAACAAACATTCAATTATTATTGTAAAATCACTAGAAAAACTTCCTATTTATATATATATATATATATGAATATAGATATATATTATGTAAAGAACTGTTCAATATTCATACGGTGCAAGTAACCAATATGCAAACCGAATGAGAGTTAATGTCAAACCACATTTCAAAGAGCCATCACCATCAATTACAAAACCACTGCTCTTTTTCCAAACCCATGATAGAAACCACACCACACAAATACATGGTCACTAAGGGTCAAAGAAATATTAAAAGAATCCACAAACTCTCTTGGACGAAACTCAAAAATCACCACCTCCATAAAATAATCAAAATGTCTAAACACAGTAAAACTGTATACATATAATTTTTTTTTAAATCAACAGTAACTTATGCAAAGAAAGTGAACCTTAAGTCTTCCAACAAGACATGATAAGAATAGGGTTTAAAGCACACTAGATTTCTTGAAAATTGAACTCCCCAATATAATTTAATTCAAAGCATGCAAAATATCCAAATAAATAAAGTATGTCAAGTCACAACCACACAAAGTATGAAATGGTAAGAGGAAGATCATAGTAGTAACATCATGGTCTTAGAGGCTTGAAAAAAGACTAAATATAGAACAATGGTAAAGCCAAAACAAAAGTATTACAGTGTCATGGTTATGGTATATTATCATGCTATAAGTCTCAACAGAAAATATTTGTCTAATATTTTTTAAACTTATACTTCAACAGTTGCTTTAGATTGTTAGATGAATTCCATAAAAACACATTATGTAATTGGCATTAATTCAAATAACCACAACTTAAGAATAAACCAACTTACAATATAATAATATTAACTTGATAAACAATAAGACATAGTTAAAGGAAAACATAAAAGCTAGCCTGTAAGAATTGAGAAACGTAATATCATTGTCTTAAAGCAATTGTGTATCCTTACATAAAAGTACAATCGGACATTATCTACTTCAAGATTCAACCTAATTGCTTACAACCTATCTCCTAAGGAGTCATGTCTGCTAGGAGAATAATGAACCGTTCCAATCGCGGTTGCCCACAAAACAAGTATACGGAATATAAAGATTGTAAAAAATAAAAGTATGTATATATTTGTATGTTTTTCTATATGTTTGTACACCACTCAACAAGGTCTAGTATTTGCATTATATAGGCTTCACAAATTAGCCGTTATGGCTATTAAGATCCACAATAATAAGAAATAAAAGTTGTAACGGTCCAATAATGCAATAAACTCTATGATAAATATTATAATAAAACTTGTAACGGACAAATAAAATAATAAAAATAAAGTTTTAGAATTTTAATAAAAAAATAATAATATTATAACATAAGCCCACCTCCAACCCCACTCCCGCATCAGCCTCCAGCCCAAGTCCAAGCTTTTCTTTTTGGTACAAAGGAAACAAACAATACAAAACAAGAAAAAAAAAAAAAACAGAAAAAAAGAAGAAGAATAAAGGTAAGGAATATTATAGTCTTATGGTCTCCACTTGGCAATAAGATGAATTAACCTCCAAACATTTTGATGTGCATATACATCAAAATAGTGTTATTGTACTGTCAAAATAAACTAAAGTTTAAAATGACAAATTAAAAACCCATCCAACAAATAGCATTAAAAAACTATTGAACATAAGTTGGACACCCATCAACACAAAACCTAATGATGGTATCACTAGTGCACCAAACACTAGAATACACTTCAAACATAAATAGGATTTTATTTTTCTCTAAAAATAAATAGCTAAAAGCGACCTATATAAAAATTTAAAAAAATTGCTAAAACGGGGGAAGCGGAGTGAGGGCGAAACTTAGTTCATCTCGAGTCTCCATCCCCGCATGAATTTTCGTTTCGACCTCCATTTCTACCTCCATCCCCATTTTTTATCCTTCATTCTTATCCTAAACGGGACGGATTCAGTCGAATCTACACTTTTTTCCAGTCCATTGCCATCCCTAGCCATGAAACACCTCCGCCGACCACACTCTCCATTGAGCCACTTTTCTATTACTTGGATTAGATTTTCAAAGCACAACTCAACAACCTAGGTTGGTAACAAGACTTAAGGATCCCTGAGTCGCGTGGAACCATCAAGAGACGAATGGATTGGAGGCTAAAGTTTAGGGTTCATCAAGAGACATCAACCCCTTGAGAAGTCTTAGAGAAAGAGAGAGATCTACAAAGATACTCTGAAAAAACATTCAATGCAAGCTTAGCCAATTCCCACCTACTCCAGAAAGATCTTAGCTATAGAGTTGACCTATAACCTGTAAAGCTTAGGAGGACGAGCTGACAAGCCTAAGCACTCACATGTTAGCTCAGCTCTCGAGGTCATCTCGCCTATGTAAAGGGAAGATGTTCTCTTCGCAAACAAAACACAAGATCACAACTAATAGCAAGCCAATAGGCTCTCTCTCTCCCTTGGACATCATAGTCACTATCTGTTTTTAAGGATAGCCTCAGTTCTCCCTCCTCCATCTTTGATGACCTTTACCTAATCAACATCTATCATTAACTTTTCAAAGGGCCTTATCTGCTCAACTTGTTCCGTCAACCCAGCATCTCTCAAACTATACATACATAAATATTATATTTAATTTCACATCACCTAAAGTTCTCCGTTTTTATTATATTTTTAGGCCACATTTTCCATTTTCATTTTCAATAGTATCAGTTATATTCTGGGCCAAGTCTTAGAAGCCTTCCTGACTTCCCAAGTACACCAAAAATTTTGTTATTACTTTAGGCTAATAGAGCCACTTGATGTTATAATACTCCTCGAGAGCTTTCTATAGTGCAAGAATCACATCAATCTGATATCGTGTGAAAATCTTGTGACCGTTTTCTTGAAGCTGTACATATGTGAAAATGTCAATACCCCTTAAATGGTTCCAAATGACTTGTTTAATTGAAATAAGCATTTTTTAAACTTGATTCAGTCATTCTGTCACAGGTGTTTATTTCAACTTATTTGAAAAAAGCCCGTTGTTAAGATTTTTTTGTGAAATATGAATTAATTTTGTTAAAATTAAAAGAACTAAAAACCTTTTAAGAGATAGGAAGAGAGAGAGTTTGATTAAGCCACTTCACATTAGTTGTGAAAAAAAACTTTATTACATAATTGCACACAACGAATAAGAAAGAGTTTGATGGAGACAGTGTTTTTAATCCATATAGACACTAGCCTTCTTCGTCGCAAAATCAAACTAAAATTTCAGAAGCGGGGTTGACAACCACTCTTATTGTAACGACCCAAATTTTTCTCGGATGGTTAATAAAATACCTAACTAAAGTGAGTGACCAAATTAACTTCAAATATCTTAAATCATATTTTTTATCGAAATTTAAATTGCATCTCCAACAATAATTAACTCCCAAAATACAACTCCAAAAGTAACAATAAATCTTCACAGGTTTTAAAGTAATTAAATTAATGTGCTCTAACTACTGCATTGAAACTCGCTTCGCATTGACTTGAAAGATAAAATTAAACCGAAAAGTATATAATATGATAAGAGTACAAATACTCAATTCAGGACAATCCAAACAAAGTTCAACAATTAATAAAATTAGTTCAATAGATAACATTAACCAAATGATAATTGAGAACCAAACAAAATCAGGGTAATCACATTGATATTGAATATTTTTATTAGGCCTAATACCTAGCACTTCTCAATATCATGCCAAACACCACCCGTGCCACATAATAGTACCAATTTTCAATCCAAATGTCAATAATCAATACCCCGTAGGGTTAATCTGGAAGTAAAGTATAACCATTTATAATAATACCCAGGCCAACAGATGTGTTTATACATGTACCAATCAGTTCTATATAGCACATCAACCATATTAAATGCAACATATTTAAAAATAATATTTTCATAAAATTAGAAACGAATACGATATTCAAGAATGTTCTGAGAAAAATTTAACGTATCCAAAAATCATATAATATGGTATTAACAATGAGCACAAATATTCAATGAGGAATAAGTGCAATTTAGGAATGATAAGATATACTCTTTGCAAAGAGATTCATAAAAAAGCATATTATATATAACTGGTTTACCTCTAGTGAGTTACACAATATTCGATGAAATCATCACACAATTGCAAATTATTCTTTAAATTTCAAAAATTAACATTAGAATTTGGTCACTAATAATTTCAATCTTAGATAAAAATATACACCAAAAGGCAGAATTTATTTACATTAATTCCACCCAAAGTGATCCCTCGCATTTTTTTCTTTTTCTTTCTTCCTTTCCTCCACTGTCTCGGCTCCCCATGTTCTCTCCGTCTTTCTCTCTCTCTCGCTCTCTCGATTCTCTCTCCCCCTTTCTCTCTTTTTCTTTCTTTGTTCCCTTTAGTCCATCTTACGGAAATGTTAACCGACCGAATAGTTTAGTCATAGGGCATATGTTAGATGGTAGTTAATTGCATGTACTGGAGAAATATGAGAGTGACACTACATGTTTTAACTTGGGTATTTTAATTCTACCCATTATATTAAATTATAATTTCATTCTATTTCGTTCCTGTTTATATTTTAGCCCCTAAATTATTTTAAATGCAATTGACAGTATTGCATAAATTGAATTATGGGTCACTATTCTCTCAAAGCCTTATTTTAAGGCTTGATTAATTTATCTTAAATAAATAAATATTCTTCTTGCTGAAACTTTAATATCTCTAAATATTTATTCTGATACTGTTATTTCCTATAAAACCACTACGGGTCTAGTAATTTATAATTTTAAGTCATCAAAATATTACATGGTACTACACGTATACTTTTCTTTTAATTTTAAAATTTTTTCATAAATAAATTCGATTTTTTTTTTTTTTTTTGGTAAAATGCAATTTAAAAGTGTGGTTAGTGCTTTACATGCTTTTCTCAAATAAGTTGAAATTCACATCTGTAGAAGAATTAAATTTAAAAAACATTTTTTTTCAGGTAAACAAGCCGGTTTCAAATCATACGGTGATCCTCATGGATCACATAATGATCCTGCTGGATTAGTAAAGCCTTCAAACATCTTCTTAATACTTTGTTTTCCTTTATTTTTCTCCCCTTCTTTAAAAAACATTAGTTAGGAGAATTTTATGAATCATAATAATAACAGTTTAAAAAAAAAGAAGAAGAAGAAGAGGAAGATGATAGAACTAACCAAGCTCTATCAAAAAAGAAAGTACCAAATTTGAGTACTGCCAGGCCAAGTGGTGGAGTACTACTTCATAGATAGCAATAATCCTACTGCCGACAACGTCAAAATACCTTATACAGGTATGGAAAAAATTTGTTTACAACTATTGTACCACGTCATCATGTTAGACTAATAACACATAGCCATACTAAGTATAAAGAATTCTCTATGTACTGAATTAAGAAAAGGACCCCCTTACAACTTGCAAGTCTAGTAGGAAGCTATATATATATATATATATATCTAGAAAGGTTACCACACCGACAACAGCAGCAAGAATTTTTAAATCCATTTTTCTTTTATATATTTTTTTTCACAAAAAGCACTCAAAGCGTAGTTATTGCCCACATTTGTCTTAAAAATGGTGTTTCTTTTTACATACTTTACTTGAATAAGTTGAAATTCACACTTGTAGCAAACGGCCCGATGAACCTGTCTCCATGGCAGTGAGTGGGCTGACCCCATTCACACTTGTAGCAAACGGCTGTCTGACCCCATTCATATGTGCCTGTGGAAGAATGAGCCCGCAACCCATCTCCATGGCAGTGAGTGGGCTTGGGCTTGGGCTTGGTTAAATGTAATCCACTACCTTAGCTTTATTTTTCTGTTAGTTACGGGTATCTCTGCTTTTGTTTTACCTATAAACAATGCAAACTTTTTTTGAGAGGAACAATATATCCTTAAGAACTCCATGAGAGAGTGAATTTGACACTATTAAAGGGACTTCTTTTCATTGAAACTATGACAGTATTTTTTTTCAAATCCCAAAAATTGTAACCAATATATATATATATATATAATAATTTTTCACATTCAAAGAAGGGTAACCAAACCCACAAAATGAAAATAAAAATAAAAATAAAGTTATAAAGTAATAAAACAAAAAGAGTGAGGACGCATAACTTTCTTTCTTTCACTCGAAAATTGCAGATTTTGTGAATTTCAAGTGCCTGCGTAGAAGTGGGAGGAGGAGTTCCCAGTGACATCATTAGAGTATAATATATATACGTATAGATACAAAAAAGTGAGGACGCTTAATGGTTCATCCCACGTAACTATCCAACCTCCCATACAACTAAATTACTGAAGTATCAACTCAACCAACCAGAAACGAAACTAAACAAAAAAATTTATAAAAAAAAAAAAAATGATAAATAGGAAAGTAGGAAACAATTTGAGAATCATTTTCATTCAAAGTTCTGTGCAAAGTAAATTTGGCGTTCCCGCCCCAAAGCCGAAGGAGCCTGGGCTTCTTATTGTTTGACAAGAGAGGGATTTTCTATGTAAAGAAATCCAAAGAAAATTCAATAGAAAAGGTATATGAAGAGAGAGAGTGAGAGAGAGAGAGAGAGAGAGCCACATGAATTTGTACATAAATATAATGGTCAGACAAACCCCTACCCCACAACTCACATTTTCTGGATTTGGCAAAAACAATAATAATAAAATCAACTACGATGCAGTAACGATGGAGATAATGATGGTGATGACGACTGCGAATTCGAGGAGGGCGCTGCTGAAGACTTGCAGATTGGGCACCAATTCTTCAGCCGCAGCCACTGCTGTACACACACCACGTGATACCCGTGTTCACATTCCAACCTTCCCACCTCATCTCCAACGACGTACTCTTCCTGTAAAAACAGAAAAAAAAACACAACATTGTCCCATACAGAACTGAATAATTAAATCCAGTGTTAATGACCCCACAAAAAATAAATAAAATAACGAAAAAAAAAAGAATCTCAACAAAAAAAGAGATGGACAGGTTGCAACTTCAATTGCAAACAACAACAATGACCACAATAATGATAATCATAATAATAATTATAATAATAAAGGAGAAGAATACAGTGGTTTAAACCAAATTGGGTCACTTGGTTTAAGCCAGATTGCAGTAGTTTGGCTCTGACTCAGCAGTCGTAACTATGGTTGCCTCTAGGATTCATCAGCTAAATGGGACTTAATTTGCTAAACTGAGTTTTGCTAGGACATCACATTCGTTGTGGGATGACAAATAACGGAAAGAGATGAGATTGTGTTGGGTTACAGGGATACTAGCCAAATAACCCAACTTCTCTAACCTTTAATACACTCAACTCTCAAAATTGTTTTTTTATGAGTACTCAACTCTTGAGTATTTGGAAAAGAAAATAAAACTCCTTGTTTAGAGACCTGACACAAACCTTGCTCTCAAAAGTATCAACACCCGCACACAAAAACTAATTGCAATCCTAGTGAAAATTGCAGGTGAATTACAAACAGAACCAATGGAATGAGAAGCAGAGAACTCATAGGATCAAGACCTGACAAATACTGCATTTGATGCCATTTTTATCCCCACTGCATCCCATGGCTCCTTCCTTCGGAGGTGTAGGCTGATAGATGCTTCTCTTAAGATATTTTGATAGTGCTTCTTCTGGTAGTGCAGTGCTCACTGTACCCATTTTCTCTTCTAGAGCTAATAATTCCTGTTAGAACAGTCAAAAAACACAGTAAGACAAGAACAGACAATACACAAAACATGTCAGTAATAGTACGACTGTACAAGTAAAAGAAAATCCCAAGATGAGTCGCTCCAAAAAATAAAACCATATGCACAATTAAACTACAACAGACACAGATGAAATATATACATACATATATATATATATATATAGAAACAGCTATAGAGATATATAAACGCATTCCAGAAACGATTCCAAAAGCATCAACTTAACAAACCTCATACGACATGTTATCAATGTCCAGTCTCATGTCTCTATGCTGATCATAGACTCCAAGTCCACCAAGGAATAAATTTGTCTCAAGAGAAAGCAATTGCTACAGGACAAAGAAGTGAAGTTAATACGCAAATGACCAATCTGGAGAATTCAAGAACCCAAATACCAAATACCTCATATGTTAGCACCTCATCTAGTTCTATTCTCTCAAGTGCCAACAATACCTGCACAGTCAGCGAGTATTGTAAACAACTGTAATTATCATAAGAAAAATAACACAACAAAGTTTCATCATTGCCCCTCCTTCCCTCCCTTCACTGTACGTACGAAAGGATATGGAAGTTGTGACCAAATATAAACAATATACCTCTGCAATACCATCTATGTTATATCGCTGCAAACCATCCCGATTAATTAAAGAACGTGTAATGCCAAGTTCTGAAGGACCAGTTGGCATAATGCCAGGTAAACCACCACCACTACTACCAGGATGACTATAAGAAGTTGAATGACTTGAAGAAGCTTCAGCTGAAAAATGTAGTGACGAATTGGTAACATGCAAACCAATGGTTATCTCTGGTTGAGGCACTTGGGTCACAACGGGGAGCTCCATTGGTGCCAAATTCTTTCCATTTCCTTGATTACAAAGCCTCATCCTAGCGTTACCATTATTTGACCTCTGAGTCCGAACAGATCCAACACCATTATCCCCTCTGGGAGGCCAATTTCTGGCTTGTCTTGAACCAGAAGTAGAGATGCCATTGGTAGAATTTGAACTATGGCTGTCTTCTGACAATGGTCCACTCATCTTTTTACCTCTACCAGAGGAACTGCTTTGTACTTCAGGATTTCTCTTTTTAACCATATCCTTCCTTCTATTGAGGTTTGATTCAGATGATGATCCTCCTGAGGGGACAACATCAGCTATTGAGTTGCATCTAAGATTTCTAAAACCATACCCGCTTGCATTAGCACTATTTCTTACCCCCCGGCAGGTGCTTTTAGATGTCAAGGGAACAGAGGAACCCAACAGAGTATCTCGGGTGCCCAAACCAGATTTCTTCCAAAATACCTTACGAGATCTATTATTTGATTCTACACTCAAGCTCCCCACTTCCATCAATCTAACTTTGCCAGACTCAGCATTATTCAGTTCAGACTCAAACCCCGTCTGAATCCTTCCAGGTGAAGTGACAAGCTCCGAGGCTTCTGGTTCATCCTGAACACTACCCGTTTCAGATGAATCTGTTACTAATAGAGAAGATAGCTTTTTCCTGGATTCCTGAAGAGATTTTCTTGAGTTGGTTACCATAGAACAAGTCCTAGTAGAACTTCCAACTATCTCCTTGCCATTTGAAGCACGGAAGGAAGGCCGTGATGATTTGAATTTTTCAGAAAATCCATTTTGTACACTTTTTGTATGGTTAAGTCTGCCATTGCATCCAAGTCGGTTGTAGAATTGAGCATCTCTATTCCTACTTTCAGCTGTGTCTCTCAAAACAAGACCAGATCCCTTCCTGGGGATAAAAATCCCACCAACAGCTCTTTTACCATTATACTCATCCATATATATCCGTATACTCTATATATATCTGTAACAACAGTAATACATGCAATCTTTCAAGACCTTCAACAACAATTTTGAATTTTAACATCAACAATATATTATTTAAGCTTAATACACATTATTCGATACTAAAAGAGTTGTCCCTACATTCATAACGATGGCAGGAGTAAATTATATACTTAAATAAGCCCTTGAAGGGAGCATTGCTAGCATAGATATTATAGTCACTATTACTCATGGATATAGGGAACATGAACATCAGAAATAATTAGCAACATTAATTCAAAGACAATAAATTAACCATCTACTAATAAATGGAATTCAATGTCTATGACTATTGAGAATTTGTTTCAGATAACCAAACATTGTAAAATCATTGCCAGAAGCTAAAGCCAAGTGAGAAAGACAATCAGCATATAGAACCTCAGACCTTGTCATCAAGAGTTAAAAGTCAAAAGATAAGGAAACAAGAAAGAAAGAAGAGATGTTAAAGATGTAAAAGGCTTGAAGCTACATAAGATAATGACAAAGAGGAATTCAGAACTGCTTGATACCTAATCATACTTGCTGAAAAATGCAAGTTATGAACAACAATTATCCATTTCAATAGTCAATCTAGTAGGACACTGAACTATAAAACACAAATAGCATCCCAATATTTCACTAGATTAAAAAAAAGTAAATTTTATATTTGTGCTCCTAAAAATTTTCTTTCACCCCATCCTTTCATCTATAGACTGTCAGTTAATAGAAAAAATTCCCCAGCATCATTCAAAACCCCTTGCTCTAAAATTTCATTTTCAGAACAGAGAGACACGCAGTAGTGATATTGCCACATTGGCAAAGTTCAAACGATGAGTTTCTTTTGTTTTGGCTCCATTTATGCTCAACTTTATTCATGCTCCCTCTTCTCCTTTTCCAATCAAACAAGTCCAGAAATTGGGTTGAACCATGCCAATATCATCAACACATTCCTACTGCAATAGTCATCCCTGCTGGTTCTTTGCCTTCCATGTTCATAGTTCAAGAGTTTTCCACCTTAAAACAGAAAGTGGCTCTGAGACAATCTTGATTTCTTCATGTAAAGAAAAAGAGTTCAAAAAATCAGAGTACTGAGATTATATATCGCCAACCTCCTCCTAAAAGTATATATGTGTATATATAAAAATATAAGAGAGAGAGAGAGAGAGAGAGAGAGGAGTAAACCTTTGAAGCTTCTTAGATGTTGTTGAAAGAGGAAAGCATAATAAAATTGACAGCGAAGTTAGCAAAGTGTACAAACCTTCTTGCCAATCTTCTTGTCATGGTCTTTTTCTTAATATATTCATTGGGATTATACAACAAATTTCGGTTCACTCTATCAATGAAAAATCAAGAAATTTGCAACTACAAAAGATGGTGAATCCCAAATGCATTAAAGAGAGAGAATGGGAGAAGTAGAGATGAAAACAGGAAGAGCAGCTACGAAAATTGTGGAAAGCTTTTAACCAAAGGAGAGGAAGAGGAATGCATTTTTGCAGTTGACGTTTCAAAAACTACAGGTTCAGTGAGGGAAGAACTGAACCAATTTATGCATACATATTTTATGCATGGTAAAAGGTTTGAAGATATATAATAACCCAGAATTCATTACTACAGTTTCAGACAGTCATTTCTATAGATTCAGCCATTCCAATATTTTTTTAAATATATGGTAAGAAGGTTTGATCCTTCCAGAAAGCTATAAAGGTGCTATGGTCATCGAAAGAGTCCGTATAAGCACTAATATATTAAAACAACCTTTTTTCCGATGTACCTACAAATATATATATATATATATATATATTAATAACAACCTCCATCTTCCAAAGCAATGGCCATATTTGAGACACTTTATCTCTAAGGAGGGAGTCAGGGAGAACAATGTGATTCCTAAGCAATTGACAAGAAAATAGCATCACCAAGCCAAAATAAGCTTTCATCCAATTAATGAATTCAAACCAAATAAATAAATAAAAAGAAAACCATCAAGCGGCACCATACCAACAAAGTTCATGCAAAATACTCAGGCCTTAATCTTACAAAACAGAGTGCATAATCAGGGTCGAGTCCTAAACTAGACAAGAATTCAAAAGGATCTAATTTTCAGTTGATGATTCAGTTGAGCACAATTCTCTATCGATGATGAGTTAGACACACTTTAAGTAATTTGAACGTGAGCTTTTATATACGATCAAGGGAAAGACTATCTATGAATATTTTGGTTCGATGATGAGTTAGACACACTTTAGATAATTTGACCATGAGCTTTTATATACAATCGAGGGAAAGACTATCTATGAATATTTTGGTTCTGCCATGATTCATGTATTTCCCTTAGAAGTACGAAATAACAAAAACAAACTAAGGCATGACAACACCATAGAGAAAAAATACAGATAACTTATAAAAACCTTTTTGTCCCCAGCAACACGAACCCAATCAAAACATCAGACAACCGTTTGCATGCGCTTGGGTGTGTGTCCACTAATTACATGCACACAAAACAACAAATATATGACCATACAACAGCAAGAATCCATTATAAAAACTGTAACCACATGCGTTCGATTTATTCAATTTTCAGATATATTAAAAAAATAAAAACAAAGAGTCCAAGAAACTCAAGAGGATGAGTGAGATTGAGATTGAGATAATCAAATTTCTAACAAAAGTGTAGCATACGTCGTCAGAAACAGCAATGGAAACACCAGGCATAGCTAAATACCTTTACCCTCAATCAACAAACATATGATCAATCACCCACATATGACACCCAACAATTTTTTGGTGATCATGTCAAAGCTTCGAAAAGAATAGGAACACCTGAAAAGAAAAAAGAAAAAGAAAAGAACAAAAAAAAAAGAAAAAAGAAAAAAGAAAAAAGGCGAAAGCAAGCTAAGGAGATAGAGAAGACCCAAACGGTCACAGACCCATAAGTTTTATAACGAAACAAAAATGGGTTTTCTTTTCCTTTTATATTAGTAAAGAAGCTTTACTTGTTTGAATGATGGACAAATAACCTTTTCAGTTTCTATTTATAAAGAAACGCTTTCTCCGCAATTTAAGCCGTCAAAAAGCTCAAGAAAGAATTACCTCCTCCCATAATTTTCCAACCAACCAACCAACCAACCAGACAGGACAGGACTCTTCATATATATATATATATATATATATAGGTTACATAACAGAAGAACATGAGCTAGTTCGCCTTAAATCAAGAAATCCTAAAATTTAGTCGGGGTTTTCAAACTCATAGAGAAAATCAATTTATTAATGACAACCACAAACTAGTTTACTAATCAAAAGCAAATAAGTAATAAGGGATTAAGAAAACAGATTCAAAAGGAACATCGAAATCGAATGATGACAGACAGGTAATAATGATTGAAATCTATTCGTTCGTATAAATTTTTGCTCTCTACCTTTTTTTCTTCTTCTTCTTCTTGTGATTCTGCTGGAAAAGGGTGGGAGAGAGAAAAGGAGAGGTTTTGATTGCAAGAAAGGCGTTCTAATTCTGAAGTGAGAGAGAGAGAGAGAGAGAGAGACTTGTTATGAGTCATACAACTTATGTATGTAAGATCCGAGGCTGAGGGGAGTTGGGTGTGGCGCTTTTCAGATAACAAAACCAAACAAACAAAGTGCCGTACTACCAATTGAGTACTTGGATAAATCCCACCCGTCGGATCAAAGGGTTCTGGATGGTCCAAGATCGAGGGCTGTGTGGCAACAGGTACGTCAAGGTCCAGAGGAGTTCCCCACACCCCTTGTTACAAAAAACACATCTGAAGCCATGTGTTTTTTTTAATTAATATTTAGATATACCGAAAGAAAAGCGAAGTTTGGTTTCTTTTTATTTTTGTGGACGGAAGCCACCCCACCATGGCCGCCGCCGCCTTAACACATTAATTTTTAATCTCCACCTACTGGTAGGTCCGGGACTTATTAAAAGAGAAAGCATGTACATATTTTCATAGAAACAACAACTTTCATGTTTTTTACTGATATAATTGAGTAACACGAGGTGTTAATTTTAATATGTGAGGCACACCAAAATTACCGATGGATTGTTTCAATGGATATTAATAAGGGGGATACTGTTGTTTTAATTAAAAGGAAAAGTATTAGGCTACATTTACTAATTATATCTTGTCTTAGAGTGAAAGTTCTTTAATTAGTAAATACTCTTATTATTATTCAGAAAAATATATAAATATATATATATATATATTCTTGTACTATTTATGTACAATATGTACATGTACAAATATAAAATTTATTATTTTTCATATAATTTTAAATCTAGTGGCTGTTCTAGAAATTTTTTATTAAAGTCATGCAAAAACTTGATCTTAATTTCATGATAGTGAAAAAAAAATTTTAATACATTGATATTTTTGTATTGGGCAAAAAAATTTTAAAAAAAAAAAAGTGCAAATATATATACTTTTCCAGTTACTTTTAACGAGATTTCTTATTTTGGAGTTGTCACATAAGACCCTTTATTATTGATGTTACTATCAAATAAGTTCTTCATATTTACACTATCATTAAAGCTGCAGTTATGTCTCTTCATATTTCCACTGTGTCTTCTTTCAAAATCCCTGGTATTCTGTGATGCGATGGATAGCAAGATAAATAGATTCTGGCGGGGTAAGTGAGGATGCCATGTAAAGACTTGGAGCTTCCTTTGTAACCTAAGGAGGTGGGTGCTCTAGGGTTTAGGAATTTTGATAAAAATAGACCATGCTTTGATTATATACCAAATTAGTTTGGCAACTCCTAAATGAGGATTATCTACTCAATATTGCGCCTCAGATTAGTTTGATTACCAAATTAGTTTGACCCCTAGATTCCTAACTTACCAAATTTTAGACCAGTTCCTCTCTCGATCCTACTGCTATTGTAAGAGTTTTGTTTTTTCAAGAAACCATGAACCTGGGATGCTTCGAATCTGCAATCTCTCTTTGACAACCATTTAGTCCAAGAAATTCTCAAAATTCATATTCCAGCAGTGCTTGAGAGGGACTCATGGGGATGGCTTTATTTATGATGGCTCTGGTCTATTTTCATCCCACTAAGCCTACTTTACGATATTCATGGGCATCTTCTGCAACCTTCATTTTTGAGCTCTATCCAATGGAAAATTTTATGGAGCCTAGAGATTCGATCATGAGCGTCTTAAGATCATCCTTTGGAGGTGGTTTCGGAAGCTCTCCTAACCATGCAAGTTTGCTCGTGTGGTTAGAGGTATTGCTATGGAGGACCCGTATTATACCATCTATGATTTGGGGAAGGAAAACATCGATTATCTATTCTTCAAATATGTTATTGCCAGAATGATATGGTTTAGAAGTTGGAATATTTGTATTGATTTGGTTAATGCATGCATGCATGCAGATTCTTCTTCGTCATGCATCTCCAAGATCCTAAATCCCTCTAAATTAGTTCTGAAATCTATCAATAAAAGCTCATTTGCTGTTTATGCTGCCATTTTCTTGGATAGAGTGTGGAAATAGTGGAACGAGTGCTGCTTTGAATTCAGAATGACTGATGTGGATAGTATTTTTTAAAAAGTGCATGAGCAGTCGAAGCTAGGAACACTGTGCTATTAAGGTGACATCCATGGAGCAGTGTGAGGACTCGGTTCCTCATTTATCTCTACTCCCAAGTGGAAGCCTTTATTGGGGTGTTTAAAGTTGAATTTTGATGCTGCTTTTTGTTACGGGCGTATGTCTATTACATCTTGTAGATTATTTACATACTACTGAAGCATAAGTCGGAAATACAATTTTGGAGTGTAATCTAGGGATCAACCTGATTTCTTGAATCGAAAGTGTTCCACATGCTTCATTGCGTAACTTGTAATATCGACTTGTGGTGGAGCATAGTTAAACCCTTCGAAGGCCAACTACACCTTCACTATTCACCACTCATGTGCCACTTTACATTATGCGTTTCAAAGAGAAAATGGAAAGCTGAAAGAGAGAGAAAGAGATATAGAGAGGATTAAGTGTCTGAATATCACGTCTACAATTCCAGTTTGGTAGTAATTTCCCTCTAAATGGGCTCTTAGAAGGAAGTGGGTAGTTACGGTAACTATCACTATAGGTAATGGGTTTAGGTATGTCCATGGGTGCCCGAACCAACCCAAATGCCAATATCTCCCACTAGCACTCGGGAATGTTCAAAGCAACAATATCTATTACGCGAGTATTCTAATGTGATTTTGTGAGATCATATAACAAATGAGTTATACAACCAGCTGAGTATACAAGATTCGAGAGCTCTACAACAAACTTTATAAAAACCAGCATAAAGACATCTACCACAACTGGAATAAACACAAGTATCTCAAGTACTCTGAATCCATCTAGACATATTGGTTTAAGTAGCATCCTTTTTAAAAGCATACCTAAACCCTTGAGAGTAGCAACATACCCATGCATACAGTGCAATACAGAAAAGTGAAAGTAAGTCGCGCACTATTAATATAAAGCTTAATAAACAAGATGATCCTTTCTTTGTCCTCATGTCATTCGGATCAAGACTAACTATTTTTTCCCAGTGATATCCAAAAAGTTGAATCAATCATAATCGTAAGATATCATGCCAAAGCAACTACATAAACCTTACACCTCATAACATAGTATAAAATGTAAGGGTTCATATAGTGATACTGGGATTCACTCATCTCTTTAAATTTTGGTTGCTAAGCACATATAGTATGAATACACTTTTATGATGGAGTAGTTCCAATACAGAACCTATGTCAGACATCACATTGTTTAACTTTTAATCTAGTCACTAAGCAAGCACCTAGCTTGAGTTTTACATTTACTTTCCTTTTTGTAAGGCGACAAAAATAAAACCTCATATTGTCCTAGAAATATAGATTATGGTGAATACTGGCTAATAACCATCATCAAGCTTCATAATGGCTTTTGTGCAACGTCGAAAGGGTCCTGATGTTGTGGGATCGTTTGGATTGTTACAACCTCTAGTAGATCTTAATTAATATATAAAATATATAAAGAATGAACAATCAGATATCATCACATCCACAACAAGGGTGAGACAATAGCATATAGAATCTCAACTTTGCTCGCTCTCATAAGCACCAAAGGTGAGAGCTCGTGTGAAAAAGCCTATCAACCTGCTTGCATGCTCTCAATCTCATGTGTGTTACGCAATAAGCAGAACTATAAAATAGTCATTGAACTAAAATATGCATCATATCATAAAACCTCTAATATCCAAAGGTATATAGTGATCAATTGATAAAACAAATAACACATCATCATCACCTACCCAGTCCTAATGCCCTAACCTAATTGATAAAAGCCTTTATACCAATGGGGTTTGCCATATGGTCAGCAGCCATACGACTCATAGAGATGTGAGTCAAGATCACTTCCTTTTGTGCTACCATATCTCTAATGAAGTGATATCTCATATTAGTATGCTTGGTCATGCCGTGGTGCTTGGGATCTTTAGCACAAGTTAATACTGTCATGCTATCATAATAAATAATCATAATCTCCATAAGGAATATGACAATTTCCAATGAACCTCCTTAACTAAACAACCACGTGTATAATAGCCGAGCATGCCCCAAACTCTGCATCCATGGCGGACAAGACAATGCAGGCTTACTTCTTGCTACCCCATAAAATGGTCCCACCATTAAATAAGAAGGCATATCCTGATATGAACTTACGCTCATCAAGGTTATCACCCCCATTAGCATCATTGTAGCCAACAAAATGCATATTCAAATACTGATAACGCAATACAAAATCCATAGTCCTTTTCAGATACCTAAGTATTCTCTTGGCTGCATTCTAATGAGTAACTCTTGGGTTGGATTGGCAACAACTTACTACCCCAGTAGTATTACTGATATAAGGCTGGTTGCATATCATAGCATACATCAAGCTCACTGAATATTGTACTTAGGACATCTGTTCTTTCTTTTCTGGAGTTTTAGATCCCATGTCAAAGTTAGGCTTTCGCCTTTAGCGACAAGATTATCAATAAGTTTGCAGCTTTGTATATTGAATTACTCAATGACATTTTTTATGTAAGTCTTTTGAGACCAACCAAGAAGTCACTTGGAGGATCTCTCAAGATCTTAACTCCTAATATATAGCTTGCCTCACCCATGTCTTTCATCTCGAAAGTGGATGATAGCCACTCCCTAATGGCAATAACCAACTATATGTTATTACTAGCCAATAACATATCATCCTCAGAAAGTGATAACATGATGAAACTGCCCCTGGACCATTTAAACTACACACAATGGTCCTTCTCGATCATCATGAACACATAAGTGGTAATGGCTCACTGAAATCTCAAGTATGATTCCTGGATGATTGCTTTAGGCCATAGATAGATATAGGGAGCTTGCAAACTTTGTGCTCTTGGATAGCTACTACATAGCCTACATTTAGATCTTCTAAAAATTTATGTGATTTTAAAATTTAGTTTGTTTGAAATTTGAATTGATTCGACATTTGATTTTTAAAACTTGGTTGAATTTTGATGACTAGTTGGAATTGAATTTTAAAACTAGATTTCGTTTTGCAATTTGAAGTTTAGTTTAGCTTTGAAATTGAATCATCCATAATTGACATTTGACCCATGAAATGATACTCCTTTAGAGAGATTCAAGGTTTGATGTTGATTGAAATTGATTTGATTTGGTTTAGTAAGAATTATACATTCGCTTTGTCTAAAAGCTTAGGAAGTGAGTAGAACCTGGGAAGTGACGAGAGACTGCTTTGTGCTGATCGGTGTTTGTTGTTCTTTTTTCTTAAACTTTGAAGGAGAAGACATCTTGTCGCTTTGTTTGTTGAGAACTCTTGAGAGTAGTGGGGAACTCTTAGTGTTCTCTCGGATGTTGATTGTTGCTAACTTTTGCCTTTATTTAGCATGACAGAATTCTAATTGACATGTTTCGTTAGGGGTTTTGTTTCCTAAAGTCGAACATCTTAAGTTGGCTTATGGAAGAAGTGAGATTATTTGGCATGTTCGGTAATGTTTGAGATATTTGAAGGACCAAACATCTTCGGTCAATTTTTCTTGAATAGATCAAGTAATTTAAAATTGAATGGAAGGTTGAGAGTCAGTCATTGTTAGGGAGGTTGAGGGTGGGGCATTGCTCTATTTTCTGTGGTTCTGAAATCATGGTCTGATAGTCTTGATAAGAAGACTTCCTCTCACTAGAATGTGAGAACTATAAAATAGCCCCCCTAGTTTGCAAAAGATTGGTCATTAATTTTTTATTATTTTTTTAAACATTTGTTTGGCATGTCTAGCGACTTCTAGATTTCACGAGGCTAAATTGCTAGGGTAACTCCCCTTCTCTTTCTTTCTTTTGACTAGGGGTTTGAAGACTTCCTTGACTACAAGAGGTTTTGAATTAATGGATTTTAGTCGATCAAAGTGGTATTTTCTTTAAACTATAATGCATGGTTAGGTGAAATGTAGTGAAAGAATAAGTTCTTTCTGGCCCAAAATCTTGATACAAGTAAAGACTAAGAATCACGACCTTTGAGTCACTTTTGAGTGAAATTATCCCTAGTATAAAGGGTGAAAGCTCTTAGCGCTAAATATCCATCATCAATTCTGGATGACTTTAATTTGGACCGTAATGTATGTTGCAGATTTTGTTGATCATTTTATCGAGAATTATCTTTAGGGATTTCTTATGATCAATGGCCTAACTTGGCAAAATGCCTTAAGTTGCCTATCATTTATAGAAGCTTGTTGAACTTTGCAATTTTTTTAATCAAAAAGAGCTTTGATTTGGACCGTAGCATATCTTAGGGTATGGGTTTAAGAAAAGAAAGGCAAATGAGGCTCAAACTTTTTATGTAAAGGGTTGTTAGAACCCTTGATCACCTTTTGTTGAATTGCACCTTTATTTTCGTTTGTCTTTTGAAATTTCTTTTGTTTTCTGTTACCCCAGTTGGGATAAGGATCTTTTGAATTTGAACTCTCTTGAATTAAATGAAAGAGCTTTGCTTTTTTTCCTTTATTTTCTTCTGTTTTTTTTTTCTTTGGAGCTTTTGATATCTTGTAACTGACCCATTTATGGGCGTTGATCAATGGGTGAGGTTTATATGAAAGAATTCATAGGCTCAATGGGCTTACAAGGGATAAAGATATCTTTTTTTAAAGGTAGAAGAATTGATGGCCCGTCCTCATTTTAAATTGAATTGCTTAGTCCATAATGCCTCACAAATTTTTGATAATCAAAGTGCTTCCCTTGTGAAACCATGTGGACTCAGGCTAATGTCAAGGGATTGCCCCTTGTGCAAGCTATGCAAGTTATTTGATCCTATTATTGCCCCAATGTGTGGATGATTCCGAGTAGGGTTTGGAAAAGAATTTTTATGGGGTCAAAGGGGTATTTTTGTTGATATCGAAGGGGTAGCTTAAATTATGACCTCCTATTATTTTGAATTTTGAACCTTTAGTCATTAGAGTTTTTGACCACTTGAAGCAAGGCTTTTGTAAATTGCTATGTTGCCCTAATGTGGGGTGTGATCCTTGATAGGTTCTTTTGAAAGAATTGCAACACAAGCTCAAATGGTTTTTCAATCATATAAAATGTAACAAAAATGAATGCCCCTTCTCATGTCAACCTTGATCCATGAATCTTTCAAGCTCATTCGGTGCTTTGGAAATCCTTTGTATGGGATCTTGTTTTTCTTCTTTTGTTATTACCAAACCTAGGGATTAGACCTAGGTTGCTTATGTATCTTAGTGAGCCCAACAATTAGGTCAATTTTAGTTTTGACCTAGAGCATTGATTCATAGAAATCCTAAACCTAGAAACACGGAAACAAATGCTAGATTTTTTTTAAACAATTAACCTCCAACAACTAAAAGATATGGTAGTAATTCTTCACATCCCTTGATTAGAGTAGCCTTCCAATTAATTGGTTGGGACTGGTAGCTATAAGCAGGCAATTTTGAAAGTTGTGGGAATGACTCCGTTGCAACGATTCTTGTAATGTTGTTGGTTTGGGAGTCGATGGGATCTTAGATTTTGTGTTTCAGTGAATAGAAACTTTCAGTGTCATGGCCTGGGGATCCATAATGAAATTCACAATGCAGATTTGGATTGAGCATGTCTGTGGGGCAAAGACCCAATTTTCCCGACGTGTCTTTTTTTGGAGAGCAATTTGTCTCTTCTTGGTTTAGGCATGGCTTATAGTTGAGTTTTGAGCAAGTGTATTAGTTGGAGCTTGAGGGATTGTTGTTGCAATAATAGGGCTGGAGTAAATAGGGTATGGTGGAATGGACTGTGAGAGCGGAATTTCAATGTTCAGTTAGAATTTTAGCAATGGAGGTTGTTGTCAGTTGGTAGCATTTAGATGATTGATGGGCGATCCCTCTTGTTCCTCAATGTCGGTCATACTTGCACGGGATAGAAGTAGAGAAAGCATCGCCTCAAGTTTTGTCATCTGTTTCTTTAGTTATAGTACCTCTTCTAGTCTATGGATTTGTCTTTCTATGGATTGTGAATTGGGTGAAATACTAGATGAATATGTGAGTTTAGTTGTACTCTTTAACCTAGGAAAAGTAAAAAAGAAACCCCTCCTGATTTGTAGTAATGTAAGAAGGGGGAATGAAAGTAAAATGAAAAAGAGAATGAATTTAGTGTTTGGATTTGTTTTGTGCAATGAATGTTCTATGGATGTCCTTTATTTGAGGGACTCTAGACATGGTACTTGGTCCGTTTTGGAGGTAGAGTTTTGCCCCTGTATGCAATACAGTACATGTTCCTTATGTCATTCATTTATTTATTTATTCATTTGCAAAATTGACGGAAAAGAAAAAGTACACTTGTTTTACTTTTGATTGTTCTTGTACATAAGTTTTTTTATAAAAAAAAAAAAATACACATCAAGGGAAGGAGAAACATTTTCAATGGGAATTTTTACCTATTCTATAGGGTTTCGGGGGGGAAAGAGATTATATTCTTTCTATTCTACCCTTTGACCCTCTTAGAATGTGTGGGTTGCTTGTGTTTCGAGGCTTTTCCTTTGGCATGGTGGGTTGATGCCCATTGCTTGGAAATCCTACCTCCATAGATGGAGAGAAATTAGAGCCTCTTTTGAAAGATATGATTTTTCTCATTCATGCCATAAGTCTTTAGGGTTACAAGAACCTTTGGAAATTTGGAAAGCCTTGAGTTAAGTGAGATTGGTTTTGAACCATTCTCTCTAAGTTTGAACAAATGCATAGGAATGCATGGAATTGAGTATCTTGGCATTTTTGCCTTGAAATAGGCATTGATGTATGAGCAGCATAACAATAAGAAATGAGCAGTTAAAAGACAGTAATAGGGAAATACATTGACAATCGCCCTTTCCTCTTATCATAAAAGTACACTTGTTTTATGGTGACTCTTCCTCTTATCAATACATTAAAGTTATGCCTCGGAATTTTCATATCACAATTTAGTGAGGAGTTCTAAGCACATTCCAAGTGGTGGCTTCTAAATATTCAAGTAGGGAGATGATCCACTCAACCGTTGAGGCATGTTTGGGTTTGGTTTGAAGTCTTTAAAAGGCCAGTGATGATTTTCTATGTACGTGGATACAAACATGCCCATTACCATTTTTTTTAAAGATCGCCTTTAGCAGGGAAATGAGGATATGAGATAGAGTTGACTCCCGCAGCCTCTCAGTAGAAGAAGGAAAAAGCCTAATCCTCTACCTCAGTCTCAATAGAAGGTAAGAGGAAGGGTCATTCCCTCTTTCTTTCTAGAAGGGATTAAAAGTGCCTTCATCATGTCAAGCTTCATGCAATCAATTGGCCCCAAGGGACTTTAGAAGAAGAGTAATGAGTGTAGTGTTAAACTCTTTTAGTAAGCATAATGTAAAAACATTGGTATGTAATATCAAACTTGAATCATACATAATTCTACTACCAAACTTGTCAATGTAAGGGCTAAAAAGGATGCCAAGTACCATGCTAGAGATACATCATAACATTATTGCCTATATTATGCTTGAGAAATGAATTTGTCTTCTCCCTTAGCTTTAAGATCATGTTTCACAGTCAAAGCAATCCATAAGGATGGAGAGAGACCTCAAACTTCTATCCGAATTAGGAGTTTCAAACACCACAAAACCCATATAAAATTTGATATGTCTAATTATTGATGCCTTATTATAGTCTTCAATTCTTTTAATACTTTGTTTAACCTCTATTTTAAGACAACAAATATCATAACTTACCACAAAAAAAAAAAAAAAACAAACATCATCCCAACTAACTGTACTTGACTTTTTTGTTTTGGAGTTGGGATTTGATGGTAGTGGTGATGGGTGTTTAGTGGTATCTGTGTCAGGGGTGGTGTTAATTAGGCATTAAGTGAATATGACGTTATTGGGCTTGTTGGAATGTAAAGAAAAAGAATTAGGAGAAGAGTTGGTTGTTAAAAATAGATTTGGTTGTTAAAGTGACTCAGGACCATAGTTGCATGGAAGCTTCTTTGCGGGCCGGAAATGTGTTTCTAAGACGGGTACGATACGCCCTTTGAAATTTATGGGAAACGTTCCCGAGACTCTCGCGGAGCGAGAAAATTTTTCATAAAAACGCTTCCGGAACGCATAGGAGACGTAATGGAAGCGTATTAGAAGCTTTTGGGAAGCTTTTAGGATACTTATAGGATACCATTTGGAAACTCTAGGGAACTCTTTGGGATTCCTTAGAAAACATGTGGGAAACGTGTGGGATACGTATCTTAGAAACTCATTGGAATCGTGTTATAAACTTGTTGAAAACTTTTATAAAACCTTTTGGATACTTATAGGAACCTTTTGGGATTCGTTAGGAAACCTTTGGGATACGTTCTAAGTTTTGGGATACACTGTAAATTTGATAACATTAAACAAATTATGAAATTCATTGTCAAACTGGTCCATAAAAAGAAACCTAATATAAAAAGAGAATTTAAAACATTAATAAACTATATAGCTTAATACAATAGATATTGTTGTTAAAATAAATTTTAATAATTATTATGTTGCATTCATTATACATAAAAATGAAACTTATATTTAGAATTTGTTCTTTAAAATTTAAACAATAAATATGATAAATGATCTGTTTAAGTTACTCTTCTAATAAATTAAACTTTTAGTAGTTATATGTGGAGCAACAACTATACATTCATGACTATTATACTTAAACTAACCTAAAATATATAATTATTCTAATTTTGTGGGTTTGTTAAATTTGTACATAAAAATTAGGTTATAGATGTATAATATATAAGTTTTTACTTTTTACATATATAAGATGAGTCATGTATATAGTTAGAAATGAATTATAAATATAGGATAATAGAAAGATAGAGTTCATACCATTTAATATTCTTATTTTATTGGAGTCCATGTTTTGAAATCTTTAGATGATTATTAAATTTATTATAAAATCCATTAGAGCATCTCCAGCCCAAAGCCTTCAAATTCATTTTTATTTTAGCATCTTCTTCAAATTTGAAGTTTATGGATCTTACTTTTTTACATTGTTACTCCAACCCACTAACCTTCATTTTCACTATTCACTATTCACTCTTCAAATCACTATTCTTTCATGTAAAAAAGTCAAAAATTACATATTGTGCTCCCATTTTATTTAAAAATATAATTATTTATTACCATATTTTAATTTAAATTGTAATTATTTACCAAATATTTAATTCAAATTAAATTATTTAATATTTTTCAAACTAAATAATCTATCCACGAAATTACAAATTAAATTACATTAACAAATTTAAAAAAAAAACAAAAACCACATTACAAACTAATGAAATACATTTAACAAAAATTAAAGTACAATAAGGAACCAATTAAAATACATAAAATGAGACTTGAAAAATTAAAATTACAAACACTAATAAGGTGGCAAGTTTGCTCCTCCATACCACTTTCATGGTGGCTAAAGCTACTACAATTACCATGACTAAAATAGTAGATGATCCACCTATTTGGGAATTATGAGTCCTTTTTCAATAAATAAATAATCAATAAAAAAAATTCAATTTTATATATAAATAATAATTTCAAGACAAATAAAAGCAAGTAAAATATAAATAATTTATTTATTTCACATATAAAAAATCTCAAATTAAATAAATATTTAACAAATTAAAAAAATAATGAATTAATTGAAATTTTAAATTAAATATTTATTAAAATAATATTTAAATAGTAAATAATGCATTAATAATACATTATTTAGGCTTAAAACAAAGATTAATACAAGGGTCACATAATTAGTATTTTGACCCACATGAATAGTGAAATTAAGGGGCCTTCAAATTTAAATGCGACAAATGAAGGCCACCTTCATTTCTTCAAATTTTTAAAAAAATGAAGGTAGGTTTGGAGGACCAAATTTAAAACTCACCTTCAAATTTGAATATTTGAAGGTAAGTTGGAGATGCTCTTAATCTATAAAGCCTAAGATATTATATTATCATCGAATTATTCAATAGTATTCAATTACATAAGGTCTCTTAGAATATGTTTCGAATTCAACTATGTGATCCACTAATAACAGATTATATAGGATAATATTATCATACAAATGTTAGATAACTATCGATTTATTATAAATCCAATAATTTATAAATTCTAAGATATTATACTAACATTATATTTTTTCAATAGTGTTCAACTGCATAAGATCTCTTAAAATATACTTCGAATTCAACTACGTGATCCACTAATAAGAGATTACATAAGAGAATATTATCATAAACATAATATGTAACATAAAACATAATACGTAATTTAATTTTAGATATAAAGTCCTATCCAATTGTGTCTCTAAAATTATCTAGAAAATATAATATGTAATTTAATTTAAGTATAAAGTCCTATCCAATTAAATCTCTAGAGTTTGATTACTATTATATACAACCAACTACTCCTTATGTAATGCACGGCAATTAATTTAGCTATTTGACTTCTTATTTTCTTAATAATTGCTTAATTTAGCTATTTGACTTCTTATCCAATTAAATTGCTTAATATATGTTATTGATTAGCATTTATCTAGGCATCTAAGAATTGTGACCATAGAGTTAAAGTTTACAATCAACCTCTAAAGAATTCGGTACTAATGTGGTATAACCTGTAATTAGAGATAAAATATAAAATCCTATCAATACATGTGTCTTGGACTCTTGATTATTATCACTTCCATGTGGTACTAATGTGGCATAGTTAACAAGTAAAATAAATTCAAATGAAAAGAAATTTAGATTAAGGAAATGAAATTTACATGAAATACAAATTCAACTCAAATGCAAATACAAATGAAAATTTTGACTGTTATTCCTTTGGACAAAAAACCCGATCAAAAAGAAAGAAACTCACAAGAGAGACTCCAGGGTTTAAGTTCAAAGGAAGATAATCAAGTCTCTCTTCTCTCTCTCTCTCTCTCTCTCTCTCTCTCTCTCTCTCTCTCTCTCTCTCTCTCTTTTCGTTTCCTATTCTGTTTGGAATCCTTTGGTTCTTTTGATCTCATTACAATTCTTGTTGGGTGTATTTAATGGTCAAACCTTAAATATATATATATATATATATGTAGATATATATTTCTATTATTGTTAGGTGTATTTTATCGTCTAACATTATGTATTATATATATGCACATATATATACTATATATATATATATATATCTCACTTACACACAAACACACAATCCCGGTATAGTTTTTAACTTTTCTATGGCCTCTTGTTGATAGTTAGTACTTGATGACCCGACATATTAACAGATAGTCAAAGGATACTCACAACAGGGCTTTTCATTCTAATCTTCCTCATGTTATTTGACCCAACCAAATTACAGAAAATAATAAGCTAATAATTGGAACCAATCTTTAGTATTACTGAACCAAAGCCCCTCCAACTCTAGCATGCACATGCTCTTCCTCAAGTACTGCAAAAAATTGTCCTCTGTATTAGTAACAATTCATATTTTTAGTTTTTTTCCCCATTTACTTATATTATTGATTGGTTTTTTTTCCTACTAGTGGTGAAAAAATTAACAAACATATTATACATGTTGGCTAGCTTAAGTAAATAATTCTATTGTGAATCGTGTTTTTCTTTTTTTTATAACTATTTAATTTTTCAGGTTGGATATAGATTGTGAAATTGTTGGAAGTGCAACTGATGAGATTGCTATAACTTATGGTAATGAGGGTGAGTTTCAATTTGAAGAAGAGGATCATGAGTATCATGATGAACTAATAGATGAGGGTCTATATGACATTGATGGTAATCTTCTACCAGATGCCTATCCAGTACTCTAGAAGCATGTAGTGCAAGGGAAAAAAATTGGTTCTGCACATGTTGGTACTGTTGCTTTCAAATGCAAGCATTGCAAAATAATCTATCAAGGTTCCTATACAAGGGTCTATGCTCATCTAATGGGAAGAGCAAAAAGACAAGGTGTTGGGATTGGTTACTGTAAGGTGGTGTCCAAAAATAGGGAATTACAAGCTACTTTAAAAAGACAAGTTAAGAAGTTCGAAAATGCTAAAACTTCTACTCCATTGAAAAGGTCTAGACTGAACACATCACCATTCGCAACAGGCTTCACCACTCCAGGAAGTGCTTCACAAGGTCCTCTTCCAAAGGCCATAAAAACCCAGCAATTTGAAGAGGTTGATTATAAGGTCATCAGGTTCTTATGTGCAAATGGTATCCCTTCTAATGTCTTGAGGTCATCATATTTTGAAGACATGGTTTCGGCCATAAGTCACTGCCCTGGTTATAAGGCTCCATCATATGAGAGGGTAAGGACTGTGTTACCGGATAATGAAAAATACAGAATGAGAAGATCTTTGTCTCCAATTGTTGAGACATGGCCAACTAATGGTGTTTCAATTGTTTCAGATGGATGGACAGATCGAAAGCACAGGCCATTAATTAATATTGTTGCTTCAAATTGCTATGGTTCGATGTTCTTGTACGCCCATGATTTTTCAGCAGTTGAGAAGTTTGGAAAGAACATATCAGATTTCCTCATCACAGCAATTGAGAATGTTGGGCCTTCAAATGTAGTGCAAATCATTACAGATAATGCATCAAATTGTAAAGCTGCTGGTTTGGAAGTGGAAAAGATATACCCCTAAATAATATGGTCCCCTTGTGTGGTGCATACCTTAAATTTGATATTTAAGGATTTTTCTCATAAGTTTACTTGGTTGGCTGAAACATACCAATGTGCCAAGAAAATTGTTAAGTACATCACCAATCATTCTATGGCTCTTGAAATATTTCGAACTCAATCAAACCTGGAGTTGTTAAAAGTAGCTAAAACAAGATTTGGATCCCATTACATCACATTGACAAGGCTAATGAAAGTTCGAGAATGCTTACTTCAAACTGTAGTTTTGGATGTTTGGACAACATGGGCAGAGTCACAGCATGATCGAGTATCATATGAAATTGTAATGGAAATAAAGAGCAAAGTCATGTCAGAATTGTTTTAGGGTGAAGTTCGTCGTGTTTTACAACTGACAAAACCAGTTTATGAAATGATTAGATTCACAGACCAAGAGGGACCTATTATTGGGGAAGGTTATGAGGGAATGAACAACATGATTGGGCAAATCAAAAGCAATTTGTCTAACGATTTTGATGGACAATACATTATTGAAGCTACTACTGAAATTATTTATGAACGCTGGCAAAAAATGAATATTGACATTCATGCTTTGGCTTATGCTCTCACTCCCAAATATTATAATTTTAAATACCTTAAACTTCCTCGTCCAGGTGGAGAGAAGAGAATAACACCAGGTATAGAGTTTATTGTTTATAATTTTTTGTTCATATAAATTCTATATTATTTTTGTTTAATTATTTCACATTTGACATATATATGTGTTGTTCTTGAGCACTAAACCCTATTTTTTTAATTGAAATCTTATTTCTTAGATCAAGATAATGATGTTGCTAATGCGGTAGAATGTGCCTCATGGAAGTTAGCACCAGATGAAACAATGCATGACTTGTTGAGAAGCCAATTTATAAACTTTGTTACAAAGAAAAGATGATTTGGTATATCACTTGCACAAAAAGAAACAACTAACCCAAATATAAATGTTCTAGACTGGTGAAGGTTGCATGGTGGAGATGCTCTTAATTTAAGAAGTTTGGCAGTCAAAGTTCTATCTCAAAGTATTAGTTCTTCGTCAGCTGAAAGATCTTGGAGTACATACATTTACATTCAAAGTGTAAAGAGAAATCGATTGAACTCAACTCGAGCAGATACTTTGGTCTATATCCATTTAAATCTCAAAATGTTATCTAGGTATACTTGTTTATTTTTCCTTTGTTCTGCTTTTGTCTTCACTTCTATGTTCTAGAAAAAAATACACTATAGTTATGTTTTTCTGAGGGCTATGGTTTTTATGGGTCTAATCTTTTACTTTGATTTTTGTTAGTCCAAAGATACTAGTGGCATATGAATTTAGTAATATTAAATAAACTTTTAGTTTTACATAAACATAGAGTTAAATGTTCTCTTTTTTTTCTAGGTACACTGAAAATTACAAGAAAGGCCCATATCGAAAATGGGATATTAATCCTGAGATCCCCATAGTTGATGAATCCATCATAAGGTTAGAAGAAATGCGTTGTGCAAGTATTAATGATAATCAAGGTCAAGAAGTTCAAAGAACACCACGCTCGTTGTTTGCAGAGCTGCATGGACAAGGCACTACACTTACAAACCAAAATGAATCAGCACACCTCTTTGGCTCTTTGTCTAAAGTTGCTTCAGCTACATGTGTTGAAGAGCAGAATACTTCCACACGAACTACTGGGCAATCAAGTATTAGGGGTTTTATATGTGGCAGAAGAGGAGGGAGATGAGGAACTGTTGGACTAGGAGGACATCGAAATGCTGGAGTTAGTACCTTAAATTTGAGGGGGAAAGGGAAGATTGTTCAGTAAATCCCTTCTTGCAAGATGCATATAAACATGTGCTTATTTTGTAGGACTTGGGAGCTTACACATTCACATCTTTTCTATTGTTTTGGGTACTAACATATGATGAAATTGGTATTTTGGTTAATGGTTGTTGTCTAATGTCGGTCGTCTCTAGAATTTTATTTTTTTGTGGTGGGCATGTACTCTATGATGTATAATAACCCAGAAACACACACACACACACACACACACACACACACACACACACTCATATTAGGTGTCTACTTAATGATATTTCTCATTTCTGATGTGGATGGCCATTTTGCTATAGTTGTGCTTTCGAATATGATTTGACTATTAAGGCCACTGCTTAACACTTCTAGTCTGTTGCTACTTATGAAAAATGGTGGTTTTTCTTTGTCATTTATTTTTGGGGTACGTCCATGTTGTTTGCTACTAGTGCTGTGCCGCTGGCTTTTAGTAATAGATGTGATTTGCTACAGCTCTTTCAATAGTTTTGTTCTACTTGGGCCAATGCTACTACTAGGTAGTGTTTTTGCAAGAAGTTGCAGTTTAGTGCTATTCCACATGGTCAAAGTTTGATGTTGAAAGTCTTTTTCTTTATACAAGGTAATTGCTACTTCCTACTATGTTAAATTTGGTTCATATTCAATTTTACAGAAAACTATTTGCATTAGTTAGTAATATCCAAATCACTTTACTTGTAGGATATTTTAGAATATTTTCTGGGATGGATGATTGGAACACACAAGAGACTGGTTGTAATGATTTCAACAGCATGAAAAACAAAGTAAGCTTCTATATCTATTGGCATTCAACTATTAAATACATTACATATAATTGTTTCTGTAACAATTGTTATAGCATTAGCTTAATTTTGTTTTGGACAAGCATTTATGTTGGATCTCATATGTATTTAGTACATTTAGCCTTGATTTAATAGTTGTTTGTTCTACATTTCTAATCATTCCTAATCTAAAAATTACAAGAAAGATTATGAGTTTGTACACAGATCCATACAAAACTCACACAATTTTGGTGTTTAAATGTCAAACATTAAAATATTGATTAAGAGTTCTTTGTTCAAGTCTGCTAGGGAATCTTCCTCTTGGACTTAAACATTTTTAACACGTTTCCCACGAGTTTCTTATGCGTTTCCTGTGCGCTTCCTATAAGGATTTAAATAAGATTCTCATTAGTTTCCTCATAGTTTCTTATTGAGTTTTAATTAAGTATTCCCTAAGTTTTCTTAAAGTATCCCTTGAAGGATTTATATAAGTTTCCACTGAACTTTTTAAAAGTTTCCCTTAAATTTCATAAAAGTTTCTTACTAAGATTCCTGTTAAGTTTCCCATTCGATTCTTGATCGTTTCCCCGTTTCCCGTTTCTCCTATATTTTTTTGTTGCATTTCCCGCTTTCGTTTCCCCTGACATCTTCCACTTCCACTTTCTATTCTGGCAACTATGCTCAGGACAACATAAAAAGGAGATTGACTGGCATCTTATATATTCAAGTAATGTGAAAAATAAGGGTAATAGTGCAAATTAACATGCTCTTAATCCCAATAAACAATGAATGACTCTGGCATCAGGGTTTTAGTATTATTTCAAAAACTTTTAGGGTTATTCGTGTAATTGAGAGAAACTTAAGAGTGTCAGTGTAATTTTTCCACCTATTTACGGAAGATAGAACAGCAGGGACCTGTCACCACTTTTACCTACTCGTTCTGACCTCCCAAATCGCCTAGCCGACTGTTCAGCTCGAGAGCAGACCCGTAGCCCAAAGCACCCCCGCGACTATCTCTTCCATTTCATACTTCTCGCACATTCGTCTGGCTTCCCTTGAATTTTCAGTCATCAGGTTCAGCTCTCCCTCTCTCTCTCCCTCTCCCTCTCCCCCCGAACGATCGTGCAGTAGTTTTCATAGTTGCGTCTCAAATTATTGGTTGACTTTTAGTTTTCGGATATGGTGTATCGATAGAATTTTAATTGCTGTTATCTTTTTCTCAAATAGATAGATGCATGTTATTTGTTTCTCAAATAGATAGATGCATTTTTAACTAACTTTAATGCTCCTATTATGGTAAATGTCTGGGGGAGGGTTGCTTTCCCAATCTTTTATATTTCTTTAATTCCCAATTGCATACACATATCTGTTTTGCCAGCCAATATCACTTGAGATTTGGGATTTAATGAACGTATTTTGTACAGATATTCTGGTAGAATAGCATTTTTCTGTAGGAAATTATCATATATTGAATTACGTATGGATTGATCTGCTTCCAATGACGTCTTAGAGAATTTAGAACTCTGATGTTCGTGTATCCAATTGTTTCTGCTTCTATGGTTCTTATTTCTTTTTTAAATCACGTAAGATAAAGGTGTTCTTGTTTCCAACTGCTCTAAATTCGACATGGCAATGATAGAAATCTATCCTTACGAACCAACCAGGCTGCCCGGACTTCAATGGTCAGAAAAGAATATTTAGAGAGAAATGGAGTAAATTGTATTGACAATTGAATGGATATTATTTGGAATGAGTATTACAACTATACTCTCCTCCCTTTATATCTCTTGTCTATTTTTCGATATCTAACCAACCAACACACGCTGGACTAACTAACCTTCAACATAAAATTGCTCTGTTCTTGGTTCCTCAAACAGAGCTTGTTATTTATGCTAACCACCTAATTGTCATTTAGCTACTACTAACTGCCACATTGCTTCTCTGATCTTGAGCTTCATTCTTCCTACTAGCATTCATTTCACTTCGAGTTCCTTTTTCCATCTTAAGGCTCAGCTCAGAACTTGTTGATTTGTGACCCGTATCAGTAATACTCCTTTGTAAATCTAAAATGTATAAAAGAAGGGTAAGGACAAAATATATTTGTGGTATTGGAGCACAGATGTAACTGCTAACTCACCTGAATACTAGTATACTGTAAATTTTTCTGTCCAAGAACCCAAGAAAGTAAAAAAAAAAAACAGATTTTAAACGGGAGTTCAACTAAGGCAAGGTGTGTAATCTTGCTTCAATTGCACTATAGTTGTTCAATGGTTGAGGTGATGTAATAGCCTTCTTCTGCTTGAACCAGTAAAAAAATATTTAAATTAGGTTGTTTCTGTGTTACCATAATTCTTTACTGCCCTAGTGATTTACGTATTTGGAATGCTGTTCCAAAACATGGTATACTAGCGTTCCAAAATGATGAATTTAACAATCCAATGCGATCTCAAATTTTTTTTCTATTTATTTCTTTAAAGGTCACCTAAGGAGGGAAAAAAATCCAATATAATTGAACCAAAATATAGGGAGAATAAAGTTTTGACATAATAATATGCTAAAAATGGACCATAATACTCTTAGAATGTGTTTTTAAATGATTAATTTGAAAAAATATAGATTATATTTTATTAAAGGGCTAATTGTTAAAGAAAATTGTCCTAAAAGTACCTTAATTCTAATAGTATAATTTATACAAGCCTACCCTTAGCGTACCATATTTTAGAATATGTGGCGTACCACGTTCGCGTCCCCGTTCCATGTACTTGAACGATCCGCGTTCCAGTTAACACAGGGTTGTTTCTTTTTCTGCTTTTCCTATGAAATAAGTAGAACATAAAAGGTCATAGATGTAGTTGAGTTTTAACTTCAAAAGAAACTAAGGGGAGTACACCTGTACTAAATAGCATTGGTTTGATGGTCGCTTGTTGTCTTTGTTGATACCATGCCTGTTTGTTTTCCAAAAAAAAAAACAAAAACCAAAGACATTGGAAAGCAGCCTTTCATAAGAAACTCGATTGATTGTTCATTGGTTCATTTTGGGAAAGGTAAATTTCAGCAAACTTGGACCATAGACGGTTACATTTACCTATTTAATGGTTAGAGAACGGTAGCTTGTGATTCTTCATTGGTAGCACCTCATATAATTGTTTGAAAATTGGAATCTTATGAATGAGTTTATTTAAATAACTAAGATCGTATTAAAAAAAATGGACCAAGGTAGTGCCTTTCTCCCAAGTACCAAAAAGAAATACATAAGGGAGGACCTATGGTCGCTATATAAGTGTTATTAAAAAGTCTAAAAAAGCCAAAAATTGGTCCAAGTAAGGGTCAACATCACCAATAACCAACTATACAAAAAAGACAAAAACCTACTTTCAACTTAATAATACTTTTCAACCCTTTTAAAAGTCCTTTTATGCTAACCCCAAATTATCCAAAGATGCTAACAACCAAGTCTTTTTCCTTCATTTTGCCACTCTAGCTCCCCTCTACCCATAAACAACGCCCTTAACTGATCTTGAGATCTACTCCATACCTAACAGCACAAGAAGCAAATACCAATTCTCCTAGCCATTGAACGGTAGAGGAGGAGGTGGTTAATCAATTCTCCATCCCCGCTTACGCATATTGCACCAATTGACATGAATTTGCTTCTATAGTGAGAATCTTGTCAAGGGTCGCTGTCCACATAAAGAAGGTGACTTTAGAAGGAGTCTTAGATACCGAACCCCCTTCCAAGGAAACATTGCCCTTTTATTGCCCACCCACCTTTAATTTTCTGTCTCTACTCTCTCTCTTTTTTTCCGGCCTACTGATGTACATGACCGACATCACAAGATCATGCCATGATCCTATTGTTCATCCAATAAAAGGTGTTCCCTTCTCTCTCTTTATATGTATGTATATATACATATATCTATTATCACTGTTACACATCATGGTGTGAACATGCATGTATATTTCTACACACGCACAAACATATCTATATTTTCCACTCTGTATGCATAAATAAATTACTAGCACTGGATTTTCTTCTCTCTCTCAATGACTAGGACCTCAACCTTGACGGTCACAGAGTTGCATATTATTACTTCTTATTTTAGAAAGAGAAAAATTAAATCCATAAATAGATTACTTATATAAAAAATTTCGTAAATTGATTTATATATACTAAGTAGCATGGACACTTCTAAGGTGTCGTTTTCGTGTCAAACATGGCACTTGTCGGATACTCTCCCTGTACGTGTCCAACATGTGGTTAAACATGTCCCATTATTTTTTATTTTTAAGAACTGAACATGCTTTCAACACTTGAGAGATACACATGTTCATCGCTTAAACACACATGAAACATTACAAGTTTGAAGAAAATACTTAAAATCCAATAATAAAATAGAAGACAATATGAATTATACTTAATTTGACATTTAAGTTATAGAATACATGATTTTTAATTTTAATTATTGTTACATTACAATTTTTCAATATTCATGTAAAAGATATATTTTTTTTGTCATGTTGTTCCCTGCCATTTTTTAAAATAGCCATGTCAGTGTTTTTTTCATGTCGTGTTGTGTTTGTGTTTGTGTTCGTGCTTCTTAGTATATGTTTGTGTTTGTGTATATATAGAGAGATAATAAAAAACTTCACATTAGAAAATCTTTATGTTTAAAGGTCTAATGAGTGAAAGTTGAAACTCGTTCGCTGCGGTATGCAGCTTCACTAATGTGCCGTAACATAGAAGAAGTGAAGGGTTGATTTGGAACACTGTTCTGTATTGCCTCTATAAATACCCCCCTTTGTATTGTTGTTGTTCTGGATGGCCACCCAACAAACCCAAAAGCTAATGTTGTAGCTACCTCCTATCCAAGGCCCCCTGGGCCCGCCGGGGGGGGGGGGGGGGGGGGAGGGTGGTAGGAAAAAATTGCCCCCCTGAATGTTTTCCAAAAACTCCTTAAAATGTGGTCCAATCACTTGTGCAGAGGCTGGGTAAAGGACTCTATTATCTTGTAGGCACAAAAAATACATAACAAAACTCCTAAATTGTTGGAAGAATATAATCTATGACTCATTGATTTCCATGTAGGCATAAAAGATTCCTAATTTAAGGCTCTACATTTATTTTAGAATTCTAATAAGGAATGTCATTCCTTGTTTTCCGAAGTTCTACAAACTTACTATTGTATTTCTACAACGTTGGTTTGATATGAAAGAGAAAAACATATGTATAGGAAGAAGAAGAAAAAAAAGGGACAAGAAAAGAAAGGAAATTACGTGCTTCAAATCGACGAAGGTAGTAACACGGAAAAAAAGGGGAAAAAAGGAAAGTTGGAGGTTAGGAAACACAACAATCATGCAAAGTTGTGAATTTTATTACTGGTGTCAAACAAGTCAAAGGCCTTGTCAAAGGGGATTTAAGGTATGTTTTAGTTAATTTCTACTCCATAGTTATCAAATTCATTCATCATTTAGATACACTCTTTATAGGATACAGTAACTATGGAAAAGTCATTATTATAGGAATGTGTGTGACTACTTTAAATATTGTATTTGTCTGGTTACGTACCTTAGATTTGCACAATAAGAAAGAACATATGCAAAATTGCAATTAATAGTCAAAGCATGAAATACGGAAAATTGTTGACATATTATTTCTTAGTTATTCTGCAATTGAATCATTAATTAGTTACTAGTCAAATACACAAATTAGGTATAACTACTTTGAATGAATTATGTAATACCATTGTTACATAAAAATTGATAAAAATTTTGCTCCTTTTGCTTCTGCTTTAATAATTATTGGCTCTTGAATGCCCCCCCCCCCCCCCCCCCCCCCCCCCCCCCCCCCCCCTTCTTTCCTCATATTAGGTTTTGCCTCTGCCACTGCCGGTATCTCCACCAGTCACCGTCCAAGCCAGAAAAATTTCCTTTAAAAGCATCAAAACTCTATTATTTCAAAGCAATATTAAAATAAAGCTCTTGATTTTGTCTTAATTTCAATCAACAATTCTCTTTGAAAATCACTAGAATTTGCAAAATTTGATATATAATTTTGTAATTTTTAATCAGCTAATTTGTTGAACTGCACGAATTTTCTGAAGTTGCAATTTCACCCCCTAATTTCAAAGTTGAATGCGTTGATGGTTGATGGGGAAGGTAATGGCTAGTGGTTTAGTGGTGGAGGGGGGAGAAAGAGAGAGAGCATCACTGACCTATGATGAGAAATTGTGATTTATAGAGGCAGGGTAGTTCATGGTAATTGTTAATCGAGGCACTATTATGGTCATGGTATGGAATTGCTAGTTGATTGAAATCGGTTCAAATTTTTAGCGAAAATAGTAAAAGATTGTTTATGCATATTATGTGCATTGAGAAAGAATTTATACAGAAAAATGAAGAAAGAAAATAGTGAGAAAAGACAGTGTTGGTGGGTGGTGGCTACTGGGCAGGGATGGGTTTGTGGTGGATCTTGGTTTGGGAGTAGTTGTGGAGTGGTGGAGGACTAGAGCAGGCAGTGTTGGTGGGTGGTGGCAGATGGGCAGTGTCAGTGAGTTTGCTGTGGCTCTCAGTTTGGGGAGTAGTGGTGGTGGAGTGGGGAAGGCAAAGTTAGGCAATCATGGTTTCATGTAACATAGAGAGAGAGAGAGAGAGAGAGAGAGAGAGAGAGAGAGAGAGAGAGAGAGAGAGATGTCGGTGCAAGCCAAAATCTTTTTCGAAATGGTGGTGCCAGGAGCCAGAGTTGGAGAAGAAAACAATGTGCTGGGTTGGGCTGTTAGTGATAGTGGGGGGGGGGGGGGGGGTGGGGGGGGGGGGGGGGGGGGGGGGGGGTTTTGATTTAATGCAGTGAGATATTGATTCAGTGGATATTGGTTGGGGGCATTCCTTTTAACTTTATAAACCTTAGCAAGACTATAACCGTATATGAGTCTACAAACAGGGGGATGTAATAGTCCGAAATCTCAAGGGACGTCATTGTAATTTACCCTTTTTTATTTGAACAATTGAACTAATGTTCTGCTTTAATACTATACCAGGCCCAAATCAATACCTTAATGATTGGCATTGTTTTTTCTTCTTTTTTTTTTTCTCTGGGGTTTGCTCCTGAAATGCATGAAAGCCTAAAATGTGTTTGATTCCTCAACCTTACCGTAACTTCTTTATACTTCACTTGATTTCTACTCATGGTTCTTCTTTACCATGTGCAGCTGTGTATGACAGTCTGCTACACTAACTCCAGCACTTCTTCTATTTAGTTCTGAAAGACCTACATAGTGAGCTTGGTTTTTCATTCATCCTTTTGTCAAGTGGTAGACAGTTTGATATTATTTGTGATCCAAGAAGGGGGGAAGTCTGTGATGCATGCTTATGGACTGTTAGTGCAAATAGTTTTTTCATGGCCTTTGAGACTTTATAGGAAAGGAGGCCCTACCTATAAAAGATAAACAAAAAGGTGCTACCTATCACTTCCGAATGGAGGAGGGTCAGCTCAATACCAACTGGGAAGATGTAATTTGTCCTATATGCTTGGATTTTCCTCACAATTGTGTTCTCCTCCAATGCTCATCTTTTGAGAAAGGATGCCAGGCTTTCGTGTGTGACACAGATCATTTGCATTCAAATTGCCTTGACCGATTCATAACTGCATATGGGATGTCATCTGGCTCACGATCACCTTCAACGTCTGATGCAGCTTCCCTAGAAAACATGCACCCAATGTTGTCAGAATCCAGTGGCAAGCCATCTTGTCCTTTATGCAGAGGAGAAGTTACAGGATCGGTTATTATTGATAAGGCCCGTGTACATTTGAATGCGAAGAAACGTCGTTGCGAGGAAGATCAATGTGCATTTATAGGTACCTACTCGGAACTTCGGGAACATGCTCAACAAGAACACCCTCATGCGTGCCCTTCAAAAATTGATCCTGCACGGCAGCTTGATTGGGAGAATTTCCAGCAATCCTCTGAGATAGTAGATGTTTTAAGCACTATCCATGCAGAAGTCCCACGCGGTGTGGTTTTGGGGGATTATGTGATCGAATATGGGGACAATGACATTGGAGATGAGTTTGAGGACTTCCCTGGCGATGAAGGCAACTGGTGGACCTCATGTCTCTTATATCCGGTATTTGATAACTTTAGGACTTCTAGAAACAGAAGAAGATCAAGAACCAGTGGTCCGAGAAGAGGAAGTCGCAATTTGAATTACGAAACTTCGAATTCTGATGAAGGTTCTGTCACATCTGTAGAATTTGCAGATTATAGAGTTGACGATGATGATGAGTTTGTGAGTACAAGGGACCACTCAAGGCGTAGAGCTGGTCATCACAGGTCAGTAATAGCATGTTTGTGTTTCACCTATTTTTATGTCGTATAGAACTCAGATTCCAGGTTTGTTTTGATAGAATATGGTTGCTGATTTGAGCTTGTTTTTATTTTTTATTTCTTACCATGCTTTGTTTTCCCCTCAATGGATAAGGTTCATGTGTGCTAATTATTTTCTTGTCATAATGCTTGGTTTTAGGATATTTATATTCTTTTGTGATTCAAATTTATAGATTAGGATAGAAAAATGTTGAGCCCTTCCTCACTTTCTCAAACTCTTAGCTTTACATTTTAGAGTACACTAGCATCGGGACCTGGATTAGTGAACCCGTACCATTTACACTTTCCTTGTCTTAGTTAGTCTATATTAATTTTTTGTTACCAAGAACTGTTACTCCACTCTCGCATTTACATTGAATTACCATCTTTGGCCGGTATATATAAATAGTATTGTTGGGATTGTATTACAAGCACCAGCAGTCTTATTTGTATGCTTGAATGAAAGGCTCTGGTAGTTCTTTGCCGTTCTACGATATAGCTTAATTTTGGGTTGGCCTGTATGCAACCAATATAAAAAGTTTGGCTATAGGTAGAATTTGAAGCCTGGCCAAACATAATTACATCCTGATAGATTTTCTACTTTAGAATGTTTGAAATATTTGTTAAAGATTTCTGCTAATAATTCTTTACCTATTGCTAGTTTGCAGTATTAGACAACATTTTAGGTGAGTACTTTCAAATTAAGTACTTGCTTATTTAAGTAATTGAAGAGGAATAGGTTTGTCATATGCCTTATTGTTGGCTCAGGTGGAGTGGGGTGGGGTAACTGTACCTTATAGATTTGAATCTTGCCGAGCCCCAAATATATATAATATATTAAAGAAGAAGAATTGGAATTGCTTTGGTATGGCTATACAAATAGAGCTTTCTATGAACAGAAGGACTTGACTCATTTGACATGGCTAGTGAATTGTGATGAAACTAATTGGAATGTGTAAAATAAATGCTTGTGTACAATGAAGGATACAGTTAGCTGGATTGAATTTTATTAATGCTTATTGGATCTGAGGACTATTTTTTTTTTTTTTTTGTGGTTTTTTTCTTCTTCAAAAACTGCATTAGTTGTATCTGCCCTGGGATGGTGAAAAGTTATATGTTTTCCATCTTAGTGAAGGCTTTTAATGAAGTTAGGCTTGGTTTTCTCATTGTTCAGTTACAGGCACAGCTGAATGGTGCATTAGTTCTGTCATTTAGAGCTACCTTGTAAATTATGAACTCTTCTTGTCTTTCACAGTTCTCAAAGACGACGTTCCCGCTTCTATGACAATTAGGTATGCACGTCCTCTAGATTCCTGCATTCTCTTTTTCTGTAAGCTTTAACTTGCATTGGAATAAACATTTCTAATTATCCAACCTGATTTTGAAACTTGAATTTCAACTCCACACCCCCTCATGTTTGGATTATGCAGCAGGAGCTACACTTCACAATGGGTTTGGTTTCATTCCTTTGAAGTTCTAAGTGATTTGTTAGTAATGTTTTCCTTCTAAATTTGTATAGCTGTGCCTGATTATAAGTGTGGAGTGAAACCTATGGTATGGAAGAAAAAGGCTTGGAAGTATTTGGGATGCTTGCAGCAGCTCATGTACCAGATCATATGTGCATATATTCTAGTTTAGACATGAGTTTCCAAAATGACCTTTGCAATTCCATGACTGCTTTTGTTATTTGGATTTGTCACATCCAGGTGGGTTTTTTTTTTTTTTGTAATTTTATATCTATCTCTTCTGTTTTGCTGCTTTCCTTAGAACAAAATTGGTATCATGGCTGTTGCTTAATATACATCCTTATATGTTGGATCACGTGCCCAAAGACAATGTTATCTCCACTTTACATGTGTATAAGCATGTTCATCTTAGTATAGTCAAGCTTGGGAAAGAGAGCAAAAGATTGTTGTGGACTTATAAGAGGCTAAATCAACATGATCCACTTCGAGAATTTTCTTCATGTCAATTCTTTTACGTATGCTATCAATTCTTTTACTGATGCCAAATTTGGAACCCAGAATTATCAAGAAAAATACAACGGAAAAAGATAATGTGAGGGATAAAAAAATAAAAATACTCTTTTATTTTGTTTTCTTTTCTCATGCCTTTCTCTTTTTCTTTTCCTTTTGATTTTTTCTTGATAAATTTGGATTCTAAACACAACATTAATGCTATGTTTGAATCTTGGATATTCCAAAGGAAAAGGAAAATAAAAGAGAAATAAAGTGACCTATACTTATTTATTTTGTGATGCTAATCAAATCAGAATTTATTAGCTTTGACAAATGTTTGTCCATTTTGTTCTCATTTTCCTAACCCAATTGAGCAAAAAATATAATAATTTATTACTTTATTTTCTTTTTCCTATGTTTTCTTTTGCTTTTTCTTTCATACCACAAAAAATCTAGTTGCAGAATGTCATTTTTCTTCTCACAGCTTCGGGTATGCAGTGTCTTTTCTTTTTTCTTCTTTTTTATTGAAAAATGCCATATGTAATTTTCTTTCTTAATTTTTTTTCTCGTTTCTAGGCACAAATATATTGGTCTACATATGGGTCATACGAAAAATAGGATTGTATATAATATTATTTTATTTTTATATTCAATTATTTTGTTGACAGCGATGGCAGTAGGGCAGGTCAAGCCCTGCTTCACCCCGGCTGCATTTAGGTGAACCCTCACTCAACACGAACCTGTCCTGCTTGATTCTCACCAATCCCGCCCCGGAAACAACTAGGCCAATTAGGATGGAATTAATCAAGTTGTAGCAAACGGCTAAAATTGCACAGATTGACAAATACCAACCTTCAAAAAATTCAAATATTCATCATAATCAAAGGCAAAGGTAAAGAAGCTTGATTTTCTTGTAATCCTTTTGTCAAGCCAGAAAATTATGTTACACTAGTCTCTTTTCAAAACTTTACTATCCGAATTATGTTTAACTGTGTAGGATACCTAGATGGTCTGAGTTCTGTTTTCAAGTTCAATCATTCTTTTCTTACGAAGTAGGAGATCTCTGGTAGCCGTTTTGTTGAATAGTGGGAAACCTTTTTCGTTGCAATAGGTTACAATAACCCTTTCATACATACATAGGAGCCCAAACTACATTTGAACTGTTCCTAGATTGTCGTGATACATAGGCAGTCTGAATTCTCCTTTTCAGTATGGTCGCCAATTTTTCAGGAAGTGAAAAATTTTGATCTTATCATCTTCCCAAAAAGTAAAAAATTGACATTTTACACTGGAATTCTATCCGTGAACATTAGATCCCTAGACATTTTCCTAAAAAATGAAAAATTGACCTACATGAATTTTAGCCCCTCAGATATTTTTCTGAGGAGCGAGAAATCACTTTTTGACCTTATTAGTCCAAACTCTGTCTACGCTATCATACTACTGTCACAATGTTTTCACAAAGCCAAACACTCTTTATCTCACCAGTTCTAGATACTTTTATATGAACAATTAGCTTAAGTTCTCTTCTCAGGCACTAACCACTCTAAAATGTGCGATAAATAACTACCAGTGTATGGCCGCGATGTAGTAATAATTATTCGGTAAAATTTGAGTTCAATCCACAGGAAAAGAGAGTTAGCGCATTCAAGAAAACTCACTTTGGTTTAGAAATTTCAGAAAAACACTTCAGTAAAATAAAAAGAAAATAGTGTTGAGAAAGAGTTTGATTATTCTAAGTTAAACTATGAAAATGATTCTAACTTAATCAAAACAAGCCTTGAAATCAATTGATCTAATCAATTGCTTTACCCGTTCTAATGGAAGTTTTTGATAACTCAAATCATTGATTATATCGCGAGTCTTTGATCCAGAAGATTTAGCAATAAAAATAAATCCAATTTACCTCCATTGTTCATCTAGGATCTTCAATTGATCTTCATAATTAATCTCAAGATAAAATTTAGCTACTCAAAGCCATAATAAATACGCAAAATATATATTAAAAGACTACAAGGATTGAAAAACTATGAAAAACTATTGAATTTAATTATAGGAACTGAAATACTATGAAAACTATGTAAAGTTCTACTCTAATATGCTCTTAAACTCTCAAAGAAACCCTAAAACTAGTAAAAGAAAAAGTTTCGAAAACATGTCACAAATCCAACTTATATAGGCAGCAGAAATATAGGAAATTCGGTTGAATTGCCTTAGACCACCGTTCGAACGCATAGTTGATTGTTTAAACGGTCTTTGGATGTGAAAAATTAGTTGCAGAATCTTCGGACGGGCTTCAAACTTGATTTAAATGCACAAAACAACTCACTAAAGTTTCAAATGGGAAAGTGCATCTGACATAGTGTTCGAACACTATCCCTCACCGTTCGAACTTAAGATTCACTGTTCTAATGGCTGACGTTATGCTGTGGTCATGCGTTCGAACCCTCCTTTTGGCCATTCAAACTCTCTTTTAAGATTTTGACCGACTTTTTCCTTTTTAAGCTTGGATTCTTGTTTCAACACAATAAAACAAGTTAGTAATGAGTTACGAATAAAATAACATAAATAATCCTAATCTAGGTCTAACAAAAAATTAATTAAGGCAATATTATACTTTTGGAGTACAATCAGGCACTCATTATTTTTTCCACCGAGTTGGAAATTCCTTTTGTCAACTTTCGAAGTTGGAGTTTTGTCTACGAGTCTCACATTACAAAATTATTTCATCTTTTCTGCAAGGAGCGAAAATTCACTTTGCATTTTCCTCTTCAAGCCCAATTGAAACTACATTTAGCCTGATTTCTACACCGACAAGATACGTAAGCAGATTGAATTTTTTTTAGGTTCGATAAAAAATCATTAAAAGCATTAACATCACATCAGTGAGTTCCTTAATTAGAATTGCATTTCTATAGTATTTCAAAATTACCCTCGCGGAGCAGCAATCTTTACAAAAGTGGTCAAAATAACCTTTTCAAATGGAAATCAATCCAAGTCAGGCGTAAGTCTCATTCAAAACACCAGTATAGCATAAGCATTACATTCATCTGGTTATACGTGCACACAAACACATAAATAAGCAGACACAAGAAGCCATACTTAACTACACACAACTGATATGGTGCATGTATACACAAAATAATTGATAAGGATTTATTTGAATGGCACCTAGAAAAGAGGTTGCAAGTGCAGGGTGTGCTGTCAATTTTTAGGTGGGATTGAGTGTTATGAATTGCGCGTATACTTTCCAATACGTAACAACATCCTTGAATTTAAACTTGATAACCAGAGCCAACTTTAAAGGTCTTTCAAAGCTGGCAAAAATGCCTTAAAATAATTTGAGCATTTCAAAACCTACATATCATGTTGTTTATATAAAAATTATGATTTTTAGTCAAGATTTTGTTTGCAAAAAACACATTCTTTTTAGTGAGCTGGCACACTTTAAATATTAGGTGGCGACTCTGAATTTTTTTTAAAATCAATAACCCTTTTTCAATCTAACAAAACTGTGTGTATAGGAATAAGGATCCCTAAGATGTACCTGAAAGTGCAAAATCTCCAATCACGCATAAACATGATTTTAGGCCTTGTCTCATTCAAGAGATACTATTAGGTGGTCCTAAATCCAATTGTGACAATAAGCATGCTTGATAATCATGCTTTGTGTGAATTTTATAAGCATATATATTATTAATAACGTCTTTTCTACCGAATAATACAGTGAGCATTGCTGACAAACACTTTTATTATTAATAACAACGTTTATTATGTCTTTCTTAATAAGCGTGTTTCTTAACCATGTTTTTTTAATTTTCGATAAATGAGATTTTATTCATATCTAGAAATTCAATTTTCATTTTAGAAAGAAATGGAAATTTCAAAAAAATGCAATTAAAAAGCATGGTTAGAAAACACAATATTTCATGACATCTATAAGTTGAAAACCATCCTAATTTTTTAAATAGGTTTTTAATTACCTTTGCCTGGAAAAGAACCCACTTCTTTTTCCTCCAGCGCGCTCTACTAATTCTCTATACCTACTGTACGAGAGATTAGCAAATAAGTTAAAAACTACCCTGATTTTTTAAATAAGTCTTTTTTAATAAAATGCTGTCAAGTAAAGAAGCCACTTCTTTGCCCCAAACGCACTCTATTCCCTCTTACTTACTGTACGAATTGGGATATGATGGAAGAGATCATGGGGCACTTTAAGATCTAAGTTCTTTTAACTGCGAATTCGCATCTTCTTATTTGGACAAACTTGCTTGGATTTGAGTCTTTGTAGTCACCAGTGGGGTTAAACTTATTCTGCAGAACTTTCAATATGTGATCACCTGATCATAGCTACTTTACTCGCATAGATATCGGGCATATTCACAGATGGCTAGGGTGCTGTAGGGTAATGTTTATAGTAAATATGTGGAATAATTTATCTACATATCATTTTTTTATATAAAAACCAAACTTGCATCTTAACCAAATTAGAAGAAAAATATTGTCAAAATATAGCATAACAATGGTTTTTTTTTTTTGGCAAAAGAAAGAACATCAGTGTTTTAAAAAGCGAACACCAAAGTTTGGGCATTCCTTTTATTTGACAATAATAATAGAGTAAATTATACAGACCACCCATGAGATTTCGTGAAATGTAAGATACTTTTCGTCAAATACTGAAAATTACACTGCACTCTTTTACTTTTAAAAACTTTGTAACATATTCTCCCTTCCCATTTAGGGGATGTTAGTTAACTACCGGTTGTGGACTAGGTCAAACAACAATTTTTTTAAATTGCCTAATATGCACTTAATAATACAATTAATAATCACATATCACTTAACCAAAGAATTACTCTCTCTCTCTCTCTCTCCTATACACAAAAATACCCACATCACTCTATAAACAAAACCAATCACATAATACCACGTCATCATAAACTCCCCCTTCACAAGGAACCAGAACCAAACCCAAAGTCAACCTCATCTCATTCCCTGCCGACTGCCCTCTAGTAATCTCCCAGACCTACCTACCATCACCACCACCTCTTCTCCTCCTTTGCCTACCTAGACCCCAGTCCCACTTCTAGTCCATACCACATTCACCCCAATCTTCTCTCTCTCTCTCTCAATTATTGTAGCCACCGGAACATTACCTTATTGACCACCAAACCATTGACGTTGGCCTTAACATTCTCCTTCCACCATAACACAACATCCTTTCCTCCTTCCTCTTCCTAACACCACCTCCTCCACCATGGCCAAAACCTTCCCATAACTAGCACCTCCTCTCATGGCACGATCTCTTTCTCTCAATGGTCAAAACTCTAAAACCCCAAACTGTTGCCCAAGGCCGACCCAGGGGTAAGCCCAACAAACCCCTGGAACAGGACAACAAAAAAAAAAAAAAATTCGAAACCCAAAATTTTTTTATTTTATAAAAGCAAGAGCAGCCCATCTCATATATAGTTACCCACCTAGAGCCCAATTGGGTTTTTAAAACAAAAGTCAAAATTGATTGAAGCCCAACAATTTAAATGGGGCATGAAAAGCAAGTTTTATTAGTCTAGTTTTGAAGACCCAAAAAGTGAAATCCCTTAAAATTTAGAATTTTTCTCTCAAATTTTGAGCATACGAAGGGCCTGAACCCTCTTAGGAATAGGTCGGTCAGATTATTTAGATCACCTCGACAGCTTTGGAGGTTTATACATACCTAGTTTCCACCCTAGTTTTGAAGAATCGAACTTCGTAGCAATGAATCTGAAGCTTTCATCCAAGAGATTTGAGGAGTAAATGCAGCTCCAAATACACAGGAGAGTTACTGATTGTCGGTCATCCAAGCTCTCTCTCAACTCTAACGTGTTTGGTTTGAGGAGTAAAGGCACAAAAAAAAAAAATGTTTTATTAGAGGAGTAAAGGGCAAAAACATGTAATATTATTGTTTATTTTATATGCCAACCACTGCCACCAACTAGTCAAATATGCATAAACTTCTAACTTTCTAAGTATTATATTGATTGGTTCTTCCTCCACATTAAGTATGTTATTCTTTAGGTATTATTATATTTGAAGGATTTCTAAGTATTTTATTCGTTGGGTATTATTATATTCCTCCATATTATTTTTTACAATTTGATCATAGAATAAATTATGTTTTGTATTATAGGTACTATGACAAAGAATGAGAATGACAAGAATAGAGTGAGGTTTCAAAACAAAAGTCCGGATGTTTTAATAGAAAAGTCAAGTAATGAAAAGATGCAATAGAAAAATCACTAGTGGATTCGATCTCTAGCCTATTTAATGCAAAAAAATAAAAATCTCTACTTTCAAGTCAAGTTGAAGAAGCGAGTGATGAAGAATTAGGGGAAGAAGGTGTTAATGAAGAAGTCAGTGATCAAGATATGAATGATGCTCATGAGGAACCTACGAGTGAAAGTGTTGATGTAGCAAATGAAAAATCTAGGGAGAGGCATAATGAAAACCATATTCCTATGAATAATAATCTTGGGGATGGAGGTGTTAATATAGAAAATGAAAGTATCCTTAACCTTGATAAAGATGTTGATATGAACTACGATCTGGAATTGTGGAGAAGTATTAATGATACTAAGAAAGTAATGTTAGTTCTACGAGGTCTTATGAAAATCTTAAGAGAAAGTGATGCATTTTCAAAAGAAAGTATTCGTAGGAAACACTTTTCTTCCAAATTCTACATTTGTGATCTTCCAAATGGTGAGAAATAAGAAACGAAGTAGCTTGTGTATTCAAATGAGTTGAATAAGGTATTTTGTTTTTGTTGCAAGATATTTAAATCTAAACCAATGACAACTAGTTTGGCCGAAGAGGGAACACTGATTGGCATAACCTTCCTACAAAGCTTAGAGAGCATGAAAGGAATGTGGAACATATCGCCAATATCATGAGATGGGTAGACTTGCACAATGGACTTCAACAAAAAGCAACAATTGACAAAAAAATGGAAGAACAAATCAACAAAGAGAGAGTTCGTTTGAAGATGATATTAGTTCGAATAATCGAGGTTGTTAAGACTTTTTCTTGAAATAGTTTGCCATTTCATGGAACAAATGAAAAGAATATGAGAAGAATAATGGGCTTTTTTTTTGTTGTCAACTTATTGAATTTGTTATGGAATTTGATTCTTTTATGCAAGAGCACCTTCGGTGTGTGGTAGATAAAGAAATTCAACATTATTATTTTAGCCACATAATCCAAAATGAATTGATAAGCTTATTGGCAAAAAAGATTAAAGAAAAAATCTTGAAAAAGATTTTAAGAGCAAAATACTTATTGACTATCCTTGATTATACTCCGGATCTAAGTCATGAAGAACAAATGTCCATTGTTATAAGATATGTGGATATTGAGGATGAAAGTAAAGTCAAGGTGGAGGAGTTCTTTCTTGGGATTATAAAGGTTGATGTCACGTCAGAGCTCGAGCTTTTCAAGTGACTTGAAGATGCTTTTGTTGATCTAAAACTCAACATTGATGATATAAGAGGACAATGTTATGACAATGGCTCAAATATGAAAGGTAAATATTAAGGTGTACAAAAAAGGCTACTTGATGTAAATCCTAGAGCATTTTATATTTCATGTGGTTGTCATAGCTTAAACCTTGCACTATGTGATATTGCAAAATCTTGTGTGAAAGTAAGAAATTTTTTTGCATATATGCAAAAGGTTTATATTTTGTTTTTAGGTTCAACGCATCTGTGGGACGTTCTTAGAATATATGTGAAGGGTTTGACATCAAAGGCATTGTCATTAACTGGTTGGGAAAATTATGTTGAGAGTGTTAGAGTAATAAGAAGCCAAGCATCGGAATTAAAAGATACGTTGGTTGAAATTACGAATACTTCTAAAGAGGATGTTATGATGGTGGAAGCTAAAGGCTTTTGCAAGAATGTTTTAGAAGATTTTGAGTTCTTGACTAGCTTATGTATTTGGTTCAAAATCTTAGACAAAATTAATCAAGTTAGTAAAGTTCTTCAACAAGAAGAGATGAATATTGAACATGCAATTACAAGAATAAATGAGTTGATTTTATTCTTTGAAAAGCTTAGAGAAGATAGTTTTAAAGACTTGATAAAGGAAGCCAAAGAACTTGCACATGAAGTTGGTATTGATCTGGTATTTGCAACAAAAAGAGTTGTTCGTAGAAAGAAACAATTTGATGAGAATGTGGGAGATGATGCCTCACCAGAAGGTAATTTTAGAGTTACTTATTTTCTCTACATTATAGATCAAGCTCTTACATCACTTAAGGACCACTTTGAGTAATTTGAATTTTATGAAGCAACCTTTGGATTTTTGTTTAACGCAAAATTAAAAAATGTTAGTGAGTATCAATTGATGGAGCATTGCACTAAATTAGAAAATTTCTTGGAACACAACGAACATGGAGATATTTATGGGGATGAACTTTTCCAAGATCTTAGATATTTGAAAACAATATTGCCGAGAGAAATGACAAAAGTGATTGATGTCCTCGATTGGTATGGGTTGCTTGTCGAATTTTGTTGACTATGCCAATTACAGTTGCTTTAACAGAGAGGAGTTTTTCTAAATTAAAGTTGATAAAAACTTACCTTCAGACTACTATGTCACAAGAGAGATTAAATGGATTGTCTATAATCTCAATTGAAAAAGAGTTTTTGGATAAATTAAAGTACGATGACTTAATTGAAAATTTTGCATCAAAAAATGGAAGGGGAAGTTTTTTTTTTTTTAATCGAATCATGTTAATCATAAAACACCATAACCAATTAACCAGCGTTACATTTTGATTTTGAATTTTTGATGTAATTCAAGCTAAACGCATAATGTAATCTTGATTTTGGATTTTTTTTTTTTTAACTTGTATGATTTTTTTTTTTTTGTAATGAATTAATAGTAAGAGAGCAGCTATGTTCGGGGTCAAGCTATGGCAACCTAAATGTCAGGATCGCCCCTGTTGTTGCCATACCATCGGACAACCCACTCTGCTCCACCATCGAATAAGCCGATAGCCTCTATTCATCAAAAACCCCTTTCTCTTGATTTGTGTACCAATTGTATAATTTTTTTTTTTTTTAGGAAGGGTAGTAGTTAAAGAGAGAGGGGTCTGAGAGAGAGAGAGAGAGAGAGTTACGGTGAGAGAGATTAGGGTTAGGAGGGTTTCATTTAAGGTGTGGGTTATGCTATACAAACAAAAAGTTCATACAAAATTTCTATATAAAATGATATGTCTCAATGAGAGCTTTTGAGTTCAAAACAAACACCCACTATAATGACTCTTAATTACAAAATAATCACTATCATATCATTTTGTATACAAATTTTGTATGAATTTTATATAAGAATACCATTTTCCATAAAGTATTTATCTACGGCTAGAGCTATATCCATGGAGGAGGAGGAGGATGGGAAGGATGGGAAGAAGTTGTCCCCCTATCGCAGGATTCGGTTTCACTCCAAAGCTTAGTATCCAGAATCATTCAGACTTCTTATCTCACTACACTATATGTTAGTCACTCAGATCTAACAAATGATATAATCTTATTTAAACCCATAATTTTATTTAACATTAAAAAAACTAACAAATTGAGAATGTAAGTTTGAATCGGATAATAACATTATATGTTAGATTTTATTTATCAACATGTGACATAGTAAGATAAAGAGTCTGAAAAATTTTAAATATTAAGATATGAAGAGAAGTCGATCCCCCAATTGCAATGGCTTGAATTTTTTATGTAAATTTTGTTTTTTTTTTTTTAATTTGGTTTGTTGAAACCTCAAGGGGTGGTCAATGTAATTCACACACAATAATAATAATAATAATAATAATAATAATAATAATAATAATAATATAGGTATCCGTGTGTGGAATGTCCGCATGCATGAAAAACAGGTGCACAAGCAAGCACATTATGGGCGAGAAGTTATAGGGAATATATCAATACAAATATAAGAACAAATTGTTGTCTTTTGAAAAAATACCAACACAAAAAGTATACAAAATGTTAAATTAAAATTATAGTGAGAACTTCAAAGTTTGAAAATTATGCGATATCAAAATAATTTGTGAGTCAAGAATTACATGGCAAAATATTGGTAATAGGTCGAAAACAAATGTCATACCAAATTTTGATTAGTAAAGTAATATGAAAAATATTATTCTTACAAAAAAAATTCATACAAAATTTGCATACATAATGATGTGATAACAGTTATTTTGTAATTAAAAACATTATGGTGGACGTTTGCTTTGAAATGAAAAGCTCTCATTAAGACACATCATTTCGGATAAAAATTTTATATGAATTTTTTATTTGTATAACATTACTCTAATAATATATAACAAAGAAATAAACCGTTGTTTTCCTCATTCTATAATAGTCATGTAAAATTTGGGAATTTAAACAAAAAAAAACTAAAATTATTTGCAAATATTCTCAACCTTTGTACAAACTAAAATATAGAATATATTCCAAGAGATCAAGAAGCATTGAACAACCTTCCATTACAGAGTTTGTTACCGTGGGCGGTTTTTTCATGTACTATCACGTATCCTTATTTTTTTTTTTAATGAGAAATAACATTATTTGAGAAATTATAAGCATTATTATAAGTGAATGATTAAGCTTTTAAATTTAAAATTTCCAGCATACAAAAAAAAATTAGTTAAGTGTCATAATTTGAATAAAATATCACATAAAGTAAACATGATAATGTAGGATTTCAGAGGATTCATTTCCTAGGTGAGTCAGCTCAATGACTTTAGACAACTACTAGGATTGATAACATTTTCTAGTATAAGCGTTACTTTGATTTAGGCTAGGATACTTTATTTATTAATGCATGTAGTAAATCATGTGGTTTATGAAATGCCTTATTAGTTTAAGGCATGTTTGGATGCATTGTTACAACCGAATGATTTGCATTTTTGTTCTCATTTTTCATTACAAAAGAAGAGTGAATTCAACAATTCATGAGATCAATCTAGTCAATAAACGGAAACATATGCAAAATCTCAAAACATGTAGGTGTCTATTTTTTAAAAAGTAGCCTTTTAAGGTGCCAATACGTAAAATCTCAGTGGGTCTACGTGAAATTTACCCAATGATAGTATTAGTTAGTTGTTAACATCTAAAAGGATAATGCACTAAAGAAGGTAACTAATTTTTAAAATAAAATAACAGGGTACAATGACGGGTTTCCTTATTCAACTACTTTAACATCCCCATATATGAAAGGAGGAGAGATCAGTAGAAACCTTGCAACGCCAAGGACAAATCGACAAGCCAACCGTTTGAGGGAAATCCGATATATATATATATATATATATATGTATAATCATATCTGAGAAGGAAAGATTTTGAAGGGAGAAAAATAGCAAATCATAACATTGATTTTTGTCAAAAAGGAAAGGACTAGTATAGAACGTTCCTGGGGAGGTTGCGAATGACATTACTCTTCATGCCAATCTTAGAGTGCATGGCCTCCACCCCTGATCGGCTCATCTCCTTCATGACCTTCATCCTCACCATCTGCTCCTTTGACTGCACAGTCGCCAATCCCATACTTCGGTACCTGACCATATTAACACAACGATAATATCCATCATTAGTGGACTTTCCCCTTTTTCTATTTTCCTTTTTTTTTTTTTTTCATTTTTGTCTTCTTTCGTTGTTTATTCTTTTTTCATTATTTTTTCTAGGGAGGGTTTGCGTAGAAAATTCTCTATGAGATACCGATGGTACTATATCCTTTCATTTTAGAGAGGCCAAAAAGGAGATATCAGAGTTGAACCTTGAGGCCAGTGCAGCAGTGATGGCAATGCCATTTGTAGGTGATGGGCGAGGCTTTTGGCGGTAATAGCACAAATATTCCCGAGATCCAAGGGTTTTGGTCAATATTCCGACGTCAGTTCTCTGAGTTATTATGAGCTCAGATGCACTACTTCCAAGTTCAACAGTATTGCTCTCATTGTTGGTTGCAACAAGCTGTTTCCCATCTGTGTCCACATAACTATAACAAAGGAAACAACCCACCTTAGATATAGCAAAATAACACTATTGGTGATGATAAAGATGCAACTTAAATCAAGAAAGAGGTTATATATAAATGTAATCAGCAGTGAAAACCAAATTACTCAAGCACAGAAAAACAAAAGGAGATACCTGCTGCTATAATCATAAAATTCTTCTAACTCTGCTTCTTCATCATCACCACCATCACCATAATGCACTTTGCAATGACTTTTTGCTTCCATATGTTTCCGAACGGCTTCCAAGCTGTTGAAAGGATGACATCTCTCATTGCAGTACAAACACATGAAATCCCTTTTAACCTGAAGAATGGATACATTAAAGTGGGATATGTAAGTAGTTTTTTACAAGGAAAATGTAGAATCAGACAAATATTATTATTAAATATTAACAAAATGTTCTCATACCCACAAAGTACAACGTAAAACTTATTACCTTGAGGCCAATACAAGTAAGAAGGCCTTTTGGATCTTTCAGATACTCCACATCGGGTATGAAGAAGCCATGCTGCTTGTGCATGTGAACCATACAGCTTTCTATTGTATCATGGTCTAAATCACAGATAAAGCAACATGATGGATCCAAATCATACTCATCCTCCTCCTCATCATCATCCATATGAACACTGAGGGCATGTTCATTTATACTCAAATGAGACAAGGAACCTGTGGCTTCACCAACCATGTCTTCCTCTGGATCAACCTCCTCCCATTCGTCAGTTTCTTCACTATCTTCGTCATCTTGCTCTCTTTGTTGGGGAAGCTTAGATACATGGGCCGGGAGTGGCTTGATTATTGGAATCCCATTATCTGGATGACTCATCTCTTGGGAAGCCCGCATTACGTGACTTCGTGATTTTACGTGCTGAGCATGAGCCTTGGAACTTCTGTATCCTTTGCCACAAAGGCCACAACTATAGAGCATGGGAGTCTCACTAGACTTATTTTTCTCTTCAGCAAGTGCAGATTGTCGGGCAAGAAAGAGTGCTTCTGTCACCCCCGGAACTCCAGAAACCTGACTTGTGACACAGAAATAAAAAACAAAGGATGCAATTATGTAAAAATAGAGTGAAAACTGCCAAATAATGCAAGGTCATTTAGTACATCTATTTATGGAATTGCAAGTGTGCAGCCAAACTGAATTATATGATCACCTATCTCCAAGCCAGGGGACCTTGTCAATGAAGTAACAAGAATGATGATTTTACTAATGAGGTGATAGGATGCTGAACATATTGGTAGGCTTTGTGGATAGAGAAAGGTTGGAATTTGCTCATTTTTTAAGCTGATGGGCTGCTGAAAATTCTGTGCAGCAACTGGTTATGATTTTTAGGAGTCAAATTAAAGACCAAGAAGCAAACAAAGGATTAGAGTTGACTGGGCCTTAGAACAATAGGTTTCAAGGAAGCAAATAGGGATAATGAAAAACACTAGTGAAGAAAAACTTGGATGTTTTTGTGGTAGAAAATGGAAAAATAAATAAATAAATAATGGTTGGAATCAGATCTGACTTTTGAGACTTTAAAACATTTAAACCCTCTAAGTCTTAACCCAATAATAACCCTATGTACCCATTTGAATTGAAAGAATACAATAATATTACAACTAAGACTAGGCTCTTAATTAGAAATTTTAACACTTTTGCCCCACTAAGAAAATGTAATAGGTACTAAAACAGCATATAATGAGCAAATAAAGTGACTAAACCCAAGATAAGGACTACTCCTAAGCTCAGCTCAAGCAAAACTAAAACCCTATGGAAATACCCTCCAACTACTATGAATTAATGTCAATCAAGTTCCAATCATCCCCAACCTTTTTCCTTCCTCTTTGGTCATTAAATTCACACCATAAAACCATAAACTAAGAAACACCGACGCTTCTAAAAAGGTGGTATGTCTGTGTCAGATGCTCTCCCAACACATGTTAGAAGCATCCAAATATGTCGAACACACTTCTAACACTTGAGTGACTAGTGTTACTAAAAACACACTAATACCCCACTAATTTATATTTTGAAACACATGTTCCGAAACATTGTACACTTTCATTACGAAACAGTAAATTTACCAATCCAAAGCGATATCAAAGTTGTGGCAACATAAAATATAAAAACAATTGGCCATAAGTTCCTACAAATGTGTTTTTCCATGATTAACTTGAATAAATAGACTATAGTTTATTGAATGCCTAATTATTAAAAGAAAATTACTTTGAAAATACCTTAAATGTTATTAGTATAATCCTACAAGTCTACCTCTATGGTACAATATTTCAAAACGTGTGGCGTACCATGTTCTCGTTCCCGTTCCCGTTCCCGTTCCAGTTCCACGTACCAGAATGAACCGCATTCTAGATAACATGGTGAAAAACACATACCTTTTAAAGCAAGGGGCATCCTATGTTTCCGTTCTTGTTGCATGTGCCACAATGATTCACGTTCTAGGTAATATGGTGAGGGACACGTGTCCATAACTTAAACGCAATGAAACACATTGCAAGCAAGGACCAAAATTTCGTTTTGAGAGATCGTTTCGGTTGGCTTGAAAACATAAACATTTCAAAAGTGACAAATATGAAAATAGTAAAATACAATCTTTTGTATATATCTCAGTGAAAATTGTACAACATTTATGCAAAGTTTTAAATTCAAGTTGAAATAACTTATTGTTTCAGTCTATGGCGTTGTGTTTTAGCGTATTTTTTTTATGTTCCGGTGCTGTGCTACCATAATACTCTAATACCCTAGCGAATTACGTTTTTGGAACACCAAACTTATGTCAAAACACTGAATTTAGCGATCCAATGCGATCCCAAACTTTTTTTCCTGTTTATTTCTTAAAAGGTCACCTAATGAAGAAAAAAAATCAAATATACTGAACAAAAATCTAGGAAGAATGGAGTTTCAGCATAACAATATGCAAAAGAAAGTCATAAATACTCCTCAAAATGTGTTTTCAAATGATTAATTTGAAAAAACATATACTATATCTTTTTAATGTCTAATTGTTAAACAAAATTGTACTGTAAGTACCTTAATTCTAATTGTGTAATTTATACAAGTCTACCTCCAGCGTACCATATTTTAAAACATGTGGCGTTCCATGTTCCAGTTTTTGTTCCTCGTACCTGAATGACCCACGTTTCAAGTAACATAGTTTTGGTGTGTTTTGATAGAAGTAACAATGTTTTGTTTCGGTCTCTTAGGAAATGAAAACATTTCGGCTGTTTCGATAGAAACAAATAAAAATTTTGTTCATTGCTTACAAGTTTGAAGAAAATAACAAGGAATCCAATTATAAAATAAAAAAGATGTAAATTAGGTAATTTAAGTTATGAAATATATAGTTTTTTAATTCAATTAGTGTTATCTTGCAATTTTCAAAATATTCATATAGATAACATAGAATATATATGCAAACTTTTTCTGTGTCCCAGCCGTGTCATGTCTTATATCTTTTGAAAATTAGTGTGTTGGCAAGTCCATGTCATTTCATGTCCGTGCTTCTTAGACCATAAAATAGTTGTTGTTTGGAGAATTTCTACAACTAATTTCGAAAATCTTGCACCTGCAGTTTGAAAAATAAAGCCAAAAGTCATATTTTACATCTCAAAGCCTTCTTCTATCTTTTGAACCCAAACTCTAAAATTTATTCATTCCTTAAACCCACCACAATCCCAATTGTAGCTAGCCATAGGCCAAGTTTCCTAAAGTTGTCCTATATCATAGAATCACCTTCAAACTTTCACTCTTGTACAAAATTTCAAAGTCATTTTGATGCGGTTTTCTCTTTTTAAAGCAACAATATGATATTAGGAAGGTCATTGTTCCTATTAATATCCTAACATTTAGGTTATTTGGAAAGCAAATAACAAAAGGCATAGCTTCAGTAAATTGCAAACCATTCTTAAAGTGGCCACGAAAAAGAAGTTTGATCATAATTTGATCCTTTGTTTTGGCTACCTAACAATCTTGTATTCAACTTCTACAAGAGGTGAGTCCTAAGAATTCCAGCTGAAATTCCTAGCTAATTCTTCTTCATCTTCTTCCTATCTTTTATGAAAATAACCAAGTTTGATATACATGCAATACCTATTCATAGTCCCAAAACAACACTACTTATTCCCGAAAACCTTGGCCAACCAAACACTTAAATCAATGCTAAAACTTTTCTACTCATCTTTCCCATGCTTCTTGTGTTCTATTTATAGTAGCTCTACGAAATATTTTTCTGACTTAATATGACGCAGAAATCACAAATACATTTTTTGGAAATCAATACCACAACCAATGTTTGTTAAGTCATACCAAATAGTTCATTCTTGGATAGTTCCCAGACGATGCATACATATGTCTGTATATGCGTGCAGGGGATTGATAATATCCCCATAGTGGATGACTTCAAAACAAACATAAGCACAAAGTTTATTGTGTTATCTTGGTAAACTTTGTTTGAATTCCATACCACTCTTCCTCTTCCATCCACGGTCAATTAATCTTCTCATCCTAAAGGTGCAGCATCTCCTACCAAAGAGAAACAATACAACAACTATGTCTAATTGCTAATGCCATGTGCACGGCTTGTCAACCATTCCGACTACAAAGACCAGGACTGTTACAATTATAGAACTAAAAATCGTTTGTATTGCCCGTACTGACCGTTACATATCGGTACAGCATAAGGCGTGTCTAGTATGGGCGTTTTGTAATGGCTTAATTTGAGCCACACTAGCACAGGCCAATTCGTCGCTGTAACACGTCTATAATGGACGTTACGCCGTTACGATGACCGTTACAAGCTGTTGTGCATCTCTGATGAGAAGTTTGAAACAAAAAATCTGATAAAAGATTAGATTTCTCAAAAGAAAATGATTTCAATAGGGAGTCTGAGTCTGAGATGATCCAAAGATTCTTCAAAAAAAAAAAACTAAAGAAGAGAGAGAGAGAGAAGTTTTTTTTATTTCATTAGAAGAGAGAGTTCAGAGAAAACTGAGGAAAAAAAACTATAAACTACAAACATAAGAGGGTAAGAGACTGGTTGATTGAGAGTAAAAGATAGAAGAAACTGGTCATGTTATCAGAGAAAAAATGGCCATCATCCCATTGCAGGTCACCATCGGCGTTATCGACCATCTGCTTCAAATCTAAGCTTCTAGCGGCTTTGGACCCTTCGGCTTTCACTGGCCCCTCTTTGGAATCAGATCTGACTTTTGAGACTTTAAAACATTTAAACCCTCTAAGTCTTAACCCAATAATAACCCTATTCACCCAGAGTCTTAACATGAGTTAAATAATTCGTACACCATGACCCAATTTCTTAAACATTATTTGTATAATTACTAATCGTTATATATGAACATTGTTGTATTATAATAACTATGTTATTGTTATAAAAACAATGTTATATTATAACAGCTACAATATTGTATTACACTTTATTATTGTGTAATTAATTTTAAATAATGTAAAGTAATAGTATAAGTTATTTTGGAGCCAGAACATGGGTATAATGAATTTTATAGAAATTTGTTAATCCAATAAAAACTCATGATAACACGGCCGTGTCCCATTACATAACATTCATGACATTGGCATCGGTAACACCACAACTGCTATTTAGTTCTATGATTGTAATTCCCACAATTTGACAAGGGCAAGCTAGAAACACGCTGGCAGCGAGAAATGTTGAATGGAAAACGACAAAAGGAAGAATGAGACTGTAAAACGTTGCAATTCCCCAATGGCGGTAAGCACCCAGTTCCCAAATAACAGGTAAGCACCAAGTTGGAAAGCCAATAGAACAACCATATTTCCAGTGAAAGCGTGATGATAAACATGTCATTCTAAACCAAAATCCCAAAAAGTATATTGGCCACACAATTATTGCTTTTTTATACCATGTCAATGGCATCAACCTCTCAAAGTCCCATGAGGAAACTCATACCTTTAATCTTCTTCTGAAACAAATGAAACCTATATTTAACCAATACTACTCTATGTTAAAATGCTTACCTGGCTTATGATACTATAGAAGGGAACTAACAGGAGAAGTCTCTTCCACATTCTTTATGGAAACTGTTTAATCGGGACAATGTGTTGAGGGGAAATAAAAAGGCTGTCTCCATTTCCATCAATAGAAAGGTCAAAAGGTTAAAAAAGTTCCCCACTAAACTGATAACTCATGTCTGAAAAGGAAAAAGCTTTTCTTCAAGTTATCATTTTGTTTATCTAATATGCATATAAACTCAACTTTCTCACTTCTAACACTTAAATTACCTACTTTTGATTGTCCAACATTCTGCTAGGTAAGCAAAAAAACTGGGTTCACGCTTTGTGTATCACTTTTAGCATCGTAGCAGAGTATTTTTGGGCATCAAAGCACCGTAAGCAACTCTGTTTTCTTTTTCCTGTTCCATTATTGTAATTTTGTACGTTGTTATATTTTTCTTGGAGGTTACTCTTTTTGTTTTTATTTTTTATTTCAAAATTTTAATTTTAATTTAGTTTGTGTTATGTTTCTTAGGTTTTCTCTTTTAGTTGCCCTGTCATCTAGTGCATATAAATGGGAGCCAACTAACAAAAAAAAAATATTTATTTCCATGGAAAATTCTATAGGAACTATTTCAGTCTAAGACAAACAGAGAAGAATAACGAAGAAAACCCATAATGGACTTCGCAGATGCTACACTAATTCACACTATGAAATTCATAAACGAAACGGTCGAGATTGGATAATATAATAGAAAGTTATCAGAGACGAATTACATAAAACCCTCAATTTTTTTTGTTCTCCTAATATTATGTCCTCTCTTTCGATTTCCGAGGGGAAGGAGATCTCAGCTCAACTAACAAACGATCGACAATCCCAAAAAGAAAAGTACAATTATAACAATAATACGAGCTACGAACATTAGATTATCATCAATAAAATCGAAAGAGGCATAAACAACAAAAAAGGTTAGTAAACCTTGCGTTTGAGGTTGCAACGGTGCCATTCGGACTTGTAATGGAGCTTCTGCTCCGATTCGTCTTGAAATTCCTTGTTGCAAGCGTTGCAGCTTAAACCCCCACGCATATCCGCTTCTCCTTCTTTCGCTTTGATTTTCGATTCGAGTCAGATCAAAGTTGGTCTGTTTTATAAAAGGCAATTCCTAACGTCATGGGTGACGCCCGCCCATTTACAAAATTATTTATTTTTAATATTAGTGGTAAGTGGGATTTTCGAAAAGATCTAATCCGCTTCGCGAAATCAACTTAACGAGCTCCAAACAATTTACAAGAACAAAAATAGTGAAAATGTGTCGACCATCTTTGAGCTGGTAGTACTTCGATAATTAAGTTAGGCAAACCTAATCTAATCGAATAAAAGTACTATGCACTAGCTTGAGTAAACGTACATTACTTCTTAGTATGGTGCATTTATAGGTTTTGGAGACCTCATTTCTTGTAGGAATGGTCTTCATTTTTCTTTTAGAAGTCAATTACTTTTGGGTCGGTTTATGATGGATTCAAACCTATCTTTAAATGTTCTAGTCCCGCGGAACTTGTGAATTGAACCATTTGAGCTCAATTCTCCTTGTCGGGCATATCCTCTCCAGATCGAGCCTGGCACACTGTATGCACTAGGCTTCTGATTTATTGGGCCCACAATTGTCCCCAGTCCTTATGCCTGTTTGGCCAAGCTCGGGGAACAAGAGATGTACCTGCGCCTCGCTTCGTGACACAATCGTGGACTATCGTTAGGCGCCCTTCACAGTCCCCACTCCACGTGGCACTTCCTGACTTGCTCAATCACTAAAAGCAACTTTTCATTAATTGCTGAAGCGACCTCCCAGTTCGGGAGTAATGATGCAGCCGCTCCTAGGTTTTGAAACAACGATAAGCTCTTCTATAAGAACCCATCCCCACAAAGGACTACTTCACCTTTGCTTCAAAGAAATAACTGTTGGGAGAGGGTGCTGACCTAATTTCTATAAGTGTCCAAGACTCTATCCAGTCCTTCACTTTGCACATTCATAATGCCAAACACGTAGTAATGGTTATACGGCTTAGGAACATGCTTAATACTTCTGGGTCATTACTGCTTTTAAGGTGAGGTATCAATTCCCACCAAGGGTTGATATCAAGTTGGCTGCCCATGAGGAATTCTGTCTGTATGAGTCAAACAAAGGGATGTCTTTCCCTTTAATAGCCATAGTCGAAGACGGTGTTAGATTCTCTCTCCACTCATTTCTGCTTTGATTCCTTTGTGACTACTCTCTATGCCCCCGCCTAGTTAGCATCCAACGTCTTTAGGATAGTGATGGGCATAGTAGAGCTTAACCGCGTTCTCAGAGTGGAAATAGGCATCCACGAGTTTGCGTACTGCTACACACTTGTGAGAGTCAGCAACAACTATCGAAAATACTATTTTTGTTCTAAATAGAAGAATAGGGAGATCGTCTAGATCCTTCTTGATGCGGAAAAGGGAGCGAACGATGTCATGGTGTGGATCTCGGGCCCTTAGGAATACGGGAACGTCCCCGAGGCTGAGCAACCCTCCTTGCGTTGCCTTAGAAAGCCTGGCGACCTAGGTCCACACTTAGAATGCCTTGATCTTTCTCATATTGTTCTTACTTTCTCTGCCAATCTGACATTTACACTCATTTTGTTTTCAGGTGAACATACCAAGCCTAAGAAGCAGTACGAGCATCTCGGGGTTAATCTATCGTTGTTGGAGAGAGTTTGGTCTTATAAAGGAGTAGGCCCACAACAGAGACTTGACAAAGCTGCTCACATCCTACTACGGTACCCAATATGCTACCAATCATTCTCAGCAACCGAAGGCATCCTGGGCGATGTCATCGCAACGCCGAAGGCGCAAAGTGAGGTCGGCAATTTTGAGAACATCCCATAGGGTATTGTGATCCCATATATTCACAACTCTAGCCGAGTCACAGTCGCCATTACTCTTGCCAAAATGGAAGGAGAAACTGGTGCTACTGAGGAGTCGTCATCATCAGACTGTGCTTTACCTCAAGCACCAAATTCCTCGACCGAAATCTGTGATGAGGAGGACGAGCCCAGTTCGAGCCCTGCTTCATCATCAACATCGTCCTTAACCTCTACTTCGAAAGTGGTTCCAGACCGCTGGCCCACTTGCCAGTTTAGGCAACAAGTCTACTCGAGCTCTGAGACAGAGGACGAGCTGGGCGACATGTAGACACGAAGCTCGGTGGCCGTGATTGTTGGAAAGAAGGCGAGAACTGCCCAAGCGTCCACAGCCGGGACTAACACAACTCAGCTGCCCGTGCCTCTGTCACTGGCCACCTCTGAAGCTGGAGCTAGAGCTAGTGTATCGTTAACAGAGAAGTCGGCATCTAAAGGCCAGTAGAAGGAGATGCACTAGGGCCACTAAGAACTTAGCGAGCCAGGTTGGCATCTGTTGAGCCGGATGTTAGGCCTGTGTCTAAGATTGTGATCCAACCAGTGGCTGGCACACGTCCAATAACCACCCTTGATTATGGTCTCGTTGACCCTTCTATTGCGATAGGGTTGGTCAAAGGAGCTATCCTACCTCAGGACCAGGATATGCTGGGGCTGGCGACGGAGCCCAAAATCTTCATGGGAGTAGTCTATCAGTGTCCCTACCGATTTCTTTAGCCCTTTCCCGATTTGGTTTTTAGTCTGAGATTCTAACCATTTTTTCTCTGTTTCCAAGCTTACAACATAATGTCCTGATTTGCAGCTATAAATAAGGAACTGAAGGACCTAAAGCAACAGCATGGTGCTTTGAAGCTAGAAGCTAGGGCTAATAAGAAGGCCGCAATTGACGTAAAGGCTGAGCTTAAAAAGAGCAAGGAGGCCATGGCAACCACCTTAGCTAAGCTGACACAGAGGAACCAAGAGTTTAATAAGGCCAAGGAGGAGATCGGAAGGATGAAGGCTGAGCTCCCATTCGTGAAAAAGACAAGTATTAAGGAAGTCTTTGTAAAAAATGGAGATAATTATATGCAACAAATCCTTGGGATGATGAATGCAATCTTCAAGGACGGTTAGGTGGCCGCCCTCACCACACTGAAGGCCTCGTTGGCAGATCCACTTTGGAAGAACATCCCTTGGCTGCTTCCTGATGAGGCCATTCCTGAAGACACCAAGGTGACTCCCTCCCAGATTGGGCAAATCAGCATTGTTGAAGTTGCTGGTGTCAATGAAGTTGCTGATGTTAATACTGCCCTTCTGGCTCTAGAGATTGTCGAAATTGTTGACACCATTGAGGTTGATGGTGTCAATACTAGCCCTCCAGCTTCACAGACTGTTGAGATGGCCGATGCTTCAACTGAAGTGATTCCTGGCTCGTTCGACCTTCCTTATCCATCCTTGTAGTCTTAGGGTGTTTCTTCTTTTCCTATATTCAACCTTTTTGTAATTTTTGGACAGCCTCATTGTAAAAAAGCTTTTTTGAATTTTAAATGAACTTCTTTTCTGCTCCATTGTTACTTGAGTAGTCGTTTATACTTGAGTAATTTCTTTTTACTGGGGTATTTTTATAATCGTTGGTCATTCTTGGGCCGATCTGAAAAACTTAGTCAGGATTAGGTATAAAATACTTTAGTTTTTATATGGCTTTGGCCATTCTTGGGCTGACTTGAAAAACTTAGTCAGATCTAAGTGTAAAAGACTTAGTTTTTTTTTTTTTTTTTTTTTGTTTTAATAGATTTGGCCATTTTTGGGCTTACCTGCCTAACTTAGGCAGGATCAAGGTCTTACACTTGTTTTTTCTTTGGCCTTCATTGGCCGACCTGCTTAATTTAGGCATGACCAAGGATCTTCACTTGGTTTTTACTTTGGCCTTCATTGGCCGACCTGCCTAATTTAGGCAGGACCAAGGATTTTCACTTAGTTTTTATTTGGTTGTCATTTTTTTTACACATCATATATATGAGAAACTCGATCTTTATTTCTGTAGATAATAGTCAGTAAGATGCACAATCTGCGATTTTCTACATTCGAACTTTGAAAAAATCATGACTTCAAACCAGGTCATCATTGCTAGAATCTCTTTAAGTTATGTGCATTCCAAGGTCGGGGTAGCTGGCGTCCTTCTATGGTTTCTAGCCGATATGCCCCTACACTAACTTGGGATGCAATCTTCCTAGTTGGGACCAAGCTGTCCCTCAGCTGCGTTCTTGGTGGTCCCCAGTACCTTCCTTAGTACGAGGTATCTCTAGGCATGAAAGTTCTCTACTACACTCGCTTGTTATAAGGTCGGCTAAGTTGTTGATGAGAGGCAGTGAGCTTGAGCAAGGCACCTTTTCTCTTCTCTTTGATAAGGTCAAGGTCTTTGCTAGCATTTATTTGTTGAAGCCCATATCAAAAGTAGCCGACTTGATTGTTGGGCCCTACTTCCACCGGTATTATCGCCTCAACCTCGTAGGCTATTGAGTAAGGGGGTTTCTCCAGTTGACCTCCTCGGTGTAGTTCTATAAGACCAAAGGACATTGGGGAGCTCGTCGATCCACTTTCCCTTTGCCTTCTCCAGCTTTTTCTTTATCCCGTTCGGCATTGTCTTGTTGGAGATTTCTGCCTGCCCATTACATTGTGAGTAGCTGGCGTTGAATATTAGTTTCTGATCCTTAACACGAAACAGAATCCCCTAAATATGTTTCCAACAAACTTAGTGCCATTATCCGAGATCAGTGCCCTTGGTATGCCAAACCTTGTAATGATGGTTTTTCAGGCGAATCTTTTTGCATATAGGGTCACGTATTGTGGCCAATGGCTTTGCCTCTATCCATTTAGTGAAGTAGTCCATTGCAACTATGAGAAATCTTTTATTTCCCGGAGCTCGAGGTAATGGGCCAACTATGTCCAGTCCCCATTGCTCAAACGGCCAATGGCTGGTGATCGTATTAAGATTCTTGGTAGGCTAATGGACCAATGGTGAAAACTTCTGGCACTTCAGCACATACTAGGCTGCATCCTTCTATATATAAGGCCACCAGTGCCCTTGTGAGATAGCTCAGTGGACAATCGATTTCCTGCCCGCATAACTCTCGCAGATTCCTTCGTGAATCTCATAGAGTATTCCCTTTTACCTTCTCCGGATGGATATAGTAGAGATAGGGGCCAGTGAAAGATCTTTTATAAAGCTCTCGGTCAAGTGAGAACCATTATTTCAGCGCCTTATGCTTTATCTTCCTAGCCTTATTCTTATCTTTCGGCAGCTCGTTCCTGTCAAGGTAAGCAATGATGGGGTCCATCCAGGACGAGCCCAAGGTTTAGAAAGCCAGTATGAGTTCTTCTTCAAGATAAATGTTTGGGGCAGCTAAGGTCTCAACATGAATTGTTCTCTGCGATCTCGAGTTCAGAGCTACCGCGAGCATTGCTAGTGCGTCAGGATGGGCATTACCGAAGGTGGCCGATTTGACTTGACTAGAGTTTTGAAAGTCGGTTTAGGCTTGATAGTGTTACGACGTTTTATTGGAGAACCAATTTGGACCGGAGATTACTGAACGAGCAAAAATGGAATGCTTACAACATATTAACTTATTTGAGTAGTTATAATGCCCATTTTCAAACCCCAAATTGTATTTTTGGCCAGTTACAAGCCAGTATTATCCTCGATTGAAAACTCAAAAATAGCTTTTTCAAAACAAATGTCTAGACCATCATCATAAGCTACTGTACGTATGCTCTATGGTTGTCGTTACATGGATCTTCCGATACCAGAAATACGTAACCCGACAAAATAACGAAAATACCCTTTATTGGAAAAACATCATTTTTTTTCTAAAAAACACAAATCAAAGTAATAGGTCTAGCACGTATGCTCTACAGATTTCGTTATACGGATATTTCATTTTAAAAATGCTATAACTACCAAAAATGATGAAAATACCCTTTTCTCGAAAAACACCCATTTTATAAAAAATGACATCGACTTTAGTTCTGAGTTTGTGTATGTATGCTCTATAGTTGTCGCTAGCTGGAACTTCCGTATCAAGTGGCGGCTCCAAAAGTTTTTCCAAAACTAGCAACCCTTTTCAAATTAAATAAACCATGCGAGCCGAGACAAAAAAACCCCATACGGTCTGGAGTTAATCAAATCTCCAAGTCATATGAAAAACCCCATTCTAGGCCCGTCTTTTTCACGAGATATTTAGGCAGTCCGAAATCCGGTTGTGACAACTGGCGACTCCGCTGGAGATCCCTATAAGAGGATTAGAGTCACAGTAAACTCCCTCTAGCTACCCTTTTCTAGAAGTCCATTTAATCGAGCATCATCATTATCTTTGTTGATTAATTGTCACCAGATTACAGTTTTCATTACATGTCCCCCTATTCCATGACTAATTTTGCTATTATTTTGCAGGATATCTGTCTTTACTTTCTATCTTTACTTTACGCCTTTACTTTCTATTTTACTTTCTCGCACGAATGTATGGCAAGATATATGATAGGAGTTTGGCAGAATATATGATAGGATGAATGTACATGTTGCGTGTGTGCATTATCGATGTGGTATGATGATCAGACTCCCTTCCCATTTTCAAAAAAAATGCACAAACATGTGCAAGGCACAAAGTATACAACATAAATGGCAACCAGCTTGCATCACCAACCTATAATGGCCACACCCCGGGGAGTGGGCCTAGGTTTGAAAATCTGGGAACCGAGCTTTTTTTAGGAAGCATTAGTCAACCTTTGAACCCTCATGCTGCATATAGCACCCTTAAGGTAGAGCCTCGAAACCTTGCATTATTAAGACATAATGCGAATTTCAAAAATGTGTTGGAAGGGAATCGCCCCATTTTCATACCTATTAAATATCAAACTGTCATCATGTACAAAGAGTCATGCCTGTATTTTCCATAAAAAACATGACTCAACACAAGTCCTAAGAGACTCAAGCCATTGCATCTCATGCATAGTAGAAACCCTAGTAGACAGGATGCATTTATCCCCTCAGATAGGTACAGCCTACCCAGACATCCAGGGGTTCAATACCCCAAGGATATTTCATGGCATGCATAGAGAATGTATGTTCGAGAAAACCTCGTTTTTCTTTTCGCAAGAAGTTGGACTGCCAAAAAGCAGATCCAGAGTCAGCAAATTATGCCATCTAAAAACAACAAGCAGCTGAAATGTTGCCCAAATCATTGGATGAACAAAGAAGACCTAGTATAGGTTCATGCTTTTCCTAAAAAGATATTCTCTCTTTCCCAATGTATCTGTAATTTTTGTACATTGAATCATGAGGGCTGTCAAAGTAAAAATTCTGCCTCATGAATGAATGATCAAAATTACCATCTCCTTGTCTCAAATGCATGAATGTATGATACAAGCCCCAGGTAAGATGTGTCCAAATGATAGGGGCAAAAATTTCAACTTTTTGTGAACCATATCATATTAGACTCTCTCTAGCAGAGAAAACCCCTTAGGATATGCATATATTTCTTACTTAATTAATGAGGCAATGTCCTAATTTTCAAAATTTTATCCTACTCCAAGGGAAAGAGAAAAGGATAAACTGAAAGAAATCACCAAAGAAGATTTCCTTATCTGACATCTCATCATTGCTCCAAAACAAAAAAAAGGGATCATACATCCAGACCTGTACAGAAACCGATAATCACCACATTGGTAGCAAGATGTCTCCAAATGGATCCTTTCAATGATCCAGCCCTTGGTCAAAATATTACAACACAAGAGTTTGACACCCTCAAAGCTAAACTGGATGCTCTTATGACGATAGTACAAGGCTTTACAACCAAGGTAAGACCACCCCCAAAAGCTCCTGCCCTATCTCCCTTTATTTTCTCAACTGGGGCAAGGTCCAGTCAAGCACAAGCAGTTGCGCCTTCAACTTCTATATTCTCATTTCCAACAACAACTAAGCAGAAAGACTCCCTAGGCAAGGAACCTCTATCACTCCAAGAGTAAGCTCTATTACCCCCATCTAACAAGGCAGTTAACCAAAAGCTCAACACCATAGAGGAGACCCTTCATGCTCTTCAAAAGGTGGATACATTTTAAGGAACCAATTTCTCAGATCTTGACTTCTTCCTAGAACTATAGCTTCCTCCCAAGTTTAGGATGCCGGACTTCCCTAAATACAATAGAACGGGGAACCCACATGTCCACCTGCGTCTCTATGTGGGTGCCATTTGCGGATATGGAGACGATGAACCATTGCTCATGCAGCTATTTCAACAGAGTCTAACTAGCTTTGCCATTCAATGGTTTTCTCAACTACAAATGCATTGTACCTGCACTTGGACTGAACTTACAGCAGCATTCCTGAAACAATACAAGCATAATTACGAACTCAACACGGATTGTTGCTCATTAATGAGGATGAGTCGCAAAACAGAGGAGTCTTTCAAAGATTACACTCTGAGATGGAGAGAGTTTGCTGCCCAAGTCAACCCCCTCTCCTGGAAATCGAATATACCCAGCTCTTTGTTCAGACCTTCAAAGGCTTATATTTTGACAAATTGTGCTCAAGTATAGGGAAAAGCTTCATTGACGTAATTCTGCAAAGGGAACTAATTGAAGACAACAACAAGACAAAAAGAATCATGGATCTTTATGCCTGAACTTCTGATCCATCCATGCCAAAGAAGACCCTGGATAAGAAATTTGACAAGAAAGAAGGAGAGGTGTCTACCATCCTTCCAATAGAGAATAAGTCACCTAGAAAGCCCTCCTAGTCTCAGACCTTTCCAAATCAGACCATACTAGCACCAATGCAACCCACCGTAAGGCAAAACTATATGCGACGTGACCGGCCCTTCACCACACTTGCCTGCACTCTAACAGAAGCCTTGGAGAAGTTGCTGGCTACCAATCAGGTTATTCTTCTGCCATATAGGGCGCCTCTTAATCCACTACTAATTTGGTTTGACCCATCCAAGATTTGCGCCTATTAGTTGGGATCCATTAGTCATACCACTAAAGAGTGCTTCACTCTTAGACACAAGATTCAGGACCTCATCGACAGCAAGATCATCTCAATCAAGGTGGTAAATCCTTCACCACAAATGTGATAACAAATCCACTCCTACAACATGGAAATGTCAACATCCTGTCATATGGAGACCCTTTCAATCTAGCGCCACTTATTGGACTCGAAAGAACGATCATACCAGCCCACATAGTATCCCTGGCTGAGACTATTAGTGACAACATCATATCTGCATTTGACTACAACTAGTAATCAGAGTATTTTACCCGTCTGGTGAGTGAGGGGCTTACCCCTTAAGAAGTGTCACGCCCTAATTTTTAGCACTAAAAAAAATACACAAGTGAGAAAAATACGATACTCTCTCATTAGAACTCATCCTCCTAGAAAGACGAGTGCGACTACGTTTGAATCATAAATTGATTTGAACAAGGGCTTTTGAAAAAAATTTGGAGTCGCCACCTAACTTTGTTAAGGTGAGTTAGATCACCTAAAACTAAGTATAATCCAAATATTAAATTTAGGGTTTTGAAAAGGGTTTTTAGAAAATTTCCACAAGAGAAGGGTTTTTAAGAAAACAGGTTGTTTGGCAACCTTTGAAATATGCATTAGGCTATCACCCTATTCCGCCCCTCCAGTACCTACATGTCTATTCTCCCTAGGTTTACTCATTTAGAATCTTTGATTATTCAATGCCCAATTATACTCACTTTGAAAAGAATTTTAGAAAGAAGTTTGATATGATGTATGACATGCAAGTGCAAGAAAAAGATTTGATTTTTGAAAATAAATTTGAAGATGAGATTTGAAGTTTGAAAGAGGTTGTGGAAATTAAAAACTTAAAAAAGACTGTGGAATTAGAAATTTAAAAAAGGTTGTGACCGCACCTATGAGGGTTGCCTATGTATCCTTTTGTTGGGAATCAAATCAATCGTAGTTCGAACTCGGGGTCTGATTGAAAACAAACACTTAAAGGTTTTTAAAAGCTTAACTTGAAAAAGTTTGATTTGAAAAGGGTTTGATTTGAGTTTTAAATGGAAGATTGAAAATCAAGCTTTTGTTTGAAATTGACTTTGATTCAAAATCGATCTTGGAATGGACTTTGATTTAAAGTTGAACTTGATCATTTGAAATTGAACTTGGAATTGACTTTGATTTGAAATCGAACTTGAAATAAAACTTGAACTTGATTTGGAAAAGATTGAGTTGAGCTTTGAAAACATCTTGACTTAGATTGAAGTTTAAAAATCATCTTGGTTTAGAAAAGAATTTTTGAAAAGAGTGGAAGCTTCCTAACTTTAGAGTTAGGGTTGAACTAGGGTTTAGGTATCCTAGGACTTAGGTAACCTAGGGTTGAAGCATGTACTTGAATTGGAAAGATTTGATTTGATCTTGAAAAGTTTGATTTTAGAAAGTTTTGAATTAGAAAAGTTGGATTAAAGAAAGATTAAGAAAGGATTTGATTTGATTGTAGAAACACTTGATTTAGAAAAGATTTGTAAATATTTGACTTGATTATTTCATTTGAAAGAATTTAAAAAGTTAGGGTTCAGGAAAGATTGAATTTTGGAAAGCTTTGAATTAGGCAAGTTTTAAAATAAGAAAGATCCATTTTAGGAAAGTGCCAAATTAAGAAAGTTTCATTTTAGAAAAATTTTCATTTTAGGAAAGTATTGATTTTGGAAAGATCCATTTAAGAAAGGTTTGAACTTAGAAAGATTTGAAATTTGGAAATAAGATTTGAAAGTTTGAAATTAGGAAAATTTTAGAATTGGGAAAGATTTGATAAGTTGAATTTAGAAAGTTGAGTTAAGGAAGACTTGGAAATTTTGAAATTAAGAAAGGTATGTGTCGCGCCCCGATTTTTGACCAAGTCCTTTCGGTTCGGAGACAAAGTGCGAAACTCTGTCATTAGAACTCATTCTCCTAAAAGGACGAGTGCGACTAGGTTTGAACTTGAAATTGATTTGATAAAGGGCTTTCTAGAAAAATAGGAGTCGCCACCTAACTTGATTAAGGTGAGTTAGGGCACCAAAAACTAAATATAATCCAAAGATTAAACTTAGGGTTTTTGAAAAAGGTTTTGAAACACTCCCTTGAGAGATGATTTTTTGAGAAAATAGGTTGTTTGGCAACCTTTAGAAAGTTTTTAAGCTCTTTTTGAAAATAACTCCATTTTACTCTTTCCAAAATAGAAATCTATGGTCTAGGGGTTAGTTACGTGCAGGGAAGATATCCTGAGATCATCACCCTACCCCGCCCTTTTGGTACCTACATGTCTAATCATCCTTTATTCATTCACTAGAACAACCGGTTACCATTATCCACTTAATATCCACTTTAGAATCTTAAAAACGGGGTTTAGTCATCACTTTTCGGATGAATGATGCATGATGCAAGTTTTAAAAGAAGTTTAAAAACATGAGAGTTTAGAAGGGATTTGAGATAAAAACTTTGAATCGAATAGAAACTTTTGAAAAGGGGGTTGGGGTTGAAATAAAAGTTATGACCGCACCACTTTAGGTTGCCTACGTATCTCATTTGGCGAGAATCAGGTCATTCGTAGTTCGGGCAAGAGCCTGATGGAAAATAGGCACGTTAGGGCATTTGGAATGTTTTGAAGACACATTAAGGTCTTTGGAGAGATGTGAAGACACTTTAAGGTCTTTAGAAAAAAAGAGCTTGAGAGTTTTGAAATTGGATGTTGGAATATTTTGGGAATAGAACTTAAAAGTTTTTGAAAAGTGCTCTTGAAATAGGGTTTTAAAGTGTTTTGAAATATTTAGGAGTAACTCGATGGAGCTTTGGGAATATTTTGAAATAACTCAAGAGAGTTTTGAAAATATTTTGAAGTCTTGTTTTGAAAACCTTGGAGGTATGATTTTGGAGTGTTTTAGTAAATTGGTCTTTGAAAAGTTTTTGAAAGTGATTTTTGAAAACACCTAGGACTTTGGAACTCTAATATGGACAACCTTGAAAGTTGAATTTAATGTATCACCTTCCCTTGGAATCTCTAACCATAAAAAGTGTAGGGACACTTTAGGGTTGTGAGTTCTTGAAAACATTCTTGGAAATAATTTAAAGATAGTATGTAAGAGTATTAGAAAAAGTTATGGAGTTGGTTTTTTAAATCTCAAGGGAGTAGGAGGTTTTTGAAAAAATGGGTTATGAGAATAGTTTTGAATTGAAAGACCATTTGAAAAGGGATTCTTGAGTTGGAACCTTGAAGCATACTAACCTAGGTTGGGTTGGCCTAAGGTTAGGGATGACCTAAGGTTAACTGACTTGGGTTAGGTTAATCTAGAGTTAAGGTGACCTAGGGTTAATCGACTAGGGGTTGGTTAGTCCTAGGGTTAAGGTGACCTAGGGTTAACTAACTTGGGTTGGGTTAACCTAGGGTTGGACAACTAGGGTCAAGTTAACCTAGGGTTAAGGTGTCCTAGGGTTAACTAACTCGAGTTAGGTTACCCTAGGGTTGGACAACTAGGGTCAAGTTAACCTAGGGTTAAGGTGACCTAGGGTTAGCTAACTCGAGTTAAGTTAACCTAGGGTTGGACAACTAGGATCAAGTTAACCTAGGGTTAAGGTGACCTAGGGTTAGCTAACTCGAGTTAAGTTAACCTAGGGTTGGACAACTAGGGTCAAGTTAACCTAGGGTTAAGGTGACCTAGGGTTAGCTAACTCGAGTTAGGTTAACCTAGGGTTGGACAACTATGGTCAAGTTAACCTAAGGTTGGATAACTAGGGTCAAGTTAACCTATGGTTGGATTAGATGATGGTTTTGAAAGGTGATTTCATGTATTTTTTAAAAGAGTTTTGGAAAACAAATCATGTCATGCAAAGAACTTTGGTAGACAACCCTTTTTGAAAATCATTTTCATAAAAATTGACTCTAATCAAGTATATGGTTTATATGGTTGAGGTTTGAAAACCTTTCCAAAGAAAGTTTCCTGAGGTCCATTATAACATTTATCTTGAAAAGAGTAGGGATTCCAAAAATCAACACAATGATGACAATTTTTTGAAAAACCACTTTTAATATAAAGATAGAGAGAATGAACTTTTGAAAACCATTTTTGAGAGGAAGATTTTGAAAACCGTTTTCCAAAGGAAACCGTTCCAACAAGTTAGGGTTCTTATAGCCAATGTAAAAGGGAGACCACTCAAGAGAGGATTCCATGAAGCCATTCCAACCACTAAACTTGAGAGAATAACAACCTTAGAAATTAGAGAGTTTGAAAAGCATTTTTATGCAAGTTGGAATGCAAGGGTGCAAAGGTGTGAGTTAGGGGTTAATAGGGAGATTTTCTAAGGCATGATTACCTAGTGTCTCATTCTAAGCTTTAAGGGACCAACTCTTAGAACCATTTTGAAGGGAATATTGAGCTTGAAAATGGCATGGAAATAAGAATAGTGTAAGTTTTGAAAAACATGATTATAAACATGAAAATAAAGCCAAGCACACAAGACATGAACAAGATAGCAATATGTAAGGTGGTCATGAATTCATATAAGGCTTTTAGGCTACACCACATAATCAAGGGGCTTCAAGGCCATACCATCTTAAAGTAGGCTAGTGAAAGATCCCCCTACACGATGGCCCTCACTAACTTTCCTCTAGGCATGAACTAAGAGCCTTATTGCTTCAAGCATGTAAGAAAGTGAGGTAGAAGATGGAGATTAAAATAGAGAATAGCCTAAGTAGGCTAAGAGGGAGAAGAGAGGAGTGAGGGAAGGCAAAAATATAAAAGAAATAACACCTTTTGCCTTTAATACACTTGCAATCTTCTATGGATGTCTTGATTTGAGCTTGGATGGCTTTAGGCGTGCTTAAAGGGCTGGAAGGAGGTGTTCTATGGTATGGAAGGCTATGTAGGTGAAGTGTATAGGTTAGGGGGAGGTGGAATCTAGCTTAAGTGTTTGAGGTATGGGATGTATATAGGAATTCGAGGTTTTGGAGCAGTTTTTGCAGAGCTTCGCTATCAATTTTGATTATGGAATATGCAAAGGGGGAGGCCTGTATTTATAGGTAATCTGGGAGAAGCCTGGCGCATGTAGTACATTCGCTAGAACTGTTCCATTGCCAAAATGCCACGTGGCACCCATTATACTGGCTGAATTCTGACGGTTGGTCGAACTTTGGTCAATTTGATCAAAATCTGGGCGCATGTAGCATACGCTCCGTCACCGGGAGCGTTCGTTTAAACTTTGCCTTGATAATTGACCCAACCGGGAGGGTTCCAGGGGAATCGGTTGCACCCACGGTGTTTTTCTAGGGTTTCTCATGGACTTTCGTGTTTTCAAAAAGTTTGAATGGTGTTCGGAAGTGTGAGATATTGTCCCAAAAAATGTGCATGAAATCGCATCTCTACGGAGCATCTGTGATACGCTCTATAGGAGTTCAAAAGTAGATGTTTGCATGCCGTATGATTGAGGCGTTTGAGAAGCGAACTCGTCGATCGAACCATACCGATGGAAAATACTCTAGACATACTATCGAGAATTTTCTAATTTTTGCATTTCTCAAGTCGTTTGACGGTGCGTTTTAATCAGAGAATTGGAAAAAAGGTCAATCTTGGTGGAGCGTTTGTGAAATGTTCTAGGGGTTGCTCTAAGTAGCGATTTTCGAGCCACGCAATAAGGGATTTCAGGGAGCGATCTATCCGATCGAATCGTATCGATGAAAAGACCAATGAATGAGCTTTTGAGAATTCCTTGGTTTATGTATTTCTCAAGTCATTTGACGATGTGTTATAACTAGGAAATCGAGAAGGAAAGACAATTTTGGCGGAGCATCTGCAAGACTCTCCAGGGAACTTTTATCGAGTTAGGGGTGTTTGGCGTTGTAAGGTCCTCTTTAGGTTAAACAGGGGTGTATGGTAAGACCCACCATTCAAAATTCTAGGACTGGCGTTGTTTTCAAGGCGCGTTCGAGTCGTCAGGGGCAAAATGGTCATTCTGACCAGAGTTAGCCAAAATGGGACCAAAATTGGACAAAAAGGCCTACGGAGTACGCTTAACTGCTTAGTAACACTTTGGAAGGGTGGACTTACCATTTTGAGGGATTTTGAACTTTTTTAAAACGTGTCTAGAAGCCCAAGGGGGCAGGTTTGGTCATTTTTCACCAAGTCAGGCTAGTAGGCGCCGGTGTTGACCAAGGTGTTGGTTCCCAAGATCGCCCGATCTCGAAAAACTACCTGTGCGGTGTTGGTCCCTGAGACCGCCCAGCCTCAAAGAGCTACTTATAGGGTGATGTTAGTTTCTAAGAACGCTTGGTCTCAGAAAGCTACCTATGATGATGGTGTTGGTCTTCGGGAACACTTGGTCTCAGAGAACTACCAAATAACGAAATTCTACATTGGCGGGCTAGTAGGCGCCAGAAGTGAACCTTCTAGAATTTGATAAGGTGTTGTTGGTCCTCGAGATCGCCCGATCTCGGGAAGCTACCTGGATGGTGTTGGTTCCCGAGACCGCCCGGTCTCGAAAAGTTGCCTGGAATGCCTAAAGGCATGATGATGTTTATGGCTTCGATTGGGCCTTGTGGGTTTGGGAAGCTACTAGTTGACTGGAATGGAGTTTGAAAGACCTGTCTTGGGCTTACATGTGTTGTGATGTTTGAAAACTGAGTCCGGTCGGACCGGAAATCGCCGAGTGGGCATGAATAGGGTGCTTATAGTATGAAAAAGGTATGACAGTTTGAATTTAAGAAATATTAAAATTAGGAAAGATTTAATAATTTAAAATTTAGAAAGTTGAGATTTGGAAAGGTTTGAAATTAAGAAAGATTAGAATTATGAAAGATTTGATAATTTGAAATTTAAAAAGTTGAGATTTGGAAAGGTTTAAAATGAGGAAAGATTGAAATTCTATTTCCTAAAGTTGAAGATTGGTTTTTATTTTCAAAAATAGATGATTTGATTTTATTTCCAAAATTGAAAGATTGGATTTGAATTCCTAAATTGGAAGATTTGATTTGACATGGAATTAGAAAGATTGAGTTTTGAGAATCTTGGATTTGGAGATTTATGGTTTGGTCTAGCATAGCCGTCACGTTGTCTAGTTCCTGGCTCAAAACAGGCTCCTTCCTAGCCGTCACTCTGCCTGATTTTTGGCTTAAAACAAGCTCCTGCCTAGCCGATACTCTACTCGATTTCTAACTCCAAACAGGCTCCTACTAGTCATCACTCTGCTTAGTTTTTTGCTGCTAAACTACATCCGTAATAAGCTGGAACTTCGTCGAAGTCACTCTAGGTATACAAAATTAGGTTTTAAGCCATGGAAACTATGTATTTTTTATTCTACTCCTTCTCAGTTTTTAGTGGCCACTTTTAGCCGGCATACTCCATCAACATATTCATACATAGCTACATTTTAACCTGTCTTAAGCCATCTTAATGCCCGTTTTCAAAAATCATAAAGATGCATATGAACTCATTTGAATACTTGTAATGCCCAGTTTCAAACCCCAAATTGCATTTTTGGCCGATTACAAATTGGTATTGTACCCAGTTGAAAACCCGAAACAACTTTTTCAAAACAAATGTCCAGACCATAGTCATGAGCCAATATACGTATGCTCTACGGTTACTGTTACACGTATCTTCTGATACCAGAAATACGTGGTCTGCCAAAATGATAAAAATAGCCTTTCTTGGAAAAACATCATTTTTTTTTCTAAAAAGTAGAGACCAAAGTCATAGGTATATCACATATGCTCTACGATTGCCAACATACAGATCTTTCGTACTAGAAATGCTAAAATTGTCAAAATTACAAAAATACCCCTTTCTCAAAAAACGCTCATTTTCTAAAAATGGCCCCAACTTCAGTTTTGAGTTTATGTTCATATGCTCTATGGTTGCCGCTAGTTGGAACTTTCGTATTAGAAATACCAAACTCTTTTGTAGACTAAGTCTGCCTTTTCAAAAGTGGTATAAACCAATCAAAATTGTATAAAATCAAGAAACGTCTCTTTTCAAAAATCTAATTTCATATCATTCAACAAAATCATACATTTGATATCATAACCTTCTTATAACCCTTCTGTCAAAGCCAATAAGCTCTGTAGCGTCAACCTCTTCCCATTTTAGTCAGTTTGAACTACCATTGTTCTGATTCTCACGTCATCGAGATACTTAAGTAGCCTGAGCAATGGCTCAGTCACCTTTCTCCCAACATGTGGAGAACCAGTCATTCTAAGCCGGAGTTCTATCCATAAACTCTAGGCCACCAAAACAAGTTGAACTAAGTTTGACCTGATTCTTACACAATAGGATACGTATGCAGTCTGAGTTCTCTTCTCAAGCTTGGTCACCTTTCCCCAAAGAGCGGAAAACCATCCATCAACATTTCTCCAAGGAGCGAGAAACCATCTATAGCCATTTGCTCGAAGGATCAGAAAACATGTCAAGCATAATGGGTTCAAATACCCACGCCAATCAAAGTCAGTCTGAACTACGTTTGGCCTGAGTCCTACACAGTTAGGATACGTAAACAGTTTGGATTCTTTTTCCAAGCTTGGTCAAAACTCATCATAAGCATAAGCATTTTTATTCCTTAATTGAAATAGCATTTCAAAACCTCCTTTAGAGGAAAGATAAGTTTTTTAAAGCCAGGCATGTGCCCTTTCCAAACCAATAGCATTGCATTCATATCACATCCATAAGTAGCATAACAGTCATGCTACCAGCATTCTTGCATTCACTACATATGCACACAACATACATATATATATGCAAAATCGTTCTCAACTGCACACAATTGATATGATGCATGTACACAAGCACAATGGTGATGATGATGATGATGATGATTTTGATAGACACTGGAAAAGAGGTTTCTAGAGTGGAAGTGATGCTAATTTTGGGCTAGATTGGGTGTTTACATTTGTATCATATATGCTTCTCAATAGGTAATAGGATCTCCGAGCCTAGACCTGATTAAGTAGACCAACATGGAGTCAAATCATCAAGGGCCCTTCTGAACAGGTATAAATGTCTTTTCAAAATAATTGGAACCTTTTCAAACTTGCATATCATGTGTTTCTGCATTAAAGCCATATTTTTAACCCCTAAACTTATGTTTACGAAAAACACACTTTTTGGTGTCCTGGCACACCTTAACTGTCAAGTAGCGACTACGAAAGCTTTTCCAAAACTAACGATCATTTTCAAATCAAAGAAACCATGCGAGCAAGGATAAAGACCCCTGTACGGTTAGGAGTTAATCGAATCTTTAAGCCACATGAAAAACCCCATTCTGGGCCCCGTGTCATTCACAAGATATTTAGGCGGTCTAAAATTTGGTTATGACAGTAACTAAAATAGAAGAGCAAAAAATTAATGATTATTTGGTAAACTACATCGAAAATGACATATTTGATAGTATTGATAACTATGTTCCAATTTTAAAATATAGAATCCAAATGTAAAAGTACATATGAGTATTTTTGTAAAAAATAATAGTATATAGTATTAAGATTTTTTATTTATAATTTTAGATTTAGTGTTTAAATTTTTGCACAACTCTATCAACAAAAATTTCTCCTACCACCACTAGCAAATATGGTAAGATAAAGTTAGTGCACTATTCTTTTCTTGAAAAAGGTTGCATTAACTCTCAGTTTCTTATATTTTTCAAAATATAACTAATGAGCTTGTTCTTACCTCGCATCATTTATATTCTCTTGTGTTTAAACTAATATTTTAAATAACAAATATAACCCTACTAAATTGATATATTGTATTAATTAATGATTAAATAAAAATAAATTAAGATAATTATAAGTGGGATTTTTGGGAAGACCTGATCCGCTCTTCGAACCAAATTGACAGGTTCCAAGCAATCTAAAAGAACATCAACAGTGAGAATGCGTTGACCCTCTTTGGGCCGGTGACACTCTGATGATTAAGTTGGGCAAGTTTAATCTCAATAAATTGAATAAAAGCACTATGCACTTGCTCGAGTGAACATACCTTACTTCTTAGTGGCATGGTTTATTTATAGGTTTCGAAGGCCCCACTCCCTCTAAGAATGGTATTCCTTTTCCTTCTAGAAGTCAATCACTTTTGGTTCAGTTTAAGATGAGTTGGACATATCTTTGAACGTCCTAGTTCAGGTTGACTTGGAACTTTTACCCATTGTACCTGTCTCATTGGACTCAATTCACTATGTCATCCATATCTTCTTTAGATTGGGCTTGGCATATTTATTATCTGGGCTCTCTTAGTTATTTGGCCCACAATTTCCCTCAGCTCTTACACCCTATTTGGCCGAGCTCGGGGGACAAGGGTTGTACATGCACGTCACCTTGTTAATGATCGTGGGATGTCATCCAATGCCTCTTTACGATTTGCGCTCCACGTAGTGTTTTTTGATTTGTTTAGCTGATAAAAGGAAGCTTTCCATTAAATGTTGAGGCAATGTCTCAATTTGGAAGTAATGATGCAGCTACTCTTCGAGTTTTCAAGAGAGAGGGCTGATCTGCCTTCCACAAGTGTTCAAGACTCTACTCAATCCTTCTCTTTGCACATTTCACACTATCGATCACATTGTAATGGATGCACGACTTAGGAACATGTTTAGTACTCTTGGGGCCATCGCTGCTTTTAAGGCGAGGTATCAATTCCCACTAGGAATTGATATCAAGTTGGCCGGTTGTGACAAATTCTGTATGTATGAGCAAAAAAGAGAATGCCTTTCGTATTGATAGCCATAGTCGAGGGTGGTGTTAGGTTCCCTTTGCACCTGTTCTTGCTTCGGTTCCTTAGGCACTATTAGCTATGCCCCACTTAGTTAGCATACAACGCCTTTAGGATAATGATGGGTATAGTAGAGCTCAATCATGATCTCGGGGTGGAAATAGGCATCAACGATTTTGCGTACTGCTACACACTCGTGAAAGTCGACAATGACTATAAAAAAAATACTATTTCTGTTCCAAGCATGAGTATAGGTAGATCGTCCACGTCCTTCATGATGCAGGAAAATGGGTGGATGATGTCATGGTGTGGATCTCGGGCCCTTAGGAGCATGGGGACATCCCTGAGACTGAGAGACCTCTGGCGTTGCCCTAGGAAGCCTAGTGCCCCAGGTCCACACTTAGCACGTCCTAATTTTTTCACTTAGTTATCGTTTTTGCTTTCTCTGTCGATTTGACATTTGCGCTCCTTTTGTTTCTAGGTGAACATACCAAGCCCAAGATGCAGTACGAAATCTCAAAGTTAACCTGTTGTTGTTGGAGAGAATTTGGGCCTATAAAGGTATAGGGCCACAACGGGGAGTGGGCAGAGCTGCTCATATTCTTCTACTATACCTAATCTGTTACCAGTCATTCTCGGAACCCAAAGACATCCCAGACGATGTCATCGCTACACTGAAGGCGCAATGGCAAGTTGATGACTTTCAGGACATCCCAAAGGGCATTGTAATCCCCTACATTCATAATTCCAGCCAAGTCACAATTGCCACTACAACCGCCGAGGTGGAAGAAGAAACTGCTGTAGCTTGGTCATCATCTTCATCTGGCCGAGCTTCGCCTCAACCACCAAACTCCTCAATCAAGATCACTGATGAGGAGGACAAGCCCAGTTTGAGCCCCACTTCATCATCTGCGTTGTCATTGACCTCCACTCCATAAGTAATTTCAAATTGCCGGCCCACTTGCCGATTCAGGTAACGAATCACTTCAAGCTCTAAGATGGAGGACGAGCTAGGCGATATGCAAACACGAAGCTTGGAGGCTGTGATTGCTGGGAAGAAGGCAAAACGTGCCCAGGCATCCTTAGCCAGGGTCAACACAACTCAACCACCCGTGCTTGCCTCTGCCATCGACCACCTGTGAAGTTGAAGCTAGAGCTAGCGTATCGTTAACAGAAAGGTTGACATCTAAAAGGCTAGCGGAAGGGAATGTACTAGGGATGCCAGAGCTCAGCGGGACACGTCAACGTCTGTTGAGCCAAACGCTAGGTCGGTGTCTAAGATCGTGATTCAATCAGTGGTTAGGACATGCCCTATAACCACCCTTGATTTTGGTCTAGCTGACCCTTCTGTTGCGGTAGGGCTGGTTGAAGGAGTTATCTTGCCCCGGGACCTGGAGATGTTAGGGCTGGCAACCAACCAAAAGATCTTCATGGAAGCGGTACATCATAGTCTTTCGGTGAGTGTGCTTGCCGATCTCTTTAGTCACCTTCCCTCTTTTCTCTGTTTCCAGGCTGCCTTAACCATTTTTCTCTATTTTCAGGCTGCTTTTCGGGCTTATAACACTATGTCCTGCTTCGCAGCTATGGATAAGGAATTGAGGCAATAACACGGTGCTCTGAAGTTGGAGGCCCAAGCTAACAAGAAGGCTACAATTGACACAAAGGCTGAGCTCAAAAAGAGCAAAGAGGCTATGACGACCACCTTGGCCGAGCTAACACAGAGGAACCGAGAGCTTGATCAGGCCAAGGAAGACGTTGGGAAGATGAAGGCCAAGCTCCCATCCTTGAAGGAGGCAAGTTTTAAGGTAGGTTTTGAAAAGCTGGGGATGACTATACGCAGCAGATCGTTGGGATGATAAATTCGATCTTTAATGACGGTTGGGTGGTTGCCCTTACCGCACTGAAGGTTTCATTGGCAGATCCACTGTGGAAGAATATCCCTTGGCTACTTCCTAATGAGGCCATCCTTGAAGACACCGAGGTGACTCCCTTTTAGACTGGGAAAGCCTATGTTACTGAAGTTGCTAACATCACTGAGGTTGTTAGCATCACTGAAGCTGCTAATGTAACTGAGGTTACTAGGGTCAACACTGCCCCCAGCTCCAAAGACTATTGAGATTAATGATGGTGCGATTATAGTGGTCCTTACCTCTTCCAATCTCCCTGTTGATCTCACCTCTCAGATTTAGGGCATTCTACTTTCCTGTCTAGAACTCTTTTGTAATCTTCGGGAAACTTTATTGTAAAAAGCTTTTCTAAATGTGAAAAACTTCTTTTCTGCTCCATTGTTGTTTGATTTATTACTTTTTATACTTGAGTACTTTTATGACTTTTGGCCGTACTTGGGCCGTCCTAAAAAGCTTAGTTAGGATTAGGTACAAAATACTTAAGGTTAGCCATCCTCAGGCCAACTTGCTTAACTCAAGCAAAACTATATGAAAAAAGATAGCTTTTATATGGTTTGGCCACTGTTGGGCTAACCTACCTAGCTTAGGTAGGACCAAGATTTAACACTCAGTTTTTTACTTAGTATTCATTGGCCGACCTGCCAAACCTAGGCAGGACCAAAGATCTTCACTTGGTTTTTGATTTGGCCTTCATTGGGCGACCTGCCTAATTTAGGCATGACCAAGGATCTTCACTTGGTTTTTGATTTGGCCTTCATTGGTTTACCTGCCTAATTTAGGCAAGACCAAACTGTAACACTTGGTTTTTTATTTGATTACCATCTATTTACACACCATATATATGCGAAACTCATTCTTTTATTTATGAAGAAAGTAACTAATATAACACATTACACCACGATAGTAAAAACATTAACTTCAAACCAGGTCATCATTGGTAGAATTTATTTAAGTTTTGTGCATTCCAAGGTCGGGGTAGCTGGCGACCTTCTTCTATGGTTTCTAGCCGGTATGCCCCCATGTCGACTTAGCATACAACTCTGTATGGGCCTTCTCAATTGGAACCGAGCTTTCCATCAACTACATTTTTGGTTGCCCCCAATACTTTTCTTAGTATATGGTCTCTAGGTTGAAAAGCTCTTAGCTAGACCCGTTTATTGTAAGATTGGCTGAGTTGCTGATGATAGGCTGTGAGCTTGAGCAAAGCACCTTCACTCTTTTCTTCAATGACGTCAAGGTCCTTGGCGTGCATCTGTTCAATAGAGCTTGTGTCAAACGTAACCGACTTGATCGTTGGCAACCTAATCTCAAGAAGGATCACGACCTCTACCCCGTAGGCCATAGAGTAAGGAGTTTCTCCTAATGAACTTCTCGGGGTAATTTTGTATGACTAAAGGATATTGGGGAGCTCTTTAACCCACCTTCCCTTTGTTTTCTCCAGCCTCTTCTTTATCCCATTCAGCACTGTTTTGTTAGAGGTCTCTGCCTGTACGTTACACTACGGGTAGGCTGGCGTTGAATAGTAGTTTCTGATCTCCAGCTCATAACAGAACCCCCTAAACATGTGTTCCATCGCACTGCATGCCATTGTTTGAGATTAGCGCCCTTGGGATGCTAAACCTTGTAATAATGTTTCTCCAGATGAACTTTTTTGCGTCCACTTCATGTATTGTGGCCAATGGCTCTACCTCTATCCATTTAGTGAAGTAATTTGTTGCAACTATGAGAAATCTCTTATTCCCTAGAGCTCGAGGTAATGGGTCGACTATGTCCAGTCCCCATTATGCAAACGAGCAAGGGCTGATGATTGTACTAAAGCCCTCAGTAGGCTGATGAATGAACAGTGAGAACTTCTTGCACTTCAGCAAATACTGGGCTGCATCCTTCTACATATAGGGCCACTAGAACCCCTGTAAGATAGCTCGGTGGGCAATCGATCTCCCGCCAACATGACTCTTGCAGATCCCTTTGTGAACCTCATAAAGTATTCCGGGATGGACAAAGTGGAGATAGGGGCCGATGAAAGATCTTCTATAAAGCTCCTGGTCATGTGATAACCAGTATTTCAATACCTTAAACTTTATCTTCCTGGCCTCATTCTTATCATCTGGTAGTTCGTTCCTGTCAAGGTAAGCAATGATGGGGTCCATCCAGTACGAGCCCAAGCTTTCCATGACAAGCACGAGTTCTTCTTCAAGATAAATGCTTGGGGCAGCCAGGGTCTCAACATGAATTGTTCTCTTTGATCCCGACTTCAGTGCTGCAGTGAACATTTCTAGTGTGTCAGCATGGGTATTGCTGTCGCACACGATATGATACAGCTTGGTCCCCTTAAACTTCTTGAGCAACTCCTGAGCTTTTGCCAAGTATTGGGCCATTATGTCTTTCTTAGCATCGTACTCCTCGATTATCTGATTTACCACTAGCTGTAAGTCTGAGTAGATGGCTAGCTCGATAATTCTCAGTTCTATAACTCGGTGGAGCCCGACGAGTGGAGCCTCGTATTCTGACTCGTTGTTAGAGGCAGTGAATTCTAACTTGATGGCTTGTTCTAAGGCCATCCCATTAAGGGTGATGAGAACTATGCTTGATCCTGCTCCTTTGTCGTTGGATGCTTCATCAACAAAGAGCCTTCAATGGTCATTAACCTATTAGGGTTCTAGCTGTAGATTATTAGGTGAGAATTTGGCGACTTCTGCCGCTCCTATTTCCTATAATAATTCACATGAGAATTTTGCAATTAAATTAGCAAGTACCTGACCCTTGACTACCGATTTAGGCTGGTATTTGATGTCGAATTCCCTGAGCTCTACTGCCCATTTGGCTACTCTCCTTGAGAAATCTGCCCTTTGAAAAAGTGGTTTCAGCTGATGGCAAGTTAGATCATATGTGCCCTGAACTAATGTACCAGCTTTCATGATGCAATCACCAGGTTCAGAGCCAGCTTCTCTAAGGGTATCTTATCTTTGCCCCCAAGAGGGTTTTGCTTAAATAATAGACTAGTTGTTGCTACCTTTCTTGATGTTGTAGTAATACGGCGCTCATTGCATGCTCAAAAATGGCTAAGTATAGGTAGAGTTCCTCATTTCTAATTGGGGTCGATAGGAGTGGAGGTTGGGTCAAATAGGCTTTGAGTTCGATGAGGATTGTGTCGCAATTAGCTCCCAAGCTAAAACACTCATGCTTCTTCAATAACTGGAAGAATGGTCGGCACTTGTCTGAAGATCACCTTATGAAGCGGTTAAGTGCAGCGACCATTCTTATTAGCTTTTGAACTTCTTTGACATTCTTCGGGGCCTAGATGTTCTGGATGGCGGTTATCTGGTCGGGGTTAGCCACAACTCCCCGATGAGTGACTAGAAACCCTAGAAACTTCCTAGACCGGACTCTGAACACACACTTCGAGGCGTTCAGCCTTATCTTATAAGTATTCAGGGTGTCAAAAACTCTCTTCAAATTTCCAAAGTGGTCTCTGCCGATCTTGCTTTTCACCACCATGTTAGCGATGTAAACCTTCACTATGCTACTAATGTACTGTTTGAACATTTTGGTGACCAATCTCTGGTAAGTAGCACCATTATTTTTTAAGTCCAAAGAGCATTACTTCAAAACATAAGATTCCTCTTGGCGTGATGAAGGCTGTCTTCTCTTGATCATCTTCATGCATGGGGATCTGATGGTATTCTCAATATGTATCTAATAGGCTCATTCTTTCATACCCAACAGTTGCATCCACTAGCTGGTTAGTCTTCGGGAGCGAGAAAAGGTCATTGGGGTATGTTTTGTTCAGATCTGTGAAGTCTACGCAAACCTTCCACTTGTCGTTCTTCTTCTTCACAACAATTGTGTTGGACAGCCATCGTGGATAGTAGACTTCTCGTATTGCCCCTACTTCAAGGAGCCTTTCCACCTCTTCAATTACAGTATCAACATGCTGTGTTACTGCTCGCCTGCCATTGTGTACCATAGTTCGACACTGTGGGATTAATCCTCGACATCTCATATGGGGTCTATGCAAAAAACTCCAAGTTCTTAGTCAGCAGTTTAATTAAGGCCCTCTCTTATGTCACTGGCAAGGATGTACCAATCAGGAAGTACTTTTCCTTGTCTAGCCCGTCAATCTCGATCTTCTTGAGTTCCTCCGTGACCTTCTTATCAGGGAGTTTCCCAACATCATCTAAAGTAGGGGTATCTTTGTGTAGCTCCATCATCTGTACATGCTTTGATTTTATTTTTGAGCAATAGGCTGTTAAGAAGCACTGTTTCGCTGCAACCTAATCCCCCCTGTTCTCTCCTATATCCCCTCACTACTGGGAAAGCATATCATCTGGTGATAGGTGGTTGGTATAGGCTTCATCAGGTGCAACCATGTTCAACCTATTATTGCATTGTAGGGCAAATGGACGTTGCCCACCAGGAATTTAGTTTGCAGCGTTATATTTCCAACTATCAAGGGGCCAAACTGAGTTCGAGGTGAAACCAATTCAGGGGTTGAGGGATGGCTTTAGGTTGGCATCTTTCAGCCCTAACTTCTTGAGTAGGTCGTAATACATCACTTTAGATGAACTCCCCCAATCAATCAGAATCTTCTTGACATCGTAGTCCCCATTCGCAGCGTCACAACCAGTGTATCATTGTTGGGTGTCTAGACCCCCACCAAAGTAGTCATCGATAAAGGTTATAGCCTCCTCATCTTTGCCGACCTTCAGCCTTTTTGCTGGGGGCTGCACCTGCATTACCCCCCTCAAGTGTGCAGCCTTCTGAATTTCTGCATGGTACTTGTTCGAGTCAACTTCCATCGAATTGGCTGGGCCATGCAGTACTTCTATCACTCTCAGTTGCTCCGCCCGAGCTTCTCTTTGCGATGCATCCCTTGGTTTAGCCTGCTCCTTCTACTTTATTTTGTCATGATCTATGAACTGGTCGAGGTGCTCCACCTTCACTGAGTCCTCTAGGTGATTCTTGAAGTGCCTGCAATCTTCTGTCATGTGGCCCCTTTCCCTAGGATACGAGCAGAACTTCTTGGGATCCCTAGTGCTGGGATCCCCATCTAACTTTGGGGGCCATTTAAAGTATGGCTTGTCTATGATCTGCGGCAATATCTTGTAGATTGGGTCCTTGAACACCATGTTTACGCCCTCCAAATTCTTCTTACCCCTACTATTAGGTTCCTCTCTCTTAGGCTTCTTAACTTCCCTTGGCTCCTTTTTTGCCATTTTGTTATCGTTCTTTTCCTAGTTCGGAGATATAAGGTCTTCTTTTACTCTAAAGTACTGCTCTATCCTCTCCATAAGTTTAGGCATGCCATTTGCTGGTAGTTTAGTCAATGATTGCCTCAAGCAATACTCCCTAGGCAAGCCGATTTTGGACTATGCGACTACAAGTTGCTCGCTACAACCCTAGATCTCATTGTAAGCCTCCCAGTAGTGCCTAGCATACTGCTGCAGTCCTTTATCCTCCTTCTTCTGTAGGGCCAATAGGTAGTCCACCTCCTTTGGCCACTTGCTGTTAGCAATAAACTATATAGTAAATAGCTCAGCCAGTTGCCTCCAGCTCCCCATCGATCTTGAGGGAGTTTGTCAAACCAACGAAGGGCTGATTCACCTAAGCTGGATGGAAAAAAGCCGACACATTAAAGACTCATCTCCATTCCATAGACCCATCATCTGCTTATAGTGCCGTATATGACTGATGGGATTAGACTTTCCATTATAAGGAGTAAATCTCAAGGGCGTGAACTTCCTAAGAGGTCAGCGCCTTTCTAACTCTTCCGTGAACGAAGATGATATAATCTGCTCTAAGGCCTTTCTCCCCACATCCCGGGCGGTTCTTCCTTTGGGGTGCCCAACTCTTCTCTCCAATTGGTCATTAAGCCATTGATTTATGTCGTCCCAGCCTACATTGGGATTAGTCCGATCTCTCTGTGGAAGTTGTCCGTCTTTGTGTGCCCCTAGTGGTGGCTAGTACTGGAGGCACGACTGCGGGGTTGTCTGACAAAGGGGGCACTGGTACTTTGTGAACTCGACCTTCTTCTCCGAAGTCCATGCGCACTTTCGGATCTCCCTCGATTCGTACTTCTACCACCATGTCGACTTTTCTGTCTAGTAGCATCATCCTTTGCAGCTCTTAACTGCGCTTCTAGGTTAGCAATCTTCTAGTTGTGATCCCTTAATTCCTCCACCGGGACCCTAGGGCTTGAGTGGGGGATAACTTGAACGTGAAGGATTTCTCCGACTATTCCCTTGGCGGAGTGGATTCCCATTCATAGTTCGGGGCCCCCTATGTTGATCGTCTTCTTCAGTGTCTGGGAGGTCGGAAGTCGGGTAGTGAATCTCCAATTGCAAGTGACTATCCCTCCAACCTCTGTAATATGCTAATATGTCCTGGTGCTGCGATAGGATTTCCCCCTCTATAGAGGGATGGCTTCGAACATCGTGACTATTAAAAATCTCGTGACTCGTAGGATTTACTCCTCCCCTGAGGTTGCTTGTACTCATCTTCTCAGCTTGGCCTTTCCACAAACAACGCCAATTGTAAGTGGGATTTCTAGGAAGACCTAATCCGCTTTGCGAACCAAATTGATGAGCTCCAAGCAATCTACAAGAATAGGAACAGTGAGAATGCGTTGATCTTCTTTGGGCCGATGACACTCCATTAATTAAGTTAGGCAAACTTAATCTCAATGAATTGAATAAAAATACTATGCACTAGCTCGAGTGAACATACCTTACTCCTTAGTAGCATGGTTTATTTATAGGCTTCGGAGGCCATACTCCCTTAGGAATGGTATTCATTCTCCTTCTAGGAGTCAATTACTTTTGGGTCGGTTTAAGATGGGTTGTGACATATCTTTGAATGTCCTAGTTTAGGTTTGTTTGGGACTCTTGCTCATTGGATTTGTCTCCTTGAGCTTAATCCACGCTGCTGGGCCTATCCTCTTTAGATCGGGCTTGACATATTTATTATCTGAGCTCTCTGAGTTATTTTCTCACAATAAATAAAATTAATTAATTTAGTTTCAACAAGATTAAAAATGAGTTAAAATATTAAAACAAACAGGAGAACATAATAATAAATTCACACATAAATATATATAAATATGTGTTTTTGAAGTAGTGTTACAAATATATAATTTTAAATTTAGAATAAATTGTGTAACGCAAGCATGTGTGTAAAAGTTTTTATTAATTAGTTAAGATGAATGGTGTTTGAAGGATAGTCTTGACAAATTATAAGATTTAGAATTTCAAATTTCGTATGTTTATTCTACTCATTAACAATTCTTAAATTGTCTTTCATCATTACTCGTAATTTGCATGAAATCAACTACATTAATCAAGGCTTAGCAAGAAGACCCTTAGAAAAAAGAAAAAATGAGGCGAAAGACTTGCACACCAGTTTTTACTTCTTGCACCATTAACAATTACAAACGGGTAGCTCTGTTTTATATAAATTTGAGCTTTTTACAATACACACAACATTAAAATGCTACCATCATATCATTTTGGTGCATCATGATGGGCTAAATAGTTAGTAGGACAAAACAACTATGGTTGGGAACTTGGGATGTTCCAATATAATTCTGTATACACAATCGCAAGGGATGATGTATCCAAAAATAATAGAAATAACTGTACTACTAAATTTTTTTATAATGATGATTCTCAATTATAAAAATACCACCACCACAATATCATTTTAGTAAAATTTTGTGTACAATATTTATGGGAGAAAAGTGTATTCCATTGCAAATTACTACTTAAAATGTGAGGCACAACCACATCCAGAGTTTATGTCCAAATGAGAGTTGTTTTACAACTTATTTTCTAATTTTAAGTGGTTTTGAATTTATTTATTGAATCAAATTCATTCTAAATTTTAGGTGGTTTTGAATTTATATATCAAATCAAAGTCGTTCTAAAAATTGTATTTTTAAAACACGACTTTTATGAGAATCTTAGATAACTTTTGAAGATATGACTTTCAGGTCTGAAATTGTGTTGCAAAATACAATTTTTGAAACGACTTAAGTTTCGTAAAAATGTTTAGGGTAAATACTCACTTTGTTCCTCTAACTTTATGTTAGATTTCAATATCATTCCTCAACTTTAATTATTCTATTTAAGCCCACAAACTTTGAAAAACAAGTCAATTTAGTCTAATATTTTAAATTAAGTGAAAAAAATAAAGAGTTAATTACACTTTAATCCTTTTAAACTATTACTTAGTATCAATATACCTCAATAAACTAAAATAGTTATATTTCTGGCATCGGTGGGGCCTAGCTGAGGTGGCGGTTGCCCATTGACTGTGTTGGGCAGCCGTGAATGCAAATAGCACTCCTCTTCTGGCATCTAAACATCTATTTCGTATAGTTTTTAAAAATTTTATTTTTTGTGTTTTCGAATACAAAAACATTGGGAACTTCAAAAACACTATTCTTTTCATATCAGTTGCAGCTACAAATAAAAACAGTTTTTAGAAATGAAAAAAACACAAACCTAAAATTGGCGTGTTTCAAGAAAAAAAATTCGAGAACAGTTTCCCAAATGATTGAGCAACAATTTTCAAATAACAAAACCAGAAAGTTAGAACCGATACCTTAGGATGACAACAGAGCGGATTCAATACAGGTTAGGCCAAATACTACTTGCCTCCTAATCGGCAAACTCTATCCCACATCCCGTCCTAAACTCATGAAGGGTTGAACTTCTCTACCCTGTCCTCGTCCCACTTAAATTAATTAAGGTTCGGGTTAGAACGAGTTTAACAAGTATAAAATTTAAAAATAAAAATAAGTATTTAAAAATAAAAAACAAGATAAATTATATAAACACAAATACAATACAAAATTTCAGAAAGAAATAGTCTAAAACTCAAAAATAAGAAATGATATTAAATAAATGTTAATATCCTCGGTATTTATGTATGTACTAAGGATATTTTATATAAGTAAATATTTTATGAGTATTTAGGGATTTTATATCACAATAGGGGGCAGGTTTGAGATGGAGTGATTTAAACCTCATCTCGTCTCAAACTAACATTGGGTTTTGTTTTATTCCTCATAAATTTTAATCTGTTTATTCATATCACAAACCCTTTATTTTTGGGACGGGTTCAAATGAGGTTTGGATTTTTTGGGTCTAATTGCTATCCTTACTAATACCACAATCAAACGTGACCTTAAAATTTAAGCTACAGGCTTGTTCAGTCAAGAACTTCTAATATTGTACTATATCATAAAAGTTAAAATTATTAATTTATTTTTTTTACTAACAATGTCTACACAAATTTAAATAGTTTAAGGGGGTGTATGTAACAATTATTAGTTTGTTGAGTAAAAATGATACTGAATTATTGTCAAGGGGTCAAAACGATATTAATCTTTAATTTTTCTTACATATTTAAAATGTTAAATCATATCGTCTTACATTTTAAGTGTTAGATGGTTTAAATAAAATAAATTAAAATTAAAAAATGACAATAAAATATAAGATAAAGTTAGATTACGTATAAGTTTAAAACGATATGACAGAAATTTATACACCAGCAGTCCTATTTTTGTACTAAACTCACCATGTCAACATGCTATCGAGCTCCCTCGTTTGTGGCTTGAAATTCATCGGTTATCAACTCGTTCTGTTGGGAGCCTGTGGACGTGGTCCACGCGGATACCAGTAACCACCATTAAACTCTCCCTCTTCCAAAATCAAGCTTATAAAGGTGCCGGCCGTTTGATTGTTGCAAAAAAAAAAAAATGAATTGGATATTTCAAATTAGCTCATTTAGTTAAATATATTTGGTTGTTCATATATCAAAATTTAGAGTTGATCATTTGTTTCAAAACATCAGATAGCCTATTTAAAATTGCGAGTTTAGCAAATTTTCTTAACACTTACAAGAATTTTTATTTTTATTTTTTTGGTTGAATTGTAAAACTCGGATAAGTTTATTCATTTGCCTAATTAAACAGTAGGAAATTAATAAATTAAAGTTAAATTTGATGGAGTTGTAGTTTATTTCTTAAATAGTGATAGAACCCACCCATGTAACATGAATGACTGAAAAATCATTCAATTTGGTTGTATCCGTTATTATGTTTATTTGTTTATATACTCATTTTTTTTTTTAATTTTTAACCGATAAAGTTTCATTTATCTTAAAAGTTGTATTAGTCGTAAAACCAAAAAATTATATTAAAACTTGACAGATATTTTATTATTCAGTAATTGGTTTGAATAATTCTAAAATTTTAAAATAATACATAAAAAAATAATTCATAATTATTTGAGAGCTTTAGAAAAATTTACAATTATTGAGAGATTGTAAAATGGATTCATGATATGTGGGTTCCCCATGACATCGAATCTTAATCGTTAAAAAACGCGGGAAAGTAGAGACAGATGTGGATAGATCATGAGGCGCCAATAACAAAGAGCTGAGGCGAGTGGTTACTTCAATAGTCACATCTGTTATTTCTTTATTCGATAGTGTAGTACAGAGACAGAGGGAGAGAGGAGAAAAAATAGAGAAAGCTAAAGCAGAGGAGGCCGTCCGTTTTCATGGCACCCAAGAAACGGAGAAGCGATGGAGAAGACATTAATCCTACGACTGTCAAACCACCTAACAGTAACAGTGAGTCGTCGAGGGTGACTCGAAGCTCGACTCGCCGGCTCAACGGTAGCTCCTCCGTAGACTCGAGTCACTCAGTGGCTCAATCAGAGTTGCCCAAGACGAAGAAGGCTAAAACAAGCAAGATAGCATCCGCCGATAATGTCAAATCAGAAGAAGCACCACCCCCACCCCCATCCGCAAAGGTTGTTGTTGACAGTTCTAATACAAAGACCATAGTTATCGAGCATTGGTAAGCAAATTTCCTCTCCTTTCCCCCCATTCTCTCTCTCTCTCTCTCTCTCTCTCACTCACATACAGACACACATACACAAAAATTGGTGGTCTCGGAGTTGTGAGCCCTTGCCTTTTAGTGATGGTGTTTTATCTGTCAAATTTACTGACCTCAGTTTTTTTATTTTATTTTTTTTATGTTTTTGAGAATTTTTCTGAATTGCTTGTAGAAGTTTGTTTTCTCTCTCGTTAGTCCTTAGTCCTTACTGACTGTGACTGCACGGGCCTTTCGGCTTTGTTTGCTTGGTCGATTTGGATGTAAAATATGGCTACGTAATAGCTATTGCCCAAAGGCACTAATATTTTCTTCACAGTTTATGAGGAGAGTCTTCTTTTTATCTTTCCCCTTCCCCCCCTTTTGTTTTTTTGGCTGAAATGTTTGGATCGTGGATTTGTGGAGTGAAAGTTAGAGGAAGACAATGTAAGTAAAAGGAGCTAATTTTATTTATTTGTTTGGTTGGGTTAACAAAATGGAAAGAAAATAAATCGATATTTCGTCAGAAAAAATTCATTTCTCTGTATGACTTACCAATAAAAAATGAAACATATAAAGGAAAATTTCGAAACCAAGATCGAAAGGTAAGCCAAGTTTGTCAAAAGTCAACAGACTAACAGGCCTATTGATTAATTAGTAAGTGTTTCTCCTGATTTTTGAACTGAAAATTTAGTACTTGAAACACTGTAAATTTTAGCCTCTTGGAGGTTTTGTGTTCCGAGCAAGCTCTGTTGCTGTGTGTGTGTCTTGTCTTGGTCAACATCTTGCTGCTGCTTCACGCTCAGTTTTTGCAAATCACTTGCCCTAAATTGCCTAATTTCTGGATCAGTGATCTGTTAGAAAGCCTAGGGTGCATAAACCAAAGAGAAAAAAGAAAAGAAGGAAATAAAGAGATCCAATGACACATTCACTAGACTACATAGCTAATATCCTATTTAGCCCATTGAACTTCTGTTGTGGGAGAATGAGGTTTTGTTCATTACAATTATGCAAGTGAGATGCTTCAATCACCTGTTTAGTCTATTAGCTTCGCCCTGATCATGAATATTAGTGACTGTTGCTGTGAACAGTACCCCAAGAATATTACTTTGGCTGGTTTAGGCTATGTTGAAGAGTTTAAGATCATGTTTGGTTTGGATTGGTTAGGGATGAATTGCAAAAAGTAGACGACCTCTTGATGCTTGATTTAGGAGATTAAATGGGTTGAAAGATGAATTGAATAGGTTCACAGAGCAAAGAACATATGCAACACTTATTTGCAGAGAAAATTCTGGGAGCAACTGAGAAAATTTATCACCAAGAGAAACAGTTTGATGGTCACGATACAATATGAACGATACAATATGAGGTCTTTAACATTGAACTCATTACTAATACCCGTGTCTTCTGGTAGATCAAGAGCATAAGCATTAGAGCTTATTTAGTTCATGATCTTGTATGGACCAGTATTTGTGGAATGAAGTTTTGTGTAACAAGTTTTGGAAAGTACTTCGGCTGAATGCGAACAATCACCATTGCCCCTTGTCAGATTCAATACTTGGCCTTTGAGCATTAGCCCACATCTTTTAGTTTTCATTGCTTAGAACAATTTTTTTGTTGTACTTCATCATGGATCGCCTGGGCCTCATGTGTTTCGCAAATTTTTTGTCGTACTTCATGATGGCTCTTACTTTAGGTAGCTTTCACTCTAGTGACTGGTTGCCTTTTCTGACTTAAAATGACTATCACTTAGCTCCAGATAGCCCTCTCATAGGCAGCCCATTCTGCAATAGCTCTCACTCTGGGTGGCCTCTATTTGGTGGTAGGTAGCCCTTTTCTCTTCGCAGATGGTTCTCACTCTACTCAATGTAGGCCTTTCCTAGCTAGCCCTTTTTATGATTTGGACATCTAATGTTACATATTTGACTAATAAGCCAAAAGAACTAGGCCTATTGGAACACATCAAGATCAAGGTCTATGGCCCTTAAGGACGTTGCATGTTAATTATCTTCTATTTGTATGCTATGATCATACTATTTCCTAAAGTAATAAGATTCCCTAAAAAACCATAGAACTTCTACTCTACAAATTATGAAAATTACATCTGGTATATGGACTTCTTTATAAGGACTTAACCTAAACCAACATGGAAATATGATTAAAAGTGTCAAATCTATATATCACTACTGGAGATATCTGAACAGTTGTGAGCATGCTGGTGAAGATTTGGGGTATGTGTTTCAGGAAAAAATGGATTTTCTTTCTAGAGAATGTAATAATCATTCTCCATCTAAATTTGCCCAATTTCTTCAGACCAACTGCATTTGTGATTCCAATCGAACCTTGTTTTGCTTCTAACCAAAATTTTTGCCTTCTATATGAGGTGATAGATCCCGAAGCCAAGAGCTGTTTGAACCTTGAAAAGGATCATGCGTTGAGATCCTCAACATATATCTGATTCTCCATAAAGGGAAAACCTAGGTGCTTGGGTTGACAGCTTCCATTTTTTTTGGAGTTCCTTGAAGTCTGAGACTTATTACTTGTTTCCTCCCACCACCCCCCCCCAAAAAACAATATTAACTCTTTTAAAGTTTCTAACTGGTGTTTCACAACTCACAGACATTAGACTCGATCTGATACATTTGCCAGTAAAAGTCAAAGTAGGTATATATATCATTTTTAGCAATCAGGTTTTTGTTTTTTTAGTACTACCTGTCTTTCTCTAGGCTAATTAACATTTGGTGGTGAAAAGGAGTACGGTGTTAGTAAAAGTGTTGCTTTAAGTGAGCTTTGAAAACATTAGGTAGGATTACCTAATATTTGTTAGTATGGATAGTAAGTGTTACTTCTTCCTTGTCCACGTGTAGTTAGAGATTGGACTCTGGAGCTGTACCAAAAGATTATTTCTGTAACTTTGTGGTAATTTCTTTTGCCTTTTTTAATATGCTAAACTTGAATTTAAACACATACTTGTTTTGTTTGTATTTTCTTGCTCCAAGGAATATTTCTCAAAATGTTGATCTTTGACTTCTATTTATATAGTTCATACTTAATTTTATTTTGATAAATGCTTATGTTTCCAATTTTTTTTGATCAACTTTCTGGTTTCTTTCTATAGCAAACAGTGCAATTCTTTCAAGACAAGGGCTATTCAGGTGAAGAATGGTTTGGAAAATGGTGTTTCTGGAATCACTGTGCTTGTCAATCCGGAAAAGGTATGCTTGATCGGATGTGACTCAATATGTTTACATGTTCTACCATGTGAATTGACATCTAAGTTACCATATTTATATCATTGTATGTCATCAATGTCTATTTGTATTTGTGCATACCTGTGGGAAAGCATGGGGTTAAACACAAATTTCATTAAAGGGTGAAAATAATCATATGAACAATTAAGAATTTACTGATCATCAGTGTATGGGGGACCCTCCTGTGTTAGAATTTGAATGAAGGCCTCATTTGTACACCTTTTGTCAAAATGGGAGATCAACTGGCTGATGTATTAACCAAAGGAGTACCAAGAAAAACTCACTTAATTTTGTTCAAGCTGGGCCTGAGTGATGTCTTCTAACCAGCTTGAGGGGGAGTGTGGGTTATCGTGTATTGTTTCTAAGGTTATTTTTGTAATCCTCTATTCATTGTGAGTTAATATAAAACCTACGAGATACAAGAAAACCCTACGTTACTCTTATGTCTTCTTCATCTTCTCTCTTCAGTTTTTCCTTCTCCATTCCTGTAAACAAACTATTCCTTTTATTTTCTAGGATAAATAGTGCTTACAAAGTGCTATAGAGTATTTCATGCATAATATGAGAGTTTTAATGTATGTTTTTATGGTAAACTTGAATTATTCGACATTTTTGTTAGATGAATGTCTAAGAATATATGAACATATATCCTTATCCAAGTGTCGGAGTCCGAGTACCGAGTATCCGATATGGGTACTTCATACATTTTAGAAGAGTCCATGTAACATAGATGCCATGTGATTGTTTTTGAGTCTCTAAAGGAGCTTGAACACTATCTTCATCCCTGGTAAACAGAAAGAAAGTAGCATTGTTCTGCCTGGAATTTTGTTTAACAAATGATATTTATCAAGTAATGAACAATTTTTTTGTTCATTGAGACAGTGAGAGTGAGTTTGGCCTGCCATTAGGACTGATGAATGAATGAAGATGCTAGTGTTGAGCATGAGAACCAGAGAATCCAATAGGGCTCATTGAACCTACAATGAATGAAAAAACATTTATGAGAAAAAGGTTGGTTAGTGTATGTTGGAGATACTCTAAATGTTTCAAAACTTTCCCCCATGGGTTACAACTTCTAAGAAAAGTCCCTTCAACCAAAAGTTGTGACTTTTGGGAATATTGACTTCAGTGGTTATATAAGCCTTTCGGCATTACATTTTAAAAAACTTTTAACGGTTTATTGATTCTCATCTTCTCTTCATCTTCCCTATTTTCATATTTTTTGGGGCAACTATAATCATAGATGGGTTCGTCAAACCACCCTTCAGTGTACGGGAACATTGAAGAGGCAGTGGCTGTAATCAGGGTTGAACCTTGGAGTTGTTCCTTGTCTGTTAATACCTCTGCATGGGTAGCAATAACAGTTTAGGTCAACAATCCTGCGCCTCTCTGAATCATAGGCGAATTTGTTCTCTATTTTACTGTATACCTATTAGATTTAATTCATTTTGCTTGATTTTAATATTTTATGCCAATTTTCCCTAATAGTATAACCTTATGGTGTGCAAAATCCTTACTAAGACTAACAGGTATTTATTATTACTTTTCAAATTATGTCAGACTAGGGTATAATAATGGTCAAATACTGATTTATGCATCTTTAGGGGTACCCAACAAAAAGATAAGCCAAGACTTAAGCATTGGAAAAAGCTAAAACCCACAAGAAATGAGAAGATAATGTTCTGTCAAATCTTATTGATGAAGGATGATCCTGTTGGTTGTTACAACCCTACTATATAAGCAAAAAATTAACTAAAGGCAGACTCATAATGTTTTGTGAGGCTCCAAAATCTATTACTTTGTGTCTTCTACTTATTCTCTATCTCACCTTTGCATTGTTGTGTAAACCTTTACTCAACAACCCCTTCCAATCTTCTAATATTCCTAAAAACCTATGTAAGTCAAGAACTATAATTGCATTTTTATTCTATTGGTGGCATTCTATAATCTTATTTTTTCATTGCCATCCTGAATTTGGTCCTTAATCATTCGTAAGTCTACTTTATGAATCTTTCCCTGGCACAGTGAATAATGTCCGGCCAAATTTCTCTTTACTCTCCTTCGAACACTGCTCGAAAAAGAAAGAAAAGTCATGAATACCCCTCTCCTCCTCTCTAATAAAAAAAAAAAAGGGAAAGAAAAATAGAAAAATTTACATATGAATCTAAACACCATTATCAGCTTTCCATCACGCACCCTAAAGAATTGGGAACCTTCCTTGCTGAAGTTTGTTTGTAGAGAACCTTATTCTCTACTTTCACGGTAGTCCTACTTCAACTTTGTTATCAAAGTAAAAGGTTACTGGTGTAATTGTGTTCATGCAAATAATGTTATTCATATGTTCAAAGTTGATCTCTGAAAATTGAGAAACATTGCCGCATTGAGATTACAACAAAAAGCAATTGCCAGACTAAACACCTGGCTAGATAAGACTCTGAAATTCATGCGAAGGGGTAAATTGAAAAGGGATATTGATGATGTTTGTGGAAGCTATCAACCCTGTTTATCTACATAAACAACAGACCAACATTCACTTTAGATGACAAAGGGATAAAACCTCAAGTTTTCCTCATCTTTTCTTTCACTTGCTTTTTGTATTAGTTTTAATTCAGCTCCTGACCTTTTCAGCCAACACCCTATAACTATGATAAGTAAACAGAGGTCTAAAGGTGTTAGTGTGTGGCAAACATTAATTAAAATGAAGTAGACATTGCTATCGGGTATCATGTCTAGTTTTGCTGAAATGCATCCTTAATTTCTTCTCTATCATGAAAAAATGCTCAAGTGACAAGAAAAGTTGTAGCAATGACAATCTCAGTGAGCAATAATTAAGCCTGAAGATTGTGTCAACCAAGGAACGAAATTTCCATCTGTTTCCATTGAAATGGTTGAAATATTTCCATTTCCCTAGATACCGCAATGAAACTCTAGTGGAATAATAAAACTCTACCTATTCCATCAAAATACACCGGAACATAGGGAAATTCATAAAAACAAGACGTTATACCGAAATAGTAAGTTTTCATAAATGTTGCACAATTTTTGTTGAGAAATATCCAAAAGATCATGTTTTATTATATTAATATTTGTCACGTTTGAAATGTTTTCGTGCTAATCGAAACATCACACCAAAACAAAATTTTGATCCTTGGTGTCAACAAAAGTAAATAGTTGCGAACGCTTTGGCAACATTTACAGGGCGATTCTGATAATGAATCCGCAAGCAGGGAAACTGCTAGACATTTTAGAAAGTATTTACTTGTCCAATTGCAACTCATCAAATTTCCTACAATAGGGATGATATTATCCAAGGGCAATAGAACAACTCACAATTTTACTCCAACTGTAACATTTTGGTACCAATGCAAAACTGAAATAAGGAAGAAGATCACTTTTAGAGAGCAAAGACCTCGGTGTGGTGCAAAAACTCACCTCTAATTTAACTTGCTCCAATGGAAGGTCAACATAGATAAATGGACTCGGATTAGGCTGAAGTAATTCAATAGGAGTATTCTTATTTTTCTTTCCTTTCCTTTCCTTTTTGCAATTATGGTATTTAGTACTCACTTAAAAAATGGTAAAAATCCATGCCTAAATTCTAATGTGGTATTAGTTTTTTTTTTCCTTTTATTTTTTCAACTTTCTCATTTATCCGAAAAACTTCTAGAAAATCCACATCTGTACAATAGTCATGTTTTTCTTTCTTTTTTTTTTTTTTCCCCCTTTTCTTCTTTTCTATCTTTTTTTTTTTTTTCTTTTTGAAAATTTATTTCCTCATGATGGAAGAATCAGTAGTATTGAATTCAGCAGACATTCCAACATAAAAAGTGGTGAGAACATAGAGGAGTGATTGTTTACTGGCCATTACCATCTAATTCAGAAGTTCCTCTAGGGAATTATTTGTGTTTTTGAGCTTTCTCTTTGATTTCGGAAGAATAGTATTTTATGATTTATTATGGTGATTTAACTGGAACAGAGAATTAAAGTATGACTGAGATAGCCTTGGTCATTTTGGAGGTCTTCTCATTTCCTCCCAGGTAAGGAGATTAGTGGTGACATAACTAGAAAGGAAAATGATATTCTTCCAGAATTTTTATACAAAATCTTCCACTATAATGATGTGACGGTAGCAATTTTGTAATTAAAGGATATCTTGGTGGGTTCTTTGTATTAATATGATTGGTCCATAACTCAGCCACATCATTCTGTGCACTTTTTCTGTATAATTTTTCTGTATGTATAGCATCTAGAAATGAATAACTTGAAAGGTTTCGCAGGGACCTTATACTCCTTTTGCATAACATTCCCATTATCACCATGATATGTACTTTCGTAAATCAATTCCAAAAGAAATATGTCTAGCTTCTTGCACTACCTCGGCAAGAATGTTGCCTTTTCCTTAGGGGCTATAAGGTTTGAAGATAAATGAGGGGAATTTGAATATCTGGACCTATGGAAACACATGAAATTTTTTTATAAAAAACTAAGAATTACAATTGGTGAGTGGTGGCTTTGGTTTTTCAAAATTTCCTTGAAGCATATCTTTAATTAGTTTAGGATGCAACTCTTTTTCTCAAGAAGGTGCATTTCAAGATTTAGTGGACACTTTCAGTCGTATGGATCCATGGCTCTTTTCTACGAGAACATGCTACAACTGCATCACCTCATCTCCTATAGGCAACATTCTCTTTCTTCATAATCATCACATAACTTTCATATGTGTTTGTGTTTTGGTTGTCTGTATTTGTCAACTGATTGATGGCTCACACTTTTTTTTTATTTATAAAATTTTATTTTTATTATTATTTTAGCCAAGAAGGGGATGCTTTGAAGTACGGGAGGAAGGTGGCGAGAAGTTCATCAGTCTTCTGGTAATATTTTACACAAAAATCCAACCTACATCTGTCAACATGATCCTACACCATGTTATTTCTTTGACTTGCATCAAGTAGCTTCCCATGCCCCCCCCTCCTTTTTCCCCTTTCCCTTTTTCTCCTACTCTCCTTTGAGCTGTTGTCAGACTTGATTTGCTGGTGTTTCGGGTTTTCCCTTTCTATGTACAAATAGTAAAATACTTTTCCTCAGTTTTTAATGCCATCTAATATGAGGATGTTAGAAATATTAGTTTGGTTTCAAGATGCATTGTCATGATTAATCAGATAAAAAATTAAGCTTGCAAAAGTTGGAGCAACTTTATTTACAAAGTATGAAATCTTAGGCCACGGCCACTGCAATGTGGATGGTGGCTTGAAAACTAGATTAATTTTTGCTTCAAGATGACGGAACTAAACAAGGAGATGAACATTTAAAAAGTAGTGGCTTTCCTGTATATCTAGAGTAGATGGTTTGAGTCATGGAGACAATCAAAATGTGAAAGACCAATGCCATTCATATTTTCAATGATTGAGCAAATTAATGAAATTCTAGGATTATTTATGGCTTTGTCTAGGGATAACCATGGTTAACTTATTCTAGTAAGTCATTCCTAGATATTGAGAACATATATACTTTCAAGGAAACTAAATGCATGAAGATGGCTTTGTTTTGTTTATATAGATATATGTATATTTTTAAATTTTAATTAATTAATTTTTTATATATGCATATTTTTAAATTTTAATTGATTAATTAATTAAAATTTTCATGAGCTTGAAAGCCAATTTTCAGAATTTTGCACATGCATTACACAATGTCCTTAGTATGCGTCCCATTGTACTAGTGTGACTGTCCGCTAGGCTCACCCAAGTCTGTCCACCTTGTACACTTGGGATTATAGGTAGGTCTATAAGGCTGGGGTTGGGATTTGTTTTCAGCTTGACTATGTTAATGGGTGGGCTTGGAAATTTTTCTTGAAGCCTGATTGTCTTATTGAAAGATACATGAAGAAATAGTTATATTTTCATGTGTATATATAACGACGTGTTTATTTGTTGTCATATTCCTGGCATGTCGTGTCTAGATTTTTTTTAAAAAATTGTCTTGTCATAGTATCTGTTCTGTGTCTTACTTCTGTCCCTTTGTATCCGTGTTTTTTAGAGTATATCAATAATTGACGGTTTAAGCCATTGGCCTCTACCAAGCACAAAATAGGGAAGACTTTCAAACTATGATCTTCATAAGATGTAGCATAGAGAAGATTTTATGGGAGTAAACAATCTATAAGAGTTTTAGCAAGGATATTAATTATGAAAAATGTGTCAAATTTAAGTTATTCAAAATAGATCCTATTTTTTTTGTCATTGATAAAATGCAATTTTTTTTTTGTTTTAAATTTATGAAATCAGATAAATGAGAACTGAAAATGAGTAAAGGACCACGTATAAGATTTCATAGGCGCAACCAAAGATGAACATCGAAAATAGATGCTATAATAATTGCATCGTAGCACATTTAGGATAGTGGTTAACTGTAGGATATTACTAATCATAGATGCTACCCTGTATTTGCTGACATGGTGACAAAAATTTTAAAGTCTTTGTTTAGATAGTGAGATAAGCTTTCTTCCTTGCAAGAAGCAACTAAATACGACATAGTTGGATATATTTTAGTTTATGTTTGTAGTCTTAAAATAATAATATACAAAACAGGACTCTCGTAAAAAATAAACTTTAATACCTAATACATCAATCAATTCACAATAATACCATATACCAATATGGTGAGCTGAAAGCCACACCGTTGGAGCAACTTACACACTAAAAAGCTCTCTTCATGTGGCTGAGATTAACCAAGTCAAGGCAAATCCAGAGCAAACATCTTCAAATACTTGAGTGCAAACAAACACCAAGTTTCCTTGAAAAGCCTATCCATGTGAAGCTAAAAAATTTACAACAGCATTGTGGATGGGCACTCAACAATTGTACTTTCTTGAGAACCAAATTCCAAACCTTAGATTTAAAGAATACCATTTGAAGGGTGAGCTTATGTGGTGGATTTATTCTTCAACCAATTAATCAACAAGGAATGTGAATGAATCATGTATCAAAAGTAAATATGCAAGCAATACACAAGACACACTCTTCTGAGTGTGCTCGTGTTGTATTGACCGAAATCCACAATCACGCATCAATACCCTCACAATATGGTTCTCCAATGTCCTGATTAAATGTCAATCTCCACAATATCGTAGGAATCCACCAAACACTAGTCATAGATCCTCCATACCTTGGAACACTACCAAGACAGTCTCTAGACGAAGTAGAAACAATTTAGCATGACTTCAGATATTCTCCTTCACATGAAAAATCAGCTCTCTATAAAATCTACGTCTCTGAGAGTATGCAGATCTTCTTCTAAGGTTGCAGAGAGGTATTCTAGGTCCCTTTTGGCGTTCCTCTAACATCATATATTTTTTGGTGAGGGGTGTGAAAGTATGTAGACTTCTATTTTGGTCCAATTCCTTGCCAAAAAGGGTTTCTTGAGGGTTGGAACCATATACACATAGATTTTGAAAGTTATATGAAATCGATATATTATGGAGCTCGATCAGCATCTGGGCATAAAGTTATGGCTTCCCAAAGTTTCAAGACTGCATGCTGTTAAGACTTGCAGCTTTTACCCTGGCTTCCAATTTATTCGATTACATACTCTATACACAACTCTAACTGAACTTGAATTACAACTTTAGTGCTTTTGTCCACAAGATTTGCTAACACTCAAGTCCTATCATTTCTCAAAGTCCAAGATGATCATGGCAAGATGGTTTAGCTCAGCCTTAAGAACCAGTCAACGAGCATGTGACATAACTCTCTTTGAAAGACAAATTTTTGGTCATCTCATAGAGTAGTTATTTGAGCCTACATCAAACTAATTTGTACAATGTTCCATATTTTACGAACTAAGCCCCTTCCCCTGCGTTCCCTAAATTCAACTTGGAAGCTCCATCAACATTTAATATGAAGATCCAGCCTGAGGCCTAAGCCAACAGCATGCACTGAAGCTTGGTAACTGAATTGATACCTAGATTTTCACCGGATATGGCGGGGATCTTTTTCTAGGTCTAAACAAGGATGATAGTTTCTTGATCCATCTCAAATTTTTTTTATGAAATTTGTTGTTCGTTCATTTATCCTCTTATTTCTTCCAAGCTAAGTTCCCAAATCACCAGTAAAGGGATGATCACCCTGCATAGATAAGCAAAAGAGCTCCAAACCTATGATGTAAACTTGCCATCATAAAAACATGCATCAAAGATTTTTCTGTGGCTTGGACATCATGAGCAGCAAGAAACAAATAATTTTGGTGTTAGGTGATATGTGCCTGTCTAAATATGCTAATTGCTCTCTTAATTTCGGCAGTAATTTATTTTTAATGAATTCTCTTTTGGGGTACCAAAAAGAAAAAAGAAATAAAATAAAGTCTAGCCTTCGGATTGTCTGATCAACTGGAACAGCAGAATTAAGCAACCAGCAAAATAGAAGTACTAGTCTTAGAAGGAAGTGAAGTGTTAGTTGAACCTGCATGCAGGACCAACTTGCCGCAGATTGAACACAAGAATAGACAATCATATGATGGCAACATTAATATATATTCTCTTTGGTTTGTTTTGAATAGACAGGTTCTTGAAAATGAGCCATTTATAACAGATGATTTGGTATGGTTTACATACTTAAAACTGTTGATTCTGGACTCAGTCAGTGGGTTTATGATTCAGGGTGAGATTTTTACTAGTTATCTCCTACAATCACTACACAATGAGGAGGCTTCTTTTCCTAATAAGAAGACACTTCTGCGACAAAGTATGAATTTTTTCCAGATTAGCAGACACTACTGTATCATCATCTGCGTGGTTGAGCAAAATTCATTTGGAGTAGGCTCATGCTGTTGAGGGGAGAACTCTCAATTTATTTCTGAGATTTTATTATTCCTGCTTACTCTCTCCCTCTGTGTCTCAACTTCCAGGATATGAAGCGGCCATTTGCACCAATGAAGGCACTTGACATGGACAAAGTGATCACAGACGTTATTGACAAAGTGATCAAATAATGATCCCATGGACTCTAGTACTGGATTCTGGATATTTGGTACTCCTGCTCTTTATGTTACATTTTGCTTGAATCAAACTGAGTAGTATTGGCTTGGTAGTTGTAAAACTTGATAGCTTTTTGTTAATCCCCTGTACTTTTAATTCCCTCTTGTTTGCTCCTTTTATTTTTGTCTTCATTTTGTTTATATTTGTCTAGGCTGCATTTGCATTGTTGTTGTTGTTGTTGTTCTTCTCTCTCTCTCGTGTTAGGGACAGTCATAGGGAAACGTTGACAGAAGGAAGGAAGGAAGGAAGGAAGCAAGCAAGCAAAGCAGGGGCTTACTGTTGGCTAAAGAAACAATCTAAAGTCAGGGATCAACGAGATAAACCAACCTATCTGTCTATGATGACAATCTTCTCCCAAACCAGTTGGCTTTGCCTTTTAAAAGGTAGTTGGATTCCTGATCATCTACCGGACTAGGATGACAATCTTCCCTCTGGGCAAACTATATTTCTTCTGGTCCTTCCCATCTCAGCAACCTGGATTTAACTATCCGACTACATTGTTCTTGCTTCCCGCAAATATCCTTTGATAACTCAATCAATCTCCATTGTTCTTGCTTCATTTTATACTTCTTAAGATAAATTACATTAACGCCTCTGAAGTTTTTGACAGTTGCGAGGATGGATGCCTTATTGGGTTTTAGTAATAACTCTAAGATCTCTACTTCAACTATGTACAGAAATTCCTGTGTGTTGATTAGTGTCCTTTGATGTGCCAACTTTGCCGATATTACAAAATTTATTTATTGACATAGAGTAATAATTGCTAGGCAAAGTACAAACTAAAAAAGATTGTATCACTAAAAAAGATGTTTGGTATACTAGCTGTTTTCCCATTCCTTCGCATTCTGTGTCTTTCATACCCTCCTCTCCCTCCCTCATCCACCGTATCACGGCTACTTCCATCATCAATACAACTCTCACTTTCTGTTTCTACCAAACTTCGCCGCCTTCTTACTTTGTTTTCCTATCCTAACCAACCATTCACTTTCTCTCTTTACCCAACAATCATTATCAACATCTCTCCTCTGCGTCACCATTTTATCCAACTTTTTCCCCTCCAAACAAGAACAGCTAGTTGCCACTTGTCCTCTAACCCACTACACCATCACTAGTGGCCCGCCACCATACAACACCACCATCTATCTCTCTCGTAATGGATACAGAATGTTGAACAAGGTGTGCGCCGCTCATGATGGCTGACACCCGTGTGTCAAAAAGGTGAGGCATCGTATTTGGCTACCCACACGACTTCTCCATCCAGATTTACGGGATGTGGTCCGACGATTTTTTTTATATTTTATATATAATTATCATCTCTCTTGTTTGTATCAATAGACGTAGAAGAGAGGAGAGTGAAGTGATCTCTATGCAAAGGAGCTATAAAGCTCTCTGCAAGTCTCTTCTATTTATTGTGTTCGTGGGTACGACTCCTGTTGTGGGTGTGGTACTGCTCGATATACCGTAATAACTTCTTACCGTGAACTTGATGATGCTATGGAGTTGCAGAAATGGCATGTAAAACATCTCATATTATTGATCCGGGTTTGCACCCGAGTTGAGGTATGTTCTCCGTTAGTTTGCTTTCGTTGTGTACAATTTTTCTAACATTGGTATAACAGCCATAGTGGGTGTTTCGCTCTCATTTCCATTTTTACAATACACTGTTTTTGATAGAAAAGCTCCAAACGATGACATGAAACCCCCCATCTATTTCTGAAGCTCAGATGCATGTAATGTAGTCCTGAAAATCTCAGGTTAAAGGCTCTCGGTTCGAGAGAAAAATCAAGACATTGTTAAGCTGAAACTTTAATGGCTTATATCTCTCTCAATGTCAATTTTGGACCCATGAAATGTATAGCGTTGTGTTTTTTTTTATTTTATTTATTTCAACAGGTTTTCATAGACATTATACGTATGATTTGAATGGCTGAATTGTGAGAAACTTGGTCTGCAAATGAAATTGAAAATGGGATCCAAGAAAAATAAGATTCAAAAAGATGAACAATGAACTAATGTTTTGAAACTCATATCGTTGCGCTAACCAAAAAAATGATTGGTTGATGGTCATTGGTTCAACCGTTAAGACAATTAGAATTAAATTATGATGTCATAATTATTTTATAAATATATTAATAAAAATATTAATTTATTAAAAATAAAACTCAAAAAATGATATTCAGTTCATTAATCATCAAACATGTTCAAGACAAAACTGAGGAGAGAACACAACATGAGGATAAACTCAATTTTATTTTACCATTAAGACATGGATGTAAGTGATGTTTTTGCCAAAAACAAAAATTAAAACAAATAAAAAAGAAAACCTTCACCATCCACCGTTCGATTGGCCCAAATTCCAACCTCATATTGGGACAAGGAAAAGCACTCCAAAATCTCATCAAATCAACGAGGACAAATGGATTCAAACTCAAACAATTAACTTACGGTATAAGCTATTAAGTGATATCGATAGAAACAAAGCGACAGAGAGAGAGGACAGAGAGTTTGTAGAGAGAGGAACCATGGCAGCAAGGCAACCCTGAATAGTGAGTGGGCACTGGATTCCAAAGAACAAGTCGAAGGAGAATGGTAACAAGAGAAATCCTCCCAAAGGTGGCGATGGGCGGCGACATGGCAAACTTCCCTAGCTCCCTCTCTCACATTAGTGATTGCCATGACAAAGAGGAAGAAGAAGAAGAAAGCTTCAAGCCATACTTCTTTCTGGAGTTTGAACTTAGAACAAATAATTTGCGCCCTCTCGTGCTAATGACCGGTGGCGACAAAAAAGTCAATTTCAATGGTTTTAAGAGGGAAGAGAGAGAGAGGTACGAAAAACCAGCCGGTTGCATTGAACCGGGAATGATTTTTCCCGGTTTGACAATTAAACTGTGGTTTTCAATGGTTTTCTCTAAATAAAGCGGTTTTCAAATAAAAGAGGTTTTTTGGCTTTCATCCGGACCGTAGAAGGAACAGTTGAGAGTTTAACCCGTTGAATCACCCGGTTTGGTCTGATTTGTAAACATTGTAATGGACTAAGCACGCTAAGCGCGTGACAACCACTTCACACAATACCATTCCTAAAATACCTAGATAACTACACCAACATACTCCACTTGATGAAATGATCAGAATGGTGATGCTCTGGTGGAAAACCAAAGACAGCAAGGCAGTTTTTGCGTTGTTACTCCAGAAGGCAGACGCTGTACGTTGAAGTCGAGCTTGAAGCAGATTCAACGCGCGAGCCGTGCCTAGCCAAATGATTGTTGGCAAGCCATTAACAGAGCCGATGGAGCCTTTGATCAGGACGCTTAGTGTGCAGCTTGGTCCCGCTGCATTCCGCAAGCCCACACGCGCAGCCTGTGTGGTTGCCTATTATTGGGTTGGTTGACACTAGTGAGCTCAGTATCCAATTTACTATTTTTTGATTTTTTTTCTTGGAAATTTTCAAAACTAAAAAAAATTATTTATGAATTAAATTTTTGAAAAACGAAAGGAAATTAAAACAGAGACCTCATTCTCGGCGTGGGGGCACGTGCCAGGATAGTGGGGCCTCGGGTTTCATGCAGAATGTTTTAGGGGACAATGCTCTATGTTTTGGACCAATTGGATTAATTTTTTTTGATCCTGAAATACTTTTTCAGCAATTTCTGTTGTATATTTAAATGGTATTAAATTCAAGAAAAATGAATTAAATGCATACGCAGTTGTTGTAACCTTTTGAAATATTTCATTTGAGTTTATGTATTCATACATAGTATTATTGCATTTATATTAGTATTTATTGTAAATTTTTATAGCATTTCTAAGGCATATTTGAGGCATGTTTAATTATTTTGATATAAGATTCCTTGTTTAAATTAATTTATAATTCTTGAATAGCATATATATGTTGTGCATTATCAATAGCCTGTAGGAATATGGAATCATATTAGACATCATGCTTTGAGATACTTTATTCAGTGGGAGGTTTTTTGGTTGAGAAAGAATTTCAGATTTTACCCCTAAAAACTGAATTTTGTGCATAAATTATATTAAATTTTGACAATAATCACTGGCAACAAGGGAAATGATTGAGAGCTTAGCGAACTTTTGATCTGTAGCTTGTGGAAGATGTCATTATTTAATTTAGATTTGTGTAGAAAAAATATGTTATGTGTGTGCTAGTACTAGATCCAATGTCATTATAGATGATCTACCATGATTAACTGTGAGGAGGTAGAGATATTGGATATGAATAACTATGATGTGGCGTCAGTACTAGATCCAATGTCTTTCATGGGCTATAGATCTTGGTGACTATCGACCAGTTTTAACTAAGTCTAGTTGGCAATATAACGCATTGTCGCCATGGTCTTGCTGCCTACTAACTTTGGCGCAAGAAAACTAGTTGTTTGCAATTTTGGTAGGTTGTAAATATTTTAATTTAGTTGTCACATTGGAAGCCCTCATAGTGATTGCCAAATAATAGTTACGCCACTTTTGGATGAGCATCTGGCAACTGCAGTATCTAAAATTGTGGATTAGCGTCTAGAGGTCGCTAAATCCAGAGACACTGTTTATTTGACGAAGTTTATCGCAAGTGGGAGATTGGACCTATGTAACAAACTTTAGGGTATTTCCAGTGCCAGTGTTAATAAATTTTCCATCCTTTTTGCCTTTGGATTTCTATTTGCTTTGCTGAATGTTTGCTGTTATTTATCTTCCAAGAGAGCTTTACGCGATCAGAGGCCCCTGTTCCAGATGTGTTTTTCAGCGTCTCCAATCTACTTTGAGGTGCTAGCTTGCAGCTCGATGGGCATGAGGTTGAGTGAGAGAGCCGACTCCGTGGCTGATAGGAGTCCTTCTGTGGGTGGCCCGACTGGTGTCGCCAGTGATGAGGGGACTAGCGGCATGTTAGTTGGCCGTGATGTTGGAGACGATCTCTCTGGCGGAGGCGTGAGATGGGATATCCTTATGAAGCTAATGGATCTGAGAGAGCTTATGCTAGGACTGTTAGAGAAGGTATCCTCGGTGGGACTGCTGGTGATATTACTGTAAGCACCCTATTTTTGCCCGCTCGATCGGACTCACATTCAAACTGACACATACGCATTCAAGCCCAGACCGGTTTTCCAGACTCAATCTAGTCAATCAACCGCTTTATAGGCCTGCCGACTCTAATACAGGCAAAATGACCAAAATACCCTTGCGGCATTGCTCGTTCCAATTCTAGTTGGCACGTCTTTCTAAAAACGGTAAGTCTCTATTTCAACCTCAATTCTAGTTCCAATTCTAGTCTAGACCAATTAAATTCAATCTGGCACGTCTTTCAAGAAAGTTGATCCCTCAAACGGTAAGTCCATCCAGTTCGACACGTTTACCGAAAAAATTTCTTGAAACGATAAGTCCTTTCAAACCTATCGATCGAGATAGAACCCAAATTCCCGAGATGATAAAACAGTTCACTTCTGGCGTCTTTTCGCCAATGTAGAATGTCTGTTATCCAACACATCTTTTGAGAAAGTTAATTCTTCAGACGATAAGACCATTCAGTAGTTTCTCAAGATCATGTAGTCTTTAGAATGAACGCACACCGTCAGAGTGATGAAAGCACTCATAAACATCGCAATCGCCAGAGTAGCGGAATACTCGCAAACAGGTCAACATTGGCAATCACCAACAAAACCCTTATTTCACGGGACCAAACATGCCTCTTGGCCTTGAGATGTATATCGAAGGATGGGATACCTTTGAAAACCAACTCATCACACACTGTCCAAGTGATGGAAATACTTAAAAACTTGGGTCAACACCAGTGCCTGCTAGCTTACTTCGGTAAAACATGACCAAACTGTTCCTTAGACCATTCCAACACGCTTCTAAAAAAAGTACCTAAATCCTTAGATCGGTAAGTCAACCTTTCCAAGATTGTCCCAAAGACAATCCAACATGTTCAAATGCCTTCTAGTCAGTTCCGAATCAATTCCGAGATCATCCAGTCAAAATAATCATTTTGCTTCTAGGCATCCAATTGCGTCGGGAAACCACACCGGTTCTAGGTGTCAAATCGATAACCTCCCAATGATGCTTCTAATAGTATTCTCGACCTTCTAACACCTTTCTGGATCATTCCTAGTCTATTTCGATAAGCCTAGTGCAAAATGATCGTTTTGCCCCTAGTGGGCCGGTCGCCTTTTCTAATCACACCAGCTCTGGGTATCAAACCGACAACCTCTCAGAACATTCTTGATAGTATTTCCAACCTTGAAACCTTCTCATGGGTCACTCTGAGTCCATTCCAGTGTTTTCTTGATTCAAATGACCATTTTGCTCTTAGGGGCCGGTTAACCTTTTTAACTATCTTGGCATTGTTTCTTAAGCCAATTACCTCCGAGACACTTTTTCAGGGGTTCCTGTCTATCTCCGGTCTTCTGGATCATTCTTGAACTTTCCAGACTCATTCCTAGTAAAGTCAAGCCAAAAATTACATGATAATCACTAGGATAAGCGTCAAAGTCTTTTGTCTTGTGTCCCAAGGGTTAAAAGATACGTTTCTTGCCGTTATAAAACTTGCCTAAGTGGCCAGTGCCTTGTAGTGTTGCCAAGCCAATAAATGGCCTGGCACCATTGGCGCCAAGCATAAAAGAGAATTGGCGCCACTGTAACAAGCGCCAGTTCTTGTTCCAATTGCCTATAAGTACAGATCATTTTCCTATGTAAAAAGGGTCTAAAAACTTAGTCCAGAAACTCTGTTATCTGAAAACAAAGCTCGAATTCTTGCAAAATCCTAGTTTTCTCAAGCCACCTCAAACCCTAGTCTCCATACACTCAAGCCCTAGCTTCCATACATCCTTTACACTTAAATATAAGCCTTCAAGCATCCATTGAAGATCAAGTGTTGCATCTTTAAAGCACTCAAAGTTTAAGTCAAGTAAAGCAAATAAAGCAATTAAAGTAAGAAGAAGATAAGGTTGGTTTTCTATTTACTTTTATGTAATCCCCCTCTCTCTTCTCTCTCCTAACCCACTTGGATTTTCTTTTATTTTAATCCTCGTCTTCTATCTCCTATTCTTGCATGCTTAAAAGAAGGGACTTCTCGATTCATACCTCAAAAGGATTGTTGAAGGTCACCGTGCTGGGAGTTTTCTTCAAGTTCGACCTAAGACGGTATGGGTTCGGCCCCTTTGATTATGTGGTGAAGCTCAACCTTGTATATTCACACCCCTATTACATTGTGGTTAGCATGTCCATATATTGTATTCAAAATTACATTCAAAGTTGTTTTCAAACTTGCATCAAAATTTCATTCTTTCAAAGCTTGCATTCAAAATTTCATTATTTCAAACTTGTTTTCAAAATCACACTCCTAAGATGATTCTAGTCATTTCATGGTTAGGGTTATTTTAAGAAAGTGTTATATTCAATATAACTATTAAGGTCCAAATTTTGAGTGTAAACTTTAAATTGTTTTTATCAAAATCACAATCTAAAAGTGATTCTAGCCATTCCATGGTTAGGATTGTTTTATGAAAGTGTTACATTCAATGTGATTATTATGGTCTATATTTCAAACCCTAGTTGTTGTCAAAAATCACAATCATAGAATGATTTTTATCTTTTCATGGTTAGAATTGTTTTAGGAAAGTGAGATATTTAAGAGACTTGCCAAAATCTATATTCAAACCACTTTCCAAATGATTTTGCAAATCTACTCTAAAAACTCTTTTCAAATATCTACTTTTCAAAAACTCTTTGTCTTGAAATTTAAGTCAAAATCCTAGAATCCATGATTAGGAAACCCTAATTCATCTATTAAAATCATGGCTTCCTATTTTGCCTCAAATCATAGGTTTCCACAGCTAGTTTTCTCACATAAAATCATATAGGTTTCCAAAGCCCCCCCCCCCCCCCCCCCCCCCCCCCCCCCTTCCCCCTCTCCTTTTTTTTTTTTTTTTAATAAAATCATAGGTTTCTAAATTTAAGATTTTCAAAACTCAAACTTTCCAATTCCATGTCAAATCAAATCTTTTCTAAATAGGAAACCAAATTAAATCATCTATTTTTTAAAATAAAATCCAATCTTTAACTTTAGGAAATAGAGATCAAATCTTTTCTAAATTTCAAATTTTCAAATCTTTCCTAATTTCAAACCTTTCCAAATTCCGATTTTCTAAATTTCAAACTTTCAAATCTTTCAAACTATTAAATCTTTTCAATGTTCAAATCTTTCTTAATTCAAACTTTCCAAATTCAAATCTTTCCAAAATCAACTCTTTCCTAAAAAAGAAACTTTCCTAAAATGGAACTTTCCTAATTTGGAACCTTCCTAATTCGAAACTTTCCTAAAATTTAACTTTCTAAAATCAAATCTTTCTATTTTAAGTGCATGTTTTAACCCTAGATTGCACAAACCTTAGGAGGCCAAAGCTCTAGTTCAACCCTAACCCTAGGTTAGGAAATTTCAACTCTTTTTCAAAATCTCAAGTCCAAACGAAGATGGTTTTAAATTTCAATTCAAGTCAAGATGATTTCAAAATTCAATTCAACCTTTCCGAAACAAGTCCAAGCACTTCAAAGTCAATTTCAAGTCAAAATCAATTTCAAATCAAAGTTTGATTTTAAATCTTTCAATCAAAGTTCAAATAAATCCTTTTCAAATCAAACCTTTCAAAGGCCTCAAAATGTCTTTTCAAATCAAATAAGACCCCAAAGTGTCTATTTTTAATCGGACCACATGTCTAAATTACGACTGACTTGATTCCTAATAAAGGTATGCATAGGCAACCCTTATGGTTGCTGTCACAACCTTTTTCAAGTTTTCAATTCCCACAACTTCTTTCAAACTTCAAATCTTTTCTTCAAATTTACTTGTACTTGCATGTCATGAATCACATCAAACTTTTTTTAAAAATTATTTTCAAAGTGGATAGTGTTGGACATTGGATAATCGAAGATTCTAAATAAGTGAAGTTAGGGTGAAAAGACATGTAGGTACCGCAAGGGTGGGATAGGGGATAGCTTAGTGTATCTTCCCTATACGTAACCAACCTCCAAACCTAGAATTACTGTTTTCAAAGACCAAAATAAAGTTATTTTAAAAAATGGCTTAAATCTTTCCAAAGGTTGCCAAAAACTTGTTTTCTTTAAAAACCCTATATTAAGAAAGTTTTCCAAAACCTTTTCAAAAATCCTAAGTTTAATCTTCGGATTTCACTCAGTTTTAAGTGATCTAACTCACCTTAACAAAATTAGGTGGCGACTCTGAAATTTTTTCAAAAGCTCTTATTCAAGTTAATTTCTACTTCAAACTTAGTAGCACACGCCCTTTTAGGAGGATGAGTTTTAATGAGACAGTACCGTGTTTTTCTCATTTGTGTTTTTTCGAGTGCGAAAAATCGGGGGGCGCGACAATTACCCTTGGCAAGGTAGCTGGTGTGAGATTGCTCGTGCTAGAGTCGAGTCTGAGGATGCTTATGCTACGACAACTAAGGAGGAGGCCTGTATTAAGGCTACTACTAGGGTTGGCAATGGGGCGGGTTTGGGTTGAGGGACCCCTACCCCATCCCTGTCCCACCATCTAGCCCCTATTTAGTATCACCCCATACCCGTACCAATAGGGGCGGGGTGGGGCGGGAACTCGATATATCGGGGTATTTTGCCATCCTTAGCTACTACTAAGGATGCCATTGTTAGGGCTACTAAGGAGGCTACTCGTGATGGATCTGTTACTGGGGAGGTCTCTGGCGAGACTAGTAAGGGTGCTCATAATGGAGATGCTGCTGGAGAGGTTTATGACTGAGTTTGTTGATTGGCTGCGGGGCGACATCAACTCTTTTTGTATTCTGTCCCATTCCCTATTCCTTGTTTTTGAGAGAGAGACAAAAAGAAATTGTACAAAAATATTTCATATATATGACACTTCTATTTTTGCACATGTTTTTTTTATCTTATCTTTTATGCTTATCATTATTGATTTTAGAGAAAACTTTTGTAGAAGCAATTTAAAATTTTTTGACATCGAACTCATGTTTATGCATTGATTTATGTATGAACAACAATATAGAATAAAGATCATAACTTGTAGAGTTTGGTAGCTCACCCTAAATAGTGAGAACACTTGAAAAACTTGAGCCTCCTTGACCTAGGATTCTTCCTCCTTGAACACTAAGGCACAAGAGGTGGCAAGAGTTAGTGGAAACTCATAAGCACATATTACACATAAGCCTTGGCTGTGTGCCTCTCTCTTTAGTTCAAGGCACATGGCTGACCACCCCTTAGTATGTATACTAATGCCTCTCCAAGTGTAAGGAGAGAATCTCTAGGGTTTTCTTATTTTAGGATAACACCAAGTTGGCCTAATTGCATGTCAACCATTGATGAATAGAGCAATTAGTGAAACTACTTCAACTCCACTAAATGATGGTAGTTGACCTTCTAGAATAGGAAATTACATCAAGACACCTATTCCACTAATTACCGCAAAGCCAAATCCCCTACTAAATAAGTATTCGTAAATAATAACTAAGCTAGTAAACTGTCACCTTAATTTATTTACATACGAACCTTGATTAACCAGTCCATTATTTACTAATCACTGTTAATTATTTATTTTCCAAAAAGCCCTTTTGAAAATAAATAATAACTTTATATTATAGTAAACAGTTAAAAACCCAGCATGCCTACAGTGGTTAGACCGATAGATTGCATCAAGGGAATACTTGACTTATAAGAGTGTAGTGACCATCTTGAGATTATAAGTTCCCAAGTCCTAACAATATACACTCAACTTACCGAAGTATTGACCATATAGAAGTCTCACTCACTGATAAATTACAGTGCACACCACTAAGTACTTTAGTACTTTAATTCCTCAGGGTTAAGACTCACTTTGCAGTTAATAGAGTTATAAGAAGTGACACTACCACTGATAATTGTGAAAATGTATTATTACCCTGATCCAATTCAGTGTACTTTAAGCACACCAACACATTAATCCTAGGTCAACTGCTCCAATAGTTGAGACCAACGATTCTATTGAATAGAGGTCACATATGTTATAGCCAACCAAGTGAGTTGTCCAAGCTCACTCTAACAATGAACTAAGTTTTAAATTATATGTAGTTGGTGCAATCCTATGTCCCTGTGCATAAATCACGTCCATACACATGATCCACCTTAAGTGTAATTTTGGACTTGACACATCTCATGCATCGATATAATTGCCAACATAGTAACAATGAATGTAAACAAGAGAGTATCAAATATGGATTTAATCAAATGTCATAAATATGGCTTTAAAGGCTCATACAATCCAACAATCTCTCACTAGGCCTAAGGCCTTGACCTATCAAACCTAAGTCCCATGCCCTCTATGTGAGACTTAAAGACTTTAACAGTCAATGACTTCGTGAAAGGATCTACAAGATTTTCTGTCGATGCAATTTTGATCACTAATATATCTCATCTTTGAGCTATAGCCTCGATAATTTGATACTTCCGCTCAATGTGCTGCCCCTTTTTATGGTCTATTGGGTCCTTGGACTGAGCAATCGTAACACTATCGTCACAGTGAAGTACAATAGGGCTTTTAGCCAGTGGTATCACTCCAAGCTCCAAGAAATTTTTTTTTTAAAGCCAAACCGTCTCCTTAGCTGCTTCCAAAGCTGCTATGTACTCAGCCTCCATGGTGGAATCAGGAATACAAGACTGCTTCATGCTCTTCCAACTTATGGCTCCACCATCAAGGGTGAAGACGTATCTTGATGTGGACTTTCTGGAATCCCTATCTAAGTAAAAATTAGAATAAGAAGATCCTAGTGGCACCAAGCTGTCATTCCCTCCATATATAAGCATATAATCTCTAGTCTTTCTTAAGTGCTTAAGAATATGCTTTATGACAATCCAGTGCTCATTTTCTGGATTTGATTGATATCTGCTGACCATACTAACTGTAAAACAGATATTTGGTCTAGTACAAAATATAGTATACATGAGACTTCCTACAGCTGAAGTATAAGGAAGAATCTTTATGTGCTCTCTTTCCTCACGTGTCTTAGGACCCTAATCCCTAGATAAAGCAATCCTATATTTGAAAGGTAAGAAACCTTTCTTGGAATCATGCATAAAAAACTTAACCAATACATTCTCTATATATGTAGTATGAGAAACCCAACATTTTATTGTTGCAATCTTGTAAAAGCTTGGGCAATCACGTAAAAGCTTGATCCCAAGGATGTAACTAGCTGTAAGCACTCTATTTTTTCCTGCTCAGCAATCTTCGGCCCGACCAGACTTACATTCAAACCCACACAAACACATTTAAGCTCGAACTAACTTTCTAGACTCAATTCAGAGAATCAACCGCTTCGCAGGCCCGTTAGGTCCAATAGAGGCAAAGTGACCAAAATGTTTTGTTTATCAAACTGGTTACCTTCTAGAGACACTTCTTACAGTATTTCCAATCTTCTAGTACCATTGTGGATCATTCTGTGTTCATTCCGGCAAACCCGGTGTGAAATGATCATTTTGCCCCTAGTGGGTCGGTTGCCTTTTCCAATCACACTAGCTCTAGTTATCAAACCGGTTACCTCTAAAACACTCTTTTAGAGGTTTTTGTCCATCCTCGACCTTTCGGATCATTCTCGGACTATCCGGAGTCATTCCTAGTGAAGTTAGGTTAAAAATTGCATGGTAATTATTAAGACAGGTGCCCAAATTTTCTGCCTTGTGTCTCAAGGGTCAAAAGATCTGTTTCTTGTCACCTCAAAAGTTTTCCAAAGGGACTGGTGCCACTAGTAATGGTGCCAAGCCAAAAAAATGACCTGGTGCTACTCCTAGCTAAAAAATGACCTGGTGTCACTCCTAGCGATGCCAAGTTTAAAAACCAACTAGCGCTACTGCAATAGGCACCAGTTCCTGTTCCAATTGCCTATAAATACAGACCTCTTTTTGTGTAAAAAGGATCTACAAACTCAGTCCAGAAATGTTGTCACACAAAAAACAGGCTTCAAAACCTTAGTTTGGTCAAGTCTCCTTCAAACCCTAGTCTCCCATCACTCCATACACACAAAACCTAGCTTCTATACACTCCATACCCTCAAATACAAGTCTCTAAGCATTCATTGAAGATCAAGTGTGACTTGTTCAAAGCTCTCAAAGGGAAGCAAACAAAGTAATCAAAGCAAAGAGAAAACAAGGTAGGTTTTCAATTTAGTTTATGCAATTCCCTCCTCTCTCTTCTCTCTCCAAACCCACTTGGGTTCTCTTTTATTTTAATCCCCATCTTCTATCTTCTCTTCTTGTATGCTTGAAACAAGGAATATTCTAGTTCATGCCTAGAAAGGTATTAGAGAGAATCATTGTACTAGAGATTTTCTTTAGGATCTCCTTAAGATGGTGTGGGTCCGACCTCTTTAATTATGTGGTAAAGCTTAATCTTGCATGTTCACGACCCTATTGTATTATGATCATCAGGTTTATGCATTGCATTCAATATTATATTTAAAATTGTTTCTAAACTTGCTTTTAAAACCTCATTCTTTTAAACTTGTTTTCAAAACTACAATTCTAAGATAATTCTAGCCATTCCATGGTTAGGTTCATTTTAGAAAATTGTTTTATTCAATGTGACCATTGAAATCCAAAGTTTGGGTTCCAACCCTAAGTTGCTTTCTAATAAATTACAATTCTATAGTGATTCTAGTCATTCCATGGTTAAGGTTACTTTAGAAAAGTGTTACATTCAATAGGATTCTCAAGGTCCAAATCTTGTTTTCAAATCCTAATCACAACCCTAGAATGATTCTAATTCTTTCATGGTTAGAATCATTTTAGAAAAGTAAGATATTCAAGAGACATGCAAAAGTCTATATTCAAACCTTTCCAAAAACAGTTTTTACAAATCCACTTCTTAAAAAGCTCTCTTCAAATATCTACTTTCCAAAAACTCCTAGTCTTGAAGTTTAAGTCAAACTCTAGAATCCATGATTAAGAAACCCTAATTTCTTTTTTAAAATGATGATTTTCTATTTGTTTAAAATCACAACTTTCTAAAATCTCTTTTCTACATAAAATCATAGATTTTCTAAACTAAATCTTTCTAATTTCGAGTCAAATCAAATCTTACAGTTTTGAAAACTAAATCAAATCTTCTATTTTGGAAATAAAATCCAATCCTTTGCTTCAGGAAACAGAAATCAAATATTTTCTAATTTTAATTTTCTAAATTCCAAAACTTCCTTTTTCAAAACTTTTCAAAAAAAAAAACTTTTCTTTTTCAATTGAAATTTAATCTTTTGAAGTGCTTTACATGAAGCCTAGGTCTTGGGATTGTCTAAATCCTAAGTTACCTCAATCCTAGGTTAAACTTTTTCAAAGTCAACCTTCTAAATTCAACTTTTCAAATCTTTCCAAATTCCAACTTTGCTAGTTCCAAGCTTTCAATTTTTATTTCTAAATTTCAAATCTTTTTAAGTTCAAACCTTTCTTAAATCAAGACTTTTCTAAATTCAAATCTTTCCAAAATCAAATCTTTCCTAAGATGAAAACTTCCTTAAAATGAAAACTTTCCTAAAATGGAACCTTCCTAATTCAAAAGTTTTCAAAGTTCAAGTTTTTCAAATTCTAACTTTTCAAATTCTTCCAATTCCAATATTTTTAAATCAAGTCAAATCTTTATAAGTCTTTTTTTAAATCAAGTGTTTCTAAATCAAATCAACTCATTTCCAAACCTTTCTTAAATCCGACTCTCCTAATTTGAAACTTTTCAAAAATAAAACATTCCTAAAATGTAACTCACCTAATTTGAAATTTTTCTAATTCGAAACTTTCCTAATTCGAGACTTTCCTAAAATCAAACTTTCTAAATTCAAACTTTTCAAATCAAGTCCCTCCAATTCAATTGCATGCTTCAAACCCTAGGTTACCAAAGTTCTAAGATGTCAGAGCCCAAGTTCAACCCTAACCCTAAGTTAGGAAGCCTCAACTCCTTTCTAAGTCTCAAGTTTAAATCAAGATGATTTTCAAATTCCAATTCAAGTCAAAATGATTTCCAAGTTTAATTCAAGCTTTTCAAATCAAATTCAATTTCAAATCAAAGTTTAAAATAAAACCTTTTCAAATCAAACATGACCTTAAAGTGTCTATTTTCAATTGGACCCTAAGTCCGAACTACAATTGACTTGATTCTCAATAAAGGTATACATAGGCAACCCTCATGGGTGCAGTCACAATCTTTTTCAAGTTTTTAATTTTCACAATCTTTTTCAAACGTCAAACCCCCTTTTCAAATTTATTTTTAAAATCAAATATTTTTTTTGTATTTGCATAACATGCATCATATAATTCTTTTCAAAATGGATAGCATTGGACATTGGATAATCGGAGATTCTAAATGAGTGAGCCTAGAGTAGAAGGACATGTAGGTATTGCTGCAGGGGAAAGATAGAGTGATAGCCTAGTGCATCTTCCTTATACGTAACCAACCTTCGGACCATAAATCACTATTTTCGAGAGACCAAAACCGGAGTCATTTTCAAAAAGTGCTTAAACATTTTCTAAAGGTTGCCAAATAACTTATTTTTCAAGGAAAAAAAACCCTTTATTGAGGAAGTTTTCAAAACCTTTTTCAAAAATCCTAAGTTTAATCTTCGGATTGCACTTAGTTTTAGGTGACTTAACTCACTTCAACAAAGTTAGGTGACGACTCCAAATCTTTTTCAAAAGCCCTTATTCAAATCAATTTCCAATTGAAACCTAGTCACACTCGTCCTTCTAGAAGGATGAATTCTAATGACAGAGTACCGTGCATTTTTTCTATCGCTCTCTGGGCGCGACAGCTGGCGACTCTACTAGGGATGCTTAGAGGGTTAGGTCATTATCATGTCTCTCTACCATTCCCTTGTTTATAATTTTCAATTGACTTGTTCAATCCTATATACTTTTAAAATTCAAAATCAATTTTTTAAAATTGTTTTCAAACATGTCATTGTTTGCATTCAATTTATATTCAATCATTCTGTCATGCTTTAAGTTTGTCATCAAAATACTGACTTTTTGCATTTTATTCTGTAGGTGGACTATGTTCACATTTACTTTTATTGTTCATAGAAATTGCCATGAATGACAGGATGGAATGGATAAGGTGGATAGGAGTTGTTGGATCATTTTCTCTACTTTTCAAAAATATCACACACATATTGCACGTGCACTTGTATTTGCATATTTGCATATTTTACCTAATGATAACCCTTTTAGTTAGAAGGGAGGATGAAACTTTGATTGTGAGCAGATGCTGTATCAGTTTCTTAGCCTACGGCCTCATGATGGTTCCCCTGCTTAGATCATCAATTGATAATGGCACTACGTTGGGGAGTGGGCCTAGGTTTGAAGATCTAGGAACCCAGCCTTCTTAAAAAGTATTAGTAAACCCTCAACCTCATGCTCATATAAAAACCTTGCATAGCCGAAACTTTGTCGGATTTAGGACACTCACGTCAATTTTCAAAACCATGGGAGAAAGGATGACCACTTTACTTTCCTATATTTTTGTCCATTCCTGTCGTTATAATGCTCGTGTAATGTTCATGCATGCATATTTACTTTACAATTGCATTCTCTCTCTTTTTATACTCTTGCACACATATACATGTATTCGATACTCCATTTTAAGATAAGAGTTTCAAAGTAACTCAAGTCATTGCATTCTCATGCATATGATCAACACATAGAGAGTAATACCAAGATCACTCTCCTTTGCATAAAACCTATCAAAATGCTCAGGGTTCCCATGTAACCCTAAGGACTCATGGTATACATTTCAAGTCATTCCATGAAGGGGCTCTAATCCCTTTATGCTCACAAAGATAAGGTTGCCAAGAAGACAAGGGGTAGCCAAAAAGTAAGGTCTCTCAATGATGTCCTCAACGTCAAACTCAAAGAAGGCGAATCCAAAGAATCAATAGTAGTTTAAGATTTTAAATGTAAAAGTAGATAGGTAGAAATTCCAAGAAAAATGTTCCCTCTTCTCTTATTAAAATGTGCTTCAATTTTTTTGGATTCAAACTCAAAGTTTAATGTACTCTTCTAATTTCTGCAAATAAATGTATGAATGCATGGATATTCCCAATCAACGGTAAGGTATCTACATACATAGGCAAACCCTTTATCTGTAAAAGTGAGCCGAATGCATCATATTTAGTTTCTCTGTCAAGAAGGGACACTCTTAGGGCATGCATCGCATAAAGCTTTCTAAATATCAAATACTAACTTATGGCTTGTGTCTTTGTTTTCCTTTTTCTTTCTTTTTCTTTCATAGAAACTACCATAGAAAGTTATCATTGCTTCCAAGAAAGATCAGCATCCACCTAGAGACCCGATCATTACTCGGCAAAGAGCTATACTAATGGCAGCCAACCCTGATGAGACCTCCCTGGTCTTATGAGAGGAGGTCAACGAGATGAGAACTAAGATCAACAAAATGTTCAAGCTCATCCAAGCTATGGCAATGAAAGATACTACTTCAACCCCATCATCATCCACAGTCTTTCCCAAAGACTCTAAAATCACCAGCCAAAGAATTGTGCTCCAATCTGACACAACGAGGAAAAGCAAGGAAGACTCCAAGGGGGCTAACACCGAAGATGAAGAAACTATACTGCTCTCACCTGCTATGAAAAGAGCTCCCCTAGACCCTCTCAGCTTGCAAATCTAAGGGTTAGAAGACTCATTGCGAAGCCTCCATGGCCATAACACTTTCGGGCTCACCTCCTATGACGAGCTGTGTTTCTTCCTGGACCACCCAAGACCGGCCAAGTTCAAGATGCCAGACTTTCAAAAGTACGATTGCACTGGCAACCTTATAGCCCACTTTTGCTTGTACACTGGGGTATTAAGTGGCCATGGGAATGACCTAAAACTTCTTATGCAACTCTTCCAACACAGCCTCACTGAGATCGCTTTGTAATGGTTTGCTTGACTCGATTTAAGGAAGATCACAACATGGATTGAGCAAAGGAGAACAAAGACACAAGAGAGAGAAAGAAAGTTTCAAAAGCTATGCTCTTCGATAGAGAGAAGTAGTAGCACAAGTCAATCCTCCATTAGAATAGATAGAGTATGTTCAACTATTTGTGCACACCTTCTCAAGCATATACTACGAAAAGGTCTGCACAAGTGTTGGGAAAAACTTTTCTGAGTTTGTCATGTAAGGGGAAATGATAGAAAACGGCCTCAAAACAAGGAGACTTGCAGACCCCTATGCAAAGATCGGAGAAAACTCTCCTAACATAACCAGAAAGGTAGCCACTACAAGGGGAGTGATCAAGAAGAAAAGAGAAGCGTCAGCCATCTTGCATGTGCAAGCACCGTAATACCACCCACCACCCCAGTCACATCCTATATTGCCTATATACTCCTTAACCATGCCCATCAACCTCGTTGCCTAAGCACACAACTTTGCTCTTGCTGGGGCATGACCTAACTTCAACCCCAATAGGCCTACCCAACGCATCCACACCTTTGATACTCTAGCATGCACTCAGATAGAACCCTACCATAACCTCTTAAAAAATAACATACTGAAGCCTTATATCGGCCCGTCCATTGTCAAGCCCTTTATGTCCAACCTTCAATGACATCCTTATATGTGAATACCATTTGGGTGGTCAAGGGCATGACACGAAATGTTATTTTTTCCTCAAACATAAAGTTTAAGACCTGATAGACAACAAAACTATCGACACACAACCAGTGAACTCCATTCCACCTCCTAATATAACTACAAACCCTCTGTCGAATCACATTGTGAAGTTAATACTAGAGGAAGTAGAGGAGGATGAGGAATTGGATGAGATCATGATTGAAGATTATTATGATGGAGATTGGGAGACTGATGAAGAAAGTGACTGGGAGAAGGAATTCTTGCCATGCCCAATCTATCTCTACAATCCAAATGAGGTGCACGACCCCTCTGATTGGCCATTTGAAATGTCCATACCCGTAGAGGAGGTCCCTACTAGAGATTTGATGGCTGATGGTTAGGGTGATCAATTCTTGCACCTTAAATATACCGCAGCTGAAAGCCACCTATCAGAGAACCCTTAGCCTGTGGCTGAATTTGACTATTAAAACATAGGCTGGGGACCTAAAGAGTTAAAAGTTCCGGTGAAACCATTTGAGCTAGAAGGAGGCAAGCTAGCCAACTTATTTATCGAAGAAGCTAAAAGAGCAATGGAGAATAATAAGAAAGTCAATGAGTCTCATAATTGCGCCATCACCATCAACTCATCCAGAGTCCTAAAAGAAGCCTCTACCTGCCTTGCCTTGCCTTGTCTGAGGATCACAATGATGGATGGAGCATCAAGAATGTAGGCATTGTCCCAAAACCCTATTAGAAGGGCTCTCCTAAAAGGCATACAAGAGAGGGGTGTTCCCACCCACTTTCTTTCTATCTCTTTTACTTCTTTTCTTTTAATTTATATTTGCATTTTTATTCCAATAAAGACCTTATGCTTTCTCTCAAAGTAATAAAAAGACAGTTTTCATTCAAATGCTATTATCTCACGTCCTTATGAATGGTGAATGCTTTCAAAAAGGGGGTGCGTTCTATCTTGTGGAAAATTTGACTTGAAGGGTGTGATAGCATGAGTTAACCACTCATCGGATGGTCAACTTTCCAACAAGAGAGAATATAAGAGTGGGTATGGAAAACACCCAAAGAGCAACACTTACAAGACACCCAAAGCTAAGCGATGAGTATCCAGACTATCAAGAGGAAGAGGAGCCATTTTTCAGTTTCCAATATATATATATGTTCACCTTGCTTAACCCACTAGTGCCTTGTAGAAAGAAAAAAATTTCTTGTCAACCTTGATCCAAAACCATTCTCCCACACTAGGGCAAATAAATAACTGAAGACTCAGCAAAGAATATCTCTTATCTACCATCAAGCTGAAGCAACGTAAAGGCTCTATAGATTAAGCAATCTGGTGCAAAATGAAGAGAGACCCTCATTTCATTTTTTCGTCTAATCATACGTAAACTTTGTCATACCTGTTAACCCAGTTACATTTCTTTCTAAGCCCTAGCCAAGTGATCACCGCTTATAATGGGTTAGAGTAAGGCACTAAGAGAAACAATAGCCAAATAAGAAGAGTGTAATAGTATCTGCCTAAGGAAAAAGAGAGAAGGACAAAATAAGAGCCGTCACAAGGCAAGCAGAAGTGAAGACAATGTCCAAAAAAAAAAAACCTTCATTAAGGACAACCAGTAATCCAAAAGAGGGGACGGTTTGCCTCGTGCCATCTTATAAGGCATATAATGTTCAAAAGACAGAAAAGAGATTCAAAGGTGATCCTAGGCAATAAGAAAGCCTAGTAGAAGCAGTAGGTTTGAGCTTTTACCTTTTCTTGTAAAAACCCATAATCATGGCCTACATTACAACCGTAACAAAGTCCTCTCCGATTAAAAAGAGATTGTTTGATCTAAATGAACCAAACGTGTTGCCAAGGCAAAGGAAGGATACTAGGGGAAGAACCCCCGCTAGAAAACTGACTAAGGATGGTGTGAATCTAAACCCTACTGAAAGCAACATTAAATTTGAGCCTGCATATCTCGTCGATTTTCAAAACCCCACAACTTAGCCTATATTGCGGTCCTAAAACAAAGCCTCCTCATATTGAAAGGCTGACTATTTATTATTTTGCCAAAGTTCGAGTAAGTTGTTGCCTAAGCCCTCGAGGGTTGAAAGTTTAAGCTAAATGATCCTAGACACTACCCCAAAGTAGAAAGTTAGAGTCGATCAGAAGGATGAGAAAGGTATGAAATGCAACCATCCGATCCAGGTAGGGTTGAGCCAAAGGAGAGGCAAAACCCTTGAAAAAGAAGGAGTTTCCATTCTGAGGATGCAAAGCTTGATAGCACCCCATCTATTCTGTTACCTATTGTTTCCCTCACACGTGCATGCATTTTATAAAAATTTCGGCATGAGCTTTCCATACATAGGACATAGCTCCTTATAAAAATAGAAGTCACCAATGTAATTCAATATCGTATCTAAAACATGTAATAAACATACATCATCAATAGTATCGTTGTTTATGCATCTATCCAATATATCTGTTTGTCTAAATCATAAACATCCATCATGTTTAAAGATTACAAATAAAATAGATAGACAAAAAACTAAAGTCTGATACATATCCAGGACATAGTGTGGAAAAGAAGCTGGGCCTACAACAAAGGGCACTCGTCAAGGGTCGAAATCAAGGTCTGGGTCAAAATCTCCAAAGCCTGGCTCAGGAGGTGGCGATCAACTGCTAGAAACATCGCCATTCTACAAAGAAGAAGAACTCGAATCAACAAAGCAGATAGACAACTAAGTAAAGCAAGAGTCAGAAAGAAGAAGAGAGTATACCTTGCTGCCTCCCATCTAAGCCAACCGTGTAGTCAGAGTAGCTACCTCAGCCTGGTATTGGTCCCTCTCCATTTGAAATTGATCTCGCTCGGTCTGGTAAAGTCTCTCTGATCCCTCATGGCAGCAAACTCGGCCTGAGGCACAAATCCCCCAGCTTGACGCCACAAGTCCACTACCTCCTGGCCCCGGCATAGCCTCCGACCACTTCCTCAAATTGAGTGAAAGCACCTATGGATCGAGCTCCAAAATGTATGGAGTAGTTAGTCTCTAGAGGAAGTAAAAAACCCGCACTTGACTGATGCTCTCGGTACAAAATAGGGACTCCCTCGACCAAAGCTCCAAACATATACTTAGGTGGGTCTCCGGCTAATCAGAACTCCTCGTGGAACTGGCACCAATGATAGTGCCCCAGGTAGGACTCTCAAGATTCATCACTAAGAAAGGAAATTCTCGACAAAGACATCAGGACCAGATACCTGATTGCCTCATAATGGACTGATCCAACAAAGGGCCGCCAAGTCACATCTCTTGCCTTTATCAACTCTAAGTTCTCCCGTATCGTCATAAAGTCAATAATCTCAGACTACTGGGCCACCTGATTATGATCCCATCTCAAAGCCCAAGGATAAAGGTTAGCCTCCACTATCTTTAGACGATGAACCGACAAGTACTCATAACTCCACTAGAGCAGAAAGGGCCAAAACTCGATCACACTACCCTAACGAGAGAAAGTTCAGACTTGCATGGATCTAAGGAAACAACAAACGAGAAAGACTGCCAATCTAGCTATGACAAGGCTATCAAGTCGGCTACCACACTGACCAATCTAAAAGGGACAATCGATTTGTTGTTGTTGCAAATATAGCTAAAAATAATATACAGTACTAGTCGTCCTCTCATAATGTCTCCCTGCTCAGGTGGAGGCTTAACAGAGAAGGTACCCTTATCTCGACTAAGCTAGGACACAAGGAAAGTAGAGCGGTCAGGAGGCGGCAAGTCTAACAGAGTACAAGCCTCAGCCCTACTAACTGGCGGCAGCGTAATCTAATAGCCAACAAAAGAAAGCCCTGTGATAATGGCCTAGTCTAACGGGGTCAGACCCAACTCGAAGCCCACAAAATGGAAGGTCCCTGTCTTACCAAACCATCTCTCGATCAATGCCAACACTAACTGGTGGTTTAGGCAAATAGCCTGTAATCTCATGAAAGCTCCAAACCCAATCTCTGCCAAAAAAGCGTGATAGGATGGAGCGACCCGCTGCATGATACTAAAAACCTGGTGAACGGCCCCCCTGAATGATGTATGTACTCTGGGAAGGGTAAATGCTATCGAGAATACACACTGGGATGATGAGATAGGTCCCCCAATGAAGGAATGTCTAGCACCTCTAAATCCCCCAAATCCGTATCTGTTTGCCTCTGCTTGGTAGAAGCCCTCCCATAGCCATTCACATGATCTCCTAGGCTCAGTGTCTCATCCTTAGCATCGATATCCCCCTCGAAAGCAGGCTCTACTGGGAGAAAAGGATCCATAGGAGGCATACTCCCACTCCTACTTCGGCCAGAAGAAGCCCTACTAGTCGACTAGCGGCTGCCCCTAGAAAGACCGAAACTATCAACAGAATCCGTACAGGCCCCTTTCTCGAATCAGTGTCTCTGCTCAGAACTGTCATCACCAGTGTTGGCCATCCTGTAAGGTGAATCAAGATAAAAAGGTATCAATATACGGCATGTGCAATTCAAGAGAAAAGAGGTACAGGTAAAGAAAACAAAGAAAAAGAAAGAATGACGCAAATCTTGTTTCTTAAACTTTTACCCTTCGAAAGTTTATCTTCAAAATAAATTTATGAGGTTCATAAGCTTCCTTTTCCAATGTTATTTTAAAATCAAAATCCAAAAGTCTATTTCAAAGTTAATATCAAACTTCAAAGTTTCATTCCAAGATCTACTCTTAAAGGTTTCCCAAACTTTTCCTTCAAAAGTTTTATCAATTTTTAGGTTTATCTAAACTTTTTTCCTTCAAAAGTTTTATTCAAAGTCCATTTTCAAAGTTTTTTTTTCTAAGCTTTTCCTTCAAAAAGTTTTATTCTAAGACCCTCCTTAAGTTTCTCGAGGTTTTCTCTGCTAAAAAGGCCTGTCTTCAAAGATTTTATATCTTTTCCCTTCAAAAAGATCTCATTTCAAAAATTTCCAACTCTTTTTCTAATTTCAGAAAATTTTAGCAGAATCCCATTTGTAAATGATACAATGCCCAAAAATCTACAATCAAGCACAAACCATGCGCCCTACTGTATCACAAGCATATATCACAGGCAAACACAAGAGAATCCACACACCTTTTTAAGGCTTTCGAATTTTCCAACAACTGTTCTATTTTTCAAAAATTAGTTTTCAAAATACTTACAGAATCATTCAAAGATACTTCAAATATTTTCTAAAATATTCATATATTTTTATAAGTGTCAAACACAAACAATTCCATCAATTTTTAATTTTTCTTATTTTTCAAACATTTTTTTATTTTTTGAAAAATAAAAAAATTCAAAAAGTTTTCAAAAATTATGAAACTTCATACGATCATTCAACAAATTTTTTAAAGGCACTTGGTGCAAAAATCTAGCCAAAAAATGCAATTCCCAAAGCTGTAGGAGCAATTTTCTAGTTCTTGCATAAACCTCTTTTACATAAACATGCAAAATTACTCAAACTCAATCAATCAAGCATCAAAACACAGAAATAACACCGCTAGAGTGTTCAAAGCACATCAAAACATCAATTTTGACTATTAACTACTTGGAGTTCTATACATCAAGATAAACACAAAACAAAAACTCACCTCTTGAAGTTCTCCCATGAAATCTTCTTCTCTAGCGACTATTTTAGTGATGGTGACTACTTTCGCAAATCTTCGGCGTTCTCCAAACTCACTTCTTTAATGCCTTCTTTGTTCATCCTTGCAAAAACCCTAGAAAAAGCTATCAAAAGCCAAAAACTCAACCAAACCTGCAAGCCTCGAGCAATAAGGCTTTTTTGGTTTTAATCCCAGGCCTGGCGCCACTAGCATTGGCTCCAAAGGCCAATTTTGGGGCAACTTCCCCTTTTGCCCACTAAAATTTGATTTTAAATGCCCCCTTGGGCCAATATGCTATTTTTAAGCTCCAGTCCTCGAACACTTCCAAATTCAATCCCTCCGATTGCCTTGCGGTCAATATGGGACATTTACTTTATTATTTTTTGCCTTTGACAAACAAAGACAAAAAAAAGAAGGGCAGCTGTAAGCACCCCATTTTTGCCCGCTCGATAATCTCTGGCCTGACCGAACTCATATTCAAACTGAAATAGACACATTCAAGCTTAAAATGGCTTTCCAGACTCAATCCAATCAATCAATCACTTTGCGGCCCGCTAGGCCCAATAAAAATAAAATGACTAAAATATCCTTAGAGTATCATTCAGTCCAATTCTAGTTGGCATACCTTTCGAGAAAGTTGATTCCTCAGGCGATAAGTCCACCTAGCAGCTTCTCGAGATCAAACAGTCTCTGAAATGATCGCGAACTGTCAGAGTGGCAGAAACACTCATAAACATCGCAACTGTCAGAGTGGCGGAAACACTCGTAAACAGGTCAATATTGGCAATTGCCAATAACTCCTGTGTCATGAGACCACCGTCAGAGTGGCAAAAATACTCAAAACTCAGATTAACACTAGTGCCTGCTAGCCCACTCTAGTGAAAAATGACTAAACTGCCCTTAGGACCATTTTCGACACGTTTCTTGAGAAAGTACCTAAGTCCTTAGAACTGTAAGTCCACCCTTCTAGGATCATCCCAAAGATGATTTGGCATGTTTAAGTGCCTTCTAGGTGGTTTCGAGCCAATGCCAAGACCCTTCGGTCAAAATGACCATTTTGACCCTAGGCATCCGAGCGCCCTGGGAACCACACCGGCTCTGGGTATCAAACCGGTAACCTCCCGAGGATATTTCTGATAGTATCCCCGGCCTTTCGATACATTTCTAGGTCATTCCGAGTCAGTTTTGGCAAACCTGGTGCAAAATGACTGTTTTGCCGCTAGTGGGCCAATTGCCTCTTCCAACCATACCGACTCTAGGTATCAAACCGGTAACCTCCTAGAACATTCTAACTAATGTTTCCAAGCTTTGAGTCTTCTTCTAGGATATTCCAAGTCCATCTCGGCAACTTTCCGGCCCGATTGATCGTTTTGCCCCTAATGGCTCGGTCAACCCCCCCAACACGTCCTGTCATCATTTTTCAAGTCCGTTACTTCTATGACACTATTCTAAGGGTTCTTATACCTTTCCAACCCTCCGGGCCATTCCCAGTCCTTTAAATCATTTCTGGACCTTCCGGAGTCACTCCTAGTGAAGCCAGGCTAAAAATTGCATGGTAGTCACTAGTACAAGCGCCCAAATCTTCTAAAGATACATTGCTTATCGACCTTAAAAGTTTTCTAAGTGGCTAGCACCACTAGGAGAGTGGCACCAGTAGGATTTTTGGCCTGGCACCACTGCATTAGGCACCAGTTCATTCTTCTGTCTATAAATATAGAGCCTATTCCAACGTGAAAAAGGTCCGCAAACTCTGTTAAAAAACTTTTCTCTTCGATATACAAAGCTTGAAGTCTTTCCGAACCTTAGTTTCCTCTAGGTTCTTCAAATCTAGCCTCCACATACAAACCCTAGCCTCTATACACTTAACCCTAGCTCATATACACTCTTATACACTCATATACTATCCTCCAAAGCCTTCGTTGAAGAATTGGAGTGTTGCAACTTGGAAGCTCTCGAACACCAAAGCAAGTTCTCGAAGATCAAAGTAAAACAAGCAAGCAAAACAAAGAAAACACAAGGTAGGCTTTCTATTTACGTTTACGCAATTCCCCCCTCTCTCTTCCTCTCCTAACCTACTTGGGTTTTCTCATATTTTAATCCCCCATCTTCTATTCCCCTTTCTTGCATGCTTGAAACAAGGGACTCCCCGGTTCATGTGTAGGATTAAGCTATTGAAAGTAACCGTGTTGGGGACTTTCTCTTAGTCTAACCGGAGATCACGTGGGTTCGGCCCCCTTGATTATGTGGTGAAACCTTTAACCTTGTATGTTCACGACACCAACTTGTATTGTGCATATCATGAATCATGCATCTCTTCAAAAATTGTTTTCAAACTTGTTTTCAAAACTTGCATTGAAAATCGTTTTCAAAACTTGCATCATAATTGTTTTCAAAACTTGTGTTAAAATCTTCTTCTTCAAAACTTGTTTTCAAAACCACAATCCTAAGGTGATTCTAGCCATTCCATGGTTAGGGTTGCTTTAGAAAAGTGTTATATTTAAAGTGATTATTATGGTCCATATTTTCAAATCCTTGTTGTTTTTAAAACCATAATCCTAGAATGGTTCTAATCCCTCCATGGTTAAAATTGTTTTAGGAAAGTGGGATATTTTAAGAGATTTGCAAAAGTCCATATTCCAATCTCCTTGCAAACTTCTTTCTCAATCTACTTTCCAAAACGCTTTTCAAAATTTCCTCCTAAAAACTCTCTTTCCAAAAGTTCTGCTTTCCAAAAATCCTTCTCCAAAATCTCTTTTCAAATGTACTTTCTAAAATCTCTTTTTCAATATACTTTCTAAAAACTCTCTCCAATCTCCTTTCCAAAATTACTTTCTAAAAATTGCCTTCACAAAACTCATTTTCCTAAAAACTCTTTTCAAACCCCTTTCCAAAAGCTCTCTTGAAAAATTCACTTTCTAAAGCTTCTTTTCAAATCCCTTTCCTAAAAAGTTTTCTTTCCAAAAAGACCTCTTTCCAAAAACTCTCTTAAAGTTTTACTTTCCAAAGTCTCTTTTCCAAAACTCTCTTTAAGTTTCCTTCCTAAAAACTCACTTCAAAATATCTACTTTCCAAAAAGCTCTTTTTCTTGAAGCCTAAGTTAAGCCTTAGGACCATGATTAGGAAACCCTAATTTTCAATTTCCTTATCTACATCAAACTTTAGGTTACTAAATCCTAGTTTCTACATCAAAATCATATATTTCTGAACTCTATTTTCTACACCAAAATCTAGGATTTTCAAAATTTCATCTTTCCAATTCCATGTCAAATCATATCCTTCGTTTTAGGAAACCAAATCCAATCTCCCATTTAGGAAACTAGATCAAATTTTCTATTTTTGAAAATAAAATCAAATCACCTCCTTTTAGAAATAAAGTCCAATATTTTATTTTAGGAAATAGGAATCCCAATCTTTCCTAATCCAAACCTTTCCTAATCCCAATCCTTCCTAATCCAAATCTTTCCTAATCCAATTCTTCTAATTTCATACCTTCCTAAACCTTAAGTTTTTAAAACTTTCCTTAAACTTTGAGCTTCTTAATATTTCTAATTCCAACCTTTCAAAATCTAAATTTTCAAATCTTTCTTAAACTCAGACCTTTCCTAATTTTAAGTTTTTCTAAAACTCAAACTTTGAATCTTTTTAAAATTCTATACTTTCTAAATTTCAAATATTTCCAAATCCAAAACTTTCTAATTTTAAATCTTTCCAAATCCAAAACTTTCTAAATTCAAAACTTTCTTAAGTTAAAACTTTCTAAATTCAAAACTTTCCAATTTCAAAACCCTTCCTATTTTAAACTTTCTTAATTCGAAATCTTTCCTAAAATGAAACTTTCCTAATTCGAACCTTTTCTAAATTCAATTTTTCTCTAATTTTTCAAGTCCAACATTCGAGTAAAATCTTTTCTAAAACCCTTCTAAATCAAGTCCAATCTTTCTTAAACTTCAAGTCTTTCCTAAGTTCCGTCTTTCCTAAGTCTAGGTTTCCTAAAACCAGGCTTTCCAAAACCAATCTTTTCAAATCTTCCAAGTCAATTTCAAATCAAAGTTCAATTTCCTAATCTTCCAATCAAAATTTCAATTCCAACTCAAACTCTTTTTCAAGTCAAACTTTCTATTTTTTATCGGACTCTTGTTCAAATTATGACTGACTTGATTCTCAAAAAGGGATACGTAGACAATCTTTATGGGTGCGGTCATAACTTTTTTTCAAATCTCTACAATTCCACAACCTTTTTCAAGCCTCTATCTTCACAACCTTTTTCAAGTTTCCAAATCCAAAAATCTATTTTCAAATCTCTATTTCTAATTTCTAAAACTTTCTTTCAAAATCAAGTCTTTTCTTGCACTTGCATATCATGGATCATATCAACTTCTTTCTAAAAGTTCTTTTCTGAAGTGGATAGTTTTGGACATGTATTAATCAAAGACTCTAATGAGTGAATCGTGGGTGAATAGACATGTAGGTACCGCAAGGGCAGGGTAGGGTGATGGCTTAGTGTGTCTTCCTTACACGTAACTAACCTCCGAACCTAGATCACTGTTTTCAAAAACCAAATGAAATTATTTTCAAAAAGGGCTTAAATTTTTCAAAAGGTTTCCAAACAACCTGTTTTCTTACAAACCCTCGAAGAAGTTTTCCAAAACCTTTTTCAAAAACCCTAAGTGTGATATTCGGATTGTGCTTAGTTTTTAGGTGACCTAACTCACCTTAACCAAGTTAGGTGGCGACTCTAAATGTTTTTCAAAAACCCTTATTCAAATCAATTTTCAATTCAAACCTAGTCGTACTCGTCCTTCTAGGAGGATGAGTTCTAACGAGAGAGTACTGTGTTTTTTTCACTTGTCTTTTTTGGGTGCTAAAAATAGGGGCGCAACAGTAGTGGTGCCAAGCTTAAAAACCAACTGGCGCCACTTTAACAGGTGCCAGTTCCTGTTCCAATTGCCTATAAATACATACCTCTTCTTGTGTAAAAAGGATTCGTAAACTCAGTCCAGAAATGCTGCCTCACTGAAAACAAGTTTCGAAACCCTAGTTTTCTCAAGTCTTCATCAAACCCTAGCCTCCTAACATTTCATACACACAAACCCTAGCCTCCCAACACTCCATACACACAAACCCTAACTTATATACACTCCATACCCTCAAATACAAGCCTCCAAGCATCCATTGAAGATCAAGTGTTGTGTGTTCACAACTCTCAAAGGGAAGCAAACAAAACAAACAAAGTAATCAAAACAAAGAGAAAACAAAATAGGTTTTCGATTTAGTTTATGCAACTCCCCCCTCTCTTTTCTCTCTCCAAACCCACTTAGGTTCTTTTAATCCCTATCTTTTACTTGCTCTTCTTGTATACTTGAAACAAGGGACCCCCCGGCTCATGCCTAGGAAGGTCTTAGAGAGAATCACCGTGTCGGTGATTTTCTTTAAGTTCCCCCTAAGATGATGTGGGTCTAGCCCCCTTGATTATGTGGTGAAGCCTAACCTTGTATGTTCATGACCCTATTGCATTGTGATCTTCAAGTTTATGCATTGCATTCAAAGTTGTTTTCAAACTTGCATCAAAGTTCTATTTCAAAACTTATATTCAAAACCTCATTCTTTCAAACTTGTTTTCAAAACTACAATCCTAAGATGATTTTAGCCATTCCATGATTAGGGTCATTTTAGAAAAGTGTTATATTTAATGTGACGATCGAAGCCTAAAGTTTGGGTTCCAACCCTAAATTATTTTCTAATAAATCACAAGTTTATAATGATTCTAGTCATTCCATGGTTAAGGTTGCTTTAGAAAAGTGTTACATTCAATGGGATTCTCAAGATCCAAATCTTGTTTTCAAATCTTAATCAGAACCCTAGAATGATTCTAATCCTTTTATGGTTAGAATCGGTTTAGGAAAGTAAGATATTCAAGAGACTTGCAAAAGTCTATATACAAACCTTTCCAAAATAGTTTTTTCGAATCCACTTCCTAAAAAGCTCTCCTTAAAGATCTAATTTCCAAAAACTACTTGTCTTGAAGTCTAAGTCAAGCCCTAGAATTTATGATTAGAAAACCATAATTCCTTTTTTAAAATCATGACTTTCTATTTGCTTCAAATCATAACTTTCCAAAACCCTTTTTCTACATAAAATCATAGATTTTCAAATTCCAAAATTTCAAAATTAAAGCTTTCTAAGTTTGAGTCAAATCAAATATTTTAATTTTGGAAACCAAATCAAATCCTTTTTTTTTTTGAAAATAAAATTCAATTATTTGCTTTAGGAAATAGAAATCAAATATTTTCTAATTTCAATATTTCTAAATTCTAAAACTTCCTTTTTCAAAACTTTCCAAAAAACAAAACTTTCCTTTTTCAATTGAAATCCAATCTTTTCAAATACTTTGCATAAACCCTAGGTCTTAGGATTGCCTAAATCCCTAGTTATCTTAATCCTAGGTCAAATATTCTTAAACTCAACTTTCTAAATTCAACTTTACAAATCTTTTCAAATTCTAACTTTTCTAATTTCAAGCTTTCAAGTCTTATTTCCAAATTTTAAATCTTTTTAAGTTCAAACATTTCTTAAATCAAGACTTTCCTAAAATGGATCTTTCTAAATTCAAATCTTTCTAAAATCAATTTTCTTATAAGATGAAAACTTCCCTAAAATGAAAGCTTTTCTAAAATGGAATCTTCTTAATTCAAAGCTTTCTTAAGTTCAAGTTTTTCAAATTCTAACTTTCCAAATTTTTTCAAATCAAATATTTCCTAATCAAGTCAAATCTTTACAAGTCTTTTCCAAATCAAATCTACTCCTTTCCTAACCTTTCTTAAATACGACTCTCCTAATTTGAAGCTTTCTAAAAATAAAACTTTTTTAAAATGAAACTTTCTTAATGTGAAACTTTCCTAATTCGAGACTTTCCTAAAATCAAATTTTCTAAAGTCAAACTTTTCAAATCAAGTCATTCTAATTCAATTGCAAGCTTCAAACTCTAGGTTATCAAAGTCCTAGGATGTCAAAGCCCAAGTTCAACCCTAACCCTAAGTTAGGTAGTCTCAACTCTTTTCTAAGTCTCAAGTTTAAATCAAGATGATTTTCAAATTCCAATTCAAGTCAAGATGACTTCAAAGTTCAATTCAAGTTTTTCAAATCAAAATTCAAAACCAAACATTTTCAAATCAAACAAGATGTCAAAGTGTCTATTTTTAATCGGACCCTGAGTCTAAACTACGACTGACCTAATTCTCAACAAAGGGATACATGGGTAACCCTTATGGGTGTAGTCACAACCTTTTTCAAGTTTTTAATTTCCACAACCTTTTTCAAACCTCAAATCCGATTTTCAAATTTATTTTCAAAATCAAAATTTTTTTCTTACATTTTCATATCATGTATCATATAATTCTTTTCAAAGTGGATAGCATTGGACATTGGATAAGCGAAGATTCTAAATTAGTGAGCCTAGGGTAGAAGGACATGTAGGTATCACAAGGGCAAGATAGGGTGATAGCCCAGTGCATCTGCCTTATACGCAACAAACCCTCGGACCATAGTCACTGTTTTCGAGAGACCAAAACTAGAGTCATTTTTTAAAATGGCTTAAACATTTTCCAAAAGTTGCCAAATAACCTGTTTTTTAAAAAAAAAACCCTCTCTTGAGGAAGTTTTCAAAACCTTTTTCAATAACTCTAAATTTAATTTTCAGATTGTACTTAGTTTTAAGTGACTTAACTCACTCTAACAAAGTTAGGTGGGGACTCCAAACCTTTTCAAAAGCCCTTATTCAAATCAGTTTCTAATTCAAACTTAATCGCACTCGCCCTTCTAGGAGGTGAGTTCTAACAACAGAGTACCGTGCATTTTTTCTACCATTCTCGAGTGCGAAAAAATTTGGGCGCAACAACTGAGAAAGCACAAAATCCCTCAGAACGATAAGTCCCTTTACACCCGTAGACCGGGACGGAACTCAAGTCCCTGAGATGGTAGAGTGGTTCACTTCTAGCGCTTGCTAGCTCGCCAAGATAGAATGTTTGCTATCTAGCACGTCTTTCGAGAAAATTGATCCCTTATGCAGTAAGACCATCTAGTAACTTCCCGAGATCAGGCAACCTTTGGAATGAACGCACACCGTCAGAGTGACGAAAACACTCACAAACATCACAACCGTCTGAGTGATGGAAACACTCAGAAACAGGTCGACATTGAGAATGCTAACAAACCCTTTACGTCACAGGACCAAATACGCCTCTTGGCCGTGACACTTTTACTGGAGGACAGGATCCTTATGGAAACCAACTTATCATACACCATCAGAGTGACAGAAATACTCAAAACCTAGGTCAATACTGGTGCCTGCTTGCCCACTCTGGTAAAAAATGACCAAACTGTCCCTTAGGTCCTATTGGTATGCTTTTCAGGAAAGTACCTAAAACCTTAGAGTAGTAAGTCCACCCTTCCAAGATTGTTCTCAAGGATAATCTAGCACGCTCTAGTGCCTTCCAGTCACTTCCAAATAAATTTCGAGAGCATCCGGTCAAAATGACCATTTTTGCCCCTAGGTATCCAATCGCCTCTGAGAATTACACCGGCTCTGGTTATCAAATCGGTTACCTTCTGAGGATGCATCTAATAATATTCCCAACCTTCTACTACTTTTTTGGACCATTCTAGATCCATTTCAGTAAAACTGTTGTGAAATGACCGTTTTGCCCTTGGTCAGCCGGTCACCTCTTCTAATCACACTGGCTATGGGTGTTTAACCGGCAATCCCTCGAAACATCCTTAATAGTGTTTTCAATCTTCAAGTCTTCTCATGAATCACCCTAGGTCAATCCCGATTTTCCCCCGGTTCAAATGATTGTTTCACCTCTGGTGGGTTGGTCTCTCTTTTCAACTATTTCGGCTCTAGTTCTTATGCCATCAATCTCTAGGACACTCGTTCAAAGGTTTTCATCCATTCTTGGCCGAGTCTAGTTACTCGGAACCTTCTAGATTATTCCCAAACTTTTCAGAGTCACTCCTAATGAAGTTAGACCAAACATTACATGATAGTCACTAGGACTGATGCCCAAATTTTTTGCCTTACGTCACAAGGGTCAAAGATCTATTTCTTACTGCCTTAAATACTTTCCAAAGTGGTTGGCACCACTAGTAGTGGCGCCCAGCCAAAAAGTGGCTTGGTGTTACTGCAATAGGCACTAGTCATTATTCTTGTGGCTTATAAATATAGGTCACCCCCTGCATATTCTGGGTCTGCAAAATCACTCCAGAAACTCTATCTCCTTGAAAATAGAGCTCAAATTCCCTTAAAACCCTGATTCTCTCAAGCCCCTCAAACCTTAGCTTCCATACAATCTATACACTCAAATCCTTGTCTCTAAGCATCCATTGAAGGTAAAGTCCAGCCCTTGGAAGCTTTTGAAGTTCAACTTAAAGTTTAAGCAAAGTCCACCATTAAAGCATCAAAACAAAGAGAAGACAAGGTAGGGTTTCTAGTTAAATTATGTAATCCCCCTTCTCTTTTCTCCCTCATAGTCCACTTGGGCTATTCTCTATTTTAATCCTCATCTTCTACCCCTCCTTCTTGCATGCTTAAAATGAGGAACCTCCCAGTTCATGCGTAGAATTACCTTCGAGAGAATCACCGTGTGAGGGATTTTCTTTGAGTTCCACCTAAGACGGTGTGGGTCCGGTCCCCTTGGTTATGTGGTGAAGCTTAAACTTTGATGTGTCCCGATTTTTAACCAAGCCCTCTTGGCTCGGGAAAAAGCATGATATTCTCTCGTTAGAATTCATCCTCCTAGAAGGACGAATGCAACTAGGTTTGATCTTGAAATTGACTTAAAGGGCTTTTGGAAAAGGTTTGGAGTTGCCACCTATTATAGTTAAAGATGTGTTAGGTCATCTAAAACTAAATATAATCCAAAAACTAAACTTAAGTTTTTTGAAATCATTTTGAAAGTGTTCTTTTAAAAAGGTTTTTTGGAAAAGATATTTTTAGCAACCTTTTAAAATGTTTTAAAGCTCTTTTGAAAACAGGACTCCGGGTTGGTCTTTAAAACTAGAAATTTATGGCTCGGGAGTTGGTTACGTGTAGAGAAGACATCATAAGATCATCACTCTACCCTACCCTTTTAGTACCTACATGTCTAATCACTCTTAATTCACTCACTTAAATAACTAGTTACTATTATTCACTTAATATCCACTTTAGAATTTTGAAAAATCAATTTGGTCATCGCTTTTTGGATGAATGATGCATGATATATGATTTGAAAAAGATGTTTGAAAATATGAAAGTTTTGAAGGGATTTGAGATAGAAATCTTGAATTGATAGAAATATTTGAAAGGAAACTTGGGTTGAAATAAAGGTTATGACTCCATCATTTTAGGCTGTCTACATATCTCATTTGGAGAGAATCAGGTCATTTGTAGTTCGGATAAGGGCCCGATAGAAAAGAGACACATTGGGGCCTTTGAAATCGGGTTTGAAGGTGATTTTAAACATTTTTAAAATTAACTCAAGCGAGTTTTGAAATGTTTTTTAAACAACTCAATGGAGTTTTGAAAGTGCTTTGAAACAACTCAAGGGAGTTATGGAAAGGTTTTAAAATAACTCAAGGGAGTTTTAGAAATGTTTTGAAGAAACTCAATAGAGTTGTTAAAAAATGTTTTGAAGTCTTGTTTTGAAAACTTTGGAGGTAAAATTTGGATTGGAAATACTCTTGTGAACTTGTCTTTGAAAAGCTTTTGAAAGTAATTTTTGAATACCTTATGAAAGATATATTTATGTTTCATCACCTTTAAGAGATTAGTCATTGAAGAAGTAAACCCCTTTAGGGCTATGAGTTTTGAAAACGTATTTGGAAAAGGGGTTAGAGACTTCTCATTGGTTTTTAAAACTTTTAAGTTGTAGAACTCTTCTTGAATATCTCACTTATACTTTAACAATCCTAACCAATGAAGGATTAGGGCTGTTTCAAGAGTGTGATGTTTGAAAAAGATAAAGGTTTTTGAAAAACATTCAGGGTTCAACACTCTATATGGACCTTAGGAGGTCGCACTTGATGTGTCACTTCTTCTAAGGAAACCTTACCCATGAGAGGGTTAAAATCACCTTAAAGTAGTGAGTTGTGAAAGCACTTTTGAAAATAGCTTGTAGGAATGGTAAGTGTCTAGCCACTTTTGTTAAGACAAGTTTAGAAGAAATTTTTGGAAGCATTTTTGAAGATAGAGTATGGGGGTATTTGAAAAGATTTTGGAGTTGATTTTTGAAATCTCAAGAAAGTAGGATGTTTTTGAAAGTATGTTATGACAATGGTTTTGTATTGAAAGATCATTTGAAAAGGCGTCTTTGAATTAGAGCCTTGAAGCTTACTAAGTTGGTTAGGTTAACCTAGGATTAACTAACTCGGGTTAGGTTAATCTAGGGTTGGACAACTGAGGTCAGGTTGGACTAGGGTTGGATTGACTTAGGGTTAACTAACTAAAGTTAGATTAATATGGGTTAAGGTGACCTAGGGTTGACTAACTATAGTTAGGTTAACCTAGGGTTAAGGTGACCTAGGGTTAACTAACTTGGGTTAGGTTAACATAGGGTTAAGGTGACCTAGGGTAGCTAACTTAGGTTAGGTTAACCTAAGGTTGGAAAACTAGGGTCAAGTTAACCTAGGCTTGGAAGGTGATTTTGAACTAAGGTTTAGACCTAATGGTTTTAAAAGATGGTTTTGGAACTAAGTTTTGGCCCTAGTAGTTTTAGAAAAGTGGTTTTGATCTAGGGTTTGGACCTGGTGATTTTAAAAAGTGATTTTATGCTTGAAACTTGAAAGGATATTTCAAAAACCATTTTTATAAAAACCACTCAGGTAAGTATTGGGTTCATATAGTTGTTATTTGGAAACCACTCAAGGGAGAGCTGCCTTGGAACCATTATAACCACTAACTCAAAAGAGTAAAACTTTTGAAAATCAATATATACAAGGTAGTTTTGAAAATTTCTTTGATTGAAAACTAAAGAGAATGAACCTTTAAAAATTATTTTTTGGAAAAGAGGTTTTGCAAAACTACTTTTAAGAGGTCGAAAACCACTCCAAAGAATAAGGGTTCATATGGTTGATTTAAGGAAAATCACTCCAAAGAGGACTACATAGGACCATTCCAATCACAATATTCAAGAGAGCAAAACTTCAAAAAATTAAGATGAAAATAGTAGTTTTGGAAAATCATTTTTATGCAAATTAAAGAGAATGAACTTTTGAGAACCCTTCTTGAAGTTGTTTTGAAAACCAATTTTAGAGTGTAAAAAACCACTCTAATGAGCTAGGTTCCTATGGTCAATAAATGAGGTTTAACCATAAAACTCAAGAGAGCAAAACTTTGAAAATCAAAGTGAAATATAAGGTTTGACAATCATTTTTATGAAAATTGAAGATCGTGAAATGCAAAATGAAGTCAAGGGGCTTAAGGAAGGCTCCCTAGGACATAGAAATCTAAAGCTTCAAACTAGGCTTCAAGAAACCAACTCTTAGGCCATTTTTAAAAAAACACTTGAATATGAATTTTGAAAAATATGTAGAGATTAAAAATGCTAAAGGGTTTGAAAAATGACTTTGAACATGAAAAATGAAGCTAAGCATGCAATACATGAGCACAACAACCATATGTAAGGAGGTCATGAAATCATACACGGCTAAAAGCCTACACCACATTACAAGGTGCTCCAAGGCCATACCATCTCAAAGTAGGCTTGTGAGAGATCCCCCTACACAGTGGCTCCCATAAGCTTTCCTCTAAGCATGACCTAGGAGCTCTCTTGTTCCAAGCATGCAAGAAAGAGGGGTAGAAGATGGAGGTTAAAAATAGAAAATAGCCTAAGTAGGCTAGGAGGGAGAAAGGAAGAATGGGAATGGCAAAATGTAAAAGAGAATACCGTCTTTATCTTCAAACCACCTTTAACCCTCCATGGATGCCTTTGACTTGAGCTCGAATGGCCTTGGAGAGGCTTTGTCTTGAAATTGAAGGGCCTTGTAGAGAGTTGAGGGGGTTGAAAATGGCTCTTCTATGGCATTGAAGGCTTTGTAGATGTAGAGTATAGGCTTGGAAGCGGTGGAATCTAGCTTGGATGCTTGGAGGCTTGAAAGAGGCGGAGTTTATAAGGTATTTCGGAGTTCTGGGATGATTTTAGTCGGCCTTCGCTACTGTTTTCAGCTTTGGAATATGTAGAGGGGAAAGCCTGTATTTATAGGCAATCTGTTGGGAGCTGGCTCATGTGCTATATGCTCCTAGGAAATTTTTGCTCTAGCACATGTAACACATGTGCCAGTACTGTTCCATTGGTTGAATGCCACATGACACACTCTACACTGACTCAACTTGGGGAACAAGCAAAGTTTTAATCGATCTGATCACAATCTGGGAGCATGTAGCATACGCTCCATTGTTGGGAACTTTGGTGTTAACTTTTCCTCAAAGGTGTTCAAAAAAGTGAAATATCACCTTAAAAAGCGTGTATGAAAATATACTTTTGTAGAGCGTCTGTGATACGCTCTATGGATGTTGAAAAGTAACAGTCTTTGGGCCACATGATCAGGGCCTTTGGGGATTATCTCTCCGAGCAGACCATACCAATGGAAAGTGCTCTGGAAATACTTTTAAGAATTTCCTAATTTATACATTTCTCAAGTCTTTTGACCGTGCATTATAATTAGAGAATCTAAGGAAAAAATAACCCTAGCAGAGTGTCTGTGAGACGTTCTAGGGGATTCTGAAAGTGGTAACTTCTGAGCCACGTGATCGGGGGCTTTGGGAAGCGATTTATTTAATCGAGTCATATCAATGGAAAGACCTATGTACGGGCTTCTGGGAATTCCCTAATTTACGCATTTCTTAAGTTTTTGACGGTGCATTATAATCAAGGAATAAGGAGAAAAAATAATCTCAGCAGAGCATCTATGAGACGTTTCAAAGGACTTTCGTTGACTTGGAAGTGTTTAGAGTCACGGGACTCACCTTGCATTGAACATGAGCCTATAACAGGATCTGTTGGTTTGGTACCTAGAGCTAGTGTGGTTTTAGGCGCGCTTGGGCCACTAGGAGTAAAATGTTTATTTTGATCAGAATTAATCGGAAAGGGTCAGGATGGATTGGAGTGGCATATTAAGCATTCCAAGCTGTTTGGGGACATTCCTGGAAGGTGTACTTATCGTCTGGAGGAATTTGTGCTGTCTGGGTGTACCCAGCGGCAAAATGGTCTTTTTTACCAAAATTAACTGAAATGAGACCGGAATTAGTTAGGATGGTGTATTGAGTATGCCTAACTGTCTAGGAACATTTTGAAAGGGTGAACTTACTATCTTGAGGGATTTTGAACTTTTTCAAAGACGTGCCTGGAGGCCCAAGGGGCAGGTTTGGTCATTTTTCACCGAGTCGGGCTAGCAAGTGCCGGTGTTGACCTAAGTGTTGGTTCTCGATACCGCCTAGTCTCAGAAAGCTACCTGTGCGATGTTGGTCCATGAAATCGCTTGGTCTCGGAGAGCTACCTGTAAGGTGGTGTTGGTCCCCGAGATCGCTTGATCTCGGAAAGCTACCTGTAGGGAGGTGTTGGTCCTCGAGATTGCTTGGTCTCGAAAAGTTACTTTTAGGGTGGTATTGGTCCCTGAGATTGCCTGGTCTCGGAGAGCTATCAAATGATGGATATTCTACATTAGCAGGCGCTAGAAGTGAATCGTTTGGAATTTGATAACGAGTTGGTCCCCGAGATCGCTCAATCTTAAGAAGCTACCTAGATGGTGTTGATTCCTAAGACCCCTTAGTCTCGGAAAGCTGCTTGGATAGCGATGGTTCCTGTGACCGCTCGGTCTCAGAAAGTTGTTTAGAGCGCTTAAGGGCAATACGGTCTTTTTAGCTTCAATTGGGCCTTGTAGGCTTGGGAAGCAACCAGTTGACTCGACTGAAGTTTGAAAGAGCCGATCTGGGCTTGAATGTGTTGTGATGTTTAAAACTGGATCCAGTTAGGCCGGAGATTGTTGAGCGGACAAAAATGGGTTGCCTACACCTACCTTTCAAATCTTTTTTCTAGCAAAAATACCCACTCCAAACAACATTTCAAACTCAACAAATTTCAAACACTTATTCTTCAACTTCCGTTTCACAAAAATTTTGTAAAAAATGAGAATCTTCTCCCTCAACCAAGACCTATACCTCAAGGGTTCCCAAATGGTCAAACAATAAACTTCAAGCATAAAAATGCATGCAAGAACATTGAAAATTTGAAAAATAAAGCAAAAATGAACAAAATTCTTCAATAAAAAAAATTACAAACAAATTCAAATATCAAACTAATCATCAAACCACATGAAAATCATATCAATAACAGTAAACTAGCATGAATCAAATAAAATATTGACTCAAAGGAGCCATATTGTCAAAAGCCTATTTTCTTGCAAAACCCTTATGGAATCTCATACAAAACCACACAAACTCACCCAAATCTTTGCCAAATCAATAAAATGATCAGTCCAAAGTGTTCAAAATTGTCCAAAATGTCAAGATATGTTTCAAAGTATTGAAGAGAAATGAATAAAATCGAAGGATTCAAGCAAAATTTCAAGAAACCATTACCTAAGGTTCCGACAATCACATGCTCTCCGACGTCAAATCCGATGATGGCAGATGACAGACGGCAACGACTACTCTCCAACACTCCTTAAGTGTCCACGGACATTGTCTGACCAATGCCCCTCAAAATCCCTCACTTTGGTGCTCTCAAAGTGCCAAAATATGTCAAGCACGTATGCCCCCTCATGACCATTGGCCAAAGTAAACCAAGAGTGGATGTCTTAGGTTCGGCTCCCTTCCAAACCTTAACATCTAGAATCCTTCAGACTCGTTATCTTACTACGCCATGTATTAGTCACTCAGATCTAACAGATGATGTTATTCTATTTAAACCCACGATTTTACTTAACGTTAAAAAAACACTAACAAAATGATATCATGAGTTTAAATCAGATAATAATATTATTCATTGGATTTCATTTATCAACACGTGACATAGTAAGATAAGGAGTCTGACGGATTTTGGATATTAAGATCGGAAGGGGAGCCCTACCGGGAAGCCTCAAGGTGATGAGTCAAAGAAAATCCAAAAAAGACGCATGCTTTTTACGCACGTAAGCTTCACACGTCCAGCTTGCCCAAAAGTTCTTTCAAAATTCAAAATTTTGAACCCTAGATTACCATAATTGCTTCATAGGGCAAAATGACATATTTCAAGAAATTAGATGAATGAATTTTTAAGAAATTTGGCACTCTAAAAATATAGTGCCACATGGCACTTTATATTTTTAGGTATTTTAAGAAATTAGGTGTCAATCTGTACAATGTACGAGAAGTAAGACTTATTCAAATTTACAACCAAAATATTATAAGTAATTAATCCACAATCCCCAATAAGTAATAATACAATCCAAAATTGAGGCGGCCACCTATATAACCACGAAGTTATTTTTAATTTTATTTTATAGAATCAATTCAATCATGCAAGTTGTATCGTGTTCTTAATTTTTCAATTGCCTTGATTACCAAGATCGACATATACCTATATACATACGCAAAGAGCACACAAAGACAAAAATCTAATTATAATGACCTTTTCTTTTTTAGATATTAAAATAATCTAATTTTATATATATTTTATCTATCTTACAAAATTAATACATTAGGTTAAATAAATGAATGAATTTAATAGTTATCTTACAATAGTTATTTAATTAATTGCTCATGTGACATGATATTTTAAAAATAGTAAAGTATTTATAATAACACGTAAAAAAAATATAAAATATAAATGTGAATATAACTTTTATATATATATATATATATGTATATGATTAGATGAATGAATGTGTGAAAACTCGAGAAACGTTGATCTACATTTTCATATATAGAATAAATATACCCTAAGATCACGTGCCATGTTGAGATCACCATTACAATGCCAATCATTTACAAATTCTAACACAATTCTAAAGCCAGCCGCCAGGCTACGTCGCCAAACCGATGACGGCCCCTATCCTTGTGCCAGTGCCATGCAAATTTCTTATTGTAAAAAATAGAGTCTAGCTCGTTTGAATCAGATTAAAAATGATTTATTATGTGGTTTCTAATTTTATTTCTTTAGGATAAAATAGAGAGTCCCTAGTCAAGAAGTTATAAGAAAGAATAAATAAATAAATTTTAATTATAAAAAGTCAATTAAAAGCTAAAATAATACTTAAAAACATAGGTAAATAAGCTAATCTGAAAGAGTCCCAATGTCCTGGATTTTACTCTTTACCAATAAATAAATACATAGATTAAATTAAACATAAAATACTAAAAGAAAACTTTTAAGAAACTCACCCAATAGAAAATACTAAAAATGTACTGAAAATCCTTTTACCTTTAAGATTTTTATAAGTTTCCCAATAGTTTCCTACTTTCCATATCCTTTGACATTTTTTAGATGCGCTTTTTGCTTCTGTTTCCCTTAACGTTTTCCTTTTTCGCTTCCATTTTGGCAACTATAGAATGAAGAGCTGTTGGTATTTTTAAGAATTTACTTAGGTTGAAAATTTCATCGTATATTATAAATAGTATATCAATGCATGTTGTCATTATTCAATAATGCTCTATTCATTTTCAATTCTTATACCATATTAAATTGTTTCTCTTGCACACTTGATCAAAATGTTTATTCATATCTAAACTTTTAGAGACCCTAGGTACATATTTTATATGCAACTGATTACATTTTACAAAGTTAGTGTCTCGTACCACATAGAAACAAATATTATTTTGTTATAATACGATGAATTAGATTTGTTTTATGCATGCATATCATGGGTGAGGTGGGCAATATTAAGCAGTATTGAAAAAAAATAATAATAAATAATGAAAATTAGTATTTATAATTTAAATGGGACACTTTCACTACGTGCCCTTACTATTAAATCTGTCCTTGAATAGTGTAAAATTTCATTGACTTTTTTTTTTAAAAAACTAGTGAGATCTTTTTTTATTATTATTATTTATTGAATTGATGGGGTTTATAACATAAGTGGCTCACTAGCCCCACTAAATCCCTTCTTTAAAGAGTAGGAGATCTCATTGACTTTCTCCTAAAATTGGTAAGATTTTTCTTTTTCTTTTTCATTGGATTAATGGGTCAATGTTTGAGACAATAAATGTAAATTTTTTTTTTCTCATATCGTCTTTAACAAAGCTACTATTAATATTATTCATTGTAAAAATTGATCGGTCACTTGATCTACTTCTTTGTATGTTGCGCCGCCATGAGCGTTGAGTGACGTGGTACAAACTTTGGGGCAGTGTCATTTTTTCTTGTGTTATTTATTTATTTTCACTGAAAATCTGTATTTTTCTAGCCTGTAGTTGCTTTTTGTGGGTTGTGGTCACAATCATTTAACATCCGCTTTCCTGATTCGTCACAGGAATGATGTGCCACGTGCACGGGGCTCTAAGCCAAGAAAAAAGGCGGAAGTCCCGAATCAAGCAGCCAATGATGACACGTGTAATTTGGATGATCCACTTCACGTGAAGGCCCATCCCCCACTGTTACCTCTCCCTTCTGTTGTGTCCTCCTCCTGGGGGGACCTCATAGAATCGTTTCCCACCCAAAAGGGCGTCTAGCTTTCATGATTTGGATTATGATTCTATCTCACCCTCTTCCTCTCCCATGTATCCCTCTCTCTCTCTCTCTCGCTCCGTACTCCACCCTTCCTACGGGGCAGTAATCAGGTGGTACACTGCTTCACCGTATGCAAGCACGAGAGGAGAGATTGAAAGGGATGGATGCATATATGATCAGATGATCAGAAGAACTAATGCTACCATTTGAGTATCAAATGGTCAACGTTAATCTGGCAATTCAAGTAGTCAACTAGCGCACTTGTGGGGCCGATGAAGATGGTACATAAGTCTTCAAACAGACGATAAAACCCACTTAAATTGCCTTTCACATAAATGGATGGTCCAAAATCCAAATTAAGGATGATTACTGTGAGCAATGGCAGCCCCGAGCATTTGAGTAGTGTGCAGCTTATTATCATGGATCACTGTCCATGAGATGATAGCACCATAAAAGGAAACGTTTGGTCTGGTCTGGTCTGGTCTGGTCAGGAAGTGGCTCTGGAAGTGGGCTCAGGCTTTAAGAAGAAAAATACTAAACATAAGAATAATTTTTGTACTAAACATAATCTAACAGTAGCATTTTTGTGGTTATAAGTTACTGTGATGAAGATTTTTACAAAATAACGAATACTCTAATGTGCTTTCTGTTTTTGAATGAATGAATCTAAATTAATCACATCGTTAATATATTTAAAATTTATATATATATATATATATATAAATTTTGTTTGTCCACCACTGCCGGCTTAAGAATAGAGGAATAATGTCTTCTTTCGTTAAAATCATTAGTGATAGAGGAATGTCATCTATCATTAAAATCATTGGTGACAATGGGAACCTCACAACTTTGATATTTGTTCAAGTGAGAAAAAGTAGCCAATCATTTTGTGTCAACATGCACTTATTTAATTAGAAAAATGTTATTTTTACATAATTTTTATACAGAATCTTGTAATACAATGATGGTGTGCAATGACAGTTTTATGATTAAATGTCATTTTGAAAAAACAAATCATTTTGTATAAATTTTTTATATATATCATATAGCATTGCCCATAATATTATTATTATTATTATTATTGTTGTTATACACTTTGCTTCTCCCAAAGATCACCATTTACGTTTCCCGCGTGCATCTGCTCAGATTGCAAGTAGCCTCAGAATGATCACTAATTAAAAAGGGGGGTTGATCTACGGTTAGTGATCACCTGAACTAGTTAACAATTTTTTTTTATTTTTTTTGATCAACTATTACAACCTCTCAGGTTTAGGGGACTACGTAGAAGACTACAGATCCAAATACTATGATGTATATAATAATGTTGACAATATTGAGATAATAAAAGCCAAAGTTATGACCAGTTTCAAAAGCTGACGACTTTCGTGTCACATCATGATATATATATATAGTCATATATATACATATACAATCTTCATCATAAGGTTGTGACAGTTGTATTTTTGTTTATACATGTTCTGCATGCATGACATTAGTACTGTATGTATATAGAGGAACTCTATTATCATTAGCATTTGTGACTGACATCAAAAAAGGAAGTAGTACAAAGTTTCATGCCATTATTTCTTGGAAGAAAGCCATCCGATGAACTTATAAAGGATTAGGATTAATATAGACAGGTTACACAGAAAGACACACAAACAGGCACACTATTTATTATTTATAGTACAAGAAAAGGAGGTCTAGGCAGTGCACTAGTGGAAGGGAAAGAAACACACAAGTCGGAAGCAAACCAGTACATACATAATGTTACAAAGAAAGAGGGAGGGAGAGGAAGTTATGGGAATGCATGCAATTAGATAGCTAGGAAGCTAAAGCAGCACTAGTACTACTTCATGTATATATATATAGTGATTGAGGGGGATGGGGGCCGTGGGGTTTTCATATGTCTCGGACGTGGAAGACGTTGGGATTTTTGATAACGATGTCATACATGTGAATGGAATTGAACTTGGAAAAGTCCCTTGGAAGAGTGATTAGATCAATGGATGATCGCTTGTGGAATTGGAAGAGGTCAGGGTCACCCTCATAGTACCTTTCCCATCCTAAGCCGGTTAGGATTTGCTCAAGCGAGGTGTATGACGAGACCACCTCTCCCGTTGGTAAGTGTACTAACACTTTTCTCTTGCTGCTGCCGCTGCCGCTGCTGCTGCCGCTGCCGTGCCTTCCATCATTTTGCTCCGCCGCTGCTGCGCTTGGATTGTCAACTAGGCGATACACGCCGTCCTTGAACACCCACACGAATGGCATTTAATTCTTTGAAATTAAGATGGAAAGGAATGGGGAATTTAGTTGGTGGCAGATAGAAGGGGCAGCCTGGGAGGGTACATATATATGCATTACGTATGGGTGTCTCTGTCATGGACTCATGGGACAGATAAAACAAGAGCAAAATACTCTTTGGGAGTGGCCGAGTAAAGGAGCTAGGGTGATAATAGCCATGTCTGCCTTTTGGTATAGAATCTAGATATTGTGGGTCCCATTTGTTTAAAATATATGAGGGCCTCACAAGGGAAGGGATGATGCGGCCCTTAGGCTTAGGGCCAGGGGTGTCATTTCAGGCGCGCACACACTTACGCGCCCGTCTCCTGGTTCTGTGGGTGGCCCGGTGGGGTTACTTGGTTGGGTTATAAGTAAAATCTTTATTAAAATTTGTATAGGCTTTTCTTGCTGCCGGGGAACTTTGGGGACACTGTTCACAACGGACTTCACATATTATTTTTGCTTTCCAAACTCAATCGACAAAACATGTTGTCCCCGGCCACTTTCCTCACGTGCTGTCCACGTGAAGCCAATGGATGGACTTGGAGATATTTCGTCTTCACTCCGAGTCAGTTGGCATGCATGCATGTAGATATATATATATATTTGTTGCCAAAGTTGGGATTTAAATATATATATATATATATATATTTTGATTGATGGATTTTTGTATTATTTTTTATTGTCTAGTAAAATGTAGGTATGAAAACTTTAAACAAAACAAAAGGAAGTTTTGTAATCATTCTACAAAGTGACAAAGATATTTTTAAAATTATGAATTAACCATGGTGAAATTTTGGTTTGAAATAATAAAATCTATCACAATAAGCCACATCATTTAAAATGAGTATTTCACTAAAGGTTTAATTTTGATACATTGTGAGCGTAAAATTATTTTACACAATCAGGATACCAAATTGCGACTTCTCGTTGCTTTCTTTATTTTGCTTAAACTATTTTTATTTATATTAAGTAATTATTATTTTTGAAAACTATATCAATAAGTGAAAAATATGATTCCTTTCCAATTCTCTTTTTTCTGTTGAATTTTGACTACCACTATCAGAGAGCTCTTCAAACAATTGTTGTCCAGCTTCCCCTCACGTCTCGCTCTATATAGGGTTCTAGCTAGCAAATGAAAATTTGTGTCTTTCTCTCTCCTCCCTCTATTGTGATTGGGTTCACTACCGATACAAGACAATCTCCTCTAAGGTAAGATCTTAGATTTTAGATTTCAGAAATCATGTTTGAAGAGCTGTTTGATGATCGGTCACCATAATTGAACAGAGAGAGAAAGAAGAGTTCGGAAAAGAAAATAATTTTTCAACTTCCTTTATTGATGTGGTTTCCTAATTATTAAGAGGTTGGAAAAGAAAATATTTTTTCAACTTCCTTTATTGGCATGGTTTTCTAATTATTAAGAGTTTGAAAAAGAAAAAGATATTTCAACTTTCCTTGTTAATATATTTTAAAAAAATATATATTATGTAATATAAATAAAAAGAATTCAACCAAATAAGAAAAGTAACGAGATGTTGTAATTTGGTGTCTTGCAAATGTAAAAAGACTCTACAATAACAATGCATCAAAATTAAATTCCTTCACTAAACAGACTCTACACTAACTTTGAAGTCTTTTACATGTCATGATAGAGGTAAGTTTTAGAACTCATTTTAATTAGGAAAAAGACTAGGGTAACTTCAAGATACCAGTAGCATAAAAGTATTTACCATTGGAACTGACACGATAGTAACTGTTTAATGTAATAACAATTACGGCAAAATGTGACCACATTTAGGTAACTATGGGTGACATTTTGTGGAAGCGGTTTGTCACCAAAACAATTCAATTTTTTTCAAAGATTAGGGTTTGTCACACTACGACAAAGTGTGAGAAACGTAACTAACAACAGCAACCTAGCAGGAAATAACGGATCTGCAAACAAGGAAATGGCAATGGGATAAAAGAGAGACTGCAAAATCTTTTGGAGGCACAATTTAAGTAGTCAAAAGGTAGTGGTAGGGTGGTCCTCTCAACATTTTCAGCCCCCAAAGTAGTTGTACATTGCAGCGATGAGGACAATGACAACACAGTTTGTCAGTGAAAAGCAATAAAAATTTTGCTGGCATGCCATGCCTTGCCTGGTTGCGTGGCTTTCGCCCCATATATCAAACTCCAAGCTTCACGCGGAACGGTCGGTCTTTGTTGATCCATGATGTCCCCCCCTCCCCCTCCCCCTCCCCCTCTCCCTCTCCTCTCTTTATGCATATATTCCTATGAGTTTGAGGTCCTCCGATCACGACACAGACTTGTCAAAACCAAATGGTGCCTGCCTTCCCCAACTTCGTAGCTAGCTCTCTTTTTTTTTTTTTGTTTTTTTGCTGAGCTTTGCTAGCTCTCTCTTAATTAGCTGCTCCTGATAATTTGATTCATCTTATATGTATATATATATATATATATATAGTACATCCACTCCTACTCCATACGGATCGGGAGGAGTTTTCACTTGCAATATCCTATATTCCTATATTATAAATGCATACCACCATGCACCTCCACTTTGAAAGGCCATGCCATAATATGATAACTACAATAATTGCTTAATTTTCCAAATTCCGTTAAGAATTAAGATTCTCCGAAGTTGATCGAGCATCCGTTGGTTATGTCTAATCAGTAGTGGACGTATAGAGACCTCCAAATTAGGACTCTTTCTTTTTCTTTTTTTTTTCTTTTTCCAAAATTTCTCTCCGTTGTTGAGAATTAATCGGGCTTAAAGATTAAAAATTTCTGCAAGTCAGCAAAAGTTTGGTTGCTCATTCAACTAGATTATTGCGCCACAATCATATTTAGGCTTCGTTTAGCACAATTTCTTGTAACTGAAAATTCTTTCTAAAGAGCGACTTTGTAGGGAGGACTTTACAAGAAGTACTTTAAAGAGAATACAGATATTTGGTGAATATTTTTTTTAAAAGTTCTTTGAGATGAGAAGTGCTCTTAAGATGCAGATGTATGTTTGGTGTCAATATTTTAGAAGTACCAAACATCTTCCAATTAGTAATATGGATAAACAAATAAAACATAATTTTACAAATAAAAAAATGAGACCCATTGTGTTTTTCAGAATTTTACAAGTTTCCATGATATAACAATGCTCTCTTTATATTCTCTTTACTGTGTATATCTATTCGTATAGAATTATCAAAAAATATAGGTGAATATATATATAGGTAATATATGAAAAATTATACTCTTCTTGCATGGATCCATTGATGCCTAATTGATAGACAGGTGAAATCGTTATACATACATACATACATATATATATATATATATAAAACACAGGTAAAGAAAAAAAAAAGACGTTGCTTTGTTGGGTTGTTTGTAGAGGTCTGAACGTTGTTTTTCTATAACAATTTAGGTTGGGTTTGTTAATGTCATGATATAATAGGTTATTATGGACAGTTTGTTACAAATATTGAGGGTAAGTATGGGAAAATCAAATTTTTTATTTAGTTGGACAACCATCCCGAGAAGTTTTGGATAGCATTTCGGACGCCACCCAAGGCAGCTTCTTTGAAATGGGCTTCAAGAGTCCATGACTTTTAGTGGAAGACCTTCCATTCATTTTCACCAAACCAAAAAAACATTTTCAAAAGGAGTTTGGTAGTCGGAAGGACTTTAAAAAGCCCCACCAAACGATACCTTAGTCTTCAACTTTTGACTTTTGCCTTTTGATTGATACTTGGGAAGATTTAAACCTCGGTTGCATTTGGACAGTAGAATTTGAGAAGAAGGGATTTGAGGTTATGATAAAACAAAAATATAAGAGGTTATAGCTATTGAAATAACTAAGGGAAGGATTGAATAGAGGTGGGAAAGAGATATCGATCCATAACCATTCTGTGTTACTAGCTAGAATCCTTTTCTCTTTTTTTTTTTGTTTTTTTTTGTTTTTTTTTGGTGCATGATTACAAATAACCATTTGTGCATAAGTTAGAAAAAAAAAAAAAGCTGAGCAAAAGATGAATACATTGAGAATTCTCGTACAAACTTATTTGATGAAGAATTAAGCTGAGCACAAGATGAATACATTGAGACTCGTGAGCATCTGCATGACAGAGCACAGTGAGCAATAGATTGTTTCGTGCATCCCCTTCTCAAGCCGAGTCTGTTCTATATGGTTAGTGTATTCTCCTTTGTAGAGGTTTTTTCCTTGTAGAATTCGGTGATTCCTCTTTTAGATACAACTACATCCTTGATATAACGTGCTGCAGGAGAAATGATTCTATGAGTCTGGAACACCAAGTCAGCTTCAGCCAGCAGGCGTGGAACAAGAACTTTGTTTTGAGGGATGCCAACACTTTAAACATAAGTTTTCACATAGTGATGTAACTTTTATATTTTACGTTTTCTTTGCACATCTTTTAGTTCGATCAAGTATCACTAAATTTTTACATGAAAAATAAAATTGTCTTCTATTCAGCGTCTACAAAATATGAAAAAACAAATTAACAAATTTATTGTTTCTTGGTACATTTGAATTATTTTTTTAATGACAAAAAGGTTTTTTTTTTTTTTGTATGTTAAAAAAAACACCAAAAGGGGTGAAACCTATAAACAAAAATTAATACAACAACAAAAGAGCTCATCTATAAAATTAACTATAGAAAAAAAATAAGTCACAAAATATTTGTTTTACACACTAAAAATTAAACAATTTTTTGTTGGATTGATGCACAATAGAAATTTCATTGACCATTGATTTTATTGGGTTAGGAGGTACAATAAAAAAATAGATATGATCCACATTCCACTATATGAAAATTATAATATTTTGTTGAGCCAGATTCTTGAAGAAGATTTTAAACTGTAAGGAGTGCCAACCGAATAAATCTTTGTTGGGACATAATATAATATATATATATACACACACATTATTTAGAAGGCTCACACAGAAAGTGAAGGGTGCCATGGGACTATGTGGTGTGCCCGACTTGTTTAAAGTGAATAAATCATGTATTTTTGTCAATCCAATGGGTAACAACACTCAACGTGCTAAAAAAAAAAAAAAGTAATCACTTATATTATATATACTTAAAAATTAGGTTAATCAATATGTCCAACTAGTTTTGTAGTGTTATTCAAATCCATCCATATACACTTTAATAACCATATAGTCTCATGTTTTTTTTTTTCCAAATTAGATGCATAAAGAATTAAATGATCAACACTAACTCAATTTATTTGAAATTGCAAATCCAAAAGCAACCACAGCTACCTTCTTCAATCCCACAACACCCTCATACGGTTGGAGGCAATTAAAATAACCATACAATGTACTTTCAACTGTAACGTAAGGTGTTTTTTTTATGACTTTAAATAGTCAATCAAACATCAAGATGGCTATTTTGAGATACGTTGGAGCAAATCCGATTATATCAGATGATTAATTCAAAGAAAATTCGGAGTTATTTTGTTTGGGACTTACAATATTTTTTTCATTTTAAAACACTTTATTCTTGACAGTTGTCCATTTTTGAGTTTCTTGGTTCAAAATATTTCAGATAGTGTCGAAACTATTTCAAATTTGACACGTAACACGGTCTAGGCACGACTGCTAGATGGGAACGAACTGCACTATCCATGGACTCCCAATTTGTGACTTGTAACAATATTTTCCATTTTAGGGCACTTTATTCTTGAAGTTGTCATTTCAGTGGTTTACGATTCCCCCACATGGTCTCAGAATCACATCAAAGTTGACAAGTAACACGGTTTGGGTATGGCTGATGTGTGTGACTGAACTGCACTCTCTCTGGACTCCCAATTTGAGACTTTCAACATTTTTTCATTTTTAATTTGTTACATTTATTTGATTAAGTTTGTTAAAATATTGTAATTAAGAATGAAATAGAAGTGAGTTTGCTTAGTTTTGGTCTTAATTTTGTAAAAAGACTTTTTATTAGTATGGACTTATTGTTAAAAGTGAACGAAAAACCATTGGATACAAACTTTTACAAAATTTTGTTGAAAATACAAGAAAACCTAATGCTCTTTTTAAAAAGACCAAGTGAAGACATTAGAACTGTTAGATAATCGGTTGGCTAACATGTTACTTGAAAATCTAGTGATATAAATTAGAATTCTTTTATGGGTCCATTCCATTAATTGTATGCATATATATTAATTGTATTGTTAATTGTCATGTCTGAAAATAAATTATGTATTTTCTTTTTCAGGTTATCCAGAAAGACTAGGCAGTTGGTGCCAGGCAAGATTGATGGAGTGCTATTTTTTTAATGTATGTTGGATATGTCGAGGTTGGATGATTGTATCTTTTGATTTGTATAATGTATATCTTGTTTTTACATTTGAAATTTTATTTTGTATATGTATATTTTTGTGGGAATGAATTTTCAATTATTGTATATGTTGCGGTAAACTATTGGATGGGAATGAATGAATTTATTTATGCTGTTTTGCAATTATTTTGTTATTTACAGGGAAGTAAATAAATATTTTAAAAGAAAAATCCAAAATAGAGAAAAAGGCTTATGTGACGGTAAAGATTACTAAAAACCAGACAGTTAGTGATGGGGAACCTAACGTAGCTAATCATCTTTTAGCGACGGTGCCTTCCCTTTCTTAAACAATAAAAAAACTCAAAAAATGACTACTTTTGCAATGGAATTTATCATCGCTAAAAGTTACCATTAGCGACGGCGGCCATGCCATTGCCAAAACTTTAGTTTTTTCCATGCTTTTTCCATTATTTGGGTGCCATTGGAAATAGTACCAATCCCGTTGCTATAGTTGCTGCCAAAACCTATTGTTACCTGGCCTATTCCGACTATTGGGTTGCCGTTGCAAAATAATTTTTTGTATCTGCATTTTTATTATTTGCGACAACACTTTCCGTCCTAAAAACTCACTTTTCTTGTTTTGGAACTACATGTATATATTATGGATCAAAATTTCATTTCGATGTTCTGTTTTGGTTAGCATGGAAACGAAAATATTTTAAAAATTTTTCAAAAACGTTTCAGAAACATTTTAGCAGTGACAAGTATTTATATAGTAAATGCAACTTTTTTCATTTTTTTCAATAGACATTATACAATATTTATGTTCAATTATACATTTATGTTAGTTCAACTTATTATTTCGCTATATTGCGTTGTGTTTTGGTGCATTTAGCTATGTATGAGTGTTTCTAATGAAAACGCCATCGTTTCGGTCTCTTAGGAAACGAAATGTTTCGGTTATTTCTATGGAAACAAATGAAAATTTTGTTACTTAATATCAACTTTGTATCAGTACTTGACTGCTCTGATGATGCTGCTTAGTTTACTCGCTATTGCGATCAACAGTGGCTGAGTATCGTGCTCTGGTTAATACTACTTAGGAACTTCTTTGCCTTCGATGGTTACTTCAAGATATTGGTGTCTCTTATTCTGGTGCTACACTTTCAATTCACACTATTTCGTAGATAAACTTGTATTTTGAGAACTAATTTAAGAAAACAATTAAAAATTTATGTTGGAAGTCCAGTTTTGGCCAATATCAAAGCTAAAACAGTTACAGAAGACACCAGAGTTCACACGATGTAATGGTTGCAAAAAATAAATTTTCAAAACATAAAAAAATTGAGCCTTCAGGGCAAATATGCACACCCTGAACAATATCAAACCAGATAATTTGTAATGATATGATGATGAAATATGGTTACTTGGAATAAATGTTCATCATTTACTTAAAATTTTCTTATAAAACAGGTACGAACGTAGAAAAAGGAAAAGAAAATATAGGATGCCAATGATTTAATGCACCAGCTGAGACCGACGTGTCTGGAATTTGAAGGACATAGCTAGTTTAGCATCAGTTTCATTGTCCTTCATCCTTTCTTCGTTTTTAACCTGAAAGTTTCAATTATGTTTCCATCTATTATTTCTGAATCAACGTTGAAAGAATTTGGTGGGGCAATCCCCTCAGGCCATTATAAAATTTATTTATATTCTTTTGATTTTGTCCCTTAATTCTCTATGAGAATCAAACGAAAAGGTAACCTCAGCTCCACTAGAATATGTGTAATGCGCATAGGACAAACCAGCCCAAAACACTCATTAACATTTCAGCCAATCTCACCATTTACTATTATCCTAATTAATTCCACTAAAGTGAATATATTCTGACCCATATTATAGTAACTATATTTATACATACAAAGAGAGAGAGAGAGGGAGAGAGAGATCGATCTAAGGTTGGTCCTTTACTAGTGGCATATGTACTTTTTTAACTCTCAAGGACATAAGAGGAAAAAGGCATTGAACTAGAAGCTAGCTTTATGGAATATCACATGCATTAGTTTGTAGAAACCCAGCTATGGAGATCGAATATTGCAAAAGTTAAGAGGACAGAGAAAATAAGTATTAAAGTAGGTCTGAATTTAATTTAGTTGATTGTTACTTTTCGGGAATGCCGTGCATAGTCCCATTGAGGAAGTATAAATTATGAGAAGTGAGAATGCATAAGTTCCCTAGTATATAACAAATTTGATTTCATAATTGAAACATTTCTTTCAAATGATTTTTGGTCTTCGGATGAAAGAAACTTGAAGGGACTCGATTTTTCTAGAGAACCTTAGAGGTTTTTTTTTTTAGTTTATTTTATAAAAAAAAATACTAGTATCTTACAATCTGAACTCTTGAATTAAAAAATACAAAAAGTTTGACCATTAGATTAAAATATTTAAAAAAAATTAAAATTAAGGTGTTCTAGTAAAAGAATAATTACCACAAATATGACCCGTAATTACCACATATGTACTCCAAGAACATATCTATTGTAGACAAGCGTGCATGTCATGTTGGGAAAAGACACCACGCGCAATGGAAATAAATAAAGTGATCGTTTTTAACTTATTAAAATGGAGCTCAACGACAAAATCAACTAGAATGATATAAAAATAACCAATAATCTGTGTGTGCGCGAGGAATTTTCTGCAGGAGGTGCGATGCTGAATGCTGAAGATGAGCGCACTTGGAGGTCCTCTTGTTTCTACAAAACAAAACACATGCAGTGAGCACTACTACTCGGCGGGTGCCGCGCAGTGGTCAGCAAGAGCCGAGCCACCTCCGATACCTTAAAATTAGTGACGATCAATGTATATATATATGAGGATGCATGAATAGTGATATATAGCCGTGGTGCGCGCGCAAATTTGTAACACTCCACATCATCACATTTTATTTCATACATATACTACTGTGTTAAATTATATATGCATGTTAAATTGGGCATGATCCATATTTTATGTATTTCCCCTACCGCAAGCAAATTGGATTGAAATTGGATATATATATATATATATATGTTTATATATTTATTTATGGATTTCACATGCGTATTGCCTAAAATTGAATTTTATATTACGTACCTAAAGATAATCTAATAAATTGATTGATGATTAAGTTAAGGTTGATTGAATAATCTAACAATGTGTAACTCTCCAGGTCATCATATATTGCTTAATCAAGCCCTGTAATGTTAATTACATTTTGACTCCTTAATTTTTGTTAAAAATCAAATTCCAACTGATTAATGTTGTTTATGGATAATTACACTAATTGAGATTTAATTGAACTAAGTGTATTAACTAAGTAATTGGGACTAACTAAATATAAGCTAGACTTAATTACATGATTAGCAGGTTGCTTACTAGTAGATGACTCATTGTCTTGATTTCATGTAAGGGTAGCACCTCACCAAAGGGGGGCACCCAACTTCATTCCACTTTGCCAACTTGCATCTTCCGAGACATGTATCTCTCATTGTAGAGACTTACACACATTCATTGTAGATTGGTCTGAACAAGGAACTTAATATATATATATATATATATATCAAGAGAGAAATAGAAGAAGTGATCAGCATAAAACGGATGCATACTAATGTGAGCATAATAAGATTCTTTTGCAAAATAAATATATATATAAATCAAATACAAACAGCTTCAGCCATTGTCTTACGTACACCATTTGGAAGTAGAGAAATGTATGACTAGGTCCTGACAATTTGTTTGATCTGCGCGCATGTTTGGGGATTGGATGGCTCTTATTTTGGCTGGTTTGAAGATGGTCTCAATCTTTTTATTTTTATTTTTTTATTTTTGCATCTATTTTCTGATTTCTCTATCTATATATGATCATCATAATCTTAATTAGCAAATAAATCAATCAATAAAATAGGCTAAGTATTAGCTAGTTCATGTTCAGACTGAGTACCATATATTAATTACTAGTCACTGAAAGGCTCATGCTTGGACTAAGTTCGCTATGTGGAGGATGCAGCAACTGTGGTCTAGACTCTAGAGTAGTAGTAGTAGTCTAAGAAGCACCGATACGCACATGAGCACGGATACAGACATAGATACAGACACTGAACAGGGCAATTCTAAAAAATAGGGGACACAGATACGGCGGGGACACGGCAATTTTTTTTTATTTTTTATATATTTTATTTTCCACGCATATAAATATAACATGCACATATCACTAAAAAATCTAGAAATCCAAGTCAATACTCAATAGAATAGACAACAAATCATCAATTCATCATACATCAAGCATAAAAAAAGAGACAAGTTAAAGATAATAATCATCCAATACATCATAAAAGAGAGGAAAAAATAAAAATTACAGAAGCAGTAAATCTAGGCAGAGAAAGAGAAGAAAAAAATAAGAATTATAGTAGCAGTAAATCTGGGCAAAGAAGAAGAAGAAGAAGAAGAATAAGAAGAAGAAGCAGAAGAAAGAACAAACATTTTGGGCAAAGGAGAAGAAGAGCAGCAGAAGTAACAGCAGCAACAGAGGCGGCGGCAGCAGTAGTAGCAGAAAAATAAAGAAGAAGAAGTAGAAGAAAAAAGATGAAGAACTGAAATTTTGGCAGACAAGAAGAACAAGAACAAGAACAAGAACAAGAAAAGAAATTTCGGCAAAGTAGAAGAAGAAGAAGAAGAAGTAGAAGAAGAGCTTACCTGGTCTAGTGGTGTGTTGCTGCTATTTTTTCTCTTTTGCACTTTCCTCTTTCTCCAACTGAGCAGCAGCTAGGGCTTGTACAAGCTCCAAAAATGAAATGTTTTTGATTTGGACTCTTTTGTGTATTTTATATTGAAGTTACAAAAATTACAAAATATATCCCATTTTAAAATTTTCATAATTACACTTAGACTCTCGCCGTGTCCTAAAGGTGTTCCAGTCGTGTCCTCGACATGTCCACAGCTTAAAAAAAATAAAAAATAGGACACGCTAAGTGACGTGTCCGACACGTCTTTTGACATGTCCGCGGAGTATCCGTGTCCGCGGTGTTTTGGACACGCAAACGGCACCCTATTTGGTGTGTCCGGGCTTCCTAGGTAGTAGTAGTAGTAGTAATAGTAATGGGATTGTAACACCCATGAGATTGGGAATTTGGCTGTGGCTCAGGGCGGGGGTTGCGATTGGGATTGTGGCATTGGTCCAATATAGAAATTTGAACCTTTTTTTTTTTTTTTTTTTCTGTTACCAACCATGCATGGCTATCTTCATACCAATAATATATTTCTTTAGAAAACAGAGGCAGAGTGCAGAAAAATGGCAGCAATAAAATAACGTTTTCCTTCACTTCTCAGCAGATACAAATCTACCTATACATGAAGTTGTTAACATAACTACAGATCTGAGGACAAAAGAAAATGTGCGTCACTAGTACTCATGATGCTACCAAGTTGTTTGCTAGTCTCAGTTCTCAAAAGGTACTTCAAGTAAGCATATATTGTCATTTCAATCTTCCAGAATATACAAATCCTTAAACTTATATAGAGTAATGTGGGCAGAACGTAATTGCATAGCCAAATCCATTCATAACATCAATTAAGCCTATGCAGCCATGAGGATGACTAAGAAACCTGTAATACATCCACAAATTTCATGAATGAGACAAACATTTTTGCGGTTTTCATTCATCTCCAAGACTGGAAATGCGAAAATTCAGCATGCAATGTGGTAAAAGAAGACACCACTGTTTTTGCCTTGTAAGTTTTACTAAAGTAAGTAGATCACCCAAATTGTCATCTAATGCAACCTCCTGTTCTCGTCGATGCTAGGAAGATAGCATAATCAAAAGTATAAAAGCATAGCTAGCTTAGAGCTACTACAGTCAGCCGGATTGGAAATAGCATAATCAAAGGAATTGATTGGATTGCAGACTGCAGGATCTGCTGCAGTCAGCTTAGAGCAGCCACCTTCAAAGGAATGGATTAGAGACTGGATAAGACAAATGAACATCGTTCTATTGTTGGACCTTCAAAAAGTATAAGAACTTTGACCTCTTGATCTTGTGTTCTAACCCCAGCTTCCTCACTGGCATGGACTTCCAGATCCAAGCAGGAGGGAAGAAGGGCCATCAACACACACACACACACACAAAATGTAGTAGCCGCAATTCAACATAAAAAAAAAAAAAAAAATGAACAGACCATGTACTGATAACTTAATATGGTTGGGAAATCTCCAGAAAGCGGCAATCAGATGGATAGATGTGTAACAATGGGTGAGGCCAAGGATGACATCACACAATAACAAGGGGTCTTGAAACCACAATGTACGGTAAACTAATATTTCACATGGAACAAGCAGATCAAAGAGCAAAAGAAAATGCGATGTGAGTTGATTATGTTAAAAACAAAGGCCAACCTATTGATGGGTTTGACCAAATTAGCAGACTAATATTATAGGTTTAAGATAGTTAAGTAGTTTAATATATTATAAAGACTCACTTGAACTGAAAATGTTCCACGTATCAACCTGCTTAATCTCTTGATCTACCAGCCGTGGAGTAAAATCGAAGCCTTATCAAAGCCAATTACACCCTCACAATTCACAATTCAAGTGCCTTCTCATGTTCATGTTTCAGGGAGAGAGTTTCTGCAGAGCTGAAGAGAGGGAGAGAGAGAGAAAGAGAGCAAGTGGGTATGTATCTCTACATATATATAGATAGGAGAGATGTAACTTATCTCTTAGTGGGCAACTAAAGAGAAGTGGGTAGTTATTACTGTTAGGAATTTATACTAAAAGACATGTTTTGTGTAATGGCTTTAGTATTTATTAATAAATTAGTTATTCCATTTTAATGAGAATCTGTGTGAGAAATGTTTGCATTGTGTTATTTATTTAATTATTATGCATGTGTGTCTCTTATGTTATATAGTAGATAATTTGGTGTGTAGAGTACGACTTACACACGGAATATCAGATCATCGGTTCTTATGAAATATAAGTTTATCGTTCACAGTCTTAGATGGAAATGGACACACCATTAGTAGGATTGTAGTACAAGGTTTTAATAGGTCTGTCTTGATTATGGGGAACAATATAGTTCGAACCCCTTGCACTAGTACACTTTGTGTGTATTGAACAGGACCGTGTTGAGGTAATTGTTTTTATACTGACTATATAAAACAATTAATACCTCAGGATTATTATGAGTGTTTATGCTCTTAATCCTAATGTAATAAATATACACATGCATGTAGTATTTATTGTTTTGATTCGCAGAAGAGTGAGATTCTTTGTGAATCAATAAACTCAGTGAGTTGGACAATAACATTACGTATATGGTGAATATTTATTATTGATGGAATCCACGTCCCCGTATAGGGATTGATGATACCCCCTTGAGGAAGCTTATAAGTTTTTGATTATGTTGAACCCTGCAGGTGAATTATGAATCCGACATATCAAATAAGTTAAGTGGAAGGTCTCAAGGAATTAAATAAGTTCATTAAATTTAATTGTCAGTAATTTAATTTAATAGACGGATATCTATAATTTTAACGTGGGGAGATAAATAGGCATTTAATAATATGGAGCTCGAAATATAATTTCTAGTATAACAGGGAGTGTAATTATAATTCATTAGTGGTATAAATTATAATTTAAGTAAATAAGGATTAATCCTGGTTGGATTAGGAGTCCGTATTTGCGTAGGAAGCCTTAGTTATGCTAATCCTATGGTCCATGTTGTAACCTATATATATACGCGCTCTAAGAGTTGCTAGGGTTACACTCTGCACATAATTAAGAGATACACGTTTTTGTGAGGAAGAGAAACCCTAGCAGCGGCGAGTTCACTTTCTGTAAAGCAAGGCGTGTACGAGGAATACAGTAGAAGTCTGAAGGTTGAGTTCAAGTGGTTGCTTCGTGCTTAGTGCTGATTCCTGTTATTCGAGATCAAACCAGAGAGATCTCGAAGGTATGATTCTAATCACGTAGATTAGGCTATGCTAATCAGATCAAAATTTTTGGTAGTATGCGTATACAATATAGCCAGGTCATGGAAAATTCCGCAGTCCCCAACAACTACAACTACCACCCTCACATGGCTATGTAGAAAATAACATCTATCTCTCAACCATCCTAACATAGTGATGTAAGATCATCTAGTAAATGAATTGTGTGACAGTTGAGTACACCTCTGTACCAAACTTTATAAAATCCAACATAGAGACCTCAACCACAATTAAAATAAAAACAAGTGTCAAAGTACCCCAAAGGTGGATACTTGGAAATAGCCTACCTATAGCATCTTAACTTTGCTCGCTCTCACAAGTGCCAAATGCGAGAGCTCGTGTGAGAGAGATTATCAACCTGCTGACATACTCTTAATCTCATATGTGTTATGTAATAAGTAAAACTATTTTATTGAACTGAAAAATGCATCATATCATAAGATATCCAACATCCATAAGGTATATAGTGATAAACTAATAAACTAACAACACATCATCACCACCTACGCAATCCTAATGCCCTAACATGAGTGACAAAAGTCTCTTTACCAATGGACTTTGTCATAAGATCTGCAATCATACAACTTATAGAGATGTATGTTAGAATCACCTCCCTTTGTGCTACCATGTCTCTAATGAAGTGATATATCATATCAATGTGCTTGTCGTGGTATTTGGATTATTAGCATAGGTCAGCATTGTCATGCTATCACAATAAACAATTACACTCTCAATAGGTTACGTGTTGCTATCCAAATGTACAAGGAACCTCCTCAACCAAACAGCCTCTTGTATGGCAGACGAGTATGCCACAAACTCTGCCTCCATAGTGGACAAGGCAATATAGGATTGCTTCTTGCTACTCCACGAAATGGTTCTTCACAAAGCAAGAAAGCATATCCGGATGTGGACTTCCTCTTATCATGGTCACCACCTCAATAGCATCACTGTAGCCAACCAAACACATGTCCAACTGCTGATAACAAAGTACAATATCCACAGTTCCTTTCAAATACCTAAGTATCCTTTTGATTGCTTTTTGATGAGCAGGTCCTAGGTTAGATTTGTAACGACTTACTAATGACACTACAAGAAATGTGCCTTTAAGCGAGGACATAATTCATCACTAAAAGCCATATATTCCTCACTAAAACTCTTTAGCGAGAGAATTGTACTCGTCGCCAATTCGTTGCTAAAGAGTTGTCTCCAATTCTCTTTTATGATGAATGCCCAATTCCTTGCCACAAGTCCATTTTTAACGAGAAAATCTTATTGACACCAAAATTGTTTGATATTGCGACACAATGAGTTCCTTGCTTAAGCGTAAAAGATTTCAAAGCTAAAAGTCTTCTTTTCCTCATTGAAAGTCAATTCTTAAATTTTTTAAGACCGATTTTGGTGACAAGCCGGTCATCGCAAAAGAAGATTAGATATTTAGTGACAATGTGTTCTTGTCGCCAAATATTAGTTTTAGCGATGAATTATCTCCTTGCTAGAAGATATTAGAATGAAATCAACTTGCATATTTGTGGCTTATCAATTTTGTCACCAATATGATTTTTCTTGCTATCGCAAAAGAAGATGAGACAATTACCAAGCCGAATATTACTCTTAACAGCAAATTTTCTCCTCGCTAGAAGACATGATGAAACCAACATGTATATTTGTGGCATATTAGTTTCGTCGCTAATATGATTTTTTTGTCGCTAAATATGCAATATTTATCTTGCAATAATGACTTATTTCAAAATAGCTGCTATATCATTTTCTCTTCAAGTTTTCATCTTTCGCATTTCTTGTGCATTCACAATCATATTATATATCCATACATACATCCATAAAATACAAAGATAAAAAAGCTTCGAAAAATATCATAAATCATTAATGAAGTTTCAATATATTTGCAATATCTAAAGTTCAAATTCCAAAAAATATGATCCAAGGAGACAAAAATACCAAAAAAAAAAAAAAAAAAACATATGTAAACTTCTTCTCCAATCAAGGAGCACAAAATTCAAACAAAAGTAATACTTCATTCTCTCTAAAGAGCACAAAATAAATTTAAATTTCTTTGTCATCTAATACTTCATGAATCTCTATCTTGCCAAAGCTATCATACCTCAATCAACAATTTGCACATAAGGGTAGATACGAGAACTCAAACAAAAACAATATACTGATGGCTATAATATAGTTGAATATGAGAGGCTACAAATAGATATTTTTTTTTAACAATAAAGAACGATATATGAAAGCATAAACCAAAGTACAAAACCAAAGTACTATGATTAACTCTACATCTAACTGATACCCAACACAATGGAGTAAAACATGTTTGTTGAAGATGCCAATCATAGTTCTACTATTAAGAATGTCATCTTATGTGACTAGTGCCAACATTTATGAAACTAAAGATATTTATAGAAACATATAATAGATTGCCAAGAGGATGGTTTTGATATGCTTATACTTCTAGTCTATTTAATTATATCTCAAATCACCATAAAACACACTAGCATAGAATGCCATAAGCTATAAGCATCAAGACCGAGATAAAAACTAGATGGACAGCTCACCAACAATAAGGTAAAGGACAACAACAACATCAACTCAACTAATGGCATCATCTGAGCCATTATGGCATCCAAGGCATCAAATTAGTTCACAAAAGTCACAAGCAACTACAACATCAACAACAATATCACAGGTTGAAAAAACAGTACCAACACCAACACAACCTCCACCCAACTTCCAATTAATCAAAAATGTACTCCATCAGGTTCCCTTTTTTCTTTATTTATTTTAAATAATTTTTTTGTGCTAGGCCACCATGAAGAAACATAGAAAAAGAAAAAAAAAGGCAGAAAAAAAGGGGGAAAAAACATAACACAATATTTAATAATGCTTTAGTTAAAAAAATCATAAAGGTTGAAGTTAATACGTCAAGTAGTACTTACTAGCATCAGTGGAATGTCCACTACCAAATTGTTGTTGTATCCAGGCTAATTGGGAATGCATATTAGCCATAGATTCCACTTGTTGTGCCTCTAACAACTAGAATTTCTCTTGTAGCTCATAATTTGGTGAAGACTAGAAGTCTAGCCTTTTGAACATGTTTTGGTGCTATTTTGACTAGAAACCCTAGGTTTTCAACATGTGAGTGGGCAAAAGGCTTAGCTAGAGCAATGTTTGGAAATATGTGAGTTTTAGTGCATTTTTTTCCTTTTTTGCTCATTTTTTATTTTGCCAGTGCATCTTTTTATGTGTTTGACGTTAAAATGCTAGTTTAGAGACTAACCTGCTATCATGACACTAGGATGTCAGAGGTGGTTGGATTTGGAGCTAGAGGAGGTGATCCTAATAGAGGGAGTGGCGTCGGTGATATAGACGGGTGTCATAAGAGGTCCTAAAGTGAGACTCAAGGCAAGGCCCCATATGTATAAAGTTTTGAGAGCAGTCATGGTCGTGCTACATGCACTCAATAAGGCACCGTCACGCCCCATAACCCAGCCTATACGAATTTAGGGTACATGACTGGTCAATAGCAAAGCTACCCAGGGCCGCATTACATAAATTAGTTGATCACTTGTGCATAATCATTTAGAATAATGCATAATTGTGAAAAAATAGAATTTTTGATAACTTGAAAACACAATTTGTGTCATACATGACAGAGCTGTTGTAATACTCTAAACCCATTAATTTCGCTATTCATGTGTTTTTCTAAATTTTATATCATTCTAATGTGCATTTGGGTCAAGTTGACCAATTAAAAGTCATGTTGTAACTTAAACCTATAGGGTGAGACACATGGATTATTTTCCATGTGTATCATCTTATATACACTTATATACACCATACACACCCACACTCTCTCACAAACTCACACACAACTGGCTAGAAGAGGGAGAAAGAGAGAGGAGAAAGAGGGAAGGGGAGATTGAAGCTTAGAGAAGCCATTTGAAGCCTTGAACAAGCTTAAAGAAAGGTAAGGTTTCATTTCTCTCTCTCTAAAAATTATGTATGTATATGTATCCATCTTATTGGGTCGTGTTGTTGGATAACAAACCATCAATATATTGGGTCAATGTTATCTAAATTGCGATGTATCATACATTGCATCACAGGAGATATTATATTTCAGTGGTGGTGTGTTATTCAGTGATTATCTACCACTCATTTCTCACTGATGACGGTGATAGGTGTGTGGTTATATCATTGATAATGGTGATTTATCCATTGTTGATTGGTTCGGTGTTTATTTAGCATTCGTTATTTACGAGTTTGATTATCTAAGTGAGCATGTTGACATTAGCTCACACCCACATAGATTGTCTTGCAGGTGAGATGGAGAGGGAGGTTCAGTCCACAGCTGTCGTTGTCATTGTTGTTGTCGTGTTAAGGAGCTTCAAGAAGCTCCATTGTTGAGTCTTTAGTCTTGTATATGTTGTGCATTGGATGGGAGTTTGTGGAGTTTATTCATAGTTGGCTGTAATTATTATGGTTTAATTTGATAGTCTTTTCATGAGTTATGTGTGAAGGATTATGGGATGGTTTAATTATATAATGATGTTAGTTATTCTTTTAAGATTTCTATCTTTAGGATTGTTGTGAGATTTCACTTACACGTTGGGGACCTGTGTGATCACATTCAGCCTAATAGAGTGTTAATGACGCCTGATTAGGAGTGGGCATGACAAAGGGTATATTTTTATCATTTTTAAAAGATAGCAGAAATGATGGTCTTTTTTTCTTTTAATCATTGATATCATTGCTCTATCAGAGTTTTTTTTATTACCCATAGTAGTGCTTTACCGAGTATGAGTTGATGGGTGCTGGAAAGAGTTTTTTGTCCATTTCTGCCAAGATTAGTGCTCCTTTTGTCATGACTTTGTGAACCATGAACAAACCTTCTTAGTTGGGGGCAAACTTGCCTTTGGCTTCTTGCTAGATTGGAAGTATTTTCTTAAGAATGAGATCTCCTTCCTTAAACTAACGGGCTTAACTTTCCTATTGAAGGATCTAGAAATGCATCTTTGATAGCACTGGGTTTGGTAGATTACTTCCATACTCTTTTCATCTAGATGTAGCTGCTCATACGTGTCTCTCTGTTTTTAATGTGTGACACGAGTGACTTTGCAATTGGGGCTATTTTGGGTCATAAGAAACCATACATCATATACTATGCCAGCAAAACCCTTAATGACACTTAGATGAACTACACTACCAAAAAGAAAGAGCTACTCCCAATAGTATTTGCTCTAGACAAATATAGATCACACTTAGTTGGCTCACTAGTTATTGTATACATGGATCATGCCGCACTTAAGTACTTACTCTCCAAGCAAGAAGCCAAGTCAGGACACATATGATGGATTCTATTCCTTTAAGAGTCTTACATAAATATCCAAGATAAGAAGAGGGTAGAAAATGTGGTGGTCAATTATTTCTCTCAACTCCCTACTTATGGGTGAGTTGAGACAACTCTCCCATTAATGAGCACTTTCCATATGAGCAACTGCTCTAAGTTCAAGCAATCTCACACACAAACACCCCATGGTATGCAAATATAGCCAACTACTTGGCTATAGCTAAGATTCCATCTCATTGGTCTAGCATTGACACGTGCAAATTTCTGAGGAATGTGAGAGTTTTTATGTGGGATGAACCTTATTTGTATAACTATTGGCCAAATCAAGTGATTCGTCAGTGTGTTCTCGACGATGAGTTTTAGTCGATCATAACATTTTGCCATTCTCATGCCTATGGTAGGCATTTTTCTTCACAAAAAATCATTGCAAAAATATTGCAAAGTGGTTTCTATTAGCCCACCATGTTTCATGATTTCCCTGTGTTTTGCACTTCCTGTGATAAGTGCTAGAGACTACGTAGTCTCTCAAGGAAGAACATGATGCCTTTGCACCCCTTGTAGTGATTGAAATATTTGATTGTTGGGCCATAGATTTCATGGGACCATTCCCAAGTTCTTTAGTTATCTATACATTTTAGTGGGCATTGATTATGTATCCAAGTGGCTAGAGGCTGCGGCCTCTTATATCAATGATCACCAAGTGATGATCAAGTTCCTTAAAGAAAATATATTTTAATGCTTCGACATGCCCCCAACCATTATTAGTGATGGTGATTCCCATTTTTGCAATAGATTGGTAAGGGTCTTGATGCGTGAATATGGGGTCATACACAAAGTGGGTACACCCTACCACCCACAAACAAATGGCCAAGTTAAGTTGGCTAATAGGGGAATTAAGCACATACTTGAGAAGACAGTGAATCTGAATCACAAGGATTGATCCTTGCACTTAATGGAAGCACTATGGACTTATAGGACCACCTACAAAACCACCTTAGTATGTCTCCCTATAGGCTTATCTATGACAAGCCTTGCCATCTTCCAGTTAAGGTACAATATAAGGCTTATTAGGCCATTTAGTAATTCAACGAGAAGCCTGATGACTGTGGTCACCATCGAAAACTCTAGTTATCTAAACTGGAAAGATACAAAACAACACATGTGAGGATGCATGTATACTAAAAGGAAAAATGAAAGCACTTCACAACCAACATAACACAAAAATCTTTTCATGTTGGTCAAAAGATCCTCCTCTATAACCCCGATTATATCTCTTTCTGGGCAAGTTGCAAAGTAAATGAACTGGGACTTTTATAGTGAAGGTTGTTTCAGTGCATGGGGCAATAGACATTGAGAATCCCCACAATGGTAATGTGTTTAAAGTCAATGGTTATCGGCACAAACCATACCTTGAGGATCCACCACCATTTGACTAGTTTCCGACCTACTCCCATTGTACATTGGTGTATTCTTTTCTACTTTTTGTTAGTTTTTAGGGTCATAGATTCAGTTCCCCTCTAGCTTGGGGGGTTTCCGAGCATTTTATGCTTATGCATATCTGAACTGTTTTGTTTTCCTTTGAGATCAATGCCTTATTCTAGTTAAAGGGATGGCATCTATACATGTGCCTAGAATCCTTAATATAGTTTGTACTTAGTTTTTTTTATTTAATTAATTAATTATTTATTTTTTAAGTTTTTAGCCTCCAGGTCTCTACCACTTGTCCGGATGGCTTCATAGCCCATTTGGACGGCCAACCTCACATAGAATGTTTTTCATCCTTTTCAACCAGCGAGCTCACTGCTCACTCGGACTACTTACATAGCCCATCTAGACAACCTAGCACGCTTAGAAAAATTTTTGTTGTTACAGTATGTCTAAAAGGCAATCAGTCTTTGAAAAATTTTGTTCTATGGTCTGCACAGCCACTACCCTATCCAGACAACTTACACCAAGTGTTTGGATGGTTAACAACACTTTGTTTGTTTTAAAGTCTTGTATTTACATGCCCACTACCTACTACGAGCTTAGGCGAGACCCTATTGCCATTTTGGTTAGTTGGGTCTAGGGACCTTTACATTGTCTAAGGTGGCTAGAGAGATTATGAGTGATGGAGGGCTATGTCTAGAGACCTAACCACAGTGTGAGAAGAGGAGGGTTAAGACGAAGTACTTGCCTCTGTATCTGGTTTCGTATCACGGTCTACTATCAATGGCTCGAGTTTTTGAGGTGAGTGTGCTAAGGGCACAATTGCTATGGGCTATAGGGACCCACAAGGTTATAGATCTCCCTAGGTATATGTTCTTATAGCTTTTTGCAGACTATATCAAGTTGGTCACCAGGGGTAGTATTCCTTTTGTGATCATGCTTACCCAAGTTATCTTAGATAATGGGGTCTTTGCTCCAGATTACTTGGCAAGGAAGAGCTCGATGAAGCCCATTACTTCGACTACCATGCTCACCCAAGTATTCCTTTTATGGTCTTGTTGATACATCCTTTATACTTGATCTTTATTGTTATATTTGTTAGGAGATGTTGATTGAGGATTTTAGGCATATGCAAAGGGAATGTATGCATAACATGATTGTTATTATGATTACTTCTCTCTTATCAGATACATGTACAACTATTAAACACACTGAAGATATATGCTATTATGAACGGATATTACATATGCTATTATGATTTTATGCTTGAGTTTTTCTTATGATTATATTCAAAATGAAGTGGAAATTTAATCTTGTGAGCTTTAGATTTATCTATTCTTGAAAGGTTTACGTTTAGTCAAAACATATTTTTCAAATTCGATTCTTTTAATAGCTTTATTATTCTTGATTTGATTCAATTGTCAAAATCACTAAGGTTATCGATGTTATTGAACTCCTACACAAACACGAGCTTTGTATCTTTGGAGATGAATCGACCCCATTTTTGATATTTTTGAGCTTCAGAGTATTCTTTTGTATATTATCCTTAGAAGCAACTTTGAGCCAATTTGATTGTTTTCTTTTGGTCAACCGCATTATACCTTATCTATGACCACGTAAAGCATCACATGTTGAGAAATAAACATAGAAAGATATGGTGACTATTGGTCTTCTTTTCATACCATTGCTATGCTTAAAGATGAAAAGTTCTCCATGCGTTAAATAGAAGAAGGGAAAACAAAAGTGTGCAAGAATGGATTGAAAAACAAAATTGGTGTTCCTAAGCAAAAGCAAAAAAAGGAAAAAAAATTGCATAGAAAGGAAAAAGAAGAAGGAGAATCATCTAAAGGTAGATGAAAAGTTAATTGTATGATGAAAATTGAACCAAAGAGTTTGGGGAATGTGAAGACTCACTCAACACGACTTTCTAGGCTTTACCTTTTGTTCATGATTAACTTTTTGAGTTTTGATCCTTATTCCTTTTCTTCTAAACCCTCTCCTTTTTGGCCAAGATACAACCGCAACAAACCCCTAAGGGATCCAAAGAGTATACATTGCTTGTGTTGACATTTGAGGAGTTCATATACCAATTGCTAGAATGATTCTTATATTGAATAAACTTTCATAGAGCAATCTCAATTCACCTCCATCACTATATATGTGTTCTTCATGATTTAGTTGTGCATTTTGTTCACTATGCTTACTCTTTACATGCACAACTCTTGTGAGAAACTAGTGTGTTCAATTTTTTAGAGTGATATACGGTAAGAATTTTAAATCAAAGCTTAATGAATATGGTTGCTTGAGTGATGTTTAGTTAAGCTATAATCTGTGATTCATCACTCGTCCACTAGGGGTAACCTAGGGGTTTAAAAGTTTGATGCATACGCTAAATGCAATTGTAACATCTTATGAAAGTGGATATGGTTTTTGATTGTTAGATTATAGTAGTTACTAGCAAAAGGCAATTTGGGGGGTGTGATTACATTGTAAAAGTGTATTGATATACTTTTAAGTTGCACTTTGTTAGCCCTATATTAGTTAGTTATTTAATAAATTACTGGTCTTGAGCGATGTTTAGTTGAGCGATAATCTGTGATTCATCACTCGTCCACTAGGAGTAACCTAGGAGTTTATTTCTTGATGCATACGCTAAATGCAATTGTAACATCCTATGAAAGTGGATATGGTTTTTGATTGTTAGATTATAGTAGTTACTAGCAAAAGGCAATTTGGGGGGGGGGGGGGGGGGGGGGTGTGATTACACTATAAAAGTTTATTGATATACTTTTAAGTTGTACTTTGTTAGCCCTATATTAGTTAGTTATTTAATAAATTACTTGTCTTGAGCAATGTTTAGTTGAGCTATAATCCGTGATTCATCACTCGTCCACTAGGGGTAACCTAGGGGTTTTAAAGTTTAATGCATACGGTAAATGCAATTGTAACATCCTATGAAAGTGGATATGTTTTTTGATTGTTAGATTATAGTAGTTACTAGCAAAAGGCAATTTAGAGGGTGTGATTACACTGTAAAAGTATATTGATATACTTTTAAGTTGTACTTTGTTAGCCCTATATTTGTTAGTTATTTAATAAATCACTTGTCTATTAGTATTAATGTTATTTTGTTTACTTTTGCAGAATTCTGTAGTAAAATGGATAAAAAGAGAACCGAACGGAGTTAGTGGAAAAAGAGAAGAAAAGAGCCTTTAAAGCTACTACGTGTCTGGATGGAAGATCTCAGCTTGTCTAGACAACCCATTAGTACTGCCCATCCGAATGATATATTTGTAAACACTCCATTTTTGCTCTCGACAGCCTCTAGTCCATCCAGACTTGAGTTCAAGTCAATATAAACATATTCTAGTTCAAACCAGCTTTCCAAACATAATCCAATCAATCAATCGCTTCGTGGGACCATTGGGCCCAAGTAGAGGCCAGATGACCAAAATGTCCTTGGGGCATTGTCCGATCCAATTCTAGTGGGCACGTCTTCTCGAAGACGATAAGTCCCCGTTTCAATCTCAAATCCAAGATCAAAATCCAATTCAAGTCCAGTTCTAGTTCAAATCAAGTTTGGCACGTCTTTCGAGAAAGTTAATCCCTTAGACAGTAAGACCATCCAACTTGGCACGTTTGCTAAGAAAATCTTTAGAACGGTAAGTCCTTTCAAACCCGTCGACCGGAACGAGACTCCAAGTTCCCGAGATGGCAGAACGGTCCACCTTTGGTGCCTGCTAACCTGCCAATGAAGAATGTCCGTTTTGACACGTTTTTTGAGAAAGTTGATTCCTTAGACGATAAGTCTACCTAGTAGCTTCCCAAGATCAGGTAGTCTCCGGAATGAATGTGAATTGTCAGAGTGGTGGAAACACTCGTAAATATAGCAACCATTAGAGTGGCAGAAACACTTGCAAACAGCTCGACACAGGGAATTGCCAATAAACCCCTTATGTGATGGGACTGAACTCGCCTCTTGGCCGTGACACGTTTACCAAAGGACGGGATACCTTTGAAAATCAACTCGTCACAAACCATCAGAGTGGCAAAAACACTCAAAACTCAAGTCAACACCAGTGTCTGCTAGTCCACTCCGGTGAAAAATGACCAAACTGCCCTCAGGGCTTTTTGGCATGCTTTTTCGAGAAAGTACCTAAGTTCTCAAAGCGGTAAGTCCATCCTCCCAAGATTGTCCGAAAGACAAACTGGCCTGATTTAGGTGCTTCTAGTAGGTTTCGGGCCAATTCTGAGATCCTCCGGTCAAAATGACTATTTTGCCCCTAAATAGCCGAACGCCCAGGGAACCACATTGGCTCTAGGTATCAAACTGGTAACCTCCCGGGGATGCTTCTGGTAGTATCCCTGGCCTTCCAACGCATTTTTGGATCATTCCGAATCAATTTCGGCAAGCTCTATGCAAAATGACAATTTTGCCCCTAGTGGGCTAGTTGCCTTTTCCAACCACGTCGGCTCTGGGTATCGAGTTGAAAATCTCCTGGAACATTCTAGCTAATGTTTCCAAACATCAAGCCTTCTTACGGGACATTCCAAGTCCATCCCAACAGCTTTCTGGCCCGATTGACCGTTTTGTCCCTAATGGCCCGGTCAACCCTTTCAACACATTTTGGCATTATTTTTCAAGTCTACTACCCCGAGACATTATTTTAAGGGTTCCTGTCCCTTTTCGGCACTTCGGGCCAACCCAAATCTTTTGAATATATGTTTTTTGCCAACCTTAAACATTTTCTAAATGGCTGGTGCTACTAGTACTAGTGGCGTCAAGCCAAAAACTGGATTGGCGCCACTAAGAGTGGCGCCAGTGTGAATTTTGGCCTAGTGCCACTGCAACAGGCGCTAGTTTACTCTTTTGTCTATAAATACAAAACCTCCTTTAGAGTGAAAAAAGTCTGCAAACACAGTTCAAAAACTCTTGTTGTTCGATATACAGAGCTCGAAGCCCCTCCAAATCCTAGCTCTTTTTAGGTTCTCTAAACCCTAGCCTCCATATACAAAACCCTAGCCCCTATACACTTAACCCTAGCTTGCAAACACTCTTATACACTCATATACGAACCTTTGAAACCTCCATTGAAGACTTCAAGTGCTGCAACTCGGAAGCTCTCGAAGACCAAAGTAAACAAAGCAAGCGAGCAAGCAAAATAGAGAAGACACAAGGTAAGCTTCCTATTTACGTTTATGCAATTTCCCCCCTCTCTTCTGTCTCCTAACCCACTTAGGGTTTCTTCTATTTTAATCCCCATCTTCTATCCCCCTTTCTTGCATGCTTGAAATAAGGGACTCCCTGGTTTATGAGTAGGATTAGACTATTGAAAGTCACTGTGTCGGGGGCTTTCTCTTAGCCTAACGGGAGACCACGTGGGTTCGGCCCCGTTGATTATGTGGTGAAGCCTTTAACCATGTATGTTCACGACCCCAACTTGTATTGTGCATATCATGATCATGCATCTTTCCAAAACTTGTTTTCAAAACTTGCATAAAAAATTGTTTCAAAACTGGTATTAAATTTAATTTTTTCAAATTTATTTTCAAAATCACAATCCTAAGATGATTCTAACTTTTCCATAGTTAGGGTTGATTTAGGAAAGTGTTACATTTAAAGTGACTTTCATGGTCCATATTTTCAAATCTTTATTGTTTTCAAAACCATAATCCTATAATAGCTCTAATTCCTCCATGGTTAGAATTGCTTTAGGAAAATGGGATATTTTTAGAGACTCGTAAAAGTCCACTTTCAAATCCTCTTTCCAACATTGTTTTCTACACCCTCTCCAAAATCTCTTTACAAATCTCCTTTCCAAAACTTTTTTCAAATTCACTTTCCAAAAATCTCTTTCCTAAAAATCTCTCTTTACAAAAAGATCTATTTTTCAAAATCTCTTTGTCTTGGAGTTCAAGTCAAACCCTAGAGCCATGGTTAGGAAACTCTAATTTTCTCTCCTAAAATCTGATTTCCAATCTTTCCTCAAAACATAGATTTCCAAAATCTCTATTTTCTACGTCAAATCTTAAATTTCTAAAATCACTTTTCCTATACCAAAACTATGGCTTTCCAAACTTAAGTTTTCCAAAATTCCTCTTTTCCAATTCTATGTCAAATCAAATCTTCCGTTTTTGAAAACTAAATCAAATCCTCTGCCTATGGAAACAAAATCAAATCATCACTTTTTAGAAATAAAATCCAATCTTTTATTTTAAGAAATAGAAATCAAATCTTTCCTAACCCAAACTTTTCCTAATTCTAAAATTTTTCAAATTTCAAATCTTTCTCAAACCTAATCAAATATTTCCTAATAAGAAAACTTTTTCAAATTCAAAACTTTCTTAAGTTGAAACTTTCTAAATTCAAAACTTTTCAATTTCAAAACCTTTCCTAATTCGAAATTTTCCAAATTTGAAACTTTCAAAATCAAGTTTTAATTCTTACATTTGCATGTCATGCATCATGTCAAACTTCTCTTTTCAAAAGTGGATAGTATTGGACATATATTAATCAAAGATTTTGAATGAGTGAACTTAGGGTGAATAGACATGCAGGTACCGCAAGAATGGGGTAGGGTGATGGCTTAGTGCGTCTTCCCTACACGTAATCAACCCCCCGACTTAGGATAACTATTTTCGAAGGACCAAAAAAGGAGTTATTTTTCTAAAAGGGCTTAAATCTTTTCAAAAGTTGACAAACAACCTTTTTTTCTTGAAGACCCTCTCTTGAGGAAGTTTTCAAAATCTTTTTCAAAAAACCCTAGGTGTAATCTTTGGATTGTGCTTAGTTTTTAGGTGACCTAATTCATTTAATCAAGTTAGGTGGCGACTCCAAATTGTTTTTCAAAGTCCTTAATCAAATCAAATTTTTAATTCAAACTTAGTCGCACTTATTCTTCTAGAAGGATGAGTTCTAACGAGAGAGTACTGTGTTTTTCTCACTTGTCTTTTTCAAGTGCAAAAAATCAGAGTGCGACAATATTTAACCCGTCGAGATAGCCCGACGCGTACCAGAATCCTTTTAGGGCTAGGATTGATGTCTTTTTAAGGGATAAGGAGTCCTAGTGATGTATAGTTAGTTTAAGAACTTTAGAGCTACGAATTTTAGGACTTTTTTCAGAGCTTTTTCGTAGAGAAACCCGAGATTGTAATTGATTCAAGTTTTAATACATCAAGATTTTATGTTCTTTCAATTATTACAATCTTTCCATACAATTTCCATGTGTTTTACAATGTTCGTGTGTAGCAAAATTTCTTTTTCACATAAGTTATGAAGATTGATTGGTTATTGGTGGATTCTTCAAGGTAACATTGTTCTTACATGTTTTTATATTTTGAAACCCAAGATTCATTCCCTTCTACTCACTTTCTTTTGAAATCGGGAGTTTATGATCATATACTTGAGTATTCATACACAAGCTTGACGTGGGATGAGTGTTGCTTGAATCCCTGATATGAACCGTAAAACCTATTTTTCATATTCTAAGACAAATGAATAGAATCTTAAATAGTTTTTATAGTTGAAATCCTTTGATTCAATTGCACTATCGGTGAATCGAGATCGAAATTACCTTGGAAACGACACTCGGACACCAATCAATTGGATCAACTGCTGCCTAGGCTTTTTATCATTAAACTTTACTGGTTTATTCTACTTTCATTGCCTTAGAAATAATTCTTCAATCCAATAATAGAATTGGATTTACGTTTACAAATTCACAATTTTCTTTTCTTTAGGTTACAATTGGAGAGTTTCCAAATGGTATCATCATCTTCTTGAGTGAGTTCACCACCTTTATATTTAACCCTAATTCTCTTTGTCGTCCCAAATTGTTTTCCTATGGTTTCCTCGAACTTCACCGAGTTAATTGGTATATCGCATCCGTACGCTTGTGGATTCTTCCAGCATGTTTCTGGACCAATCATGTGACACTAACTGCTAAGCTCTGCCAGGTGAGAATTCCCTTGTAAATTTGCCCCTAGTCCTTTCCCAGGTTGATACCCTTTATTGTTGAAGTAATTTATGATCATCCTTTTAGTTACTAAGTGGCCAAAGTGAGTCAATCCTTTTTGAATGGATGACGCGTACTTAAAAGCTTTGAGGCTAGAGGGTCCTGTTGTGTAAATGCATGGGATGGATAGGGCTTTCTAAATGGTGAAATTGTTCACTGCATATACAGTAATGATTTCCCCCTTGAGAATGTATTTGATCTTCTGATGAAGAGAGGAAGGAACTCCCTTACAAGAACAGATCCATGGTCGTCCAAGCAAAAGATTGACTGCTAACAGGATTTAGAGATCTTGAAACTAGATGGCGAACTTTGTGGGTCCAATTTCTACCATGAGTTCCATTTCTCCTAACGTTTCTCGTCGTGATCCACCAAATGCCCAAATCACTGTCTCACTATACTTTAGATTTTGATGGCTTAGCCTTTGTCGTTAGAGAGTGGAAATGGGACATATATTCATTGTTGATCCATTATCAATTAGCACCTTGGCAATAATCATACCCTTGGCATTTACTGTTATTTCCAGTGCTTTGGTGTGCTTCGTCCTACCTTAGGGTATCTCTTCATTAGAGAATGATATAATGTTTGGAGATATGACAAGGCCCACCATGTTTTCTAAGTCATCAGGAGCCATTTTCTTGGGCACATGTGCTTCTTTGAGAACTTGTAAGTGGGCCTTTCAGTGAGTTTTAGGTGTCAAAAGAGACCCAGTACAGGAAGGAAATTTCTTGAGTTTCTCCACTACATCATACTCACTTTTCTTTAGGATTTTGAAAAGTTTTGTCATCTCCTATGAAGCATTAAACTTTTCTTCTTCCTTATCTTTCCTTTTCTTTTGCTTTTCCAGTTCCTCAAAGGTATACACTTGGCTTGCTGAAGTTATGCCTAGCACTGTTTCCTCAGGACTTGACATAGGATAGAACCAAGGAACTTCATGTGTGCTTATGACTAGAGGCTACTGTAGTACTCGTAATATTAGATTCTACAGGCAAGGAAGATTTCAAGGGACTGGTGATAAAGGATAGATTGGCAAGACGAAGGCCTCTCCCCATTTTTTGGATGATCCCCCATTTGGGACAAACAGTGCATTTGTTAGCAGGATTATGGGTTTAGTTGAATTGCTTGTATGAGAGGCAAGGCATGGAAGTTTCCTGATTTGCGCTACTTTTACAAATGGAACATAATCATCCATGACAATCATGTTTTTGTTTGCACTTTTTAGAGAGCCAGGGGGCTACTTAAGATGAGAATGGGTAGACAAGACCTCATTTAAATTCTTACCCAAGAACTTTCATTCCAAAGTTGGAACTGAGGGGCTCACAATAGGAGACTCTGAATTACATTATGGGATAGGTCCCCATTCAGTTGGCTTTGACTTACACAGATTGGTGCTATAAGTAGGGGCACTTCTATCTAACGTTTTGAATGTCCAATCATGGGGAAAAGTTGTTACTAGAGTAGTTAACCCTGGTCTTTCTTTGGTGAAGCCAATTTCATATTTCTTTTCCCTTTTTAAAGGACTCAAAACGGTCAGTATTCCTTGCTCTTGAGCACCCAGTCCCTTTTCTAGATTGAAATTATTAGCTTCCATCAGTCTATGAGAATGGGGGCAATTCCAGATTAGAGAGTCTAATTTCTAAGGCTATGGCGATTTTTCCCTTTTACGAATATGATCTACTTCATCCTCATCATTAGAGAGCATATTGATGTTTAAAACTAGAGTAAGCACCCTATTTTTGTCCACTTGACAATTTTCAGTCCAAATCAATCCTCCACTAAAAATTCATTATATACCAAGCACAATCGGTTTTCCAAAGATCAAATCATCAAGATCAAGATAGTTGCTTCCCAGCTTAGTTGGCCGTTCTAGAGCCAAAATAACCAAAATGCCCCCTAGGCATTCCAAGCAACTTTCCTAGACCGGGCAGTCTCTGAAACTAATTGCCAACACTGTTAAAGTGATAGAAACACTCACAAATCTTAAGCAGTTCACTTTCAACACCTAATAGCCCATCGACGTAGAATGTCCAATATGCCCCTGGGCATTAGGCAGCTTCCCGAGATTGAGCAATCTTTGGAACCAACCGTCAAAATCACGGAGTGGTAGAATAACTTAAACTATTAAGCCGTCGGAGTGACAAAAATACTCACAAATGGGTCAACACGATTACACCACAAGCAACACAGTGTCAAAAGACCAAAGACGCCTCTTGGTCATGGCACGTTTACCAAGGACGTAATGCCTTTGGAAATCAACTAATCACAACCATCAAAGTGATGGAAACACTCATAAACCTAGGCGAACACCGACGCCTGCTAGCCTGACACAATGAAAAATGACCATTTGCCCTTAAGCAAACTGGCACGTCTTTTGAGAAAATACTAATTCTTTAAGATGGTAAGACCACCCTTAACACTGTTTCTAAATAGTCTAGCATGTTCAATACGCCATTCAAATCAACCCCGATCCCATTTCGAAAAACTCCAATCAAAATGACCATTTTGTTCCTATGCAAACTGGCACATTTTTCGAGAAAGTACTAATTTCTCAAGATGGTAATACCACCTTAATACTGTCTCCTAAAAGTTTAGCATATTTAATATGCCATTCAAACCAAGCCTGCTCCTGTTCCGAAAGCCCCATCAGAGTGACTATTTTGCCACTAGACGCCCCGACATGCTCCTCGGGAAGTACTTGTTCCCTGAAGTGGTAAGCCATCCTAAACTACCTTTAGGTAGTTAGTCATGCCCTAGTGTCCAAATAAAATTGATTCCGGTCCCATTCCTGCGAGCCCTAGTCAAAATGATTATTTTACCCCTGCATGCCCCAATGCATTTTCAACACCACACCAGGTCCAAAAAATGAACCGGCCCTTATCGAAACACTTCGAAGAGACTCGTTAGCATTTTCAGGCGAGTCCCTTAACTCGAAACACACTTTAATCAATAGGAGGTTTGAGAAGCGCATCACAGACGCTTCTCCAAAGCCAACTTTTCCTTCATTTTCTGAACTAAAATGCACCGTCAAATGATTGACAAAATATATGAATTAGGGAATTCCTAGAAACCTGAGCAATAGGCTTTCCATTGATACAATTCGATCATCAATAACATCCCCCAAAGGTCGTGATCCAATGGCTCAAAGAATGATACTTTTGCAAACTCAGGAAACAAAAGAAAGTCGCTTCCTCCCAATTCCTTGATAATAATGCACCGTCAAACAGTTAGAAAAATGCGTAAATCAGAGAATTCTGAAAAGCCTTTCTGGAAGGCTTTAGATTGGTATAGTTCAATTAAGATGATAGCTTCTCGAAAGTCACGATCGCATGGATCAAAGATGGCCATTTCAGGAAAGCAAGCAAGCGTTCCACAAACAAAACCAAAAGCTTATTTTTAAGCATACTTCCTAAGAAATTTTCTCCATCAATCAAGACCATTCAAGACTTCCTAGGTATACTAAGGTTCAAGAAAAACTAAAGGAGAACATTCACCAATGTGCTCGATTTTCTTGGACCATTCCCAGATGGCACAAATATCTAGAAAAAGCAAGTGTAAAAGTTCCCGACATGGAAGCATATGCCATATGCGTCCATATTTTGATCAGATAGAGACCAAGGTTGTCTTGCAACCCAAGTTTGGAAAGTACAGGAGTGTCGTGTGGGTCACCCCCATAAGCCAGGGCCAAACACATGTAGTACATGCGTGTGGCCATTTTTTAGCCTCACACATGTCCTACATACGTGATGGCCAAGGCAGTTTGTCTATAACTAGAAGGCCACCCCGCAGTGTATTAGAGCGACAACAATTATAAGGAAACTCTCCATAAATCAAAACAGAGAGCTCAAAAATATTTCTAAGTCTCCAAAACTCAAGCTCTTTAAAGATCAATCCTTCATTTGAAGCTCCAAGGTCCAAGAAATGGTGGATTGAAGACCAAGGTATACTTCTAGTTTAAATTCAAGTATCCCATACTTTCTTTTCTCCCTTCTACCTTCCTTTCTCACATGCTTGAAACAAGAGAGTTTCAAGGCCATGCCTAGATGAAAGCCTATGAGACCCACGACATCCGGGGATGTCTTATAGGCCTAGTTGTTGATGGTATGGCTTTGGAGCACCTTGCTATGTGTTGAAGCCAAGCATTTAATAATAATACCTTTTGCATTCTGCTTGTTGTAATGTTCATGCCACGCATGTATTGGAGTTGTTTGTGGTGCTTAAAACCCTGTTCAAATCACCATTGTTTTCATCTTCAAAGGTTTTTCATAATTGGTTTTAAGAGGCTTTGCAAATTGTCTCCCCAAAAATTTCTAAATTAGGTTTCCCTAGTGTTCCTATCAAAAACTCTAAGTTTCTATGCCTTAGCATGCCTTCAAAATCACCTAACCTCTAGGTTGCCTTATTTCATTTTACTTGCTTGAGTTTTACATAAAATGGTTTTCAAAACAATGCTCTCTGAAGTGGTTTTCAAAAGTTTTACTTTCTTAAGTTTGTGATTGAAATAGTTTCCAAGACAACCCTCTCTTGGGTGGTTTTCACAAATCAACTATATGAATGACATACTCACTTGAGTGGTTTTAATGTGTTAAAATGCTTTTCAAAGAAACCCTCTCTAGAGTGGTTTTCAAAAATTTTGCATTCTTAAGTTTGTGATTGAAATGGTTTCCAAAACAACAAAACAATCATCTCTTGAGTGGTTCTCACAAATCAAGCATATGAATCACATCTTCACTTGAGTGGTTTTAATGTTTTAAAATGGTTTTTAAAACAACCCTCTCTAGAGTGATTTTGAAAAAAATTTCACTCTTAAGTTTGTGATTGAAATGGTTTCCAAGACAACAAGACAACCGTCTCTTGAGTGGCTTTCACAAATCAACTATATGGATCACAACCTCACTTGAATGGCTTTAATGTGTTAAAATGATTTTTAAAAGAACCCTCTCTGGAGTGATTTTCAAAAGTTTTGCTCTCTTGAGTTTATGATTGAAATGGTTTCCAAGACAACCCTCTCTTAAATGGTTTTCACAAATCAACCTTGTGAATCACATCCTCACTTGAGTGGTTTTAAGGTGTTAAAATGATTTTCAAAATAACCCTCTGTTGAGTGATTTTCAAACTTTTGCTCTCTTGAGTTTGTAATTGAAAGGGTTTCCATGACAAACCTCTCTTGAGTAGTTTTCACAAATCAACCATATGAATTATATCCTCACTTAAGTGGTTTTAATGTGGTAAAAAAGCTTTCAAAACAACCGTATCTTGAGTGGTATTTTAAAGTGTTGCTCTCCCTAGTTGGTGTTAAAGTGATTTTCAAAACAACTCTCTCTTGAGTGGTTTTCTAAAATTTTGCTCTCTTGAGTTTGCACAAAAATGGTATTCAAAACCCACAACTCTCTTGAGTTGATTTTCAAAAAAATTCCACATAAAATCATAACTTTCTCACATAAAATGACTCTTTTCAAAGTGTTTTGAAAAAAGTTGTTTCGCATCAAATCATAAGTTTTTCACATAAAATCATAAGGTTTTCACATAAAATCATAGTTTTCTAAAGCACATATTCAAGTTTTGTGCAAAACAAACTATTTTTAAAAGTTCTCTTGAACTTGTCTTAACCAAAAAAAAAGGCTAGAACTTAGCATTTCCGAAAACTACTTTCTAAAATATTTTCTAAAAATTCATAATCCTAAGGATGATCTTAACCCTTTCATGGTTAAGGTCTCCAAAGGAAGTGATATATTGATTGAAACCTTCATGGTTCATATTAGGGTTCCATATCCTAAATGTTTTCAAAATCTCTTTCAAAAAGGATTTTCAAGAATCACATTATTGGGATAATCTTAATCCTTCAATGATTATTGTTTTTCAAGGAAAGTGAAATATTAACTAGGGTTTTATAACCCTAATGTTTTCAATACCCTAAAGAAAGTTTCTAGCTCTTTTTTGCAAAAAGGGAATTTAGTTACATTAAAAGTTAATCTCTTGAAGGTGATGAAACATTCAAACAAGCTTTTTGTAAGGAATAGAAAATGATTTCTGATTCCTTTCAAAGACAAGTTTACAAGAGCTTTTACTTTATTTCAATCCAAATTCCACCTCCAAGGCCTTCAAATCAAGGCTTCAAAACTCTCTTAAGTTGATTTTAAAACTACTTTCAAAGCTCTCTTGAGTTGATTTCTAAACACTTCAAAACTCCCTCAAGTTGATTTTAAAACACCTTTCAAAACTCTCTTGAGTTGGTTTCAATACACAGTTTAAAACTCTTTTGAGTTCTACTTCAAAAACATTTCACAAACTCTCTTGACTTGCATTTCAAAAAACATTTCAAAGCTCTCTCAAGTCCACTTTCAAATTAAAACTCTCTTGAATTCAAATTTCAAAACCATCCAAGGCTCTCTTGAGTCCATTTTTCAAATCGTGCTCTTGCACAAACTATGAATGACCAAATTCTTGCTAAATGAGATATATAGGCAATCTAAATAGGTGCGGTCATAACATTCATTTCAAGTTAAACATCTTTTCAAAACTTTCCTTCCTTCAAAAATTCTCTTCAAAATCAAATTTCAAAAACTTTCTATTTTCAAAAAAAAAAAATTGAAAGCATGCATTGTGTATCATTCATCCCAAAAGTGATTACTAAACCCTCTTTTTAAAAAAATGTATTAGTGGATATATGGATAAAAGTAGCCGGAGATTCATGAGTAGATTAAAGATGAAATAACATGTAAGTATCGAAACGAAGTAGGGCAGGATGATGAGCTTAGGATATCTTCTCTACATGTAACCAACCCTTGGACATAGATTTTTAGTTAGAAGACCAATATGGAGTCACATTTCAAAAAGGGCTTTAAAACGTTTTCAAAAGGTTGCTAAAACCTTCCCTATAACGCATTTTCAAAATATTTTCAAAAACCTAAGTTCAATCACACATCTTTAACTATTGGTGGTGACGACTCAAGATTTTTCTAAAAAGCCCTTTTTCAAATTAAGTTTTCAAGATTAAACCCCCATCGTACTTGTCCTTTCACGGAATGATGAGTTCTAACAAAGAGAGTACCGACATTTTTCCAAGCCAAGAGGGCTTGTAAAAAACTGAAGCGCTACAACTGGCGACTCTGTCGGGGAGTACTTAGAGGGTTAGGCCATTACCATGTCCCTCTACCCTTCACTCACCTAGAATCTCCAATTTCTTGTCCAGTTATATCCATTTTTCAAAAATAAGTTTTCAAAAGTTGTTCAAGAAAATCATAAGTTTGTATAATCAAACATTATTTTCCAAAAGATTTCAAAAAGTGCATCACTTGCATTTCCCATCCAATATTTATGCTCTTGCATTGATTTCCATATTCATGCTCTTACATTGGTTATTTATGCATTTGCATTGAGTATGTCGAAAAGTACATTGGTTATTTATGCATTTATGCATTTTCAAAAACTCTTTATTTTCTTTTGTAGGTGAACACTCATTCACATTTATTTTATGCTATGTGAAAGCTTTAACTACCATGAATGAATGCGGTAGGATGGATGAAATGTATGAATGGGCTCCTTTCTCCAATTTCAAAAATTCCACACACAAAATGGTGATTCACAAAGCATGTGCATACATTTGCATAACCTATTACTACCTTTTAGTTAGAAGAGGCAATAGTAGAGTGGCTGTTAGGGAATGCAGTGTATGTTTCCTACCTGACGGCTTATCGAAATTTTCTTGCTCAATTCACCAACCAAAGAAGGAGTTTACCCCTTCAGGGGTAGACACTGGAGGCCTGAAGATCTAGAACCGAGCCTTTCTAGAAGTATTACAATCTCATGCTGCAAATAGCACCTCTTGCAGAACCTCTGCCGAAAATAAGACACACATTAATTTCAAAATCAAAGAGGAAAGGGTAACTGTCTTTACATTTCCATATCACTGTCTTTAAAACTGCTTATTTACTGCCATTATGCTACTCATACATTGGCACCCATTCTATGACATGGATTCCAATAAATTCAAAGTGATTACATTTACATACATATGATGAGGGCTAGAGAGAATGATTAAAAACCAATCTCATTTAATCAAAGCCTACCTAAGCTCCTAAGGGGTTCTCATAACCCTAAGAATTCATGACATGCATACAAATGGAATCTTTTAAAGTGGGGCCCATAATCCCTCTCATTCATGGATGTAGGACTATCAAGAAGACAAGAGGGAACCAAGAAGCAAAAGTCACTCACCGGCCTACATCAAGAGCAAAAGAAGGCAAGTCCAAAGACTCAAGAATAGTTTAGTAATCCAATATACAAAAGATAGGCAAAAAATCCTATGAAAAGTGTTCCCCATCCCCCTATGATGTATTCAGATGTTATGTACAAAAGCAATCCAAGGCAATAAAATGCTATATTTATTTCCCTTGAATGAATGAATACCACAGGTTATAGGTACAATATTGCATACAGGGGCAAAACCCTATCTCCAACAATGAACAAATCATCATGCTTAGTCCCACGCAAAAAGCAAGGGCATCGCTAAGGCTTGCATTGCCTAAAAATTTCCCAAATCAAGGTGCTAACTTCTACTTTGTTTCTTATCTTTTTATTTTTCTCTGCTTCTTCCCCCACCTCCCAAAGACGCAGGTAATGTTAGAAGAGCTATTCTCTATAGAAAACTGTTATTTTAGAAAGAAGAAGAAGTATTGATGAATGACAAAAATGCTATAAGCCAAGGAAAGAAGCCACTTTAGGAAGATATGAAACCTGTGAAGGTTTTGACTAGCTCAGTCACCACTTATAAAGTCCTCGAAGCCAAGATGGCAGAAGAAAAACTAAAAGACGTCTCTACACTGCTAAAAGTTATGGCGGACAAATTACAAAAAATAGTTCAAGCCAAAAAAGAAGATTGGATTCCTGATAAAACTAGACAAAATACTAAGGGTTAGACCCAGTCACCCCCAAGAAGTCTTCATTCCCAGAGGAGCTTCCTTCTACGTAATGATCCAAGGGTTGGACCTTCCAGAATTTCTAGAGCACAAGATGAATCGCCCAAACATCTCCTTACAGTTCAGCCTTACAAAGTCAATGTAGGTATGACCACTAAAATCCTACCACATTTCTGCATCATCCTTACCCCTACCCTGAGCTCGAGCCTATGCTCATAATGGTTGGATTATCCCTCAAACCGACCCCAGGTGAGCCATGAGGTCCCTTCGGCCGCTAATGCCTCGAAGTGTCCTTCCACCACCCATCACCTTACCTATCTTCTCTAATATTCCACCACTCCAAATGGATATCCCAAAACCTATCCCCTTGCCTATACCAAAAAAGGTAACCCTTACCCTTGCTGTCCCAGTTACCAATGACGAATCCGCATAGGATTCCTTGGAACTATCCTCCTGCCCATGTCTAGATTACCGAAGAATATGTCTTTGAAATAGGAGGAATGACTAGGTCAATAAGGTGTTACACCTTGAAAGAAGGAGAATGCTCTAACCCACTTATAGAACATTGAGATTTCTGAGTTTGCAAAAGCACTGAAGAAAAATGAGTATGATATAGTGGAGCAACTCAAGAAAACCCCTCCGCACATCTTTATGCTAAGGTTACTACTCACATCAGAAAACCATCAAGATACTCTACTTAAAGTCCTCAAAAAAGCCCATGTGCCAGATAACTCTACTCCAAAAAACTTGCACAACATGGTAAGCCTTATCATGGTCCCTAATGTCATCACCTTCTCTGATAAAAAAATCCTTACCGATGGAACCGAACATACCCAAACCCTGCACATTACTATCAAAACACAAGGTATGATTGTATCAAAAGTTCTAGTATACAATGGATCTATCCTAAATGTTTGCTCTTACTCAACTTTGGAATGGGCCAAGATGGATCAATCATATCTGAGTTATAGCAGCACCATCAAAGGGCTTTTGACGGATCAATAAGAGAGACATGGTAGAAGTTGAGATACCAGTGGAAATAGGACCAATAACCTTTGCTATTATGTTATAAGTCCTACAAATACCATCGGCATACAATATACTATTAGGGCACCCTTGGATCCACTCAGCAGGAGCAATGCTATCAAGCCTCCACTAGAAGATCAAGTTTATCATTAACGAAAAATTGATTTCCATCTATACTGAAAAAGAATTTGCTATGTACATACCAGACATGGTTCCTTACTCTGAAGTAGCTTTACTTCCAGTCATTGGAATACTTCCCGGTAATCCAAGAGGGAGATATGATCGAATCACAGTATTGTGAGGACTCTCAAATAGTTACCTACTACTTCAAATAGAATGGATACCAGCTTGGAAATAGATTAGGAAAGAAACTACAAGGAGCACCTAAAACCCTAGACATACCGTCACAGAGGCATACTTTTGGTTTAGGAATATCAGCCTATAAAAAGAGAAATTCGAGAGCAAATCTAGTGGAAGAGAAGGGAAAGGAAAGTAGCTTTCCTGAAGAAGCCGAAGCAGCTAAAAGAATTGGGAAGGGCAAAAGCGAGAAGGATGATCTGCAAATTTGGTCAGCTTAACATATCTGCAGAAAGGGAAGACATCATCTTAGAGTCTGGCTAGGAAGAAGAAGAGTATCAGCTGGAAGTTCTGGCCAATTAATTTCAATGAAGGGATGTTCTATGATCGACACATCCCCTTTTCAAGAAGATGAAGCAGTACCTGACACTACCATCCTCCCAACATACCTTGGGGAGAAGCCCAACAACTATGACAGTGAAAATCTTTCCCAAGCCCGCCAGTTTTGGTATAAGCTTGCCCAGGCAATTTACGAAATTCTAGCTCTCTCCAATTAAAAGTTGTTCTTTAAGATTTCCAATTTTTCATAAAATCAAGAGCTGTAATAGGAATATTCATCAATGAAACATCACTCTCTTTTAAGGATTTCTTTCTTTGCCATTTGTCAAGAATCCTCATATCCCACACCTTGATCAATTAGTCGAAAGAACACAAATGAGGCTGCAATTTACTAACAACTATTGGGTATTGAACTTGATGTAAACAACATAAATAAGGTCCCAAAGGAAATCCAGGAACAAGTAAAAAAAATGCAAGCTATAAAACTCCTGATATTAAGGAAACAGAGATGGTCAATCTGGGAAGCAAAGAATCTCCAAGGGAAATCAAAATTGGAACAGGGTTGGATTAGTGGCAGCACAAAGAAATGTTGGAACTACTAGCTACTTACATTGACATGTTTGCAAGGTCTTACCAGGATATGTTAGTTCTAGATGAATCAATCGTTGAACATCGGCAACCTCTAGATCCTCAAATAAAACCCTTGAAACAAAAGTTATGAAGCCTTAAACTCGAATGGAGCCTAAAATTCAAAAAAGAGGTGATCAAGCAATTCCATACCGGGTTCTTAAAAGTGGTTGAATACCCTCAATGGTTGGCCAACATCATCTCAGTTCCCAAAAGGATGGTAAAGTCTAAATGTGCATTGACTTTCAAGACGTCAACAAGGCAAGCCCAAAGGATGATTTTCCCTTGCCCCACATAGACCTCTTGGTCGATAATGCTATAGGGCATGAAATGTTCTCATTTATGAATGGATTTTTCAACTACAACTAGATCAAAAAGGCAAAAGAGGATCAGAGAATACTGCCTGTATACACTATGGGCGGTATATTGTTACCGTGTAATGCCTTTTGGATTAAAGAATGCAAGGGCAACGTACCAAAAAGTCATGGTCACCCTTTTTCATGAAATGATGCATCAAGAAGTTGAAATCTATATAGATGCTATGATCGTGAAGTCTATAGCACATGAGGATCATTTGTTTAATCTGTGGAAGGTGTTTGATCGACTTCGTAAGTACTAACTCAACCTCAACCTGGCAAAGTTTACCTTCAGGATATCTTCCGAGAAGTTGCTAAGTTTCATAGTCAATAGAAAAAGGATAGAGATTGACCCAGCTAAACTCAAGTCTATTGTTGAAATGCCACCCCACAAGGAGCAACCGAGGTCAGGTTCTTTTTTGGGGAAGTTGAATTTCATTAGCAGATTCATTGTCTAAATGACCCATCTCTGCAAGCCAATTTTTAAGTTACTCAAGAAGGATGTTCTGAAGGAATGGAATGAAGATTGCCAATAGGTCTTCGAGAAGATCAAAGAATACCTCTTGAACTCTCCAATTCTAGTTGCATCAGTTTCCCATAAAAACTTCTTGATGTACTTGACTATCGTTGAAACCTCTATGGGGTGTGTCTTGAGGCAACATGACAAAACAGGAAAGAAGGAGCAGGCCATCTACTATCTCAACAAGAAATTCCTACCCTATGAAGCTAAGTATGCCAATCTCGAGAAAACCTATTGTGCCTTAGCTTGGTTAACCCACCGACTTCGACATTACATGTTATACCATACTACCTTTCTCATCTCCTAGATGGATCTAATCAAATACATATTAAAAAAACCCACTCTTTCCAGTCGAATCAGTAGATGGCACATGATCTTGGTAGAGTTCAATACAATCTTCACCACCTACAAAGTAGTTAAAGGTCAAATAATAGCAAACTACTTAGTGGAAAATCGCATCAAAGATTACCAATCCACGGAACTATGCTTCCTAATGAAGACATCTTATACACAGAATCCGAGGTCAAGAGGTAAGAGGACCCTGGCTGGAAAATGTACTTTAATAAAGCTTCAAACAAAAAAGGAGTGCTAGTGTCTGAAATGGGCAACATTGTGGACAAATTAAAGCTCGACCTTCGTACCACCAACATCGCTAAGCATGAAGCCTGCATCCTAAGACTAAGTTTAGCAATGGAAATGAAGATCAGTGAGCTAATTGTCCTCGAAGATTCCGACCTTATAATTAAGTGATCGAAAGATGTGTATCAAACTAGGGACTCAAAACTCTCTCCATATCACCAGCAAGTCAAAAATCTTTGTCAGTCATTTCAAAAGATAGATTTCTATCATATTCCTAGAATTGAGAATAACTTTGCCAGTGCTTTAACAACCTTGGCAGTCACAATTAAGTTTGATGATAGTGAAATTTCTCCCCTATAGATCTTTATCGGTGACACCCCTCTCATTACCTCAATACTTCCTCGGAGCCGATGGGATAGCCATGATTCTATGATATCAAAAGACATATACAAACCAGAGAATTCCCCATTCTGGTATTGGAGAATGATAGGAAGACAATCAAAAGAATGGCATTCTAGTACTTCATAGCCGAGAATGAACTTCTTAAGAGATCCATGATGGGGCCCTTGAAATGTGTAGACACAGTTAAAGCCATCAAAATCGTGAACGAAGTACATGAAGGAGCTTGTGTATCACATATGAATGGGCACACCCTTTCCAAGAAAATCCTCAAAACAAGTATTACTGGACCACCATAGAATTAAATTGTGTTAAATATGTCCTTCGGTGCCACAAATGTCAGTTACACGGGGATAATATTAAAGCACCTCCAACAAAACTCTGACCGTTGATTGCGCCTTGGCCTTTCTCCATGTGGGGAATGGATGTGATTGGTCCCATTACCCCCAAAGCCTCTAATGTGCATCGATTCATCCTAGTTACCATTGATTGTTTCACTAAATGGGTCGAAGTAACCTCTTATATCGATGTCACTAAGAAGATGGTCAACAAATTCATCAAAACAATATCATCTGCCAATACGGGATTCTTGAATCTCTTATCACAAATAATGTAACTAATCTAAACAATAACATGATGACTCAGCTTTGCTAGGAATTCAACATCACCCATCAAAACTCCGTGAGCTACCGGCCATAGATGCATGGAACAGTGGAAGCAACCAACAAGAACATCAAGAGGATCCTTCGTAAAATGACTAACAATTACAAGGATTGTCACGAAAAGCTGCCTTTCGCACTCATGGCCTACCAAACAATAATGAAAGTTTCTACCAGGGCCATACCATATGAGCTGGTATATGAAAATGAGGTCATCCTTCCTTTTAAAATTGAAACCCCTTTCCCTAAGGATCCTGATAGAAACCAAGCTAGAGGTGGCAAAATAGATCAAGGATCGGTATCCACAAATATGCTTGTTACATGAAAATCGATTTGCTACAATCTACCACACGCAATGCTACAAAAGGCAATTGGACAAGGCATTTCACAAGAACGTTTGACCTCGGATCTTTCAACCTAAGGACTTGGTGTTAAAGAAAATCTTTGCCAATAAAGAGGAGGCTCAAAGAAAATTTGCCCCAAACTATGAAGGGCCCTTTATAGTCATGAAAGTCCTGATAGGAGGCGTACTCATTCTAGAAGAAATAGATGGTTAGGAATTTCCCAGTCTCCTAAATTCTGATGCAATTAAGCGCTACTTTGTGTAAAGAAAAGCTCTAATTTCCTTAATTAAACAATGAAATTTTTTCTTAAAAATAGAAGAGCCATCATTTCATATAATTCTTAACCAAAACAAATCCATTGATTACCTTTTAAGCCGCAATAAACTTTTTTTTAACAAAACCCACTGAGAACCATCCCCTATATTGGGGTAGTATGGGCGACAGTCTAATACAAGAGGCAATTCCGCTACAAACATACATCATTCTTTAAAAGTTACCGAAACTTTGCGATAAGATTTATGGACTAAGCAATTTAAACTAAAAAGAAGAGAGACCCTCAGTTCCTCTACCATATAGCGAAAAGATAATATCCCCTTGCAAAGCCCATTTGAGCCAATTAAATACTATTAATTAACTGTGATTGCACTCTAAAAATGCAATCAATATGCCTTAATTAGTTCCTTGTTAGACCTAGAGTAGGATTACTTGTTTAGTTCTTGTCCTAATTTGTACTAAATTTATTTTACTTGAAACCGGAATCCCATGCAAAAAAAAAAGAGGACAAATTTAGGTGAAAAAGTCAACAACCGTTCGAATGGTTAACAAGGGCGTTTGAAGGAAAAGATAAAAAAAACCCTTGAGACTTGACTTGAACTTGGAAAATCAAAAGGTGTAGGAAATTCGTTTTGACTTATCACTTGAAATCTTTTTATTATTATTATTATTATTATTATTATTTATTTACTTTATTTTGTTATTATTTATCCTCATGTATCACGTATTAACACCTCTTACTTTAGCTTACTTTTTAAGGATGACAGACACGGGTGATGATGGTTCTGAGAGGAGACGTCGCTCGGGGAAGGCGGCTCAGACAGATTCCACCGACGGTCTAGTCGATCTAAAGGTAGCTAACGATCTACTGGACGGGCCTCTTCCAATCAGAGTGGACAGGGGAGTAGAGCACTTGTCGACCCCTTTCCTCCGGTTGAGCAGGCCTTTACAGTGGAGATTGGTACTGAGGAGGAGGTACCGGGTCTTGGTGACCAGGTGACTGGTTATGGGAGAGCCTCCTTTAGACATAGGCAGAAGGATGCTGATTTGGGTGACCTGGTAGTACCGAATATCCCACCGCTCAGGGATCTTGGTTATCACCCCTGTGTATACTTTAGACAGCATTTGTCCCTTATGTGGGTTCACACAGTTTTTAGAGGGGCTGTTCATTAGGTCTTCGTGACCATATAGCGGGCTGCTCCATCATATCGTGCCTTCTTGGCTGAGATTGGATTCGGAGCCTTCATGGGATAACAGGTTAACCGCTTGAACCAGCATTTGGTATTAGCGCTTGTTGAGAGGTGGTTCAGGGAGACTGGGACCTTCCATTTTGTCGGCTTCGAGTTAGGACCCACTCCCTTGGATTGGGCCATCATCACAGGGCTTTCATTCATTGGCCGACGGATCACTTTACAGTCAGTCAGTAGAGACAAGGCCTGCATTCTACTGGACTTGCCCCCTCCCGAGCGTTTTGCTTTCCCAGTTTCCTAGCTCAACCGAGATGACCGTACCTTTACTGTTGAGCCCTCTCCCGCCAAGCTGGACATCATGAGACGGTGACTTGTTTTGTACATCATCTTTAGCTGCTTCTGCAACAAGTCGCTCGTGCCTTTTCGGTTGGTGAGCATAGTAGCTGATCTTGGGGCTTTACTTGAGCTAGATTGGGGGTCCTTCTCCTTCGGTAGCTTCCTTCGATTGATGCGGGTCCGGGCTTCTTCTCGTTGGGGCAGCATGACTAGTTTCTAGCCATTTCTTGTCTAGTGGAGTTATAAGTACCTGCCTGTTCGTCGCCCTGCAGTTGTCGAGGACGACCTTTATCCTCGTGCTTTGAGGTGGGCTCGTGATCGGGTGGCTCAGCGATCGGAGATTACTAACTTTGTGACACTGCGGGCGAACTTGGAGTTGATTGAGGCGAGAGATGTGACTTGGCGGCCCTTCATTAGATCAGTTCATTATGAGACAGTGCGGTACTTAGTTCCGTTGTCCTTGTCGAGGGCTGCTTTCTCAGTGATGATACTTGGGAGTCCTATCTTGGAGAGCGACAATGGCGGTTGTTTCATGAGGAGTTCCGATCAACAGGAGCTCTGCCGGAGTATATGTTTGGAGCCTTGGTGGTGGGAGTGCCTATCCCCTATCAGGAGCGGCAGCCAGGTCCCGGGTTCTTACTTTCTCTGGATACAGATTATGCTGCGCACTTTGGGGCTCATTCTATCAGTGCCTTCACTCGGTTTGAGGTGGTAGTCAGCGGGTATGCTGTTGGCCAGGAGGTGGTTGACTTGTGGCGCCGTGCCGAGGGATATGTGCCCCAGGTTGAGTTTATTGCTGTGAGAGACCAGAGAGATCAGTACCAGATGGAGCGGGATCAGTATCAGGTAAAGGTGGCTTTCTTGATGGCTCGAATAGCTCAGATGGGACGTGGCGGGGTATGTTGTCTTACCCCTCCTTTTCTTCGCTCTACTATTGTTTGGTTCTTCCTTCATGTGGCGGGGTTGATTTCGATTCTGTCTTCTATACAGGCTGCTGGTGCTTCGAGTAGTTATCCGCCTCCTCTGACGCCGGGTTTCAGGGATTTCGATCCAGATGACATTGATTTTGACCTTTGATGGATGCCCCTTATGGAGACTCTGATCTTTCTTTTGCCCCTTATCCCTGAGATGTATTTATGTTAGACGGTTTTACTTTGTAAGTTTTGTACAAAGATGGATATTTACAGTATTTAGATGCCTGGATAGGTAAAGACATTTATGATTGTTTTTTTTTTTTTTTTTCAGGTAAGTATATGATCAAATGCATGGACAGAGATGATGATAGTGTATATTTATCACATGAGATGATATTGGTGACTTCTGTTTTTACATAGGGTTATGTCTTATGCAATGCTCATGCGATTTTTTTTGTTTTATGTGCACATATTAGAAATACATTAACTAATAGGATGATAAAGGGTGCTGTCGAACTTGATATCTATGGAATGGTAACTCCTTCCTTTTCGGGGGTCTAACCTCTCCGCTGGCTCAACCTTACCTTGATTGGATGATAGCACTTCGCACCTTTCTCAACCTTTTGATTGCCTCCGACTCTCTGTTTCAAGGTTAGTGCATATGATTATTGGGTTGAAACTCTCGACTCTCGAGGCCTTAGAAATAGCTTACCTGACCTTCAATAGGGCGATAAGTGGCCAGTCCTTTCAATCTGAGGAGACTTTGTTTAGGATCATAATGTAGGCCTTCGAAAATAACGGGATATGCAGGCTCAAATTTGATGTTGTTTTTAGCAGGGTTTAGATCCGTACCATTCTTGACTGTCTTTCTTAATAGGACTAACATCCTTCCTTAGATTCAGCAGCATATCTAGCTCATTTAGATCAAGCAATCTGTTTTCAATCAGAGTGAACTTTAGTAGGGTTGTAATGTAGGCCATGGTTTCAGGGTTTTGCAAGAAAAGGTAAAGGCTCGACCCTATTGTTTCTACTGGGTTTCTTTGTAACCTAGGATCACCTTTAAATTTCCTTCTTGCTTTTTACTATATACTTCTCAAGGTAAAAATGACTCTTTTCTTTCACCCTTTCTACATGCTTTTTGAGATAAACATGATTCTCTTCTCTTTCGATCTTCTTATTATGCTTTTGAAGATGACTCAATCATGATTTTCTTCAGGGCTTTCCTTAGATGATTTTTTTTTTTTTAGGCCTTTTGCCCCTTGGCAACTCTTTTCCTTCGCTTTGTCCTTTTTATCTTTTTCCTTTATATGGAACGAGTAATTCTACCATCCTTTTCTTCTTTAGACCTTTTCCTTAGTGATTCAATCTAACCCAATGTGGGCCATGATCCCTAGGTTGGGGTTTTCTCAAAAAGGATAAATGGCTCAACGGGTTTGGCAAAGGGTTGCTTCTGACTGTATGGGAAATGAAATGAGGGCATCTCTTCATTTTGAATTAGATTGCTTGATCTATAGAGCTTTCGATACTATCCTAGCATGATAGAGGTGGATACCATTCCTAGAGTTCTCAACTATTGTCTGCCCTAGTATGGAGAGGACAGTCTTGGATCGAGGTTGACAAGGAAAATTTTTATTTTTTGCAAGGCTCTAAGGGTTAAACAAAGAGAATATAAACACTTGTTCTTTGACATAGGGAAATGAAAGGTGGCTCCCCTTCACTTTGATAATCTGGCCGCATATCGCTTAACTTCAGTGTCTTGTAAGTGTCGCCTTTGGGTAATATCCTCACTCATCAAAGAACTCTCTTTTTCAAAAATTTGATCGTTGAGGGAGTGGTCAACTCATGCTATCATCCTTTCAAGTCAAACTGACCCCTAACATAAACCATGCCCCTTGCGTAGAAAGTAGCTACCATTCCCAAGAAAAGATAAGGCAACAACAATGGAATAAAAGGCTATCATTTGATTATTATTATCATTTTTATGGAAAGCATAGAGTTCTTAAGCAAAAACAAAATGTAAACACCAATTCAAAGGCAAGAAATAAAAGGGATAGAAAGAAAGTGGGTAAGAACACCCCTCTCTTGTAAGCTTTTTAATGGGATTCCTGCATTCTTCAATAGGGCTTTGGGATGATGCCCATATCAGCATTCCATCCATGGTTGAGATCTTCAGCCAAGGTAGGACAGGTGGATGCCTTTCTTGGAGTTTCAAGTGAGTTGGCGGCAATGATGTAATTGTCAGCTTTCTTGACCGTCTTGCCTTCATTTGTTTGCTCCATAGTTTCCCTAACAAACCAGTTGGGTAGCTCATCTTCTTCTAGCTTGATAGATTGAGCCCGGGGTTTTCTGCTATGGCGTCCAGCCGTAACTCGGTGTTCCTCAGGTGTACACAATGGGGGATTCTTATCACTGGGTTTGGACAGCTCCTAGTCAATTTTCTTCACAAATTCATATGCGAATTGATCTTTAGGGATTGGCATTTTATCAGGGTTAGACCATAACCAGGCATGATACTGCTCCATATCTTCACATTCCATTTCCTCCCCATCCTTGTAATATATCTCTTAGCATGCAGCAAAACAAACCTTGTTGTTCCCAAACTTTATAATGACATTGACAGTGGGATCCGATGGAGGGCATGCAGTGACATTCGAGAAAGGATTCGCTGGTCGTAAGCCGATGATCTCGTTATCTATCAAGTCTTGAATCTTATGTTTGAGGGTCCAGCATTCTTCGGTGTCATGTCCTTGGCCACCCGAATGGTACTCGCAATTCGCCTTTGGGTTAAAATGAGGTGGCAGAGGATTAGGTCGAGGTCGAGGGGGTATAGGTTTTAGATATCCTGCGGCTAGGAGACCAAAGTAGGTTGTGGTTTGTGTACAGACAAGCTTAGTGAAAACTTGATCTTTTGGTCTCATTCGCCTAGGTGTCCTAGATGACCTAGAAGGGCAGGGATCAAGTTCGGGTGCAACAACTATTGGGTTAGTGGTTTAGGAATTGGAGGAGCTTCAGGTTTTATGTTTCAAAGTGGGACAATTTTCAATGTCAACTCCCAGCTAATGGGACTGGTACTCATAGGATAGCTTATAAGATTCAGGGGTGTGGTCAAAGATTGGTTTGAGAGATGCCGGAATGCGGCACATGACTTGTGGAGATTGTTGGCGAGCTATGGCCGGGGCATAGTCTTGGTCTTCCTTCTTCATTCTTTTTCGTCCATCATGGGTTTGGGCTTGCTAGGACTCTGCTTGCTCATGAGTTGCGTGGGATAAGAGTGAAGAAAGTATGCCTTCCATTTTGGTCATCCTATGTCTGACTCCTCTCGCCACTGCTAGTAGTAGAGTTAAGGTATCGAGAGTGAGTGATTCCATGGGCGTTTATAAGCTTTTGGCCTGTAACGATGGGGGGATGAGGAAAGGTACCTGAAATCAACAAAGAAAAAGAGTCAGTATTTTATCTTGACAAGTCTTTATGCAATGCATGCTCTAGGGTGCCCCTCTTTAGGAGGGAAACTACACATAGTGTATTGGCTCACTTTTGGAGATAGGTGATTTGCCCCTGTATGCAGATACCTTACCGTCAGATGAGGAGTTTCACCTATTCACATGTTCATCCATCCATTGCTCAGGGAAAATAAAGAAATACATTTAACTTTGGGTTTGAGATACAAAAGAATTGAAATACATTTTAATAGGGGGAGGGGGAACATTTTCCTTTGGGGTTTCCACCTTGGGGTCCCACTCCCCAAGGTGGTGCCATGATCGGTTGGTGATCCGAGCGGGGGAACCATCAAGAGGCCGTAGGCAAAGAAACTGACACAGTATCTTGCCCACAACCAATATATCATTCCCCCTTTCTAACTAGAAGGGTCATATCAGGGTAAAAATGCAAGTATGCTTGCACGTGTAGTGTGTGTGTGATTTTTGAAAGCGGAGAAAAGAGCTCAACAACTCCCATTCATCCTGTTCATCACATTCATGCGTAGTAGTTAATAAAATTTAAACAAAAAGCGCACTTACAAAACAAAGATGCAAGAGTTAGTATATGGATGACAAACTTAATACAAGATAATATGAATAAATACATGTTTTTTGAAAATAATTTTGAAACTTTGATTTTAAAAATTTAAAGTGAATAGGATTCAACAAGTTAATTGAAAACTTTACATGGGTGAAGGGTAAAGAGACATGACTATGGCCTAACCCTCTTAGTGTCCCCAGTGGAGTCACCAACTGTCGCGCCTAGATTTTTTGCACCCGAGGAATAAACACACAAGCGAAAAAAATATTGTACTCTCTCATTAGAACTCACCCTTCTAAAAGAATGAGTGTCACTAAGTTTGAAGTGAAAATAGGTTTGAATAAAGGGTTTTTAGAAAACATTCAGAGTCGCCACCTAACTTGATTAAGGTGAGTTAGGTCACTTAAAAACTAAGCACAATCCGAAGACTACACTTAGGGTTTTTGAAAACGATTTTGAAAATACTGCCTCAAGAGAGGGTTTTAAAGAAAACAGGTTGTTTGGCAACCTTTAGAAAACATTTAAGCCATATTTGAAAATAAACTTCATTTTAGTCTTTGAAAACAGTGATCCTAGATTCGGAGGTTGGTTATGTGTAAGGAAGACGCACTAAGCCATCACCCTACCCCGCCCTTGCAGTACCTACATGTTTATTCACCCCAAATTCACCTATGAGAGTCTTCAACTAACAAATGTTCAATCCTATTCACTTTAGAAAAAATTTTTTTGAAAAGACATGATGCATGATACGTAAGTGCAAGAAAAAGATTTTATTTTGAAAGAAATTGATTTGATTTAAAAAGAAATTGAAAATTGAAAAGTTTTAGAAATTAAAAATAGAGATTTGAAAATAGATTTTTGGAATTGAAAGTTTGAAATAGATCATGGAATTAGAAACTTGAAGAAGATTGTAGAATTGGAGATTTGAAAGAAGAGTCCGATAGAAAATAGAAGATTTGATATGGAAAAAGAGTTTGAATGGAAAAAGGAGTTTGATTTGAACTTAGAATAGAAGATTGGAAATTGGAACTTGAAATTGAAGAGATTAGACTTTGATTTGGAATGATAGAACTTGGAGGAAGAATTTAGACTTGTTTTGGAAAGATTAAGGTTTGGGAAACCTAGACTTAGGAAAGAGAGGATTTAAAAAGGACTTGAGATCAAGAAAAGACTTGACTCGAATGTTTGACTTGGAAGATTTAGGAAAGATTGGATTTAGGAAAGACTCAGATTAGGAAAGCTTCCGTTTTACGAAAGTTTTGTTTTAGAAAATATTCATTTTAGGAAAGTTTCAATTTAAGAAAGTTTTGGATTAAGAAAGTTTCATTTTAAAAAATATTTTGAAATAGGAAATGTTTCATTTTAAGAAAGTTTAGAAATTGGAAAGTTTTGAATTTGGAATGTTTTGAAATAGGGAAGTTTTGAAAGTAATAAAATTTTGAGTTTAGAAAGTTTTAGATTTGGATAGATTTGAAGTTTAGGAAAGATTTGGAAAGTTAGATTTGGAAAGGGATGGAACTAGGAAAGGGTTGAATTAGGAAAAATTTAGACTAGGAAGGAATGAGATTCCTATTTCTTAAAACAAGGGATTGGATTTTGTTTCTAAAAGAGACGTTTTGATTTTGTTTCCAAAAACGGAGGATAGGATCTAGTTTCCTAAATGGGAGATTGGATTTGGCATGGATTTGGAAAGGGAAGTTTTAGAAACCCTAGATTCGAAAAGCTATAGTTTTGACGTAAAAAATTGGTTTTGGAAACTTATGATTTTGATGTAAAAAGGAAATTTTGAAAATCTAGGTTTTAAGGCAAAATTGACAATCATGTTTTTGGAAAGGAAAATTAGGATTTCCTAATTGTGGCTCTAAGGTTTAACTTGGACACCAAAAAAGGGATTTTTGAAAAGTGAGCTTTAGAAAGGGAGATTCTTGAAAAGAAATCCTGGATAAGAGTTTTTAGAAAGGGAATTTGAAAAGAGAGAGTTTTTGGAGGGGGACTTTTGGAAGGAGATTGTTGGAAAGAGTTTTTAGGAAAGATATTTAGGGAGAGAGTTTTCTAAGAAGGAAACCTAGAGAGTGTTTTTAGGAAAGGAATTTTGAAGAGAGCTTTTTGAAAAGGAGTTTAAAACAAAGGTTTTTGGAAAGAGATTGTTGAAAGTGAGTTTTTGAAAGCAATTTTGGAAAAGAGAATAGAGAGAGTTTTTAGAAAGTATATAAAATATCTCACTTTCCTAAAACGATTCTAACCATAAGAAGGTTAGAACCACTTTAGGATGGTGGTTTTGAAAACAATGATTTTGAAAATATGGACCATATTGGTCACTTTAAATGTAACACTTTCCTAAAGCAACCATAACCATGAAAATGCTAGAATCACCCTAGGGTTGTGATTTTGAAAACAAATTTTGAAAAAGAAGATTTTAATGCAAGTTTGAAAACGAAGTTAATGCAAGTTTGAAAACGAAGTTAATGCAAGTTTTGAAAACGAATTTTAGAAGAATGCAAGATCATGATATGTACAATGCAAGTTGGGGTCATGAACATACAAGGTTAAGGCTTCACCACACAATCAAGGGGGCCGAACCCACGTGATCTCCGGTTAGACTAAAAGAAAGCCCCCAACATGGTGACCCTCCAATAGCCTAATCCTACACATGGACCAGGAAGTCCCTTGTTTCAAGCATGCAATAAAGGGGGGAAAGAAGATTGGGGATTAAAATAGAAGAAAACCCAAGTGGGTTAGGAGAGAGAAGAGAGGGGGAAGATGCGTAAACTTAAAGAGAAAGCCTACCTTGTGTCTTGTTTATTTTGCTTTGCTTTGCGCGCTTTGCTTCGGTCTTCGCTTCAATCTTCGTCTTGATCTTTGAGAGCTTGTCTTCGGCCTTCAGGAGCTTTGAAGTTGTAGCACATCAAGTCTTCAATGGAGGGTTTGAGGCTAGTGTATGAGTATATGAGATTGTGTATGAGTGTATGAGGGTGTATATGAGTGTATAAGAGGCTAGGGTTTGGAAAATCTAAAGACGCTAGGATTTAGGTAGGCTACGAGCTCCGTATATCGAAAAGTAGGATTTTCAGACTGAGTTTGCGAACCTCTTTCACTCTGGAGGAGGCTCTGTATTTATAGACAAAGGAATGACCTGGCGCCTGTTGCAGTAGCGCCAGGCCAATTCCCTAAACAGGGGTTTGTTGGCAATTCCCTATATCAACCTATTTGCGAGTATTTTCGCTACTCTGACGGCTGCGATGTTTGCAAGTACTTCCGCCACTCTGACGGTTTGCGATCATTCCTAAGACTGCCAGATCTCGGGAAGTTACTAAAGGGACTTAGCGCCTGTAAAACAGACATTTCTACATTGGTGGGCTAGCAGGCGCCAAAGGTGGACCGTTCTACCATCTAGGGGACTTGGGGTCTCGTCCCGGTCAACAGGTTTGAAGGGACTTACCGTTCCAAAGAAACTTTTTTCAAAAAACGTGTCGGATTGGATAGACTTATTGTCTTGAGGAATCAATTTTCTCGAGAGAGGGATTAGAATTGGAATTGGAATTGGAAAAAGAATTGGAAAGGGGACTTACCATCTTCGAAAAGACGTGCCTGTTAGAATTGGACCGAACAATGCTCCCAAGGGCATTTTGGTCATTTTGCCTCTATTTGGGCCTAGCAGGCCCGCAAAGCGATGGATAGACGGGATTAGACTTGGAAAGTTGATTTGACTCAAAATATGTTCACATTGACTTAAATATAAGTCTGGACAGACTGTAGACTCAAAATATGTTCACATTGACTTAAATGGGATGCTTACAGTACCTGTGGAAGGCAAAGACTTGATGGTAAGACATGGGCTATGATTAGATACACCTCTTGGGAAGAAAACAGCCTAAGATTCAGTAAATTGGTCAAGCCAAGTGTCATTAATCATGACTCGATCTAATTTTCTTTGTATCAAATGGCCATCTTTTACTTATTGGTCCATATATAGTAGTAGCCAATGTAGTTCAGGTCCATGATGCCTAACTCATTTACACAGTCAACAAAGTCTTGGGTGGTACTCTAATCAATGTTCCTACCTCCTCTTCTTTCCGCTTCATCTCGAACCACATTGAAATCACCAAGGAGAATCCAAGGATCTAAAGGTGAGAGAGTTAAGTAGAATGATCTGATTTCACTCCAAAGAGCCTGACATAGATCTCTGTCATTGTGACCATAGATTACTATTGCCATGAAGGAAACTGACATTTGCTTGTATGAGATTCTGTAGCCTATAGATTGATCAGTGGAGCTAATTATCTGGACATTTAAGATGGATTCATCCCATATAAGTATTATCCTAGCTACATCATGGGCTTTGTAGTTTTTAAAGCATTTAAAAGTTGGAGCAACAAAAGAGCGAACATTGCTAAAATTTTGAGATCAAATTTTGGTTTCAATGACTCCCAGAAAAGGGAAATTATTTACTTGCATGAACTTATTGATTTCCTACTGCCTAAGGGTTTACATTCCAGCTTGCAATATTCATTGAGGAGGTTGGGTTGGAGGGGAGAGCCTAGCTGGTTCAGCAGTACTTTTCCCTTTATCAATGGGTGAAGAGTTCTGCCCTTTGTTCTTCCTTTGTTCACTTCTCTTTCTATTCTTCAATCTCCTTTTATCCATCTGATTCACAACAACAAGCTTATCTTCAATTGGGTTAGTATCTAGAGAAGTAGTAAAATTTGACATCTTAGCTTCCACATTACTGTTAGTAATAAAATTAATAACCTCAGCCTTATGAAGATATAGAATTCTGTTAGTAGCTGCTAATCCCTTTGAAGCCTTAACAACCCTAGCAATAGAAGACTTAGCTCCAACACAACTCGGCCTTTCTTTATTTGATGAAGCATTTCTAATACCACCTGGACCTTCTCCATCCAATAATGGAGCTACCTCATCTTCTTCGAAGGACTGAAACCTATTGGTAATAGTTAACTCATTCGCCACTTCCAACTCTTTAGAAGAGCTAGCTATTGCACAAGAAGATCCCCCTTTATCAACAAGCACCTCTTCTGCATTCATAACCATCTGGGTATGCAAACTAGGCTCTATAGAAATAGCCTTGCCATGCATTTTCACCTCTACCCACTCACCTTGTTGCTTTGCCTCTTGATCCTTGATCTTCTTGATTTTCCATTCCTGTCTAGCTTTCTTTTACACTTGCTGATTGTGTGCCCAAACTCCTTATATTAAGCACAAATCTCTGGGACCCAATTGTATTCCATAGTAATTTCTACTACGTTTTCACCTTCCACCTCTAGCTCAATTGTTTTTGGTAATGGAGATTCAAGGCTGACCTCAATACAGATTTGAGCATATTGAATGCGTTGCACTTCTGTAATCATGTTATCTACATGTAATGGTTTACCCATAGTACTAGCAATATAGCTAAGCCCTTTATCCGTCCAAAATTCTAGAGACACATTGTAGAAACTGACCTAAATTGAAATAGTCTTGTAATGCTCCTTATTAAAGGATATGTTATGTTGCCATTTCTTAAGAACAATGGGTTTTCCAGCTATGTGCCAAGGTCCTCTAAGGATTTCCTCACATTGTGTAGTTAAATAAAACTTGAAAAAAATAAAACACATTGCCCTCTATAAGCATCTTGATCAAACCCTTGCTGTCGCACAGTTTCTTGGCAATATTGTTAACTAAATTAAATGGCAATTTCTTATCCATAAAGTAGCGCACCAGAGTTGACTCCCATTATTTAGCCCCATATTTAGCTATAACCAGAGGGGGTTTAACTTTAACTTTTTCCTTCAAAATGACAAGTTTAAAATATTTAATGTTCATTCTGAAACATGAGGCAAATTTAAGAAGAGAACTCCACTTGCTTGGGGATTTCGAGGGCCCCAATGTAGAATCCAAATTTGGTTGGTCTGGACCATTGGGACCACTTAGCTTTTGACCAGCTTCCCTGACCGTGCCCCTCCCATGCTGCCTCCATGCTTGGCTGACTACAAGTTCTGCCACAGCAGACTTGTCTCCATATTGCTCTTCACCCAAGTAAGCATGCTGCACCCCATTTCCAAACCCAAAGTAGCAAAGACAAGACTCATTCCCAATCTCTTTGAAGTTGCACTCTCTACACCCAAGTAAGCATGCTGCACCCCATTTCCCAAACCCAAAGTATTGGAGGCCAGATCCATCTCCATCCCTTTTGCATTTGCATTCTCCCCACTAGGTACGTGAACAATACCCATCTTCTTCACAAGTTGAGGTATGGACACCAAAAGTGCAACTGCTAAAGATGGAGCAATCACCACATTAGTTACCACCTCTTCTTCAATCTTATCTGCCCAGCTTTGGATGAGGCCACACTACTTGGTGGATTGTCATGCTCCTCCTTCCTTTGGACTGAACCAGTTGTTGAAGCTTTATCAAACTCCAAATTAAGATTTTCTCCCATTGAAGCAGCTTCTTCTTTATCAACTTTTTCAGCTCACGAAGCTCTAAATGCATTCAAACTAGCCGAACAGTAGCTATGATCCTTTGCTCCTAAACCATTACCTAAAGGTGTTTATATTAAACTTTGACTTTCTCCAGCAACATTTCTTGAATGAACTCCCTTTTAAAGCATGGCATCTTGCCATCTCTTGTCATTATAAATAGACAGCCCCTTATCAGAAATAAAGGCAAGAGCTGCATTCAATCTTCTTGAAAGATCAACTATTCGACAAGCTGAAATTCCATCTTTAAACACTAGTGGTTGATTAACCAATTGTTCACCATCATCTAAACGATAAGGCAAACCATCTTCCATTGCATTAATAGCTTCATTGACCTTGCAATCAGATTCCATGAATTCCATTAATGCTAAAACTTGAAAGAAACTAGAGGAAGAGGAGCCAATACAAAAACTGATGTAACTCTAGACAGAAGGGAGAGCTTCCCTCTCTAGAACTCATTTTCACTCTACACGTGGGAACCTAGTATATTTGTTGCACAAGTCGATAGTATGCATTTATAATTCTAAACCTAATTTATTCTAGATTTGATTGTTAAAGAATAACTATTTTTATTGTTAAATCTTCCGAATTGGAGACTCAAAATGCAGTCAATGATTTGAATTACAAAAACCTCTATTGAAATTTTGGGTGAAGCAACTGATTGAAACAATTGATCTCGAGACTTTCTTTTGTTAGTTTCAAACCGTTTTCTTAATTTAGATTAGATAAATCAAACTCTTCAAAACTATTTTCTTTTTATTTTATTGGAGTGTTTCTCTGGGACTTCTAAACCAAGGTGAGTTTTTCTGTGTGCTAACCCTCGTTCTTGTTGATCGACCTCAGATTTCACCGAGTAATGATTACTACATCGCTGCCATACACTCGAAATTATTTATTGCACATTTTTTTAGCGATCTATTTTTACCGTTATTGCTAGGGAACCTTTGGTTATTGGAATTGGTGGAGAAACCCTAGAGATTTAATTTCGACGAAAGCACTTCACTATCATTCTACGATCACGTGGAGACTTAATAGCTCACTTACGTAATTTCGTTCCATTTTTTATTTTTTAGCAATTATTTTTATTGTTTTTATTTGGGTTGGAGTGGTGCCATTTGCTAATTGGAGGTATATTTTGTGGAGATTTGGCGGATAAGCTGGTTTGAATTTGTTGAATTGGTGGTTTGTTGTGTGCAGATTTGGAGGTTGAATTAGGATTATTTTTAGAGAATTATTGGAGCAAGCATGGTATGAGGGTTGTGCCTGCAACCCCTTGTCAATCAATGAGAGATTACATAAATGCTTGTAAGACCGACCCCTACTTACACCTAGCACAATCACCAAACCCTTTTCCATCTACCTATCAATTAGGGTGGTACTCTCAATCTCCATCACAATACTATGAACCACCACTACAATACTATGAAGCACCACCACCTCCTTCACCTTGCACATACACATCCTACGCACCTACTCCTTCACCTTCCATAATTCCATCACCCTATTAACCTTATGTAGATAACTAGGAGCACACACTTCCCCAATATATGCAATATCAAATAAGTGTATACTCTGGGTTTGATGAAACTCTAGAACAAAGAAGAGAGATCGAGAACAATAGGAGAGAGCTCGAGAACGATTTGCAGGAATTCTGGTTTTTCTTTTCCTATAAAATTTAGGACTAAAGCTTGTTTTAGGGAATTAGATTCTCAAGTTTTAGGGAATTCTCAAGTTGTAGGGTTTATTTGAGAGCTTTAGGAGTATATTAGAGTAGAACTTTACATAGTTTTTCTTAGCTTTTCAATTTCTGTAATTAGATTCTCAATCTTTCAATAAATTTACATATATCTTTGCTTATCTATTATGTCTAGGAGTAGCTAAATCCCCTCTTGTGATCAATTGTGAAGATCAAATGAAGATCTCGGATGAATATTGGAGGTAACTAAGGTTTTAATATTTTTATTTTCTTATTCTTAATTCTTTGGGATCAAACCCTAGATATTTACGAAAACTTAGATGTTTGATTATGCGTGGTAATATTTATGCACAAACCCTAGTTTAGTATATGTACTGCATAAGTCAATGGTATTTATCTATGATTCTAAACCTGATTTGTTCTAGGTTTAATTGTTAAAGGATAACTTTTTTTTATCATTAAACCTTCATTGCAATTGTGAGTGAAGCAACTAATTGGAACAATTAATCTTAAGACTTTCTTTTATTAGTTCAAACCGTTTTCGTAGTTTAGATTAGATAAGTCAACCTCTTTAAAACTATTTTCTTTTTATTTTATTAGAGTATTTCTCTAGGACTTCTGAACTAATGTGACTTTTTCTATATGCGCTAACCCTTTTTCCTGTGAATTGACCTCAGACTTCAACAAGTAACTATTACTATATCACGGCTATACACTGGCAGTTATTTATCGCAAGTTTTTGAAGCGGTCACCTCCCACAATGAGTCAAAAAAGGAGGAATGGAATGTGCCAAAAGATGTAAAAAGAAGAAAATATATATATATATATATATTCTAAACAAATGAAAGAGCAACCAAAAGAGGGTCGAATTTAGAGAGAAAGAAAGAATTCAAGAAAAGCAAAAAGAAAAGAAGTAGAAAAAGGAAACTCACAAGAAGTGAGAAAAGGCAGAAAAAGGGAGCAAAGTTGATTAAAAGGTGATCACGAGTCTAAAGAAGCCCGATAAACATGAATATTTGAGCCTTTATATCCTTTTCTTTCATATACACTGTAACATAGCCCACATTACAGACTAAATGAAAGTCCTCTTTGATGAAAGAAAATTGCTTGGTTCAGATTAGCTTAATCACAAAAGCGGCAATTTCTAAAAAATGAATGTAGGGGTAACCTTACTCCTTTCAAATCACAAAGATGATTCTTGGTTTACATAACCCCACAACATGAGAATTTGAGCCTTCATACGTTCTTTTGGTACTAACCATAACCAAGCCTATGTTACAACCCTAGACGAAGTCTCTTTAAATTAAGACAAAATTTTCCATTAGTCAAAAAAGGAAATAGGAGATAGCACTATAACAGAAAATTCTGTAATAAATATATAGCATAACCTTGAGGATGCGGTGAAAATTGAAAGGGCATCGTGGGCAAAAGGGCAAAGGCGTGGCAAGATACAAAGACTATCAACCTGGTAAAAACCAACAAGGGCACTGGTAGCAAGAATAGCAGTAAAAAAAAAAAAAACTCTCCCTCTTGGTTACAAATACGAGTTTCAGTAAGACAGTTTGAGAATTTCAGAGTTTGGTGGGCAAGATAGGTTGAAAGTTTGTGAAAGTCAAGAAGGGCATTCTTTCAAAATTGACAGGCCGATGAAGTTGGCAATAGGGGTCCTGTCAAGAGTACTACAACACATTTCTCCATATATGTATATACATGTATAGGGATATATTTGGATTCCATAAAATTCTTTGACTAATAAGCCATGCAGGAAATGATGTATAAAACCAACTATAGAAAGGGAAAAAGAAAAGAAAAAGAGTGGCACACCTTAAGAAGAATTTCTTTGTCTCAAAAAAAGAAGAAGAGATATTGTCATCTCAATCACCTATAGCACTATTATATGTACAAAATAAACTAATTCCAAAATATCTTCAAAATGTAAGAACCATGTAAGCACCCCATTTTTGCCCGCTCGACAGTCTCTAGTTCATCCCAACTTGAGTTCAAGTCAATATGGACATATTCTAAAATTCTAGTCCTAATCCAGTCAATTTATAGCTTCATGGGCCCACCAGGCCCAAATAGAGGTAAAATGACCAAAATGCCCTTTTGGGCGTTGTTAGGTCCAATCCTGTAGGCACATCTTATCGATGACGGTAAGTCCCCTTTTCCGATCCAATTTCAATCCCTCTCTCGAGAAAGTTGATTCCTCAAGATGGTAAGTCTATCCTGTCCGGCACGTTTCTCAAAGAAAGTTTATTCGGAACGATTAGTCCCTTCAAACCCGTCAACCGAGATGAGACCCCAAGTCCCCTAGATGGTAGAAGGGCCTACCTTTGGCGCCTGCTAGCCCGCCAATGTAGAAATGTCCATTTTGGCATGCCTTTCGAGAGAGTTGATTTCTCAAGCGCTAAGTCCCTTTAGCAACTTCCCGAGATCAGGCAGTCTCAGGAATGATTGTGAACCATCAGAATAGCAGAAGTACTCGCAAACATCGCAATCGTCAGAGTAGCGAAAGTACTCGTAAACATCGCAACTGTCAGAGTAGCGGAAGTACTTACAAACAGCGCAACCGTCAGAGTAGCGGAAATACTCACAAACAAGTCGATATAGGGAACTGCCAACAAACCCTTGTATCATAGACCGCCGTTAAAGTGGCGAAAACACTCAAAACCCAGGTCAACACCAGTGTCTGCTAGCCCACTTCGGTGAAAAATGACCAAACTGCCCCTAGGGCCATTGTCTAGCACGTTTTTTGAGAAAATACCTCAGTCCTCAGAATGGTAAGTCTACCCTTCCAAGATTGTCTTACAAGCAATCCGGCACGATTAGGTGCCTTCTAGTCAGTTTCCGGCCAATTCCGAGACTTTTCGGTCAATATGACCATATTGCCCCTAAGCGTCCGAACGCCTTGGGAACCACACCGACTCTGGGTATCAAACCGGTAACTGCCTGAGAATGATTTTTATAGTATTCCCGACCTTTCATTATCTTTCCGGATCATTCCGAGTCAATTCCGGCAAACCCAGTACAAAATGATCGTTTTGCCCCTGGTGGGTCGGTCGCCTTTTTCAACCACACCGGCTCTGGGTATCAAAACGGTAGCCTTTGGGAACATTCTAAATAATGTTTTCAAATCTCGAGTCTTCTTCTGGGATATTCCGAGTTCATTCTGGCAGCTTTTTGGCCCGATTGACCGTTTTGCACCTAATGGTCTGGTCAACCCTTCCAATAAACCCTGACAACCTTTTTCAAGTCCATTACCCTCAGGACCCTACTCTAAGGGTTCTTGCCCTTTTTCGGCCTTCCAGACCATTCCCGGTCCCATAAATCCTTCCCGGACCTTTTGGAGCCACTCCTAGTAAAGCCACGCTAAAAATTGCATGGTAGTCACTAATACAGGCGCCCAAATCTTGTGAAGATACGTTCCTTGCCGACATTAAAACTTTCCTAAGTGGCTAGCACCACTAGTAGTGGCGCCAAGCCAATATTTGGCCTGGAGTGGCGCCATAAAGATTTTTGGCCTAACGCCACTTCAACAGGCGCCAGGTCATTTTTCTCTCTATAAATACAGAGCCTCCTCTAGCGTGAAGGAGGTCCGCAAACTCAATCTAAAAACCCTACTTTTCGATATACAGAACTCATAGCCTCCCTAAACCCTAGTCTCCCTTAGGTTCTCTAAACACTAGCCTCCTATACACTCATATACACTCACATACACTCATACACTAGCCTCTAAAGCCTCCATTGAAGACTTGAAGTGTTGCAACCTGAAGCTCCCGAAGATCGAAGACAAGTTCTTGAAGACTGAAGTGAAGACCGAAGCAAAGCAAGAAAAGCAAAGCGCGCAAAGCAAAGTAAAATAAATAAGACACAAAGTAGGCTTTCTCTTTAAATTTACGCATCTTCCCTCTCTCTTCTCTCTCCTAACCCACTTGGGTTTCTTCTATTTTAATCCCCCATCTTCTTCCCCCCCTTTCTTGCATGCTTGAAATAAGGGATTTCTCGGGTCATGTGTAGAATTAGGCTATTAGAGAGTCACCGTGTCGAGGGCTTTCTTTTAGTCTAACCGAAGACCACGTGGGTTCGGCCCCCTTGATTATGTGGTGAAACCTTTAACCTTGTATGTTCACGACCCCAACTTGCATTGTGCATATCATGATCTTGCATTCTTTCAAAATTCATTTTCAAACTCGTTTTCAAAAGTTTGCATCAAAATTGTTTTCAAAACTTGTATTAAAACCTTCTTTTTCAAAACTTGTTTTCAAAATCACATTCCTAAGATGATTCTAGCCTTTCCATGGTTAGGGTTGCTTTAGGAAAGTGTTATATTTAAAATAACCGATATGGTCTATATTTTCAAAATCCTCGTTATTTTCAAAACCACTATCTTAAAGTGGTTCTAATCTTCTTATGGTTAGAATCGCTTTAGGAAAGTGAGATATTTTATATATTTTCCAAAAAACTCTCTTTTCAAATCTCTCCCTCTAATCTCTCTATCTAAAAATCTCTTTTCTAACATAATTTCTAAAAACTCTCTCTAATCTCTTTTCCAAAATTGTTTTCAAAAACTCCCTCCAAAAATTTATTTTTTCAAAACTTCTTTTTAAACTCCTTTCCAAAAACACTCTTCTCAAATTCACTTTCTAAAAACGCTCCCTAAATCTCTTTCCTAAAAACTCTTTCCAACAGTCTCCTTCAAAAAAATCTTTCCCAAAACTCTTTTCAAAACTTACGTTCTAAAAACCCCTTTCTAGGATTTTCTTCTAAAAATCTTCCTTTCCAAAAATTCACTTTCCAAAATCTCCTCCCTTGGAATCCAAGTCAAACCTTAGAACCCACGATTAGGAAATCCTAATTTTTCTTCCCAAAAACATAATTTTCAATCTTGCCTTAAAACTTAAGTTTCCAAAATCTCTTGTTTTCTACATCAAAACTATATTTCCAAAACCTATTTTCTACATCAAAATTATAGTCTTCCAAATCTAGGGTTTCTAAAACTTCCCTTTCCAATTCTATGTCAAATACTATCTTCTCGTTAGGAAACTAAATCCAATCTCTCCCTTTAGGAAACTAGATCCAATCCTCCGTTTTTAGAAACAAAATCAAACCTTCTCTTTTAGAAACAAAATCCAATCTCTTATTTTAGGAAATAGGAATCCTAACCCTTCCTAGTCTAAATCTTTCCTAATCCACTCCTTCCTAATCTCATACTTTCCTAAACCTTAAGCTTCCCTAAACTTTAAGCTTTCAAATCTTTCCTAATTCCAACCTATCCTAATTCCATCTCTTTTCAAATTTAAATCTTTCTTAAATAACCTTTCCTAACTTCAAGTGTTTTCTAAAACTCAAACTTTCAAACATCTTCTAAGATTCTAAACTTTCCTAAACTTCAAATATTTCCAAATCTAAAACTTTTCTAAGTTCAAAACTTTTTTACTTTCAAAACTTCCCTATTTCAAAACATTCTAAATTCAAAACTTTTCAATTTTAATACTTTCTTAAAATAAAACTTTCCTATTTCGAAAACTTTCCTAAAATTGAAACTTTCCTAAAATAAAAACTTTCTTAAATCAAAACTTTCCTAAAATGAAACTTTCCTATTTCGAAAACTTTCCTAAAATTGAAACTTTCCTAAAATAAAAACTTTCTTAAATCAAAACTTTCCTAAAATGAAACTTTCCTAATTCGAACCTTTCCTAATTTGAACCCTTCCTAAATCCAATCTTTCCCTAATCTTCCAAGTCCAATTTTCGAGTCAAATCTTTTCTCAAATCTTTTCTAAGTCGAGTCAAATCTTTCTTAATCTCAAGTCCTTTCTAAATCCTATCTTTCCTAAGTCTAGGATTCCCAAATCTCAATCTTTCCAAAACAAGTCAAAATCCTTTTTCCAACTTCCATTTTTCCAAATCAAAGTAGAATCTTTTCAATTCCAAATTCCAATTCCCAATCCTTTATTCTAAATTCAACTCAAATCCAAATTCCAATTCAATTTCTTTTTCCAATCAAACCTTCTATTTTCTATCGGACTCTGGTTCGAACTATGACTGACCTTATTCCTCAAAAAGAATATGTAGGCAACCCTCATGGGTACGGTCACAACTTTTTTTTAATTTGCAATTCCATAACTCTTTTCAAATCTCTAATTCCACAACTTTTTTTCCAATTCCCAATTCCATGATCTATTTCAAACTTCCAATTCCAAATTTCTATTTCTAAGTCTCTATTTTCAATTTCTAAAACTTTCTAATTTCAAATATAGCTTTTCGTCTTTTTAAATCAATTCAATTTCTTTTCAAATCTATTTCCAAATCTAATTTTCAACTCTCTTTTTCTTGCACTTACATATCACGCATCATGTCTTTTTAAACATTCTCTTTCTAAAGTAGATAGGATTGAACTTTTGTTAGTTAAAAACTCTCATAGGTGAATCTAGGATGAATAGACATATAGGTACCGCAAGAGTAGGGTAGGGTAGGGTGATGGCTTAGTGCGTCTTCCCTACACGTAACCAATCTCCGAACTTAGATCACTATTTTCGAAAGACCAAAAACGGAGTTATTTTCAAAAAACGGCTTAATATTTTTCAAAGGTTGCCAAAAAAACTATTTTCTTAAATAAAAAAAAAAACCCTCTCTTGAGGAAGTATTTTCAAAATCGTTTTCAAAAACCCTAAGTGTAGTCTTCGGATTGCGCTTAGTTTTTAGGTGACCTAACTCACCTTAATCAAGTTAGGTGGCAATCCAAATGTTTTTCAAAAGCCTTTTATTCAAATTAATTTTCCATTCAAACCTAGTCGCACTCATTCTTCTAGGAGGATGAGTTCAAATGAGATAATATAGTATTTTTCCCGCTTATGTGTGTATTCCTCGAGTGCGAAAAATCTGGGCGCGACAGCTGGCGACTCTGCTGGGGACACTTAGAAGGTTAGGCCGTAGTCATGTCTCTTTGCCTTTCACCCATATAGAGTCTTCAATTAACTTGTTCAAATCTATTCGCTTTAACTTTTCAAAACCAAATTTTCAAAATTGTTTTCAAAAAACATGCATTTATTCATATTAACTTATATTAAGTTTGACATCCACATACTAACTCTTGCATCTTTGTTTTGTAGGTGTGCTTTTTGTTCAAATTTTATTAACTGCCATGCATGAATGTGATGAACAGGATGAATGATAGTTGTTGGGCTCTTTCCTCCGCTTTTAAAAATCACACACACATACTGCATGTGCACCTGCATTCTGCATACTTGTATTTTTATCCTAATATGACCCTTCTAGTTAGAAGGGGGAAATGGTATATTGGTTCTGGGCAAGATGTTGTGTCAGTTTCTTCGCCTACGGCCTCTTGATGGTTCCCCCGCTCGGATCACCAACCGATCATAGTACCACCTCGGGGAGTGGACCTAGGTTTGAAGATCTGGGGACCGAGCTTTTTTAGGACACATTAGTCAACCCTCAACCTCATGCTCATATAGACACCTTACATAGCCGAACCTCTACCGGATTTAAAACACAAGCACCGTTTTCAAAACCATGGAGGAAAGGGCGACTGCTCTTACTTTCATTTATACTTGTCTATTCTTGTTGTTATAATGACTGTATTCTTACTGTTATAATGCCTGTCTAACTGCTCATACATGCTCATGTACTTCAATTATATACTTTATGCTTCCACTTTTATACCTTTCATATTCCATATCAAGACGAGAGTTCTAAGTAACTCAAGTCACTGCATTCTCATGCATATGATCAACCCAAAGAGAGTGACACCTAGCTCACTCTCCCTTGCATTAAACCTACCTAAACCCTAAGGGTTCCCATGTGACCCTAAGGACTCATGACATGCACATCACTTCATTTCATAGGAGGGGCCCCAATCCCTTTATGCTCACGGAGATAGGGTTACCAAGAAGACAAGGGGCAATCGATCAACAAGGTCTCTTAGCGACCTCCTCGCCATTGAATCCAAGGAACGTAAATCCGAATACTCAAGAGTAGTTTAAGACTTCTCATGTAAAACTAGATAGGCAGAAATTCCAAAGAAACATGTTCCCTCTCCCCCTATTAAAATGTATTTCAATCATTTTGTATCATAAACCCAAAGTTAAAATGTATTTATTTATTTTCCTCGAGCCAATGGATGGATGAATATGCGAATGGATGAAGTTCCCCGTCTGACAGTAAGGTATCTGCATACAGGGGCAAATCCCTTATTTCCGAGAAGTGAGCCAATTCACCATGTTTAGCTTCCCTCCTAAAAGAGGGGCACCCTAGGACATGCATTGCATAGAGCTCTCTAAAAACTAGAAATTGACTTGCGATTTGTGTTTTTTTCTTTCTTCCTTTTTATTTACCAAGGTCACCCTGCACTAAGTCAACATTGCTCCCAAGAAGGGGTAACATCCACCTAAGGATCCCATTATTACCCTGCAAAGAGCATCACTGATGGCTGCTAACCCTAAAGAATCATCTCAAGTCTCTCGGGAAGAGGTCAATGAAATGAGAACCAAGATGGATGAGATGCTCAAACTCATTCAAACTATGGCTATGAAGGATGCTGTTACAGTCCCATCATCATCTATGATTTCGTCCAAGGATCTTAAACCCGCTAATCCAAGGATCGTGCTTCAATCTGACAATGTTGGGAGGACTAAGGAAGATGCCAAAGGGATCAACGCTGAAGTGGAGGAGACCATATTACATTCACATGTCGTAAAGAAGGCCCCCCTAGACCCTCTCAGTTTGAAAATCCAAGGGCTAGAGGACTCGCTGCGAAGTCTCCATGGCCACGACGCTTACGGGTTCACTGCCTATGACGAGTTATGTTTCTTTCCTGACCACCCGAGACCTGCTAGATTCAAAATGCCCGACTTCCAAAAGTATGACGGTACTGGTAACCCCGTTGCTCAACTTCGTCTCTATGCTGGAGCACTAAGTGGTCACGGCAACGACCCGAAACTTTTCATGCAGCTGTTCTAACACAGCCTCAATGGGTTTGCTCTACAATGGTTCGCCCGTCTGGACCTAAGGAAGATCATAACTTGGATCAAGCTAGTCAATGTGTTCAAAGCCCAATACCGTCACAATATCGACCTCACTTCCGATCGATGGTCCCTAATGACGATGAGTAAGGGTGAGAAGGAAAGCTTTAAAGGATATGCCCTAAGATGGAGGGAGACCCCTGCACAAGTCAATCCTCGGCTGGAAGAAAAGGAGTATGTACAACTATTTGTGCACACTTTTCATGGTATGTACTATGAGAAGCTCTGCACAAGTGTAGGGAAAAGCTTTTCCGAGCTCATCATGCAAGGGGAAATGATAGAAAATGGCCTCAAGACAGGAAGGATTGCCAACCCCTACG